>CM073758.1:8010400-9217466 GCA_037127355.1 Schoenoplectus tabernaemontani
CGATCTGTCCCTCTCTTTCTGCTCGTGATCACTCGCCCCTCACCCCCCCCATTTAATGTGGCGACGACCCGCTCTCTCTTCTGTCTTTTCCTTTTGAACTTCTTTATGTTTCCCTCTCCGCCAGTCAGACCATTTTTCTTTCTATCTCTCTCTTGTCGATCAACTGCTCCCCTCAACTATCCTCTCTGCTTGTCATATCTAAGGTCCCTGTGAGACCTGTTGTTGGTCGAGTCACCTTGACTTTGGCTTGACCCCTGTCTGATCGCTGACCTACCCCTTTGAAAAGAGCAGCTACTTCCCTTATAAGGCAGCCCCAAACCTCCCTATCGCCTCTCTAGTTACCTTATTTGCTAATGTGTTGAGAATTTAGACTCAAAGAAAAATTCTGATAAGAATAATGTTAAGCTTGATCAAACCGAGAGGGAGGCTTGGCCGGAGGTCTGAAGAGGTGGATTATTGGCTCGCCCTAACCCTAGCTCCCTCCTTTCTGTTGCTTGTTGTCCCCTGATTCACTTGTAAAGCCTTAGCCTTGAATTTTTCTGTAATGATTGTAATGTTGTTTTGTTGGTTGGTTGCTCTGTGGAGCACCGCCCTTTCACCTATGATCCGCCGACTATTCGGTGAGGTCCAAGAGTGGGCTTGTGCTCGATGCTTGTTGATTTTGTTGCTTTGGTTGTTGACCTGTTACATTGGGTTTGAGGGGTGTGGGCTTGTCGTCACTGTTAAAGACTGCTTGGTCCTTGCTTTGCTTGTTTATTTTCGCTGGGTGCTCCCTTACTGGTTTTACAGGTACCCTTGTCTACGCTGGTATGTCCCTTTGTGGTAGAACTGTTGCTTGTGGGGTTGTGTTGGGATTGTTTTGTTTGATGATTCTTGTTAGGGATTACTTGTTTGTTGCTGTCTATTACTGGGTTGTCTATTTTGCTGGTATTTGAATTAATATTACCATCATCTGGCCTATCTTCTCCCCTCCTACTATGGTTATCTTGTTGATTGAGATTGTATCCCTGGCCTCTGGTTTCTTGTATATGTTGTCTTGATCCTCTGTTGCTTGACTGTTGTTGTTGTTCTGATTTTGTCTGTTGTCTGTGTTGTTGTCGGTGATCCCTGCCTGTTGCTTTAGTGCTCAATTTACTTTGCAATGTTTGTTTTTGTCTGGTGTCTGGTGTGAACTGTATTTGTAAATGGGCTTTGGTTGTGGCTTGGATGATATTTTTGTTGGGCTAAAAATTTAATAAAGGAATTGTTGAGTGGGCCCAAATAAATTCATTAAGAGAAAGAACTTACACTTGGGTCGGCTGGGCCTTTAACAAAAATTAGAAATTTATTAAGGAAATTAATAAAAGAGATTAGGCTCATTCTTAATAATCAGTAGCTAAGAAGAATAAAGTTCATTTGGGTCGATAATTAAATTAAAAGCTTAAATAAGATTAGTGTTAAAATAATAAAGGCCCAAATGATTTAAAAGTCACAAGATAATTAAATGATAAGATAAATTATGACTAATTAATTGGAAGCCGCCCCGAAAGGTTTGGCATTATCCATAGACTAATATGTAAACTTAAAGAAAGGAAAATGATTTAATTATCTGCCTCAAAATTTAGAATACCAAACAGATATAATGGTATCAAGGTAGTCTATGATCCCCTACATTAAAACACCAACACAGATAGTAAAATAAAACGTTAATTAAATAAATTAAATTTCTTTTCTCTTCTTTTATTTTTGATTTTTGATTTAAACCTAGTTTCTAATCTATAAGAATATAATATTAATAAATGTACAAAATAAAATAAATCATGGGGAATTAAAATATAATAAATATAATAATTAGGATGTAAATGAAATATAATATTTATATATATATATATATATATATATATATTAATCAATTTCTCTATTTTTAAAATATAAAGAATATTAGAAATAAATACTTTATAATATAACATATATATTAATCAATTTCTCTATTTATTTTAATTTGTAATATTATCTTTATTTTATTTTGTTTTATTTTTCTTTATCCATTTTTAATTGTAGTTGTAATCGAGATAAAATTAATAAAAAGAAATTATTTACTTGTACTCATGATTGTGTGTATTGTCTGCTATTCGAACATCTATCATTACCGAATTTGAATTGTCAAATAACATAATTTAATCACTTAATGGGAAACACGATAAAAATAATAAATATGTAAAAAGACAGTTTTATAATCAGAACTCAAAAAGAATAAAAAGGATCAATGATAAACACTTGACACAATCAATTGATCAAATTTGACGAATTCTGAATAACTTAATAAAAGACGGATAAAAGTGATTAACATTAAAAAATACCATAAAATAAAATAAATGTGTTAATTAAATTTTCTGACACCCCATAAATACAGTAGAAATGCTGCCAGATTTTTAAAGGAAAAACACGATAAAACCCAAACAGACATTAAGTTAAAATGTTATTATAATTAATTATTAATTATGAAATAAATCACATTAAAGCTAACGAACACTTAATTTAAATTAATATTAGGTGATATAGTCGTCTCGGATCTACTCAGATGACGATCCCGAGACAGGCATGCTACCTCTAGAATAGAGCGACTCTGTGATCCTCACCAGCGCTCTTAGGTACGATTTCCTAGGATTTGATTTTCTCTCTTTAGAAATATGATCCCAAATCTAAAAATAATTGTTTTCAAAATTCAAACTGAACTACGGTATTTTTGACCAAACACAGATTTGAGACCGAATCTGAATTGTCATATGCATTTGATAAATGACCAGCATCTTTTGGGTCTACCCGCATTTACATATCATATCATGTCATTTTGTATGTAGATAGGATAAGAGTAGGACTTGAGAACTAGTCCCGAGATAGGATCAGATTAAAATTAAAATAAAAAGTTATAAATTATAATTATCAGAATAAATACTACTACTATCACTAACTAATAATTAAGTTAGTTAGTTAATCATGCATTAAATATATGGGAGTACTGAGAGACGGGCCGGATGATCTCAGTCCGAGATTGCCTTGTATAACTAGACCAACGGGTTACGTTCGGTAAACTAGTTGTCCCGTGGGGCCCCTTGGTATGTGTATACAATGCGCACCTTTGTCTGTCGGTCATTCACCGACCTCATCATTTGACGGGTTCAATAGCGCCACGGGTGCTTTTCTTTGATCAATATTATATTATTTATTACTCCGTATATGATTTGATTCCAAATTTAATTGAGCGATCAAGATTGAAATGACTTTCAATATTTAGTATGATCGACCATATTCAAGTTTGGATTCTATTTTATTTTATTTAGCCGGCTTATTTAAGATCTCGGTATGTCCGAAAAGTTTTCTCCATTGGCCCCTGATTGTTATAGAGAAATTCGAGAACTCTTTTTTTGCCCCTGGTTGGTACATAGAGGCTCCATTTTGTTATTATATTCCATTTTATCATTATACGGATAGTTATCTCATTTTGACGATATGACAACTAAAGTTATAATCAAATCCCTTTTTTATATTTTATAAGGTGAATTACCAGATTTAGTAGACCAGAGTACGTGTTTTTGCACGCTCACTCTCCTAGTGCGTTATCGCCATGGGAGCCTGAATTGTCGTTTATACGACATTGGCGTCACATAAACATAAAGTCTTAAGTTAGTAAGTTGAGTCGATGGTGGTGCCCGCTTAGGCAAGGCTAAAGTTCGTAAGTTGGGACATTGGTGGCGCCCGCTTGAGATGGATCTAGTAATTTACAAACTGGATATTTATTTCGGGTATTTCTCTCTCGTATTATATATAATATTATATTATTTTCATAGATTTTCTATTTTTGATTTCCTTGTCATTTCATGTCATAGCATCTAGGTGAATTTCTCAAAATGTGCATAAAAGTTAAAATTATATTCATAATTATTATTATTATTATTATTATTATTATTATTATTATTATATTACATTAAAATATCAATATCAGTATTTTAGTCCAGTCTAGAAAAGAAGATCAAATCTTAAGGTTAGATCTAAATACATACTGAGTAATTTTTAAATTATTCATGTTTTCATAGTGGTTGTGGGATCCAGGTTTTTCTGGTACGGGATTTTTCTTGGAGAGAGTGTTAGGTGCAGTCCTACGTGGTGACAAAAATGTTTCGCCGCATCCGCATGTGAGCAGAGTAGTTCTCATTAGGATCCATCAGGTTTCGGATTTTAGTTCTTTCTTTTGGGTTTTTATTTGAGAGATTTTGTTGTCCATTTCGATGGAATCAGCCTCGCTGATGTCGGCGTTGTACTCTTATTTTGTTACTTTGGATTGTATATTATTTTATTTATTTTGTATTGCCTTATTTTATTCATTTAGCCTTCTGTACGCACGTCTTATCATGCGTACGTGACGGGATTAATCATTCCTAATCCGATTTATTTATTTTGAGGTGTGACAATTATTATTATTATTATTGTTGTTGTTGTTGTCGTCGTCGTCGTCGTCGCCGCCGCCGCCGTTGTTATTATTATTATTATTATTATTATTGTTATTATTATTAGCGTAGGTTTATGTTTACGGAGGTTTTTCTTGAATTAAGATAGATGTAGATAACCCGAAGAAATTTGTCTGCTTGGACTAAAACCATGTAATTTATAAATATTTACAACAAATCATAAGATCGAGTCACGCCAATAGTTTTTTTTTCGAAAAAAATTGAAAAGAATTATGTCTGTCAAAATTCGTATGTCAAATTAAGATCTAATTATCCAAAAGAACAGGAACCACCAAGGGAAGAGTTGTGTTTGTTCCTGTTGGAAATACGTTTCTTATTTTGTAGTGTGTCTAGTTAAAAAGAAAATGTTGTGAGTAGTGACTAAAAAATGATTCACAAAAAGTAACATTTGCACAATTGGTTGAATATTTTCGTCCCACTTGCAAGAATAAGCTCATAGAATTTTTCTTTCTACAATAAGATAATTTTCTATTAGAAATGGTTTTCCTAAAGCTAATTGCTTAATTGCAAAACAAGAGGCGCACGGAAAAAGGTGTTTTAATAATTTATATCTAATTGCAAAACAAGATGCTTTTTCTGTTCGTCCTGTTTGTACTTAGGTTATCCCCTTCTCCAAAAAATATTATAGTTCCCTTTTTGTTCGTCAGATTTGATGTTAATTTTTCTTTTTGGGATATGTTTTAATTTCTTTAACAAAGAACCATTTTCTTCGGACATCATGCAACATGTAAATTCAGTGTGCTTGATATGATATCAAATAAATAAAGCTTGTGTTCTTTTTTTTTTTTTTGAGGAAATAAAGCTTGTGTTCCACTTGACACTTATATAGGCAGATTTTAGTAATAATATGATTTATTAAATTAATATTATTAAAAATAAGAGTGAGAAACGTAAAATTTCAAATATATGAATGGCGTTATCGCTAAAGTGCTGGCGCGTTTCATTTTTTTTTTTTTTTTTTTTTTTACGAAACGCGCACACCGGCAAAGCGCGCGCGTTTCCTTCTTATATATACAAAACGCACGCAGGCGCAAGTGAGATGGAGGCGTTGCGCGGCGTTTCATTATTTTTTTGAAACGCGCCACTGGCAGTGGCTCGTTGCCATTCGTATATTTGAAATTTTACGGTTTTGAGTCTTATTTTTAACAATATTAATTTAATAATACTTATTAATAATAAAAACTGCTTATATTGCTAACAATTTTCATACGGAATCTGACTTTGCATAATTTCTGGAAGGAAAAATAATTTGTTGTCAAGTTCTTCGATCATGTTAGAGACCTTGTATTGTCAGATGTACATAGACCAAAATTATTGGACAGTATTGTCCTTTCTGACTCCATAGAGCCATACCATCAGAAATCAATGAGAACACAGAAATTGCTTGGTAAATTAGAAAAGGGAAAACCTTAATTTTGGAAAAGACTTCATCTTTCACATAGATTGTACAAAAATTACATGGAACTCTCACTAAACAAAACAAAATTCCGCTTAAATCCACTCAAAATTGGCAGGGGACTACCAACCAGCCACAACAGGTATTCTTTGATTGGCATCGCACTCTTCTTGCCTCTGTTTCAAATCCCTGCTTGCCACCTTGCCTACGCTCTTTCTGTGTTTTCTTCTGAACTCTTTCTCTTGGTCGATCTCAATCTGCTCCTGCCTACACTCTTCGCTACAGAAAGGCGCATCTCCTCTGTACATGAAGATGTCTTTGTTCTTGGAGAGGGGCTTCTTGCAGAGAGAACAAGAGTCGAGGAAGTAGTGGGTCCCGCAGTCATACTCTACTGTGTCGCAGTAGAACATGCTAGACATGCGTCTGGTCGCCATTGAAGAGGGCTTTTGTTCTTGCTTCAAGCGCTAGTGCTTTGTTTGTTGGTGTTTTGTTGATTGAGAGAGAGAGATAGAGAGGGAGGGAGAGATGAAAAGTTAGAGAAGAAAGGAGGTGGGGCTTGGGAGAGGTAGGGAAAGGAACGAAAGGAGAGGCTGGTTATATAGAAGAAGAAAGGAGGTGGGGCTTGGGAAACCATGGTCTGGTTAGTTGAAGTTCGGGCTAGTATTTTTGGGTTTGGTTCGGTTTTGAGAAAACAATGGGAGTGAGAATCTTGTTTTATTCTAGAATCCATTATAACCCAAAATAAGGAACAATTTATATTTGATGCTGATTTTTTTTTTGTCGTTTGTTATTCTTTCTTTCGACTCAAAACATATTTTGTGTATATTATTGGATTTCCATTTGAAATTTCGTAGTCCAGTAATCATGGAAATTGTATTCACACCTAATGCAAGAAAATGTTGATTGCCACCCATGCATCTAATATTTTTTCTTTTTTAGTAAATTAAATAAAATAATAAGTACCAATTGTTTTTGCAACTTGTAGTGAGAATCAATTGGCTGGAAAAGGTCGCTCTCTTGAATAAATAATAAAAAGGTCGCTCTCGTGTGACTAAGAGAGAGAAAAAAAGCGGGGACCTTATTGAGTGAGTGCTCCTGTGGTCCCACATGGAAGTCACCTGTTTTACCAAAAGCCCTTTTCCAATGAAGATTTCTCCTGGCGTGCAATGAAGAAACTAACCGTGATGCTACTACTGACAAGTGGACCCCATCCATCAATTTGACCAATAAAAGCGGTGTGGATAACAGAAGTTTACAACTCGATACACCATTGATTATTAGATTAAGAATTCTGCACTTGTTATTATTACATGTCCTTTTTACGAGCGCTGCTTCAATGAAGACAAAATTTTCAAACCCTTGGATTTTTTGCATTGAACGGCGCAGATGAAATGTGTAACCGGTTGCCAAAAGCTTTAGCCAGTAATCTGAAGGCTATAACCGGTCAGCGAATAGAGGAAAGAAGGTTATTTACGTCAATAAAAATAAATTTTGAAACTCAGTAAAACTTCTCTCCATTATGTTTTCGCTTGTCCAGTTCCAACCCCCAGTCAATCTCTCCATCTCTCTCATGTTCCTCCTTCATCCCCTCTCCTATCTTCTTTCAATCTTTTTTTTTTTATGTTAATTTTAAATTAAGGTTTACTACTGTTACGATAAAAAGCAAAAGAAGCAAAAAAACCAAACAATAAACAAATACTAAACGGCCCTTTGTTAGGTCGTTTGTAAATACTAAATAATTAATATGTATTTAACAACAAATCAGCAACGAATCAAAGCAAGATGTGCTTAATTAATTATTACGGCCGAGTTTACTACAATTAAATTATTCGGCACCATTTTCATGTGATCACATTCTTTTTTGTTGCATTGCTTGCTTGGTGCAACATCATTAGTCTTTTAACCAATGAACGGCTTATATCACTAGTGGCCATTATACGACAATCAACGATGTTTATGTTAATTAATTAGATATTTTATTAGTATCTAGCTGGAATTGCAAGGGGTATAATACAAGTGCAAATTGTCAGATCAGACTCAGCACACACGTGTGTCCCTCTCAAATCCAGCATAACAATTCAACTAATCATATTCTTGCTATGCTAGACTTGTTGATGGGTTCAGAACTTCGGGAAAAAAAATTACAATTAGGGTTAAATAGAAATGATTTTTTTTTTATAGCAAGATGAAAGTCATGACCCTGAGCTCATCCTTTTGTCTTGTACTGAATTTCTTACTTGATTATTCAATACGTATAACAATTAACAAAACGAACTATAGCAAGCCTGATTATCAAATTAAATAAGTGGAGTTGTTGAGTTCGTATAATTTACTTTATTAAACTCTACTAGTATGCACTGAAATATTTTCCGTCTACGCAACAAAATATGTATTGTACGGTTCACAATTGATTGAATACTTTTGTGGATATTTAAAATCGAAAGAATTATGTCTCATATTTTCTAAAAAAAATAGAATATTTTCGGTATAGCTGAAAATAAGAAAAAAGAAAGAGATGCACACAATCTTCAATTTTTTTTTAAGAGAGAAAGATAAATATTTAGCTCTTAAATTTTATTTTATATTTATAAAGACTTCAACCCATGATCTTTTAAAAATCATCCTAATTAGGTCTCACTTGAGCTACTGAATCAGAGGTGAAGCTTCATTGGAGCCAATCTGAACCATGATCTCTTATAATTGGAAAATTAGTTAAAACATTTTTAATTTTCTAAGTTAATTTTTTTAGAGTATTAAATGATCACCTCATTCTCAATAGATATTGATAAGCAATATTAATTAGCCCTCCTTAAACTTATCTCAAGCTCTGCTACTGTACGATCATTTGCACACGATCTTCAAGTTAACACAACAGTGCGACCTCTCGATACAAATTAATTTTCCATTGCTGAATTTTTATTTCTAATTTGTTATTTTTATTGCTATTATTGCCGAGAAATCAAAAGTGCTCGTTGCCATTGACTCTCAAGTCTTCCTCAAATGCTTTCCTTCACGCGGTTCTATTAATTCTCTGAGTTTACTTCTAAGGACTAAGGAAAAGAAGAGCGTACGGTTGGAGACGAATCTATGAAGCACGAGTTCTGTAGGTACCAGTAATTACCTTCACCTAACTAGAATATATTTGGTGCTTAGTTCTAAATTAATTTAATTTCACGGAGAGATGTTCTTTTGGAAGGGAACAAAGGCACATTGATACAACCTAATAATAATGAAGAGAAGTGAGACTAATAAGCAAACGGACAATGACTTTGTTATTGAATTTCAAGGGCTTTTCTGAAAAGAAAAGTTTCTACTAAAACGAGTCATGACTCATGACCGTTACAATTTTTGTAAAGCTGCAGGGCTATTTTTAAATAATACAGCACATGGGACCTATTGTACAATATATGTTTTCTAAAGGAAAAATAAAATAAAACCAAGAGGATTTTTGTTTTAAGTTTCTCATTTACCTGAAGTTCACCACAGTTACTCAAATAATGATTTTTTTTAAAACAGAAAAAAAAATATTATTACATGCATTAGCATGGTCCGGAATTCTTTTCCGGATCAGATATATATGGTGGTCCGTAATCTAATCTCGAACCATCTCTTTTTTTTTGCTGCTGAACCATAATTGTATTACAACCAGATTTTTTTTCTTTCTGTAATATGTTTTTTATCGGTTCTATTTCAATTCATATTTTTTACGCAGATAATTATCATTCAAATATTTTTTGTGTTATCGCGCGGATTTTATTTATAAGTAAATTAAATAATTTTCATATTATCACACTAAACAAAGAAAATCAATTACCATCGATAATTAAATATGAAAAGTTCGTACAAACATGGAAAAATCATACAAATATAAAAATTAAACAAGACGTTCATACAAACATAAAATAAAATAAAATCTTTTGATCAATTACTTAATTATAATTAATAAATTATCTTCTCCTTGTTCGCCCTCTTCTTCGACTCGGAAGCCTACTAATCCGACCTTCCATTTCATCTATTACCATTAGAATTCTTATCTTTCTCATTCCACCCTTGTTTTTTTGTCGGATATGGTCCGATAGTTGCATCGTGATACATTTGTTAGACTCGTGGGTTTCTATAACTGTTGAAGACACCAGACCAAGTGTTGATGAATGATTTCAGTACATAATATGGATTGATGTACTATTTTGAATCAAGCCTTCTGAATGAACATATATCAAGCACATGATCACAAAGAAAACTAGTTAGTTGTGGTTTCTAGCACTGACATCTGGCTTGTCCTTCTCTAATTAAATGTACATTGTACTTAATCTCACCCCGGAGTCCCAATAATTTGTTTGGATAATGTTTGTACACGTTTTGTGCAATATATTATGAATAAAATCTATGAATGGCTTCTCTTGTGGTTTCACACCACCTTAAGTTAGGTTGCTTGAACACACTTCTGATTGCTAGGTGTAGGTCTGAAATAACTATTATTTTTTCTGGTCCAACCACTTCAGTTTGCAATAAATTCATAAACCACCTCCAATTGTGTGTTAATTCCTCATCAGCTACTACAAAGGTGAACGATAAGAGTCGTTGGTCTGCATCATATGCACAAACCATGAACAACTTACCAGCATACCTACCGGATAGAAAATCAATATCGACACTTATTACTGGTCGAAGATGAGGCCATGCTTGGATGTAAGGGCTATATGCCCATACTACACGGTAAAAAATGTCAATTCTAAACTTGGTTGATGGCTCCCGTTCCAGTCTAAATTTAGTACCTAGCGTGATATTTTGTATGATAGTTAATAAATAAGTGAGCATTTCATATGACTTCTTCCAACTCCCAAAACTTATGTGACACATCCTCGGTGAGAAAGTGAGCAAGTTCTCTCCTCCTCCATAATTTATTGTATGATACATCCTTGGTGAGAAAATTTTGTTTCACCAAACCTCTTGTGTGATATGGTTTATATCCAAGTTATCACGCAAATGAGATTTGATAAGACCCGTAATAATTATGATAGTCATTTCACAATGATTCCTTTTGATAGCATGCCCATAACATGTGTGCTAAAATGGATTCATCGAAACCTCCCAAGTACCAGTTACAAGGGCTCTTGCATATAATCTTCATGGACAATTGAGATTCTTACACGTCACAATGTAAACACTTTCATTACTCTTTTGTACATCAAGTTCCATATGAAATTCAGCAAGTTTGATTTTTAATTATGTTTTCAACTTAAATTGTTGTCCTTGATCAAATTGTTCATCGATCCGAGTTGATTTATGATAAAATGACTCATCAGCATACGAAAACGATTGACCGTCATTGAACTGGGTACACGGGTGTCCCATTTCTCGATTAGTAAAAGGAATTGACTAACGTCATTTACATATTATATTTTCAACATCAATATATTCCTCTATTTTCTCTATATTTACCCTATATGTATCATCATTGATATCCATATGCCATTGTTCATCTTCATCATTTTGATTTTGGACAGCTTGTGGGTTGCTCTGGACTGGGATATTAGCCGAGATTGGGTTACTACTACTAGAAACACTATTCGGACATGGGTCTAACAAGTGGCATCTAGGACTGGTTCAGACTCAACAACCAATTTCATTGTGCGAAGCCTCAAATCCTAAAATCTAATTAAATCATAAATTTGTTAAACTTAATATCATAAATTGACCTATTACAATTTAAAGTTCAAATTATGTACATCAATCGTTTTTCAAATGAACTTGAGATTATTTTTTCTTTAAATTATTTTTCATCTTAATAATAGCATAAAACCCATTTATAAATACATGAAATGAGTATATTTAATTATAGTATATATTAAAGTGTCCGAAAAAATAAAACAGAACTTACGTATTTAATGCCGTCTAGATAACATAATTTTTATTTTCACGATTTAAAGGGTTCCCAATGTAAGCAATTAAGGGTTTAAGTTCTAAAATCAGAAGAATCCAATGCCCCTATAATTTATACGTATTAGTATTATGAGATATAGTAATTAGTTTAATAAGTAAATTAAAATTTAAAATTCTAACCCCTCAATGTACGGAAGAAATATGTAGCATGTCTAATAATTAATAAAGCATTGTGTCAAATAATTAGTCGTATGTTTCAAATCAGTTTGTATTTGTGTTTTCCGCATAAAAATATGGATCGATAAAAATATGTATCGAAGAAAACCATATCATGTTTATAATAATTATTCGTCAAATTACTAAAATTTTGAAAGAAATGCTTAAAAATTCTTACATCCAGAAAATTTAAAGAACCGAGACGTTGAACCATTAATCTTTAAAAAGCTCGATGATGTTTGTCACATACACAAAAATATCACCCTCATAGCCAAATAACTCTGAGAATGGGATAGAAAAATGAGTCGTATTGGCGGACTGCATCATGATCATCATATACAAAAATAAAGAGCATCCAGAAAGACATTGTAAAATGTCATCATCGAGAAATGCTATCTATAAGATTCCATAATTGGGGATGGCTCAAATATTTTCTTCTTTTTAGACATAATTTTTTATAGTGTATTGTCCTATATTATAAACATATTAGTGACAAAAAAATTTGCGGCGAAAACAGATTCATCTTGTTCATCATTGCTCAAAATTAAATCCTCTTCTCAATCACCTCCTTATTCATCTCGCACAATATTTTTAATATTATCAATTATTTCAATATTTTCTCCATCCGTACCTATTGGGGTGTAACGCTCCCTAAATCCATGTTGAATTAAATGATCTCTCATTTTTTTGATTTCGATCTCTCACTTCTTTGATATTTTGAAATCTTCATAAATTTTGGCAATCTCGACAAGGACAAACAAGTGTGTGTGCACATTTTAGAAATTTATCAGTCTCTCTCAAGTATCAATTGTATTATGTTTGTTTTTATATATTCAAATGTCATGATCCATCTATGAAAAAAAAAGATAACTCTTAGATTTAGGGTTTAGAAATTAGGGTTTAACGTTTAGAGTTTAGGGTTTAGAATTTAGGGTTTATGGTTCAGGATTACCAGAGTTCAGGGTTTAAGTTATAGGTTTTGGTTTTTTTTTATCAAGCTTAACATAAGGTTTTGGACCAATCAACCATCATAACTCACTTTTTAGTTTCTTTATCTCATTAGTGAACATACACTAACCAATTTGGTGTTTGAGAAAAAATTGACAACATTTCCCCTAAGCTCCCCAAGTATGTCAACATAAATTTTCACATATGTACATATCCATAGAAACAATAGTAAAAATACTAACCGAACTTTTCTCAAACACCAAATTACAGCTAGTGTATGCTCACTATCTTAAATGTGATAAAAAAGCAGTCCCAATCCGGGAACTATTTGAGATTAATCTCTTTTGAATTAATTCTGAACGAGTACCGACCTAAATTAATATAAGTTCCGATAATTTAATCCTATATGATAATACTATCAATTATAAATATATAATTTTAATTATATATATAATCAATTTATACTAATAGAGCTAGCTAGGAAATATAAAAAGCTTTAAATAATGTGAAAAATAAATATCTTAATGAGAAAATAGGTGATGAAGAGGAAGGGATGCTTGTTATAAGTTACTGGTGAGAAGAGATTTTAGCTGGTGATGAGAAGAGATCTAGCTTATGAGAATAAAAGGAAAAGGAAGAGTTGCAGTGCTAGAGAAGTTGAAAGAAATGATAGAGAAGAGATAAAAGAAATGGTAGCTCAAACAAAATCTAACTTATAGATAAAACTATAATGTGAAGAAATGATTTTTAAAAAAATCAGTGTTAGTTTGAGTTGAGTAGTTGATTAGAGCTGATTTTAAACATATTTGATTAAAATTAGTTTTTAAAAATCAGTTTTAAACCTATTTGATTAGAGCTGATTTAAAAAAATAATTATAAACCTATTTGATTAGAGATGATTTTCAAATAACTGATTTTAAACCTATTTAATTAGTCTTTTCTGTAAAAAAAAAATTGGTGCAAAAATAAATTCACTAGAGTCGTTTTTATAAAAACTGACTCTAACTATTATTATTGTTTCCATTAGAATTACTTATTTTATAATAATTAATTTTAAAATATTTCACTCAAATTACTACACTATCATTCAACTCTTTTATAATCGATTTTTTATTTAACGGCTGCAATATGTACGGTTCTAAAGGTTTTTTTGTGATAGTGGTATAAGCTCAACTGGCTCGCCTAGAGAAGGGTTTCGAATAATTCAAGCAAAAAAATTTTGTTTGGTCCTGTTGCTTTGGCAAGTTCTAGCATTTCATACTAAATTGTAAATACTAATTAAATGCATTAAGCATTAGGCATGCAAAGCGTAATAAAGAACTAAGAATAATATAATTTGAATTCGTTGAGTTGAATCAGATGGTAATGGTAATATGGTATATAGGAATGTAAAGTTCATACTGAGCTGGGGATATTTTTACAAGTTGATCAAGTTGTGCTTTCCTCCTCACTTGGTCTTATTTGCATAGTTCTATTGAATAAGTGACCACATCTTTTGACTTGGTTGTTTTTGTTGCTTACTTGCTTGGGACTCACTATAAAATAATTAATGTATTGCTTCTAATTTGTCTCGATTGTGTAAAAGTTGGAAATATTTTGAAGATATTTAAGCTTTCTTAAAATAATTTAAGATTTTATTATGAAATATTAATATATTTATATTGAATAATGAATCAAATACAATATATCCTTTATATACATAATTAAAAACATATCTACAATTTTAGTTTATTATTTTGATATTTTTTTTGAATGTATATTCATAAGACTTCAATATATCATACAAATTGATATATGCTCAAAGTTTTTAAATAAAAAGATGCACTGTCCAGTTGAAACATGAGGAGATGAGATTAATATATGAACTCTTCCAAAAAAAGCTGTTAAATATAATAATGTTTTTCTTCTTTCTTTTTCCAAGCCAAGCAGGTCTTTGTTAAACAAAAGTGTCTGATTTGATTGCGCAAATCTGAACATAGTAAAATTTGATGAAATAGACGAAAGATTAGAGCACTATAATTAAAATAGAGGACAAATTAACTAGTATATATATACTAGATTAACTTTTATATTAACTATTTTTTTTAAATAAAGAAAGACGGTTGAGTCCTTAAGCCTCTCAAGCATGCTATATTATCTAAACTACTAATCATTTGATTTTTTTTAGTAATTATTAGCATTAATCTGATGGTTGCTATTTTTTGAAAATCTTTCATTAGAAAAAGAATAGAAATAATACAATGAGTCACAATATTAATCTGCATAAGACCATGAGTATTTATCATGATTTTTTTATATTTTCTCTAGATAATTTTGATGTAATTATATCATTTATTCCATTTTTACCTTTTGATTCTATAAATTCATAAAATCAAATAATTGTATTTCTGGACTGCGGAGAGCCGGCCTAATAGTATTAAAAGTTACTAGACTAGCGGAGGTTCATATGATTCTTATTTTTTCTGTTTTTATTACAAAATAAGAAGCTTACACACAACTATTTATCCTAATAATTATGATGATAAACCAGCTTCATATATATATATATATATATATATATATATATATGTGTGTGTGTGTGTGTGTGTGTCTACATATTTTTGTTTTCATTCAATTAAAAGAAACACTGTCGATTTAATTTACACATGATGTTATTAAGTATTCACTTTGTTTAAACGAACATTTTTTAAATGAGAGATATGTGTGTCGATGACAGAAAGTACAGAATTAAGGTTTTAATTACCAGAAATAAGATTATCCTGAATGCCTACACTGGTTAATATATTTTATGTGATAGACTATGTGAAAATATTTGTACTTCAGAAAGAAGTATAAACACTCTAAATTATGTATTTTGTGTCCAAAAGTTCAATTTAAGTGCCTTTTAAATATAACATATGAAAAAAATTATAAGATACCAAATTTCTTGGAGTTTTTAACTTTTGATTCTAAAATAACAAATATTTGCATATACAAATAGGCCATTTGCAAAAAAATCTGAGAAAATATTTAAGAAACTTAAAAATAGATAATGTTTTCTATTAAAACCTTACAAACTAAATAAAAAAATTGAAGATGAAAAAGTATATTTTGACGTGTTTTATATTTTGGACTTAAGTACTAACATTTTCATATTAATATATCTCTAGTTATTTTTTGATTTATTCTTTTCTCAGAACGAGCACAACTTTGTTAATTAAACAAGAGTTTGCACACAAGTTACGTTTTGAATTGGTAACTGAAAATAATTAAACCAGAGAAGGTCCAAACTGTTATAAAATAAAGATAGAAGACAAAAGTTGTGAGAGGCTAAAATCTTATTTCTATATTATCTCATCTAAAGATTTTTTATATTACCATCAACAACATACAAGCCTCTATTTATAGGCTAGAGAAACATCATGTAATAAAAGAGAAAATTAATACAAAATTAAATCTAGAGTTAAGGAGAAGGTGAAGAGAATGAAAAACTTCTATTATTATGGGAGGAGGTGGAGGAATGAGAAGAGGTGGAGGAGGTGAAACATCTATCATTAATATTATAACACTCCCCCTTAGATGTTTCGCCTTATATTATACACTATTAATATTGTACTACTGGAAAAATATTAAATTTTGGTACTCCAGACCAACTTGATTTAACCGATACTTTCGGATCGCTTATGTTGCCTCATTAAAAACCTTACTAAGAAAACCCAATGGGACAAAACTTAGTGAAGGGAAAAAGAGTGCAACATGTATAATACTCCCCCTCATTTTAACGTACATCTTTTAAGTGACGAATGCCAATTTTATGTGAAAGCTGCTCAAAAATATTTCTTGGCAATGATTTTGTGAATAAGTCCGCCAAATTATCGCTTGATCCGATTTGACAAATATTTATCAAACCATTCTTTCGTAAGTCATGTGTTGAGAAGAACTTCGGCGAGATGTGTTTGGTTCTCGTCACCTTTGATATATCCTTCTTTGATTTGAGCAATGCATGCAAAGTATTATCTTCGTATATCACCGTCGGGTTTTCTCTCGATCGTCTCGAGACCACATTTCTCTTGGATGTGTTGGATCATGGATCTTAACCATACACATTCCCATCCAAAGATCATAAAGAGCAATTAATTCAAAGATGATTTGATGATGTTGTCGTCAATGTTTGCTTTGTCGATCGTCATGAAATTGCAAAGTGCCGCCATATGTAAACACATATCCGGATTGTGACCGAGCTTTATGCGGATCTCGATAAATATCCCGCATCCGCATATCCAACTAGTTTGGACTTTGTATTTTTTCGATAAAATAGTCCCATATCACGCGTCCCACAAAGGTAACGTAATACATGTTTGATTCCGTTCCAATGTCGCGTGTTGGATCGAACTATATCTCGCTAATACATTTACGAAAAAGCAATATCAGTCTCGTATTATTAGCAAGATACATCAAAGCCCCAATTGCACTTAAGTATGGTACTTAGACCAAGAGCTTTTTCATTATTTTCTCGGGACCGATAAGGATCTTTTTTCATATCAAGTGATCGGACAACCATTGGTGTACTTAGAGGATGAGCTTTGTCCATATTAAAACGTTTCAACATCTTCTGGATGTAGTTTGATTGATGGACAAATATACCATTATGTAAATGCTCGATCTGCAGGCCGAGACACAACTTTGTTACACCAAGATCTTTCATTTCAAATTCATTATTTAATAATTTTGTAGTCTTTTTGATCTCTTCAGGAGACCCAATGATATTCAGGTCATCAACATATACTGTAATAATTATAAAACTCGAGATTGATCGTTTAATAAAAACACATGGACTAATTATATTAGATTTATATCCTTCTTTTATGAGATATTCACTGAGTCGATTATACCACATTCGACTCGATTGTTTTAGTCCATACAATGATCGTTTTAACTTTATAGAATACATTTCTCGAGATTTTAATGTAAATGCTTCTGCATTTTTAATCCTTCAGTGGACTTTCATATAGATATCATTATCGAGTGATCCATACAAATAGGCTATGACAACATCCATGAGACGCATTTGAAGGTTCTCGTTGATTGTGAGACCGATTAAAAATCAAAGAGTTATTGCATCCACTACAGGTGAATACGTTTCTTCATAATCAACTCCTGGTATTTGTGTAAAACCTTGTGTCACCAAATTTTGCTTTATATCTCACAATCTCATTTCTTTTTATTGCAAAAACCCACTTGTAACCTACAGTGGTTAACATTTTTAGGGGTTATAATTATAGATCCAAAAACATTTCGCTTTTCAAGCGAATCTAATTCACCTTCGTGGCATCTTTCCATTTTGGCCAATCATTTTTGTGCATACACTCTTCTCGGAGTTTTTTGGCACATAATCTTTCTCATTTATCACTTCAATTGCTATAGCATATGCAAAAATTTCATCAACACGTGTTTCATTTCGGTGCCCATATTATACCATTCTCGTACATAATTTATTGAGATCTCATAATCATTCGGTGCACTGAGTTTTTCTCGGAACTTTATCAACGACCTCTTTCGGGGTTCTACTTTCAATCTCTTCTCGGGATTTTACCGACAATCTCTTCGGGATTTTATCGGTAACTTTTTTTGAGTTACACCAACCGCATTATTCTCGCTTCTTTCATTTTTCGTGGATTTTTGTCTTTGGAACCGATTGGTCTTCCACGTTTTCTTTGTATAGTAACCTCTCTGCTAGGGTTATTTCAATTCGAGCGGTACATTTAAAGCCGATATATGTGATTTAGTCACTCTTTTTGTATCTCAGTAAATGCATCTCGGTAACTCATTTGCTATTCTTTGCAAATGTATAATCTTTTGAACTTCCAGTTCACATTGACCACTCCGGAATCAAGATAAGATATTGATGATGCATTCCAAGTTACTTGTTTTTCCAGCCTTTTCTTTTTCTCCCCCTAAGATTGGGAATATTGTCTCATCAAATTGACAATCAGCAAAACGAGCTGTAAAAACATCTCCAGTTAATGGTTCTAAATATTTAATAATTGATGGAGAGTGAAAACCAATATAAATTCCTAATCTCCTTTGTGGTCCCATTTTTGTGCGTTGTGGAGGAGAAATTGGAACATATACAGCACAACCAAAAATTTTAAGATGGGACAAGTTTGGTTCTCTTCCAGAGACCAATTGTAATGGAGAAAATTTATGAGATGCAGTTGGTCTTAATCTAATAAGTGCAGCAGCATGTAATATTTCTTGTAGCTAATAGACAAACATGTGACCATCGAGTTGATGCATCAATTAAAACCATAAAATATCTAAATGGTCTACATGGAGGAGAAATAGGCCCACAAATATCTCCTTGAATTCTCTCTAAAAATAAAGGAGATTCATTTTCAATTTTATTTTTAAATGACCTAATTATCAATTTTCCAAGAGAGCATGCTGCACATGATAAATCTTTTGATAATAGGATCTTCAGGTCCTTTAGAGGATGCCTATTTGCACTTTCAATTATTCTCCTCATCATAATGTTACCCGGATGACCTAAACCTGTCATGCCACAGAGTAAACATTTTTGTGTCATGCAACTGTTACATCGACCATATTTGATTCTATTGAACTTATGTTCATACAATATAGTCCAGATGATAAAGCTTTATCTTTTCCAATATGATCTTCCGACCATATTTAATCGTTGTAATTTGAAGATATTCAATGTTATTTTCAGTCATAGTTTCGATATGATAACCATTACACCGAATATCTTTAAAACTTAGTAAATTTCTTCGGATTTACTAGAGTATAATGCGTCATTTATAATTAATTTTGTTCCTTTTGATAACAAAATACAAGCTCTTCCGTAGCCTTCAATTAAGTTACTAATACCAGAAATTGTATTAACATGTGTCTCTACAAGAGACAATTGAGAAAATATTTTTTGCTTTTTAATATTGTGTTTGTTGTTCCACTGTCTACTAGACATTCATCTCTAATACTTGTCATTGCTCTGCTGGAGCCTTCAATCATATTCTTTTTCCTTTGAACAAAAAAAATATACAAGATCAAATTTAAAGAAACTAATTGTATTCATGAGAAACATAAACTTACAACATAAAACCGAACTAAAATAAACCAAGATGTTTAATTCTTTTTCTTTTCATATCTCCCCACATTGTTGTCATTTTATTTGAAATTATGACCTTCACGTCGCCAAACATTATTGCGACCATGTCCACGACCTCTTCTGGGGCCGCGACCACGTACTCGACCACGATTTCCTTTAAATGATGTTGCATTCGCTTCAAGGAATGATGTCGCATTTGCTTCAGAAATGGACTAGAGCAAGGGCCGTGATTGATGATTTTTCATGAGAACCTCATTATTTTGTTCCGCAACAAAAAGACATGATATCAATTTCGAATATTTTTTAAAAACACGCTCCCGATATTGTCGTCGTAGAGCAAATTCGAAGCATGAAATATGGAAAATATTTTTTCTAACATGTCTTCATCGTAATTTTTTTCTCCGCATAATTTTAACTCGAAGTTATGCGAAACATTGCGGAATTATATTCACCCACGATTTAAAATCTTGCAACCTTAAATGAATCCATTCATAACGAGTTTTTGGGAGGAGCACTTGTTTTTGATGGTCATATCTTTCTTTTAAATTTTTCCATAATTCTAACGGATCTTTCACCGTTAAATATTCAGTTTTTAAATCCTCATGGAGATGATGACGGAGGAATATCATTGCTTTGGCTTTCTCCTGTGGGGAGGCCTTATTTTCATCTTTTATTGTATCTCCAAGATTATTTGCGGTAAGATGAATCTCAGCATCGAGAGTCCATGGGAGATAGTTCTTGCCCGATATATCAAGGGCAACGAATTCAAGTTTATTAAGATTTACCATAAAGAAAAATAAAAGTACTACTAATATTAATAAATTTAATCGAACATCCATTTATGAAAATTACTAAAGAAAAAGAATATTAATAACTTCAGGTCATTAAGAGAAAAGATTAGAGACATTACATTTATTTGTTTATTTATCTAATTTGATAACTTCTGGTTATCATTTTAGTTGAATAAAATAATAACTTCTCGGTTATTAAGTATATCGATAACTTCGGGTTATCAATTGTAACTCATTTTGATAAAACTTTTAATTATCAAATACAATGACTTCGGCCATTAAAAATATCAATAACTTCGGTTATTTAATAAATAAAAAAAATATTTCGGTATATACTTATTTTATCATTCTCTTCGGGGAATGAAAATATTAGTCTCATCCAATATAAGAACAATTTTCGGTATTTACTTATTTTATCATTCTCTTCGGGGAATGAAAATATTAGTCTCATCCAATAATTTCATAAAGAAAATAAATATTATAATTAATGGTAAAATGATAAAATATAATATAAAGTGTACCTCTTTTTAGAGACAATCTTACGATAACTGTTTATGTCGATCTCGTGCTTCTACTATAAAACAAACTTCCGTCACAACTCGATTAGAGCGAAGTCGTGCTGATAACGTGTTATAAAATAAAGATAGAAGACAAAAGTTGTGAGAGGCTAAAATCTTATTTCTATATTATCTCATCTAAAGATTTTTTATATTACCATCAACAACATACAAGCCTCTATTTATAGGCTAGAGAAACATCATGTAATAAAAGAGAAAATTAATACAAAATTAAATCTAGAGTTAAGGAGAAGGTGAAGAGAATGAAAAACTTCTATTATTATGGGAGGAGGTGGAGGAATGAGAAGAGGTGGAGGAGGTGAAACATCTATCATTAATATTATAACACAAACTACTTTGTTCGTCGGCTTTTATTAAGAAAAAGAACGTCTTTATACAAAAATATATATTAATGACCATGTTCTCGGGCCTGTATACCATATATGCCCCCCATAACTTTTTGTGCATTAATTTTGCAGTTTTTTCCGGCCCTGAAAATTTTTATTTTGACAGGACAATCTTGGGACGTACTTTATTTAACATTACTCAACTACAATATCATAAGATAAACTGGAAAAAGAAATATACCCTGTTGAAAATAAAAAATGTTCATTTTGTCCATTAGCACAGTACTCGTTCCCTCTCTCTCTCTCTCTCTCTCTCTGATTAATTAAGTTCATGCACCATTAGATTCCTTCACCGCTTTGTTTCCTGGCAACAGACATTTCTTTTTATTAGGCTTATATTTTTAATCTAAAGTAAGTGTATTAGTATATTGTGGTGGAAGTTAATTAATCAATTGGAAATTCCGTATGATAGGCATAATATATGTACAAGTGTGCAGAGATATACTTTTTTTTCATCTCACAGAATATATTGGGCTGAGTGATGAAGTTACTTTAGGATAAACTATCTGGTATTGCAAACCAATTAGCTTTGTAGATTAGTCAATACGGCACTGTTTCATACAGATACCAGCAACGGTTTAGCAAATAAAAAAGATGCACCTATCGATGTCGTGTCAACATCTTAAGTTGCCTACTGAACTGTTAACAAGGTGGTTACCTAACAATCACTTATCTCATTTACCATCAGAGATTGGCAGTGAACTCCAGATGCTCGGGTTTAAGATCTCAATTTTGGGAAGTTGAAAAATCAACTCAAACTGCTCGATGTGACATTTCATACTGGAGACTTCTCGTTCAGATTTTTTTTAATTAAAATAATTAAAAATTAGGATTTGATGAGAAAATTACACTTATTTATATGGACAAACTCGGTTCTAGATCCTTAAACTGCGTTCGAAACTTGGTCTCAATTTTTTTTAAAAATTTTGTATATTTTGATTAATTATTTGTTTAGTTAGAAATATGATATTATTGTGTTTAATAGTATGTTTATGTACTATAAACATATTTATATTTTTTATTATGTATTCAATAAACATATTTATTATGAACTAATATATATATATATATATATATATATATATATATATATATATATATATATACACATTTACTAAAAAAAATAATGACGAAAAAATAGATGTCTAAAACTTCAAACGCGTTTTTTAACTTGAAGACGATATTTTTTTTTTGCTCTGAAAATGACCGTAATAATGTAAATGTTTAACCATGTAGTTGTGAGCTTTTTATGGTCGTGTAGCATGCCTTGATCGGAGTTTCTTATCATATGTTATGACCATTCGAAGTGTTTGGATTTCGATTTTATCTTCCGATCTCATCTCCGTTTGTTCGATCGGATGCGTCGGATAAATTAAATATTATGAAAATTCAACAATCAATTAAAAACAAACTAAATCATTGAATAAATAATTAAATATAATTAAATAACTAAATAAATAATGAAAAACTATAAATATATATTTATTCTCGATTCATAATAAACATATATAAACATATCTATTTATTCTAATTTATTATTTTTATAATTTTCTCTTATGATTTTTTAAAATATATGTTATTATAAAATACAATAATATTATATTTAACATACTATTAAACACATTAATACTTCTAAACTATTCAATAAATAATTAAACATACTAAAATAACTAAATAAACTATAAAAATAATAAACAAATAATTAATCAAAACATACCAAATTTGTAAAAAAAATATTGAGACTGAGTTTTAAACTCAGCCCAGACTAGTTAGTCTAATTTACAAAAAATCTTATCAAATCCTAATTTTTAATTATTTTAATTACCAAAAAAAATCTGCTTCTAGTCGGTCTATTCATACAATTTCTAATATATTTTATTTATTTATTATTAGAAGGAGACGGTATCATTTAACGGTTTCGAAATTTTTAAATGATTTTTTTATGTAAAACATAGAGAAGAAAATCTAAAAGTTTCGAATTAAATTTTGATTAGATTGAAATTTGTAGATCATGTCGAGAGGCTGATCAACTGATGAAAACTCTGCTTTAAAATAAATCATCTGGTGATGCTTTATTAGCTATTGTCTTCTTTGAAGAACATGGTAATTGTTTCGGTGTTACTTTTGTTGCATAGATGGATGATGTGTCCATCTTAGCTTAATTTTTTTGAAGGAAGGATAATAAAAATCAACGGCAGGAACATAGTAAATTTGAGAGTATATATCCTCACAATCATGGGAAATTTGTTTCCCTTTTCCATCAGCTTTTGAAACTTGTTACCGGATTGGGTTAAAAAATCCAGCAGGGAATCTGTTGCCAGTTGCCCCTCTCAAAATATCAGTAATTAGTTAGTAAATTCTATTTCTAAAACCTTTCAGGTAACTGAGTTAAAGGCATGCCAGAACCAGTTTTCAAACAGCATATGGAGAAAAGTGAAGCATATTAATTGCATCAACAATTATCTTCAAAGCTTAATTTTACAAAAACTCAAAGCTAAGATAAGATAACTTCTTCCTTCACTCAAAAAACATGTATACACAAATTAAACAAAAAGTTCATCCTATTAGCATGAGATCTCTTCTTGTCTCTGTTTCAACCCTCTTCCTTGCTTCACACTTGAAGAAACAGATCTCCTGTTTGCATTATTCCTTCTAAATTCTTTCTCTTGGTCAATATCTATCTGTTCCTGCCTGCACTCTTCACTGCAGAACGGAGCATCGCCTTGGTACATGAAAATGTCCCTGCTTTTCGACAGGTGTTTTGCGCAGAGAGAGCAGCAGTCAAGATCATGCCGAGGCTCGGTTTCGTACTCTATTACGCCGCAGTAGAAAATGTTCGACATGCTTGTCGTTGCAATTGAAATATGTTTGTATAATATTATACCTTGTTTCTTTGTTTCAAGCTTGTTGAGCTTTTGAGTGTTTTGCTTGGAGAGTAAAGCGAACAGGAAGTGAGGGGTTTATGTAGGAATGAAAAGAGAGCTTGAGAAGCTTTCAAAACAATACAAACAAACGACATTATTAAGTATAACTAATTTGCAAAACTCCCCATCACTTTTTCCTTATTTCATCCTAACCACAAAGATACTCTCAAATTCTTTTCGACGAGTACTTCTTTCTTTCAAAAACTATTAAAAAGAAAATAAGACCCTTGATTGAGAATGTAAGTATTCTTTCACAAATTTCTTGGAACAGAAGGTTGATATCAGAAACCAGTGTTAGTTTGGCACTGGTTTTGTTTGGTCCGTTAGTTTTGCTAGAACTTGGAAAAAAGAAGGGGGGAAATCCATTGTTTGCTGAAAAAGGTCACTCTCTCGCCTATCATGAGAAAGACAGGTGGGGTCTCATGACAAGTGTGTGTATTTGTAATGTGGTCCGATACGGAGAATAATGATATGCACGCCACCTATTCCACGAGCTACCTACGTGTCATAGTCCAAAGTTAATAATTGAGAAAATATTTTTCTGAGGCAATTCCTGATACCAATCCCATGTAGCGGGTTACTGAGGCATTTCAGTTTTGTATTCACGCGCCAGTAGTTCATATTTTCTGAAGAGGCTCCATTTTTTCTGTTTTTGTATGCAAATATATATGATCTTCTGAAACTGGTGCTGTTACATATTACTGATATAAGCGGCAATATATTGGTTGTCATGTTTGGAATAAGCCGTATGAATTTTGAGAAATTGTTAACCGGAAGCAACAATCTCTTGTCAAATTGTAAATAATTTAAACTAAACAAATGAATAACTTACAAAAACAGGGAGCAAATACAGCAGGTTTCCATTTATAGTAGGTGGGTCAACCATTCCATTTTACTTGCAATACAGTAGCAGGTTTATAATGCATCTGTGTCATCATTAATTTAAGTTGGTGGTGGATTTATCCATCAATATTTAAAGCCAAAAGAAATTATCTCATTTTTATTTTAACATTAAACGAATCTTTATGCCGTGGTTTCACTGGCTGAGTCGGTAAGAGAGAATGGGTTTCAGTGAACCCCATTTTTTATCCAATCATATGCATATTTGATAATAATTTTAGTTTAATGTTTATAGTTTTCATAATAAAATATCTACTTAAATCCCATAAAAATTGAAAGATTTTTCCACTACTGAACCCTATAACTACAATTTAGGAATTTTAATATAATAAATAATGTAGATATTTGTTACAATATTTGACTCCCATTTCAACTTTTTGTTTTTTTTTGGGCTCCGTCCTGCGTGGTTTTATACTTTTACCTAGCATCTACATCAGACGTACACACACACACACACACACACACTAAATATTACCGATTTTAACAATTAACAATTAGATGTGGACTGAGCTGTTTTTACTTATTTATTTATTTATTATTAATAATAATATTATTGTTATTGTTATTTTGCTATCCGGTTAGAATTTAAGAATTAAATTTTAGGTCCTCTTAGCCCGTCTCATTGGCTAAATAATTAGATAATTATAAAATATAGTAGAAATAAGAGATATACAAGTGAAACATTATTAGTTTAGATCAGACAAAAGATACACCCGTCCCTTTCTTTGTTGGAATAAATAATAGTGTTGATGAACCCTATAGGAGGAGGTAATTAATATCATTAATGACTGAGAAATCATGACAACATGCCCATAGCTTTCTCTTCTTCTTTTTTCATTTAAGAAAATGCAAGAGGTAATTGGAAACTGACTGCCTTCTTCTTCTTCTTCTTTTTCTTTTTGATAATATTATTATTTATTATGATTATTTTTTAATACTTTATTATTATTTTATTATGTTGTATTATATTATTATATGTTGATTATAGTTATGATTAATTTATTATTATTATTATTATTATTATTATTTATAATTATTTTTATGATTATGATTATATTTTTATTATTATATTATTATAATTATGATTATGGTTATATTATTATGATTATGACTATAATTATTATTATCATGATTATGATTATGATTATGATTATGATTATTGCATTATTAAAATTATGATTATTTATTATTATATTATTATAATTATGATGGTAATTATAATTTATTATTATTATATTACTATATTATGATTATGTTTATATTTTTATTATATTACTATTATAATATTATTATTTATTATGATTATTTTTTATTACTTTATTATTATTATCTTACTATTATGATTATTATCTTACTATTATTATTATTATCATCATTATTAGTATCATAATTATTCATATTTTAACTATTCTAAGTAACAACTGCCAAACGATATTTTCGCTCTTCCGAATAGTCAAGAATACCACTCTTCTACCACTCTTCTAAAAAAAATACTATTCTATCACTCTTCCAAAATTACCACTCTTCCAAAACTATTCCTTGATTTGCCAAACGGACCCATTGAGAATTTGTGCAACGTCTTTAACATTTTTAATCTAGCTTAAAAAAGAAACAAATAAATTGAGAATGTCTAATGATGTAGGGCCATTGCAAATCCACTTTCAAATTTCGCGGAATAAACTAACCGTATTTTCCGAGAATTACAGAAGCAACCAGCATTGCTGGTAGCCTGGTACAAGAAATAGGGGATGATTGGAGACACTTCCTTGAGGTTCAGAAAGCTGATATGCATAGGGATAGGATTTTTTTTTAATTGAATTTAATCCTCTTGAAATCAACCGTTTTTTTTTTCATTTTCTTTATTGTGTAACCTTTCACAATAAACTTCTTACTCCGACATTGTCTTGGACATTTTCTTAGTAACATTTTTTCTTAATTTATTAATTATCAGGTAGATAATTCGTACATGTTTAGCATAATTTCTTCAGAATTAAACATAACAGGAAATAAAATATAAGATCAACATGTGAATACTTTCACTTCAACCAAGTGCTCGCGCATATCATTTCACTTCTATTAGTAGTTTCTAGCTGTATTCCCTGATAGCCTTTTATTTTTGTAATAGAGTTTAGACTTCAATTCATTGGTATAAGCAGATAATTTATTGAGATACAGAGTATTTGTCTATTTGATGTGTCAGGTTAGTTTTGGTACAACCTGCTGCTCTGCAACCAGCGGCTCTCTCTAGTAGATTTGTAGAAAAGAATGAGAAGTTTATGTCATAATTATTGGTATCGTTACGGTATTACACACAGATCGAGGCAAATTGCTATATTTGTTCTCTTATTTTATTTCACTTTTAAAAAAATTCTTTCTTTCGCCTAAAATTTTGTCGATATTATTTGAGATATGAATATTTATTTTAGAACAAGAGCATTATTTCATTAAGCGCGTGCAAATTAATCAGCAATATTTTTAAATTAAGCATTACAAAAATCTCTCAATTTTTTAACACAAAGTAATTATAAATATATTCTATTTTCAATATTAATATCCATGATAACAAATATGACATCCACAATAACAAATATGAACATCTCGAGCAGATTAAAATTTATTCTTAGTAATGATGAGCGCTCTACAACGTCCAACCTCTCATTTGAAAAATGTGAAATGTCAATGTTCATATTTGAAATGAACAATATTCATATCTAATCAATTAAACATCACACAATTAAGTTCTGTTAGATGGTATAGGCAAAATCGAAGAAAATGAGCATGGGCTTGTCTTTTCCTCAGAAGCAGCCAAAGTTGAAATCAAATTATTCAACTTTTAAAAGCATCAAGAATTGAAAGTCCCTTTCGAACCTATAACTTATGCTAGACTAGACATGATAATCTCTTAGACTATAACTTACGCTAGATGTTAGAACCAACTTCAGATTACATTTTTTTAATCCAAAGCCTCAATATCATTTTGTACTGCTTTGTAAATAGAGTTAGCATTAAAAAATAAGAAATATATTAAATACTAATATTTCCTACTTTTATTAATAATTAATATTATATGATATTTTTATTTCTAGCTTACTCTAATTTATTCGAGATTAAAGACTTTGTTGTTAAAATCTGATTGAAAGTTCTTTCTGTACATTTAAAATTGATTGTTTTTTCTATACATTTAAATTTTGTATGTTTAATCTTTTCTTTATGTAAAAAAAAAAGAACATTACACAATGAGGATCCATTAGAGAAAGGAACAAAAAAATGTTGCATCCGTATAATATTTCTTTTTTTTTTCTAAGTACAGCTAACAATGAAGTACGATGCGCAAACATCTCCACATATTTTATGTACTAGTTGCAAATCTCAACAAATTTGTTTGTTATTCGCCATGAAAAAAAAAACGAAAAAATAATTGCCCGTGTAAGAGAATCTGTTGGCGTCCGTGAAAAAATAAATCTCCAACGGAGCTAGTGAAGGAAGATCAGGAGACATAGTCAAAGTGTCGACATTTTCCATAACAAAAAAATAATAATACACCTGGTAAACCCAAATCAATAATGCGCCAATTTTCTGGAATTGGGATAATTTATTTTTTTTTCTATTTGTTCAAGCTATGTTTTTGAACCACTGATGGAATATTTATTATTATTATTCTTGCATCAATTGATGTTTTATTAGGCACTTGATTTCAAATTCAGTGCATCTCTTTCCCACTAGTAGGCATCGTGCTCAAGGCTCGATTAGACTTCTCCATGGTCGGATCTAGCAAGTGTATGAGACGACAGGTAAGAACTAGATTTAATAAGGGGTTTTAAAGAATCGGATTCGAAAAACTTAATTTTTAAAAGATAAATTTGACTCTTGAGAAACCTTTTAAACCCGAGCTTGAATTACTTGATATTTTCTTTGTCGATTAAGCATTTTTTTAATATTAATTTATATTTATATAAAAATATTAAATTATATTTTTCTATTTGGACATTATATTTTAGTTTTTTATTTTTTTTTAATTTTTTAAGTATATTTAATATACAATATTAAATATTAAAACAAAAAACTAATACTATTAATTTATATTTATATAAAAATATTAAATTATATTTTTTTTCTATTTGAACATTATATTTTAGTTTTTAATTTTTTTTTAATTTTTTAAGTATAATTAATATACAATATAAAATATTAAAATAAAAAAAAACTTAAGAAAACTTAATTATTTGATAAGAACCAATTCAGAATGACATACTTTAAATCTCAGCCCTCGAGAACCTCATTGGCCCTTACTTTTAAAAATGTTATTTTGAAAACGATCTGATCAAATTTATGAGAGCCGAATAAGAATCTATCGGACTGAATTCAAAAGTCGAACCCTTATAACTATACCTACTCACTAGTTATGAGGTTTACGAATAAACACAATTTAGGAAATTATTTAGAAACAAATGCAGTGCTAAACATATATATCATCTGGAAAAATGGATCAATACTTGAATCTCTCGGCCAAATTAAAATCTATAATAAATAGCTTAAGTAAAATTACAAAAACAACCATTCTGTTCTTTTGGTTGAAGGATCTATCAAAAAATTACAAAAAGATCCCCTTTCTTCCCTTCAAAACACCTCTTCTTCTTGCCTCTGTCTCAGTTCTCTTCTTCCCTTTTTACCAGAAGAGGTTATCTTGGCACCATTTCTCCTGAATTCTTTCTGTTGGTCGATTTCCATCTGCTCTTGCCTACACTCTTCGGTGCAGAATGGTGTATCCCCTCTGTACATGAAGATGTCTCTGTTTTTAGTGAGGGGCCTTTTGCAGAGAGAGCAGGAGTCGAGGTAGTGGTGGGGCGCACTGTCATATTCTATGGTGTCACAGTAGAATATGTTCGAGATGCATGCGGTCGCCATTAGAGTCGCTTTTTGTGCTTTGTTTTATGAAGATCTTTTTATCCCTGAATTGAGGAAGGGTAGCGTTGAAGATGCAAATAGGCGTTGCAAAAAGGGGAGAAGAAGAGGGGTTTTATACAGAAAGAAACGATGCATCAGTTTCATTTAGACCCTTTATAACCTAGAAAATACAAAATTATGGTGTATATGGCCAAGTTAAAAGGACATGAAAATTATTACGTGCCCCTCTGCAAGCATGGAAATATGATATAAGGTTCTCCCCCTTTCTTCGGAAGTACAAAAACAAGTCCTTATGAGGAATTACTTAGAATCTAAGTTATGATTCACAATTTGAGGAACTATAAGGTTCTTCAGGAAAATAATTTAGTGAAACCAGGATTGAAGAATCCGTTGGCTGGAAATGGTATCTGTCACACGAGAAATTAATAATTATTATGAGAGAGAGATGGAGAGAGGCGGGGCCCAACCATGCGGAAAGTAGTGTTATGTGGTCCCTAGCACCTTGCCATCCATCTCTATTTTGATGAAGAAAAAAACAAAATAGCCATTGGGCCCCCAGGCCACAGCCCAAAACACAAAAGGACCTTTCTTTGCGCCCATCTATAAACAGAAGCAACTGTAGCGGGTCACAATGGGTTGGATTTACTTCTGGCCTTTCTCACTGGCTCACAGCTACAGGCCTACAGCACCAATTTACGTTTTAAAACAAAACATTGCTGTGCGTTCTATTATTGTATTCACTAGATCTATAAGTTTTTTGTCCTTTTCTGATAAAAAAATCATCCAAGAAATTAATTGAACTTTCGCTGTTATTATCTTCTCCATTCAACATTTCAACCCTAAATATTTTCTAAAGTAATCATTTTCATCAATTATAAGCTGATCATTTGTGTCCATGTGACTGCATATTGTATTGTGAGTGGGGATTCATTGACAATGGGTTATTTTGACAAACTTGACAATGAAACTCTAAATAAATACAAAAAAATCATAAAAATGAAAAAAAAAATGTTTATAGATGTGTTTTTCTACTTTTAGATTGATGATCATTAAAATTTCATGCAATTTCATTATCGTTTGATAGTCGATCAAAGCTCGTTAATTTGAAACCGTTGTAATATATGAAAATTTGATGGTTTTTGATTAACTATCAAACGATAATGAAATTGCATAAAATTTGAATGATCATTAATTTAAAAATAGAAAAATACATTTATAATTTTTTTTGTATTTATTTAAAGATTTATTGTCAAAATAATCAAAATAATCCATTGTCAACCGATCCCTTCTCTTGTATTGTATTGCACCCAACATTATTAGTCTCAACATTATTGCTGATATCTTAGCTGGATTTGCATCTATGCTGAGACGGAAACACGTGGAAGTTTGTCACTTCATATTCAGCGCAAAAAATATGCATCATTCTTCAGTTTAAAAATACATATAATATTACAAAATTATAGTTGTAGTTAATCTGTTAATGTGTATACGTGCCGAATAGGTCGAGATATATTATAATATGAAAGAGTAATAAATTAAGCCTCTATTGACTTCCTTGACAACAATCTTGTGGATCCACTGTCCTTCAGATATGTCATCACTTGCGACTTCAATGGCTAGCATATAAGATTATAAAGAGCGCCAAAATATTTTTTAAAAGTTTAGATAGATACGTAGAAGTTAAAAATGTCATAATGGATGGGACATTGAAGGTGTGAAGAGACTGGAAATGGACCAATGATGATCAAATTATAAAAATATATATTTTTTATTTTTTTATTTAAATAGTATTCTGTATTAAGTATAAATTAACTCAAAATCTAATGAAAACAGGTATTGATTGCTAGTTAATCGAAGAAAAAAACGAATAAAATATTAGAATAAAATCATCGCTTTGTTTTACAAACACTACAAAAAAATATTTTAGAACCGGTTTTATATAAAGGATTTAGCACCGGTTATACAACCGGTTCTAAAATATATGCGGTAATAAATGTTTTAAAAATCGACGCTAAATAACTGATTCTAAATTCTAACTTTTAGAACCGGTTATTTCAAAATAACCGGTTTTAAACTCTAATATTTAGAACATGTTATTTCAAATAACCGTTCTAAATTCTTAAAGACTTTAATTTGATTCTTTCTAATCAGCAGTTTAGAGTCGTTTTCTAATTGGCTTTAAATAAATGCTTTAATTTAATTATTTCTAATCAACCATTTAGAGTTGTTTCTAACTATTTACAACATAAACCATTATTTACAATTTATTATTTTATTTTTTTAATTGATTTTATTTTTTAATTTTGATTAAATAATTTAATTTCACCAAATCCAACGGCTCAGATAATAAACGAAGTAGCAAAATAACATCCAAAAATTCAAAGAGTTCAAAATTCAAATAGAAGAAATAAAAGGATTTCAATATTTCAAGAGACTTCCGAGAGAAGCCACCGCCTCAAAGTGAAGCCCCATTCGAAGGAGAGGAAAAGGATTAAAATCGTGATTAATTAATAAAGTATATATTTATTAATAAAATAATTATATATAATTTACATATTAAAAAAAATCTGAGATTTTTTTTATCTTTACAAATTCTAAAGAAAAAAATAAAAAAATTAACTAAAAACTTCAAATAAACATCAAATCTATTTTTTTGAGATATTCAAATATGTCTTTCTCTTTCCCTTTCTTTTTTCTTTCTTCAAGACGACATTTGTTTTTTCTCTTTCTCTGTCTCTCAATATCTCTTTTATATATGAAATAGGAGGATGAAGAGTGATAATCCGTGAGATTTAGATTTTTGAATTTTGGTTTTTAGATCGTCGGATAAACATGAATCAACGGTTAGATTGAAAAACATAGCAATCCGTGAGAGTAAAAAGCTAAAATTCTATTGGTTGATGCAAAGAATTTCTTTAGAACTGATTTTTATTAAAAAAACGGTTTTAATTCAATTTTATGAATTAGAACCAGTTTTAAATCAATTTTATGAATTAGAATCGATTTTTATAAAAAGCGGTTCTAATTTAATTTTATAAATTAGAACAAGTTTTAATTCAATTTTATAAATTAGAACTAGTTTTAATAAAAATCATTTTTAATTAATATGAAGTACTCTAAAATTTAATTTTTAATCTAATTCTCTGACGTTAATTAATATGAATTAGATTTTTAATCAAAAAATTTTTATATTAATATAATGTCAGAGAATTTTATATATTATCATAAATTTTAATCACAATTTAGAACCAATTATTAAAAAAAATGGCTCTAATTTAGGAGGTACCTTGAGTGTCCGAAGGATATGGTATTAGAGCTACCTTGACTTGAGTCGGGAGGATAACTTCATCCATGGAGGATAACTTCATAAAATTGAATTAGAGCTGATTTTTATTAACACTAAAATTATTAAAATATTATAGAGCCGTATATAAATAACCGATTTTGAGAGTTAGTTTAGAACCAGATTGAATTTTCTTAGAATTTAGAACCTATTTTTACTAAAACCGATTTTAAAATAAAAAATTTAGAACCGGTTATTTATAATCAATTTTAATCCATTCAATTGGAACCGATTTTCATATAATCGGTTATAATAAAAAAATTATAACCGGTTATTTTACAAAATCGGTTTTAATAATTTTAATAAAATTTATAACCTTGCTACTCTAATCTTTTACCAGCTATTTTTTAAAAAACCGATTCTAAATAGTTGATTCTAAATCTAATTTTTATGGTAGTGAAAATACAGTTAATATAAGGAAAATCAATCTGTAGCTGGGAAAAATTAATCAATTATTCTTGTCGTACTTTACCTGAAATAAACAAGAAAAAAAAATATAGAATAAACATGACAAAAGTTGAAATGTTATTATATCTAAGTAATTACTTCTAAAAATTATCATTTTGGTCAATAATAAAAAAATATATTATTTTTTAATCTTAAATGAATATTATTTACAGACCTTTAAAACACGAGTACGAAAACAAACAAAAAATGGATTCGGATAATTTGTATTCATATCCAAATGCTCTATATAATTGAAAACCGTGTCGATAGATCTCTGTATCAATCAAAAAATGCATCTGTTGTTTTATCATATATATTTGTTGGTCAAATACTCAAAATGTTTCGTATATCAGAGTATATGATTTGTGATATGTTTTACATTATAGTGATCAATTCGTAATCCGTTCGATAAAAAAAAATACAATTGATTTGATGCAACCTATCTGAAATAAGCCGATCAATTAGTAAGGCGGCAAGCATGATTTACAGGTTGTTATATATCTTAATTTGACTGGTATATATTTTCCAAATATTTGAGGTCGATAGATTTAACTCTTCAATTATTATTTTTCTTTAAAAATTCTGTTTTATTATTTTATTTTAAATTGCAGGACTTTTCACCTTTTCTGAAAAAAAAAAACATTTTTGTCTTTGATTATCAAACGTGGCTGAGTGAGGTTTAAGTTTCCGGTCTCAGATTGACTACACTTGGAATATTATGGGTGATATACCAATATAATTTAGCATGGTTTATTAATTTGCAATTGAGATGGTTCACACTGGAAGTGGAACCACCACTATCGTGCAGTTCAATAGATGATCAGGTACTATCTATATGCCTTTAATTTCAGTTTAATGATCCAACTTTTGCCTCCACTGATGCTCAATATTGCAATTATGTCTAGTAGAACTCCAGAAAATAGCATCCATTTCGCTTCATGTAATGATTTACGTGAGAAAAAAAACTGACTGCTATATACAGTGAATAGAAAATGTGATAGTTTATATAATGCGCTTAAAAAGATAGAAGATGTATATGCCACGCTTATATATGATATGAGTAAGATACCTCAAGGGAAAATACGTGGTTTAATATTATTAATGTATCATTCACGTAACGTGATAGCATACTCGTGATATGTTGTCGTGTTTAGTTATAGTTTGTCACATTTAATTTTTAAAATTTATCTTTTTCAACGAAAAATGCTTAAATTTTGGGAAAATATAAATTTACAGTAAAGTCAAGATAAAATTTAAAAATATATATTTATGGTAAAGAATATATTTCGAATTTGTGTTAAGATGAAAAATATATTTGAAAAAGACTTACCTGATTTATATAATTACATGATATATATGTTATCACGTTGTGTCACATAACGAGTCTAAACAGTTTCACAAGCTGTGTCACATAATATAACGAGTCTAGACAATTTCACACGTTGTATCACATAATATAACGTATCTAGACAATTTTATGACATATTAATTAAAAGAATATATGAGCACCCACGACATGTTGATAAACACATGTTAACTAAATTACGCTGTACTATTTTTTTATAATTCTACTGTTAATACCAAAATCTAATTTTTTTTCCCCAAAAATAAAGTACTTAAGAAAAGGCGAAAGGACGGCTAAGGGTCAATGAAACAAAAATCAACGACATGTAGAGATACCAAGGTAAAACCTTCGAAACAAAATATTTTCTTTTGAATTAAATCCACGCCAAGCTCTACTTTTAAATAAAATAAACAAATAAATGAAAATGGTAAGAGTGGCCGAAAATTAGCCTATACGGTCCAGATAATTTTTTTTTACGTTTATGTGTTATATTAAAAATAAAACACAACAGTCAGTAGATTGATCTTAAATATTAAAACAAAAATTAAAATATTTTTTTATAAAATCAAATATAACCATGATTAATACATTGTTCTAAAATAGTGTCAAAAAATTAAAGTATTACAACAATAATTAAAATCTAATTGTTCTAATAAATATAATAACAAAAAACATAAATACACTGGTAATCTAAATCATGCTCTGCTGAAATGAGCTCGACCTCGAGTTGGCAGCCTGTTGATACGACCCTCCATTTCATTCATAATCATTGGAATGTGTATCTTTCTTCTCCTTCCTTTGTTGATTTTTTCTGGATCTCGCCTAATGATCGAACCATTGTACATTGGCTAATCTCGTCTATTACCATAACTACGCCAATGACCAGACCATGTATAAATGTAGTACTAGAGGGTATAATATGGACTAATGTACTGAGCATAATCCAGCCTTCTGAATGAACACTCAGCAAGCAAGTGGTCGCTTGGGATGCCGATCAATTATGACACCAATAATTACCAATTCTCATCATCGCTAATTACAGTTTCTTTTCACCCCTTTATCTCTATTATTTCAAATAAAAATTATAAATTATTGCTTAAATTTTAAAGTTAAATAAAAAATAATATAAGTATAGAATATTACCGTCTTGATAAGTCTATTTCTTTCGTAAACATCGTAGTTGTTGATACCCCAATTCAGTGGTACAACATCGTAAGTTCTGCCCTTATCACCGTGATGTTTTATCAGTTCGGTGACCTTGTGGGAGAACATCAGACCTTGGACTTCCCAAGCCGCCGTAACTTCTCAACGCTTATAGAACCACTCAACACATTTGTGCCACGTGCTCTCGATGATAGCACATACCGAAAGTTATCTAGTGATCCTGAACACGTTGTTCAGTGATTCTGAACCGTTACTTGTCATTATTCCCCATTGATTGAGACCTTCATCTAGATGTTGTACTCATTTTTGTTGATGTAATGCAGTCAATTGCTCTAGGGTTAACTCCTCGTAATAGAATTTTCTCGGCTGACAGTTCCTCAGCTGTTACAGGTTGGTTATTGTAGTTTTCGTTATTTCGTGTCCTTCCATTGGACACTTGTTCTATTGGGAGATTTCTTTGCATGATTTCTATTTTTCTGACGAATTTATAGGATGTCGGTCTAATGTTGTTAATTTTTTTCATATATTTCTCGTACCTCCATGGCTTCTTATGTCTTACAGTTTATTTAAAAATAGTCTTTATTCTTTTGATATGGAAGTCTTTATACACATTTTGTGCTATGTGTTGAGTACAATAACGGTGAATAACTCGCATGCTGATTTCTGTCATCCAAAATTTAGTCTCTCAAATACCACTCTTATACCTAGATGTTGATCTGAGATAACAGTAATTTTATCATGACCAATAACCTCTTTACGCACTCATTACATAAACCAACCCCAGTTTGTCACACTTTTCGCATCCTGCTACAACAGCTAATGCAAATGGTAGTATATTGGGTGTGGCATACATCCTCCATGAACAGTTAGAATCTTTACAAAGAACAGTTAGAATCTTTACATTTCATCACTAATTTTGATTTGCTGCTATTTGTTACCTGCAATTCTATATTCCGTTGAACATGAAAATCAGTGATTTTCACTTTCAACTCTGATTTTTGTTCTAAACTGTTGACCGACACCAAATTGTTCATCAATTTTAGGTGGTTTGTGAAAATAAGACTTGTCTGCATACAGCATTGGTGTATTATCAGCAAATTGTCCACACGGGTGCTTCATTCCTCGATTAATAAAAGGAATAGACATTTGTCAATCTTTAACTATTTTCTTCGACATCTATTGCATCCTCAATTTTATCCATATTTATATATGTTGCATCTTGGATGTCATCCTCCTCGACATCCATGTGTCACTCTTCATATTCGTCATCATCATCCACATCCACATTTTGTACCGGAACACACGATGATCGCTTCTCCTGAGCTCGAGAGTGGTTTTTTCCTCAGCCATGATTAGATTACTATTTCCAGAAATACTAGTCGGATTATAATTATCATATCCGGATATTGGTTCAGATTCAACTACTAGCTCTAGTGTTTTATACTCGGATAATTGGTACGGAGCTGTTATTTTAATCATTCCCCAAATTTCATCAGAAACAACCTCAAATAAGCTATAAAAAAACCACCCAAACCTGCTGGTGCAGTGTTGATCCGTACACTGATGTTGAATTGGCTAAGGAGTAGCTCCAAACCAGCATGAATCTACATCTTCAAGTCACGAAGATTGATTATCTCGTCGGCAGAAAATGTGCACGCGGCACGAATGTCGTAACCCACGCTGGTTGAAGTGTTCAGGATTTGACCTCCGTCCGTGATACACATTGATCAGCAACATTTTTGTCTCTATGGTATGAACAATAAACCCTATCGTTAGTGTATTTTAATTTTACAAGTAAAAAAATAATAGTCCAAATAGAAAAAAAATTTACAATGTTGATGAGACGAGAGTGGTGAATATGGATCGGCTCTGGATCTGTCGAAATTTTTTTTTCAGTTGGAAGCTCTTGCAACGGTAACAATGACGATTTTGAAGAAATGATTGGTTAAACGAAGATGAAGGAGAAATGAGCTAGATGTGCTATATAATTTCAGGAAGCTGGAACCGAGTTTAAAACTTGAGGAAGCCGGACCGAGTTTTAAACTCGGTTCCAGCTTCTTTTAATTTTCAAATACACACAAACGTAAAAAAAATCTGAGACTAAATTTCAAACTCAGTCCAAGTTGTAAAAACTAATTTTCAGATGATTTTTATTTATTTATTTATTTTATTTACTAAAAAAAATCTGTCTACTTTGTACACCAATAGCGTTGTACAACGCTAAAAGAATTTCTTAACTCTTAAACATCGCCGATAGTTGCGGTTTTGATGAGGAGCAATCAGTGTCCGAATTCAATGAAAGGAGCTTCGCTCGGCGACGTGTCCAGCCCATAAAGGGCTGGTCCTCGATCGTTGTAGAGGTCAGGTGATAGCAGCGCCAGAGGGGGATGGAAGACGATGGTCGGAGTACACGAGGCCTCAGCTGCTTGGTAAACAGTAAACAACAGACTGACTTCAAGCTGAGTCAGAATTGAGGCGAGGCGGTGTCACGTGTCTCCACGTGTCTGGTAACTATTATTTTTTGGCACGTGCCACACAAGTACGATTCCTCTCGTTTTCTTTTCTTTTCTTTTATTTTAAGAGGGGACAGTATCGCTGTTTTCTTCGAAACCATGGATCATGCATATTCTGATCAGTTTTTAGTAATAATAAGTTTTATTAAATTAATATTATTAAAAATAAGAGTGAGAAATATAAAATTTTAAATATATGAATGGTAGCGCGCCACTGTCAGTAGTGTGTTTTATTATTTTTACGAAACATCTCACTGGCAGTGGCGCGTTTGCTTCTTATATATACAAAACACGCAGCGCCTCTCCATCTCATTTGCGCGGGGTTTGGACGAAACGCGTCACTGTCAGTAGCGCATTTCATAAAAATAATGAAACGCGCCACTGGCAGTGGCACATTCGTATATTTAAAATTTTACGGTTCTCACTCTTATTTTTAATAATATTAATTTAATAATTATTATTAATAATAAAAACTGTATTCTGGCGTAAGATGAGAAGGTGAACTAGGTTATTATTGTGAGCATATATTCTGTTCAAAACTACAGAATTTATAATTTGTCCTATACAAGTTGAAAGGGATGCAAAATTAGCCCATCTAATACAAATTGAGGGTTCTTTTTTTAGGACTATGGGTATTTAGTTACAGGCGCATAGGAACTTTTGATTTTCATTTCACTATCTACTTTCAATTTTCATTTTCCTTCCTCTCTGGCAATCCTACTATATTTTATCTAGTAAAAAATAATAGTAGATTTTTCAGATCTTTTATATATATTAATAAAAATATATAAATAAACTTTCATTTTGTATAAATTCACGATATAATTGCATTGCTCAGAACTAGCAATTCGGTCCGAGTTTCAGTGTGAATTCGGATTTTGTACTCATGCCAAAGCCATAATTATTATAAGATTTTATATAAGATGAGCGGGAGAAGAGGGAAAAACTAGTGCAATTTGATCCCTTGTAAAAAATAATTGCCATTCTGAACTAGTTTAATCACTGAGCCAGTAGAAATAAATTAATTAAGTTGTCTCCTGGCCAGGCTTCAAGGAATCTAGATGGGTAACTTTGGCGCATGTACATTATGGTATCATAGATCCTTAAATTTATTTATTCGCTCGGTCGGTTGGTTGGTTGTTTATGCGAAAGCCTGTTAACCTATGTGACTGTAATCCGTATAATATTAATCAACTATCCAAGATCCATAGACTGCATTTATTTATTACTGCAATCTTAAATTTTATTTATTGAAAAGAAGATGCTTATAGCTGGAAGATTTATATAATAATACAGTTTTGTTTTTTGAACTTAATGTTCAGTAAGACAGTTTATATTTATCCAATATAATTATTGTTTTTCTGCGTGGTGTACATAGTTTCAATATTGAATATACTTTTCTCTTTATCTGCTTTTTCTATAAAAATAACTACATATGTAAGAATATGTTTTCAGCTTGGTGCTGTAACTCGTATGGTAAATAATCATTTTTTTTTTCTGAAAATATGCATTTTGCTTTAATATATAATCATCATAATATAATAATAATATAATCATAATTAAAGTATAATAATATAATAATAAATAATCATAATTATAACAATATAATCATAATCATAACATAATATAATAATAAATAATCATGATCATAATAATATAATAATAAAATAATCATATTTATATTCATAATATAATAATATAATACTAAAATTATATTTATTATAATATGATAATAATATTAAATAATATAATAATACTAATAGTGATGATAATATAGTAATAATAATCATAATCATAATTTAATTATAATAATATAATGATAATGATAATAATAAATAATAATCATAATATTAATATAATAATAAATTATAATCATAATATAATATAATAATAATAAATCATAATCATAATCATAATCATAATATAATATTATAATATAATATAATTAAATAATAATCATTATTCGACTAGAGTAATCCGGTATTCCACCTATAAGTTGGTATACCGGATTAGCTCTATTCCTCACTCTTCTACTTAGTCTAAAATTCGTTTGACAAATTAATTTGTCGGAATAACAATTTTATTTCTACTTTTTGTTATTCCATTGAGCGCCAAACAAACCCAATAATAATAAAACCCCCCAACGCTCTCTCCATAACAAAATAAAGAGAAAAGTAAAAGGAAAAGGAGAGCACGGAGAATGAAAGAGATAAAACAGAGGAAATAAATAAATCAATTGACAGTTATTATCGTGATTTGGATAGATATTATGGGTTGATTCGTGTACAGAGTTGAGAATTAAAATTATTTTGTATAACGAATTAGATTTTTTTATAATTTATATTTAATTTTTTATTATTGTAGATTAATTGATCTATAACTTGTGATATGATATGGATTATTTGAGTTGAATTATTGTTTGATAAATGAAACTAAATAAATTATATATATAAATGTACACGGTGTAAGCTATTTTTTTTCGTTAACTCGAAAGAAAGAGTCCACATAATATATAAACGGTTGTGGAGTTCGACTTGGGTTTGTCGAACTTTAAATTTGGGATATTAATTTGGCGAACGGAGAAAAAAAATTTTTATGCGTCCGCTTCTCATTAGTGTGTTGATAGGCATAGCATCGAACTCTAGGCTTATATATATATATATATATATATATATATATATATATATTATTTAAATTATATATTTGATAAAATAATAATAACTATTTATTTAAATACATCATTAGATAATCAATTATTAAGTTTCATAACTGACCAGCGTACATATGAATTTTAGTAGCGTGTGTATAGATAGTGATTGGCGTGAGCACACCAACACATACGCTAGTAAACTTTATTTGACTATATTTATATTATATTTACGTGCGTAAACTTATATTTCACGCGTGGAAGATAGTAGCGTGCATGCACATCATTGTTTTTTTAGTTACTATTATGTCATGTGAGAATACACATGCAAAAATGTTCAAATATAATTCAAAATAAAGAACACTAACATATGCATTGAAATACTCATATCAATCACTTTTATATTCACGCTAGATAATACAATAAATTATTACAAATATTATTTCCGTAGCGTCTATTCATTTATGAATGAAAATTATCACAATCATTTCGTTAACAAAGATTTTTGTTTCCTGTCCTTGACTATTCCTTTTTGAATTAATAAAATAAACAAAAAAATCTTTCACAATAATCTGTGGGCGCCTGAGCGGTAAGAATTAATTACACGAACAAACTTAAAAACATAAGCAGTCATGCATACCCAAATATAATGTTATTTCTTTTCTGGTAGAAAAATATAACATCATTCCGAAAATATATCAATAAGATTATGTCAATTTTCATTTTTTTTTTTTTTTTACATTATTATCTAAATTGTGGTAGCGTGGAAGGCTAAATAACTCCTCACACTGGAAAAGAAACAGAGCAAAAATATGAAAACAGTAAGGAATGATATGTTCTTAAGCTATATTTTCATTTTAACTATTTTCTATACAATATAATCTGACTATATATAGAGAGTGTATAAAATTTACCTCAATTTATTTACATCTTCTAATATTTATTCTGGCAATTTAATGGGTTTGTGCGATAGTTTTTTTGCTTAAAGAAGTTCCAATTTGTTCTTTTTGCCAACTGTTCCAACAAGTTATGTGCAATCCCCATCTCTAACTGATTGAAAAAGTCCACTTTAGAACATCTAATTGAATAAAGCGCTAACAATGGTCTAATTATTTAGAAGAAAAAAAATATTGGGAGAAGATAAGAAACAAGGTATGTCTGATATCCGAATAGGAAGAAACAACTTAATTCTAGTAATTCTCCTGTTTTTACTTATCACAGAATTATCAAGTATAAAACATTATTTGCTTAATTTATTAATCCACAAAAGATATATGAAGGGACAGAATGATTGATGATAATCCATCCATGATTTAATAAAAAAAAAATCTCAGATAACAGAATTCATTTCAGAACTGAAAATTGTAACATTTTTAAAGCTCATGAACACACCTAATAATGGTTAATGCGTATATCAAACATATGTTGCATGAAGTCCACGATGGACAGGCAAAATCCTATCCACATTTTGGCAGGGTATTCAGTATGCTGATTGGATAATTATCTGTATTGTAACTTGCGCATCGCGACATCAATACGCTCCAGTTAATATGACAGATGATATTTCTGGGTTTATTCGGATTCGTATATTTTTCGGATTTGATCAATTATGGACTCAGATTGTTTACTTTTCTAATTTTATGGATCCGTGTCTGATCCACATATCGATTTGTTGCACAGCTTTTTCAGTTGTGTAAAATTTTGCCAGATTTATTAGAATTTATGAGAAGCGCCATTGCGCTGATGATTTTAAATTGTCGCCTCAGTCATTATTACCGTGCCATGGAGATCCTTGTGCATGCTGAACAACAAATTCTACATCTGAAAACATTTAAATTCGGAAATTTTGAAGAAACGAGGTTGATTCCGAACGTACTAAAAAGGATCCGAAATGATGAGCACCAGGAATATTATTATTGAGAGTTGTGGCTACAAAAAGTCTTAAACTGGCGAGTAGAAGGTAATTATTTGGGGGTTTTATTAGGAATTTACATCCTCTGCTATAGTTGACAATGGCAGCAAAGTGTCACAAACACATAAAAAAAGATATTTTCTATTAGACAAAATCTGAACCGTTAAAGTTAAAACGGGACGTTGAGATCCATCTATGACAGCAGAAACGGGTCCCCTTTATAGTCGTAACGTAGGTAAACTCTGATGGCCATTTACTGACTAACAAACTATTGCAAGAATGCAAGCGGAAACACACAACTATATATTAGATTGATCTCTAGGATTTCATGGGCTGAATTTTTGAACTCGGAGGGGGGAGAGATAATGGGCCGAGAAAAGAGTCCTTGGTCCGGGCTGCGTTCTTTACTAGTTCAGTAGTTCTTAGTATGCTAAAAGGGGCCCATTGAATGATGACCGTTAAATTAGAACCGTTGCAAATTACACTATGAAAATTTGATAGTCTTTCATGACTATCAATCTAAAAGTAGAAGAACACATCTATAAACTTTTTTTTCATTTTTAAGATTTTTTATATTTATTTAGAAATCTATTGTTAAGATTATCAAAATAACCCATTGTCAATGGATCCCCTACTCCAAAAAAAAAAAATTAGACTGTCTGTAAGCAATAAATTACAACTTTGATATCAAATTCTGATATATAGTGAGGAACTCAACTGGATAGTTGGGTCCTAGGATCGCCTTTGGATACTAGATCGGATGAACATCTGTCTGGGCTTCGTAGTTGGGCCCATTTGGTTTAGGCTTATCTAGAGATTCGGCGGTTCAGACCTTTTAATTTACAATCTGTTTACAATTTTTTATTTTTCTTTCTTTTTAGAAAAAAAAAATTCAATTGCAATTTTTCCTACAGTACTTGTATGTCTCTTTGCGCTAAGTCATGAGGCATGTTATACTTAATAATTTCTTTAATTTTGTTGTTTGCAAAACATTATTGAATTTAATAAGGTGTTTTTAAGATTTGATTGCAGGATTCTAAGAAGTTTTAAGGGAATAAAGAAGAAATGATCAAGAATCAATTCAGAGGCTTCTATGAAGATATAGGATCATATTCAATGTATAGGTATAATTCAGAATCTTATATTCTTCATAATTATGCAAGGAAGAGTTCTCTGTCGCAGAGAACCGTTATAACGATTCCCCAATCATTATAACGATTCAATACATATCTCAAAATATTCTAAGTTCCCTGTGCGTAGAAATGAGCCAAAGTTCACAGAGTGTATCACTATGTAATGCTTCATAAAGCATTATAATGATTCAATACACCTACTCAAAAATATTTTAAGTTCTTTGTGAGCAAAAATAAGCCAAAATTAACAGAGTGTATCGTTATGTAACGTTTCATAAAGTGTTCAACGATTCATGAAACGTATAACGATTCACTGAATCGTTATAACGTTTTTGAAGATCAGAAGACTTGTCATAAGGTTGGTCAAACAAGTCAAAGCATTGTAACGGTTTACAGAACCGTTCAACGTTTCTGTATAACGTTATAACGATTCATCCTATTCATTTTTGAATCGTTATAACGTTTCAATACAATTCTGACAAGGGGTATTCTTGAAAACTCAAGACTCTCAATTATGAAATGTTATAATATTTTCCTGCGCAAGAATACTAGTTTTCTATTAATGGCTTATAAAAGTGATGTTCTGGATGTAGAACGATTGATCAAGAAAAATAGTCAAAATTCTTAGTAATCCAGAGCACCCTACTGCAATCAATAGAGCTGATTCATTTCCTTACAAATTATAAGAATAAAAGATATTGAATTAGCCAAATCAATAGACATTATTGTGTAATCTTCAGTTTTTTACTCTCTTGAGTTTTGTCTCAAATCTTCTCTTTGAGCCTTAAGTGCTCATTTGTTATTCTCTCTTTATTATAGTTTTTAGTCTTCTTGCACTTGTATTGTGAAGAAGCTAAAGCTTCTATATTGTAATAGAATTTTTGAGTAATAAAGCGGCATCTCATTTGTGGATGAGACCCGGAGACGTAGGCATTTTTAAAGCCAAACTCCCTTAATATTTTCTGTGTTCCTTATAATTTATGTACTTTATGGGTAATAAGTAATAACCATCAACCATTCCTTAAAATATCAGTGGTATCAGAGTATTAGGTCCAAAATTGTGGTTTTACCAATCTAAATGGCACCAAATAGGCATATTAAGGAATCTCCGGTCTTTAGTTCTTCATGCAAGAACTTTTCTTATTAGAAGAAATGCATGATTAATTACCTCAATATTCTTAATGTATGGTCCATTGTTGAATATGGATATGAACCAAAATATAGTACCACTACCCATTTGACTACCGAATCTCAAATAGACAAAGGGCTAAATGATTGTGCGCTAAATGTTATACTTAACTCGGTAAGTGAACCGATAACTCTAGTTTTTGATAACATGACTAGTGCTCGGGACATGTGGTTGGCCTTACTAAATAGGTTTGAAGGTAATACTCAAATCAAAAGAACCAAAATTATGGGTCTTGAAACCAAATTCGAAAACTTCAAAATGGAAGACCATGAATCAATTGAAGATATGTATAATAGATTGCTACCCTCTTTACTAAAAAGAAAGGTAATAATCTTTTATTAGTACAAGTTTATGTTGATGATATCATATTTGGCTCTACTAATCCGGTACTTTCCAAGAATTTTTCTTCTTTAATGGACAGTGAATTTGAGATGTCAATGATGGGAGAACTTACATTTTTTTTGGGACTTCAAATTAAACAAATAAAGGATTACATCTTCATTAGTCAAACCAAATATGCTAAGGAGTTGGTCAAGAAAATTGGCCTTGATGATTGCAAGACAAGCAAGACACCTATGGCAATTGATGCTGATGTCATGCATTTATATACATATTTTGGCCCATGATTATACCTAAAACTAGACTAAAACTCCCAGTCTCATGTCTTATTTCATTGCATTTTACATATTTATCTTTCATATTTGATTATGCCCTGTCTGTTGTGCATTTCAGGAAATTTGAGCCATAATGCTGAGGAATTGGGTCCAAACTGAGCTTTCACGCCAACTGAAGAACTATGGGACCAACATGAGTCGTTTGCCGCAATAAAGAAGGGCATACGACCCGTATGCACCTGCATATCGGGCCGTATGGTCCCTCTTCAGAAACTAGTGCAGAGAAGGCAGCGATTTAATACACCGATCTCTTACCATTCTAGCCGAACCCTCTCCTATATAAACATGCAGCCGCCTAGGGTTAGGGGAGTTCTATTTTTGCCACCATTTCCACACCTCATTCATCTTATCCACTTCACCCACACCAGACCCTAACCACCAGCCAATTTCAATGGTTGTGATTGTTATGCTGTGTACTATTGCCATGCTTGTCTGATTTACTTGTCCAACCACTAGGATCGACCATTGCCAGGGCTAGACCTTAGGTCTGACTCTCTGAGGTTCAGCAATTTTTCAAGGGGCTTTCTAAGTATAATAGGTAGATCTGGGACCCGAAAGGATAGATCGGGTTGTAGCCGAGAGGCCGAACCCTGTTCAAGTCGAGAGATCTGAGCTTACCTATAGGAAACCAACACTCAGTCTAAGAGATCTAAGCCAACATGCGAGAGTTGCGATTTATGTGAATTTAGGAACTCTGTCCGGCCACCAACGTGCATGAACAGACCAAACATGTGAGAGTTGAGGTTTGTTAGCTAAGAACTGGCCGGCTAGGGTTCGCGCAACCAACGAAGAAAGACAACCCGTATGAATAACCGTAACTAGTCTGGCTCATATGGGTCGTATGCTCATGCATACGGGTCGTATGGCTCAGATCCGAGTGAATCTGACCTATATCCCTAAGAACTATTATTTATAAATAAAACCCCCCAAAAAATATTTACTTACCATTTTTTTTTGTCTTTTCTGTTTTCAACCAATACAATCTGAATAACCCCCCCCCCCCCTATTACTAACCTGCACATCTACATACCCGAGTGGGATAAACTTAGGAATTACCTCCTTCCCTGTGGATCGACCCCTTACTATACCAACTAGCCGAACCGAAATATCAGTCAGGGTATTATAAATTTTAAAAGCGACACATCAAGCTTTTTGGCGCTGTTGCCGGGGAAGAAAGCGCAATTGCTAAGTTTATCTTACTTTTGTATCTAGATTGTATATACAATTGTATATTTGTACCCTTTTGTATTTAGATCTGTAATTGTATATTTGCATCCCTTTTTGTTTTTATTTTTTTCCTTTTATTTCAGGATCTAAGCTAAAAAAGCTTCCTCCAGTGGGAGACTACCAGCTAAGAAGCCGGAAGATCACACCGCACACCCCTAGATCTTCTCCTGATTCAGATGAACCCCAGACTTCGACGCCAATCATGAATAATCAACCTAACGGAATCGGGAACAGAAGGAACCACACCAGTAACGGTGAGGAGCCACAATTTGAGGGAGCTAAGGAAGAATAGTTCGTGCCAAGAACATTGCTAAACTACGCAGCATCACGAGTCACGGATGCGCGAGGCCCGATCAGACTTCCCCGTCTAATCGAAGAACCCCCTAGTTATGGCGCGAGCACCATCAGCATCCTGCAGAACAACTACTATCACGGCTTGGAGCATGAAGACCCACACGATCACATCCAAACTTTTCTGCGATGTCTAGGAGCAGTCCGACCCAACGGAGCTTTCGGGGACTACATCAGGTTAGCTCTCTTCCCATTTACCTTAAAAAACAAAGCCAATAGATGGTAAATTCTCTTCCAAGAGACTCAATTGGTACCTAGGCAAACCTCTCTAATCTATTTTTGAGTAAATTCTTTCCTCACAAGAGGACTGCTAAGATTAGGGCGCAAATATCGGTATTTAGGCAGGGTGCCGATTAGTCTATGAGTGAGGTATGAGAAAGGTACAGGGAGCTATTGAACTCGTGTCCCCACCACAACATCCCAGACTAGATGATTGTGGAAGGTTTTTATCAAAGCTTAACGGATAGTAATCGCACATGGACGAGAGGGAACTTCACCTAGTCAACTCAGTGGCGGGAGGAAACTTCATGCAAATGGAGCCCGATGAAGCACTTAGACTTTTCGACCGACTAGTGACACAAGAGCAGTGGATGGACCACGACCATAGACGAGGAGGTAACGGCGGCGACAGATTTGAGCTTGATCAATTCTCGGCACTCTCAGCCAGGATTGATGCCCTACATAAATAACTCTAGCAGAGCCGACAAGTGTAGGCCATTGAACAAATCTGAAGAATGACTTACGACCTCTGTGGAGATGAAGGACACAACTATCAGGAGTGCCCACTGGCGCAACCTGATGAAGGGACTCACCAAGTCAACTCTATCAACAATGAGCCTCCATTCATGACAAATCCACCGTACAAACCCTATCCAAAAGATTCACCTGAATTTTAGAAATGGGTTCAGGGACGACAAGGTTCGGGAAACTACGGCAACTACGGCCAGAACTCATATCAGAATAACTAAAGGAACCAACAGTTCCAACAAGCTTCTAGAAGTAATAACCGTAATTTCTATCAGAACACCTCTTTTCCGAACTAGGGTGATAGGCCTTAGTTTAACCAACCGAGACCTCCTTATATTGCCCCGGCCGTAACCGAGTTCATGAAGGGGCAAGAGAAGATGAACTAGGTCACGCTGGAACGGATGCAAGCTATTAGCGCTCAGCTCGCTAAGCTGAATGCAAGAGAACCGGGGAAAGAGAACGCCAACAACGCATCAGTCTCCATAGACCGTGATAAACTGCCCAGCAAGCCTGAAACCAACCCAGTAATTACGAGAGTACCACCAGAGAACTGAAGCAAGTAGGGTCGAACTTGAGACCTAAAATAAAGCACTTCTTGGGAGGCAACCTAAGTGTTTCTTTTCTTTCTTTTCTTTATGTTTCGATATTTGTTTGCATTTCATTCGCATCGAGTATTGTAAGAAAACCATTTTGAATCGGCACCGAAAAATGGGAGACGGAGTAGGGTAGGCATCGAGTGCACAAAAGAGAACCAATAGAAGATCAGAATTTTAGGCTTCGCAAGACAACACTGGTCATGCCAATCCGACCATAAAGAAGCCCAAGCACTCGAAGAGAGGAAGAAGAGCCCAACAGAATGATTTTGAAGCATATACGGCCCGTATGGTGTCACATACGACCCGTATGCTAATTCAGGCAGAGCGAAAATAGGAAGAAACTAAATAGGAAAAAGGCTGAGTAAAGGAAATGCATTCTATCACGATCAATCAATGAATTTTCCTATTTCTAATCCCTTCTCCTCTCTAAAAATGAATTTTCCCTCTCGCCATCGTAATTCCTCTCTATTTCAACACAACCCAGAACCTATACGACCCGTACATATTTTCATACGGGCCGTACACCACTAAACCGAGACCAGAACACCATGGTTCCATTGTCCAATGAAGAAATCCAACGCAACCTCCAGAGACTCGAGGCATGCACGTATCGAGCAACGCCATTCTTCAATTTTGATGATCTGGACAAACTGGGAGTTGAGAAAGACTTCCTCCGTCTCACCCAGCGCACAGGCATAGGCCGTCACTTCTGGCGCACCGACAATGATTACCCTACATGCCCCCATCTCGCTGCAGAATTCCTCTCGTCCGTCAAGGTCATAGAAGGGTCAAGACACGCTCAGTACCTCCTATTCCGAATGTGCAATAGAAACTTTGAGGTAGGTTTCACGAAACTGAGGTTCTTTCTGGGGTTTCATAGACTGCCCACTGACAGAAGTAGAGGATTCAATGGGGGTATGACATGGAGGATTTTTGGGAGTTAGTGACTGGGTACCATGACTACAAAGAGTATCGTGCTACATCCATCAAGCACCCAATCATCCGATGCATCCAAAGGGCACTAGCACAGACCATTTTCGCACGTGGAGATGACATTGAAGAGGTCACCATCGAGGAGATAGAACTACTGGACCATATTTTGGCCCCCGAGAGCAGATTGGAGCGGTCCGACCTGATGCTCCTTATGGAAAAACATTGGATGCGAGTCCGAGATGAGACCAAGGAAGGTGGCATAATCACATGCACCACTTTCCCCACCGCCATTGCATACATGCTAAAAATCGACATTTTAGGTTATCTGACGATACCCCCGTGCACCACGCTTCGACCTGGAGTCTTTGATTGACTGCGGATTCGTCCGTAAGGCACTTGGCAACAGACCTCTCGATCCGGACGTGTACTTATGGAAGCTATAGTACATGATGGATATGCGTCTCTCAATTTACGCGCCGATCTCATTTAACTATCACGAGACATGGAGACTGAAAGTTATTAATATTCCCAATGATGAGGAATAATTGGTTTAGAACTTCTGGAAAAATAGGATTGAGAATTTTTGGGGATTGTTTAGAATTTTGACATAGGATTTTCGAATAAATTTGAGAAATTGGTTAGCAAATTAATTATGTCAAGATTTTTAAGGAATTGATATACACGTGAGCTTAATTGATTGACTTGCAATACTTCTCATGTCATTATTTTTATTATCTATTTCATGCATGGTTTAATTTCATATTTTTTCTTTGTTCTGCCGTGAGAACCGGTGCATACGACCCGTATGCCCCTGTATATGGGCCGTATGAGATAACCGTTACAAGACAGAGGCGTCTTTTTCGCCTTTTCTCTCTCCCACTCTCCCTCTCTTAATTCAAATTGCTCTTCTCTCTCCTCAAAACGTCCTCCACTCCCTTAAACCCCTCTCACATCCTTTTTCTCCCTCATTCTCCATTTCCTCTCCAAACTCTCTTCTCTTCTTTTCTTCCTCTTTCAAATCACCATTTCTTTCCCTCGCACTCCTTTCTCCTTCTTCTCCACTGCCACAACACTGTTGCCACGCCTCAACAAAACCGAGCAACACCAATGAGGCCGACGGTGAAGGGGCAACCGACGCAAGGACCACCGCCACAACACCACGCCATCAATCCATTCGGTGAGTTCTCTTCTCCAATCTCGTGCATTTAGGCTTGCATGCAGCCTATATTCTCCACACTTAATATCCAAGCCAAACAACAAGATTATTGAACGCATACGGACCGTATACGGTCTCATAAGACTCGTATACGGTCACAATCAGAGCATTAAGCTCTTTTGATTGAATTCCTGACCCCCTCTAGTTCTAAGACCAACCCAGAATCTCCAATCAATACTTGGTAAACATAGAGAATACACCATAGCATTTCTATACCAATCACCAGTGCATACGGACCGTATCGACGTGTGTACGACCCGTATACACCAAAACCCGAAAACAAAATAGTTGACCAGACATGCCTCGGTACAGCACACGGTCTAGGACTTATAGGAGGGAGTCTGATGACGGCTCCAAGGGCTCGATCGACTGGGATGCAGTCAAAAGGGGAGAAGAAGCACAAAACAATCCCTCGGAGCCCCAAAACGAAAGAAGAAGTGCCCGCGGCGGATCTGTGGAGTGGTACGACTCAGGGGAGTCATCTCACGACTCGAATTTTATATACCTCCCGGAGGGCCGCTGGAGCAGACTTACGGCCGCATACCGATTCAGGGTATGCTGGATCACCTCTCGCGGATGGCGAGCCGCACATACGAGAGTACACGCAGCATAGACTTCGCTTTCCTACACAGGATAGGAGTCCGCGAGGAGTTCTTTAGGCTTACGAGCAGGGTCGGTTTCACTATACCATTTTGGACCATCCATGACAGCTGCCCAGCATATGACTCTGCCACAATCGAGTTTCTCTCTTCTCTTCGATTGATGGAGGATGGTCGGCGCGGCAGTACATCAAGTTCAGAATCGGAGGTGCCACGCACGAGTCACTCTCGAGCAGTTGAGAGCGTGGTTCCATCTCCACCCGAGTCCACAGGTGGATGAGCCCACCTACAGAGGAGACATGACCAGAGAAGATTTCTTCATGATGAGCCCACCCACAGGTGGATGAGCCCACCTACTTGCATGGGCTAATGCAAAATTTCTATCTACCACTCAATTAAGCTTGAGGAATTAAGAACTTATCTGAGAAAAGTTAAAAAAAACTTTCTTTTTATTTTTTATTTTTTGGATGTAAAGATGAGAGTCAATCCCTCAAATTTCATTAATACAAATTGAATATTTACAACAATGTTATTTACATATTTTTTTATTTTTTGATGATGAAAATGAAAGATCATTTTTTTTTTTTTTTTTTTCTTCTCCAAAGTACCCCTGTTCAGGGGCGGATGCAGCATGGGCATGAGGGAGGGGGCAGTTGCCCCCACTGGATTTTGAAAAACAGTGTTTTTCGGTAATTTTTCCTCTCCGGATTGTTTGATTAATTTATTGAGAAAAAAATATTTAATATCGTGCATAATGAAATAATTATGCAAAGATATCAAAATATAAAATTTCGTAGACAAAAATTTTCTTCATCAACTTGATTATCTATTACTTTGAGATTTATTTTGTTGTTATTTTAAATATATAAAATGTTATTATTTTAATATTTTTTATTAGATAAGAATATATATTAAATTATTAATTTTTTATTTAGTATACGATTAATTAATGAATTTGAACCCAATAAACTATTACAATCGGATAATTGCCCCGATCAAAACCTTGCCTCCGTTATGATCATGTCATATTTGTTTTATTTCGTAAATAATTTGTTGCAACTTGCAACTGACAACTTTTTTCCATTTCGTGGCGATCTTTTTCTGCTTTTAAATATCATTATTTTCTCTACTTTTGTCTTTTCTTACCTCCGCTCTTTAATTTTATTGGTTGACATTCGATCCTGAGCTGAAACTTCAAACACATGAAAAACATGGTTTGTTGTTTAATTAATCCCCACAATTAGTGCAAGGACACCTTTTCCATTGAGCAGATGATAAACTAAGAAAATGAATCTTTGAAAAGTAATATAATATCTAAAGCTCAAAAGTAGAAACAGTCACTTCATCAGAAAATATTTGCGGCATCCCAACTTTTTTTTTCTAGAATAACAGATGCATACTCATATTTCCGTAAAGAGAAAAAAAATTTCTCCCGGACCCTTCATTCTCAAATAATCTTTGCGTTATCAGCGCTCTTTTTTTTAATGAAGCACATACTAATTGAGCCTGACATCTCATATATATAGTTTCTTAAATATTTTTCTCAATTAGATTTAGTGTCTAGTACTTTCTTTTTGAATTCTCTCTTCCTTAGAACTTATTATGTTGAAATGTGTTTCATGTATTATAACTTTGATGTTGAATATCAATTAGAATGTTGTGAAATTTAATATATTATTAGGTTGATATTATTTTATGAATTTTTTTTCATGGTATTCAGTAAATAATTGAATGAAATCATGTACTCTAGATAATCACATATAAATAATATTTAAATATCCATAACACATATCTAAATACCCATAACACATCTCTAAATATCTAAATACCTAAATAAGAAATTTAAATACCTAAATATTATACTTAAATACACATAACACATATCTAAATACCTAAATAAGAAATCTAAATACTTAGATATTATATTTAAATATCCATAACACATATCTAAATACCGAGAATAAATATCTAAACACCCAGAACACATCTCTAAATATCTAAATAAGAAATTTAAATACCTATATATTATACTTGAATACCTAGAACACATATCTAAATACCCAGAACACATATCTAAATATCTAAGTAAGAAATCTAAATGCCTAGATATTATATCTAAATACACATAACACATATCTAAATATCTAAATAATAAATCTAAATACCTAGATAATATATCTAAATACTCATGACACATATCTAAACACCCATAACACATATCTAAATACATAAGAAAGAAATCTAAATACCTAGAATATATATCTAAATACCGATGACAAATATCTAAATACTCATAACTCATATCTAAATACCCAAAATACATATATAAATACCCATAACACATATCTAAACACATAGATATTATATCTAATTACATATAATATATTATTATGCATGCATGATACATATCTCAATAACTAACATAAGTAATTATATAAAAATAGAAATCTAAACATATATAATTTTTTTAAATATTATATATATATATATATATATGCATGTAGAATATAATTACATAGAACAGAGAATTAGCAGTCCGAAAATTTTAAATTATCATGTATGCTACGTTTTTGCGCTAATGGTCTGTACGTGACGGATTAATAATCACGTGCGCTTTTGCGCTTAACGAACTTTCCGAAAAAGAAAAGTTCGTTAAGCACGGTTGAGCGAAATTTTCTGAACATGAAAAGTCATTTGGGGGAGATTTTTTGAGAGATTGTCGCTGGGTACTGTTAGTCGCGCCCTTCCGTAAAAATATCATCCCTGGCTTGCTCACCAGCTAAAAAAACACGTGTGTTTCTCTGTTATTCTGTTTCCACTTAGCTTGCTCACCAGAGGACTATGTGCAAACTTTTCCAAAAAGAATGAATTTTATGCAAAACGTTTTTAAGCATGATTGATGATTTTCTACACGTAATATGATGGACAAATTGTAGTACTAGTTGTTAACTAAGAAAGCAGAAATTTCATAATATAAACCAAATGTTCAACAAACAACATTTACATCTAATTATTCATCATAATGTCGTTGTGAGTCTCATCTTTTATTAACATTATTTTACCCTTCTCTCGTTTTTCTTCCTTGCCCTCCCTAACTCCCAAATTTCATACTTTTATAAACTATAATTCAATTTTCACAATAAATAATTTATAATCTCAAATTTTATAATATGAAAAATTAGAATCATGCTTTGAAATAATTTATACAAATTATTATATTCAGACAAAATATAATGTCCAAAGATCCTATTCAAACTCCCACAACAATATTAAAATTTCAATGTTTTGTAATTGTTTCACGTTTCAAATATGAAGTATCAAGTTGTGTTGCTTTGGCTTATGACAAAAATAGTTCTCTGTAAAATTCAACCTTCTGAAAATAAATGATGATTTTCTGTACTTAAATTATTTGTAACTATGTGCAACCTTATCAAAAAAGAATGAATTTTGGGCAAAACGTTAAACATGATTGACGATTTTCTGTACGTAATTGGATGGACAAATTTTAGTATTAGTGTAACTAAGAAAGCAGAAACTTTATAATATAAACCAAATATTGAACAGAATTAGTTGTAACTATGTGCAAGCTTTTCAAAAAAGGACGAATTTTGTTCAAAACTTTAAACATGATTGATGATTTTCTGTATGTAATTGGATGAACAAATTGTAGTAACTAAGAAAGGAGAAATTTTATAAAATAAACCAAATGTTGAACAAGCAACATTTACACCAAATTTTTCAACATAATGTCGTCGTGAATCTCATATTTTATTAACTTAATTTACCCTTCTCTCCGTTTTCTTGTGTGCCTCCCAAACTTCCAAATTTTATACTTTTAAAAACTATAATTCAATTTTCACAATAAAATAATTTATAATCTCAACATTTTTTAATATGAAAAAATCGGATTCATATTTTGAAAATTTTTATATGAGTTATTATATTCAGATAAAATATAATTGTTTACCATTGAAATGTTTCAAGAGGAGAGTGAGCATATTCAAGTAAATAATATTAAAGAGATAATCATAAATTATATAAACATAAGAAGGAGGCAGAGAAGGAGAGAGAGAACGGTCACTAGTTGGGAGAGGTCGTTGCCAAGCTCCGGAGCCAATCCATTAATCCCACAAGGGAAGTTGAGCAAGGGTCAAAGGATATAAATACCCTCTTATCACCCCATCATTTGAGTAGATGACTCTCAAGAGACCCAGGAGAGAGAAAGATTTCTTAAGCTGTCATTCTCGTGATAATTTTACCTAACAAGTGGGTCTCACACCAATTACCATAGATAAAGGGAGAAATTCAAGAGAAATGCCCAGAAATTCAAGAGAAGTGCCTAAGATAAACCCTAATTGTAGGAATAAAGAGATTCCCAAACAATCAGAAGGATATTGTGTTCAAAACCAGTATTTTGATACAGCCAGATAAATGAGATTTAATGTGATTTGACTTCATGCAAAAACTTGAAAGTCAATTTCACAGAGTTTATCATATGCCCATGTGAGCTGCATCTGATTGAACTGATATCTATTTCAATTGTTAACACATGATCAACTTTTGATCATATAGGGTTGGACTTAGCAATAGCATCACAAACAAATGTTTAACTAAGGATAATATAAAATAATATTATTTGTACAAGCATCAAGCTCTAACATTTATATTTGGGATTTTGTATGATTAATAATAGGGTTTATCTTGAGAGAATTTTTAACTCAGAGAGAAAAGGATAAAATGGAAATTAAAAATTATAAGGGTGATTATCAAGAATTTAGGGATTTTTGGAGAAAATTTCATAATTTTTGGACAAGTGGAGCTATCAGAATAAAATTCATACAAAAAAATAGATTAATCAATGGTTGAGATTCAATAGAGACTTGTCTGGGTGCAATTTGGGGACAGAGACATTGCTGGGTGCAAACTGGGGATCTCAAACATATACACACAGAATCAGATAGAGATACGTGGTAGCGCCTCATTGGGCCACCTCAGCATGACAGTACCACGTGGTAGCACCCCATTGGTCCACCTCTCCCGTGTGAGTCCCATACACCTGACAGATGGGACCCACTTGTGCCACATGGAAGCACCTCATTGGGCCACGTCAGTAACTTTTAAGAGACTATTAGACTTAGAGGAGAAGGTTTTATTAAATGGACCTATCACAATATGTCACCTCAGCCTAATTAGTACTAAGCAGTTGATGACTAGATCTGTGAGCCCTGACTCATAATACTTATATGTGGGGCCCACATGTCAGTAATTCAACAGGTAATCTATTCATTCATTCATGCACCAAGCCTATACATAATTAAGCAAAAGTTTAAATCAAAGAAAAAAGGCGATGTGTACCTGGCTCGCATAGTTTGCGTCTCTGACAGTAGGCCCCAGTGCATTGTTGACTCTGTGCGCCGAATCCAGCCGAGGTGGAGCCTTCTCCTTCTCCCCTCCCTCTCTTTCTTCTTCTCGATGAGGTAGAAGGTGCCATTGATGTCGATTGAGCTCTCCAAAGCTTGCAACTTCAATCCCTTTCAGTTGAAACTAACTTATACATAAGAGAAGATGTGTAAGTGATCAGAATTGAGGAAGGACAAGTGAATAGAGTGATTGTGTTCAAACTCAAAATTGAAGATGCAGACACTCTCTACTCACTTAGGTGATGTTGTAAGTGAAGAAAGGAACAACAATTAAGCATTGAATTGAATTAATTGAGACAAGGTGATGAAATCGGACAAATAAAGAAAAGTAGAAGCCTTGCACTTTGAGTTCGAATTGGCAGTGCTTGTAGCTTCTACACACTTACACGATGCTGATTGAATGATTAAAGATGACAATTGAATGAAAGAGATATGAATTTGATCAAAACTTGAACTCGAGTGAGTGAATTAGAGTTGGGGAGGTGAGCTACAATGGCAGAGAGCAGAAAGGCGCCCTTGATGCATTGAAGTGAGTATAAATAGCATCTAAAAGGGTATAGAAGGTTCTGTGAATGAAGAAAAGTGAAAGAGGGGTCAAATCTAGTCAACAGTCAAAGAATTAAGCTTTGAATTTGTTTAAATGGGGCCCATATCATAACAGAACGACTAACAGAATGTGAAGACCATGTTTATAGACCAAGAAAGCTTAATTGTTGGTGTATGGATGGTGTAAGGCATAAACCCTTGTGTGCACCCTTTAATTACCTATATAAACCGCCCCCAATTAGTGTAATAAAGAACAACACAAGAAGGCAACATCAAGAATCAGAGAGAGAAAATAAGTAGTGAATACAGTGCTTAGAGAGAGATTGAGAGATTGAGTATAAGCTAGTGCTTTGAAGAAATCGATTGATCTCAGTTGTAAACTTGAGAACTAGATTTAGTTCCTTTCAATTCTCCAAGGAGAGAGCTCTATCAGCCTTGAATCAGAGCCAATTAGAACCTTAAAAGTTTGATTCTTGAGAATTTGAAGCTAAGGAATGTAATTGGAGCTGGTATTGAGATAACAGTACAATCGATATTGATTTTTTATTTTCTTTCAAGTTTTTATATTTTTTTCTTCTTTCTTTGTGAATTTCTTGATTTGATTTTCACATTTGTGTCGTTTCTTGATTGTATCTTGTGACAATTGTACCTTTCTTTTTGTTTCTTCCATCGATTGATCTCGGTTAGAAACCTCGAGAACTCGATATTGCTTGGAATTCTTTTCACTTTCGATCAAAAGGACATAAGCATAGTGTTTCAAGGTGATGTGGTATACATTAACATTAGCACGATCAGTTGTGTAAGTTGATTGATCTTTGCTGAGCCTTGAGAACTCAACGAAAATGTGTATCAGTTGCGATATATACTGAGATTATCAGTAGAATTCAACTCATACAAGGGGAATACATATAGAATTAGATGTATTATGGTTGAAATTGTCATCGTAAGAGTTGCTAATGGTCCAGATAACACTAGACACAAATGAATAGTGAGGATTTTAGTTGATTGATGGCCGGTACCAGTCGGTATCGCGCAACATCGATCTGTGCTACATATTAACAAGAAATTAGCAAGTATAAACAATTAGTATCGTGATAATTCACTTAAAAACACATAGGCTATGCATTATAGGTTTTGAATTGACAGAAATATCATTAAAATCGCCAAAATTATGAGTATAATTCATCGGAACTGAATGGCACCAACTCGCTCCAAGTGGTCCTAGTGCGTGGGCTCAGCGCACCGATCATCGATCATCCGCCACAAGAGATTTATTTATGGTGAGGTGATACTAGATCACTCGTCTGATCAAGAATCCGCCATCTAGATCGCCGGCGACGCCACCAGCACGGATCTTGAAGAAGCGGTCAATAGAAGAGTCAAGGAATCGAGGACGCGCGACTCTTGACGCGTCAACATGAGTCTTGATGCGCATGGGTGAATCTCAAAGGATATCAGACGCTTGCAGTAAATTACAGATTAAAAGGAAATAACAAACGCATCTGGGCCGTCTATCGCATAATGAGTTAATCTCAGAGTAAATTCAACGGCTCACATTAAATAACATAATTAAAACAGAAAAGGCCGACCCAACTACCATATTGGGCACATTCACAAGAAAAAGAAAAAAGAAAAGAAAAATAGATTTGCCCAATCCATTTGAAGCCTATTAAGTTAATAACAAAAAATGAAATTTAATTAGTAAATAAATCATTTGAAAATATTTTCAAACTCCAAATTAACTCAAATTTATTTTTAAAAATCCATTATTTTTTATAGTATTTTTCAGAATAAAAATACTTTATTTTAATAATGGTTATAATATTTTAATAATTCAAAATTGAAATCATAGTAATATGGATTTTTATTTTGACCAAGTTTGACTTGGAGTTTTCAATAAAATTTATAAAATTCATATAAAATATCAGATAATAATATATATTTTTTAATATAAAAATATTTTGTGAATATTATACATAATAATAATAATAAATAAATAATAATAATAAACCTTTTTATATGTGATAATGCTTTAATAAATTATAATACAATAAAATAAAGAGAAAAATAAAATAAAATGAGTAAAAAATAATAATAAAATAATATTTTAAATAAAATAAAAGGAAAAGTGAAAATAATAAGGAAAATAATATATTAAAATATTATGATAAGTGATGATGATCATGATCATGATTATAAGGTACTCATGGTCAGGATGTGATGATGTCCTGATCAGACAGTGATGATGATCATGTGACAGAGATGATCATGTTAAAATAGTAATCATGTAGGGATGATGACCATGATGATGATCACACAAGGATGATGATATGCAGAGATGATGATCATTCAGATGTGATGATCACTTGATGATAATCATGATCACTTGAGAATGCTGATCATGTAGAGATGATGATAATGATCACGCTGAAATGATAATCATGAAGAGATGATAATCATTCAGTTAAGATGATCGGTTGATAATGATGATCATGATCGCACAGAAATATTGATCATGTAGAGATGATGATGATAATCATACTAAGATGATGATCATGTAGAGATGATAATCATTCAGATATAATGATAATCATGATCACACTGAAATGGTGATCATGCAGAGATGATAACCATTCAGATATGATGATCAGTTGACGATGATGAACAGATCACACAGAGATGTTGATCATGTAGAGATGATGATAATAATCATACTGAGATGATGATCATGTAGAGATGATAATCATTCAGATATGATGATAATCATGATCACACTGAAATGATAATCATGAAGAGATGATAATCATTCAGGTAAGATGATCAGTTGATGATCATGATCATGATCACATAGGGATGTTGATCATGTAGAGATGATAATCATACAGTGATGGTAATCACATGATGATTATGATAATGATGAAGTTCACATGATGGAGTATACCATGTGAACAAGATAAGGAAGAGAAGAAGCAGGGTGACAAGGATGACAGTTGCACGACCATCCAGACATCGATTATCTCGTAAAACGTGCAACTTTGACCTCGAGTTTGTCAAAGTCACATGATTCATTTTAGTATGCCTAACTCAATGTTAAATCAACCAAGCGCTTCGAATTTAATTTTGTGCGTATGGTAGCCCTAGATTCATGAATTGGCTCAGTGATTCAGATTCATAATCTAGAAGATTAGTGGGATATGGATATGAGTTAAGTTCGTTAAATCTCCTAATTCACGAACCCTCAATACTAGCTAGCTCAGTGCTTCAAGTTTGATTTTGTGTGATTTGATGGGTTATGTCACCCTATATCAAAAGGACATACCTATGTTCATGAATTGGCTTAGCGCTTCAAATTCATAATCTAGAAGATCAGTTAAGACGTGTATGCGAGTTAAGATCGCTAGTCTTATGATTCACCAACCTCAAAGTTAGTTGGCATAGCGCTTCAGGCTTAGATTTGTGTGATTGGATGAGTTCTATCGCCCTGTAACAAAACGACAGACCTAGGTTCATGAATTGGCTTAGTGTTTTAGATTCATAATCTAGAAGATCAGTAAGATGTGCATGCGAGTTAAGATCGTTAATCTTCTGATTCACCAACCTCAACACCAGCTGGCGTCCCGCTTCAAGCTTGGATTTGTGTGATTGGATGGGTGAATGTCGCCCTGTATCAAAAGAACATGTCTTGGTTCATGAATTGGCTCAGTGCTTTACATTCATAATCTAGAAGATCGGTGGGACGTGCAAGCGAGTTAAGTTCGCTAGTCTACTAATAGACCAATTTCAAGATCGACTAGCGCGATTGGTCTGATTTTGTATAAATGGTTGGGTGTCAGCTATCCTATAAAAGCTCACGCCACAGGTTTTGGACCGTCGAACCCATAAGTCCTTAGTCGACTCATTCACTAAACCACACCCGTACCAGAGCGCGTCATGATTAATCGACCACTTATGTTTGCTTGTTTATGACATTTGTTTTTCCCCTTTTAGAGATCAAAGAGGTGCCTGGAGGGTGATAACCCAGAGTAATTAACGGTGGAGGCTTGCGCCCATCAGAATCTTAAAGTTCCCACAATCTCTAAAAAATCTCTAAATGTGCATCCATAATCATAATAAAACTCACAAAATGCACGCTTAGAGAGATTTGATCGTGTCTTTCTTCGTAACCCGCCGCACGAGCGGAGGGGCGCACGAAAAAGAGTCGCACAATAATGACCAAAGATCCTATTCAAAACTCTCACAAAAATATTAGAATTTCAATGTTTTGTAATTGTCACGTTTCAGATATGAAGTATCAAGTCATGTTGCTTTGACTTATGACAAAATTAGTTATCTGTAAAATTAAACCTTATGAAAATAAATGATTATAAAAGTAAATTTAAGCATGAAAGTTTAGAACTGGTAAATTAATAGTACGATGGTAAGAACTTTTAAACTTTCTAAATATCACATGGTCTTGATTCATATCCAATTTTAAACAAATTAATTTTCAGTCTTTCATAAATTTAGTAATTCAATGTTTCATAAAAAAATATTTTCACAACTCAATGTAACTTAATATGCATTTTAAAATTTTGAGTATATAATTTAACATAACTTATAATATGCAATTTAAAAAAAAATATATATTTTTCATATTTTTCATTTGGAAGTTATAAAGTTTAATTTGTCATTTGACCTTCTCGATATCTAATTTCATAAACGAAATTTAAATATTAGATTTTTTTTTAGTAGACATTATAGTTCTCAAATCACTCTTAGGATCGTAATCTAAAGAAGATGTCATAAAGAAAATCCCACAATACTCAACATTTTAGTCAATTTTCAAGGTGGCGTGTCAAATAAAATGGTTGTTAATACCTACTTCATCAGACACGCTGTGGTTATTAAAAAACAACGCTAATATATATCGTTCATACACGCTGTGAAATAATCATGTGGCCACAGATATTTCTATTGAGTAAAATGTGCAAAAAAAATTCCAATGTGATCTTTGTGGTTTAAACCGAAAGGGGACACAATTATTTATCTACTGTATGAAGCATCTACAATTGTACATTAATTGCAGGGCTGTTTGATACATCAGAAAGTAAATGAAAATAGAAGTTTTCTGTCCTATTTTTTTCTCCACTTTATTTGATTTTGATGATCAAAACTTCTAGAATTTACAAATCTCAGATTTTGTTTTCTTTTAGTAAATAAAAAAAAATAGGGAATGAGTAAGATTATCCATTTTTTAGTCTCATTGAGCTGGACCGAGTTTCAAACTCGGTCTCAGGCTTTTTTTTTACATTTGTGGATATTTGAAAATTACATAAATCTGATATTAAATTTTAAACTCGGTCCAGACATCTGAGACCGAGTTTTAAACTCAGTCTCAGCTTTCTGCTATTATATAGCACACCCAACATTGTTCTCCTTCATCTTCTTTTAGCTAATCATTTCTTCAAAATCGCCATTATTACTATTGCAAGAGTTTTTATTGTAAAATTAAATACACTAATAGTAGGGTTTATTGTTCATCCTGTAGAGATAAAAATATTGCGGATCAATGTGTATCACGGAGGTCAAATCCTGAACAATTCAACCGGAGTGGGTTACGACATTCTTGTCACATGCACATTTTTTGTCGGCGAGACAATCAATATGCGTGACTTGATGAGGCAAATTCATGCTAGTTTGGAGTTGTTCTCTAACCAATTCAACATCAGCATTATTGCACAGATCAACACTCCACCAGCAGGTTCGGGTGATTTTTTTTATAGCTTATTTGGGGTTGTTTCTGATGAAATTTTGGGAATGATTAAAACAACAACTCCGTACCATTTACCCTGATATAAAACACTGGAGCTAGTAGTTGAATCTAAACCAATATCCAGTTCTGATTATTATGATCCGACTAATATTTCTGAAAGTAGTAACCCGGTCATGGTTAAGGAGAGAACCCACTCTCGAGCTCGGGAGTAGCGACCATCCCGTGTTCCGGTACAAAATATGGACGTGAATGTGGATGTGGATGAGGAAGAGGAAGAGTGACACCTGGTTGTCGAGGAGGATGACATCCAGAATGCAACAGATATATATATATATAGAGTAATGCTATGGTGCTTCGCGAAGCAAAAAAAATTTTGTGCTTCGCGTCCGTATCTCGAATTTAAAAGTTCAAACGGCCGATCCAAACCGTTGAACATCATCTTCATATTGAAATATCCTTGGAGATCAAATTTTATATTTTTTTGAAATTTTTTGTTATTTGTTAGATGGGTACAAAGTTTGTTGATCTAAAGATTTCTGCACCATCCAAAACAAGCGACTTTGTACCCATCTAAAAAATATCAAAAAAATTCAAAAAAATATAAAATTTGATCTCCAAGGATATTTCAATATGAAGATGATGCTTAACGGTTTGGATCGGCCGTTTGAACTTTTAAATTCGAGATACGGACGCGAAGCACAAAAATTTTTTTGCTTCGCGAAGCACCATAGCATTACTCTATATATATATATATATATGGATGAAATTGAGTATGCGATAGATGTGGAAGAAATTGTTAAGGAGTGGCAAATGTCTGTTCCTTTCATCAATCGGGGAATGAAGCACTTGTGTGCATAATTTGTTGATAATATGCCGATGTCGTATGCAGACGATCTTTATTTTCATAAACCACCTAAAATTGATGAACAATTTAGTGTCGATCAGTAGTTCAGTACAAAATCAAAGTTAAAATTGGAAATCGCTGATTTTCATGTTCAACGGAATATAGAATTGGAGGTAACAAATAGCAGCAAATCAAACTTAGTGATGAAATGTAAAGATTCTGTGTTAAAATTTTCGATCGTGTTGCATGGGTATTTGGTCGTACATTGTAATCTTAACTATCAATACTAGATTTTTATCGGGTCGGTATACCAGTAAACTATTTATGGCATGTGGTTATGATGCGGAGCAATAACTACTACCACTTGCATTTGTAGTTGTAGCAGGCGAGAAAAGTGTGGCAAACTGGGGTTGGTTCATGCAGTGGTTGCGTAAATAAGTTGTCGGTCCTAGTAAAATTATCGTTATCTCAGATCAACATCTAGGTATAAGAGCAGTATTTTTGACATCGATTTTTGGATGGCAGGAATCATCAGGCGAGGTTGTTCACCGTTATTGTACTCAACACATTGCACAAATGTGTATAAGGACTGCCATATGAAAAGAATAAAGACTCTTTTCAAACAAGCTGCAAGACATAAGAAATCATGGAGGTTCGAGGAATATATGAAAAAAATTAACCACATTAGACCGACATCCTATAAATTCGTCAGAAAAATAGAAATCATGCAAGATAATCTCCCAACAGAACAAGCGTCCAACTGAAGGACATGAAATAATAGAAATCGCAATAATCAACCCCCGTAGCTAAGAAAATGTCAGCCGAAGAATTCCATTATGAGGAATTAACCTCTGATCAAGTGGTTGCATTGCATCAAGAAAGATGTGCACAACATCTTGATAAGGGTCTCAATCGGTAGGGAATAATGACAAACAACGGTTCAGAATCACTGAACAACATGTTCAGGATGGCCATATAGCTTCCAGTATATGCTATCGTCGAGAATACGTGGCATAAATGTGTTGAGTGGTTCTATAATCGTCGAGAAGTTGCAGCGGCTTGAGAATCTCAAGGTCTGGTGTTTTCCCAAAAGGTCACCGAACTGATAAAACATCATGGTGACAAGAGGAGAACTTACGATGTCATACCACTGAATTGGGGTATCAACAACTACGATGTTTATAACAAAATTGGACTTATCAAGACGGTAATATTCTATACTTATATAATTTTTATTTCAATTCAAAATTTAAGTAACAATTTATACTTTCTATTTGAAATAATAGGGACAAAGAGGTGAAATAAAATATGAGATTGAATTAGCGATGACGAGAATTGGTAATTGTTGGTGTCAGAAATCGTAATTGACCGGCATCCCATCCGACCACTTGCTTGTCGTTTGTTCATTCAGGAGGCTGGATTACACTCAGTACGTTAGTCCATATTATACCATCCAGTACTACATTAACACATGGTCTGGTCATTGGCGTAGTTATGGCAATAAACGAGATTGACCAATATACAACGGTCCGATCATTAGGTCAGATCCAACAAAAATCAACAAAGGAAGGATAAAGAAGATACGCATTCCAATGGTTATGGATGAAATAGAGGGTCGTATCAACAAACTACCAACTCGAGGTCGAGCTCGTTCCAACAGAACATGATTTAGATTAGCAGCGTGTTTATGTTTTATTATTATATTTATCAGAACAATTGAATTTTAATTATTATTGTAATATTTCAATTTGTTTGACACTATTTTACAATAATATATTAATCGTGCTTATATTTGGTTTTGTAAAACTTTATTTTAATTCTTATTATAATAAGACCAATTTACTGATTGTCGTGTTTTATTTTTAATATAATACATAAACGTTAAAAAAAAAATGTGACCGAGTTTCAAACTCAGTCTCCGTACCTGAAATCAAGTTTAAAACTCGATCAAGACCAATAAAGCTCAAAAAAAGACTAATCTTATGAGTTTTTTTATTTTTTTATTTACTAAAATAAAAAAAAAATCTCAACAAATCTCGTCTCCTGCCTGACCACCTATTTTTCTTCGTAGGGTCTATTCGCTGCCATATATTCAGTGGGATTGGCAATAGAGGGGAGTGGGTTCCAAGTTCCAACGTCGTCAGATAGTGGGCTCTCGAACAATAAAATAGGACAGTTTTTTTTTTCAAAGATTGTACCAAGTTGGTATGCTTTTTCCAAAGATTGTATCATGTTGGTATGCTAAAATGAGAAAATTTATCCAATCCATAACAAAATTATTTGCAGCCGAACAGATCTGGGTAGGGTGTGCACGACGGTTGATTCGGTTCAAACTGAAATAATTATATATATTTAAAAATTTTTTCGGTTTATCAAATTATAAACTGAATCAAAATTCTAAAAATATAAATCAATTTTTTTTTCAGTTTATTCGGTTAAACCAAAATTATATTATTTAAAGAGAAATAAAATATCAAAAATTATAAAAATTTATACAAAAAATAAATAATTTAAAAAATAAATGAAATAACTAAATAAAATTTATTGAAAATAAAATATTCAGATTATTTTTGATATAATCTTTATTTATATCAAGAGAAAATAAAATTATTTGATAATTTTTGGACTATTAGGTTTATTCGGTTTATCCGATTTAGAAAAATCAAAACTGAATCAAAAAACAAAAACCAAATTAGCTAAAATTTTCAACCGAACCAATATTTTTAAACCGAAAAATCAAACCAAATAGTTAAAATTTAACGGTTCGATTTAAAACCAATTAAACCGATCCATTTGCACACCCCTAGATCTGGGTACAACTCTCCATAGAAACATGAAATAGATCTGGGTACAACTCTCCATAGAAACATGAAATCTCATAATGTTGTGCTCCGGAGTTCCGAGAAAAAAAAAGAATGAAATGGAGTAAGAAACATATACTTCTTTTTTGGCTGGCATAGCTCGGTATTGATAGAATAAAATGTCATCCAATTGTAAGAAACTTTGAAAAGAACGGAGTTAAATTTTTATGGAATGGGATCGTTGACATGGGTTATCTTGATAATCTTGACAATAAATATGAAAAAAGATTTAAAAATAGAAAAAATAATTTTATAGATATATTTTTCCACTTATAAATTGATGATGATTAAAATTTTATATAATTTTATTATTATTTGCTAGTTCATCAAATACCATCAAAATATTATGCAGTTTGCAATGATTTCAATTTAACGATCTTTGATGGATTATAAAACGATAATGAAATTATATGAAATATGAATAACCGTCAATCTATAAATAGAAGAATATATCTATAATTTTTTTAAGATTTTTTATATTTATTTGAAGATGCATTTTTAAAATTGTCAAGATAAACATTGTCAAGTGAATGATTTGAAAAAAAAAAAAATTTCTCGTTAACCCTCTTTAATCATTTCTCACCATCCACAATTAAACTCAGGAGCAGTTGTTTTTATCCCTTTCCATTTCACCTGTTTATATATCCTCCTTGGCATTGAGGAACACAGCCTAAATGTCATCTCTGTGGGATCATCCGAAAATGGCCTTATTGTTTTCTCCCGGATTCGGAAGAAAAATTGGAAAAAAAACACGACATTTCTTTATTTATTTCCTGCCTCCGCTTCTCCTTTCGTACAATTTAAACAGCTCAAAACAAAAATAAAATATCAGACACATAAAAGAATGAAAGAGGTCTCCAATATTTTTCAGAATTCCTCTACTTTCCTCTGTATACTATCAAACGGGCCCTACATCTAATGGTTGAAATGCTTTACTCTGATTTGAAAGTAAACGTGCTACTTTTATTTTGTGGTCGGAGTAGCATGGTTTTCACATGGCAAAACGCATGCCAATCGCCTGCTATTATTTTTTATATTATAATAATTGTTATTGGTTATATTGCCACTCAGTTATATTGCTTCCTCCCCCAGCTGACCGTGACATTTTTGAATGTTTTTGTTTGATTTGTGAAATTATCATCACCATCATTTATACATTGCTGAAAATTAGCAAGCTGCCAATTTTGCTGCTTGAATGTATTTTGAGTCGTCCAAAAAATGCGGAATGCTAAATTAAAAGTACTACATTCTTGGGAATATTGAGGATTACTATTGAAGCCCACTCCGTGTCGGATAATTTTCAACAATTTTCTATTCCCTGCACTGTTTGTTATGTTCCCTGTAATTTTTTAAAGTGATTTTTTTTTTGCTTTAGACCCTACATTTCTCCTTTTTTTCTTCTCACACCCTTCTTGCTGCATTTCCGTTTCGATTTTGTCTCCTTCAGATTTTGCCACTGCGTTGTTGTATCCGTCCATATGTAGCTATTTTTTTATGCCAATTTCTTCATAATTAATAAAGTAACTATAATGATCTTTAAAATATAAAGATATTATCATCATTTTATCAACAAAATTAGTCTGCCTTAATAACTTTAGAAAAAAAAAGGTATGTACTCAAGGAAATTATGCTAATTGAGAATCTCCTCATCAATTCTTAATATTTGAGTATTTATCTAATAAAAACTAAGATAACTTGTTATCTACTTATATGATGAATTATCTTCTATAAATCAACATCAAATATTTTAAAAAAAATATGATCAGATTTACCCTCTAGCTTAATTCACTCCTTCGTTATGTAAATCTTACCGTTAAATTATTAATTCATGAGACTCCACCATCTTTTTTATATTAAGACTTTATAATATAAAACTATTATTAAAGCATGTTGAGAAAATACATATTAGTTTTATCAAAAAAAATATTATTCTAATAATAAACAAACACACTATCATATGTAATCAACATTATGAAAATAATAGCATGAAAGAAAGAAGGGAAGGAAATATAGGAGGGATAGAAATTTTGTTTTGAGTTTATCATACTTGAGCTAAAAAGAAATAAAAATTCAGTCGCTCATCAAAATAAACTGAAAGAAAAAGAAAATTAGGTGAGAGGATAGTTTGGTCATATATTTTTTTTATTAAATTTTAATGTATTAATAAAAATAATTCATCCTCTAGGTAAATAATAAGTTAAATGAATTTTCAATGGGTAAATAATCAAATTTAAAGAATTGATGGAGAAATTTCTAATTAACCAAGTTTTCACGATGCATACCCAATTTTTCCATAAATTTAATAGCAAAGGATTTAATTATCACAAATTGAATGTTTAAGAGGATATTAATCACAATTAAAATTAAGGGGTGTATTTGTCAAACCATAAAACTTTTTTTGTGGTGGTGGTGGGGGGGGGGGGGTTGGTGATATTACCCTTATTTTTCTTGTATATTCCGATTATAAGTGAATGACAACATTTATAATTTTGATATGCTTCATGTATGTGATACGAACACATGTATTCACAATTATATCTAAATACACATATTTATGAATTTAAATTTATCATACATATGTGTGCCTTAATTTGAAATTTGATGATTCTGAATACATGCTTTCACAGAAGACGTGTGAGAGCATAAATTTTTTTATTAAAAGCGCTCTGGCATTTTTTAAAAATTGCAAGTTTTTATATATTTCGAGCTCTATTTTTTTAATTCTTCCTTCTCTTTTTATATAAAGTTTAGTGCCTGAGTCGCGCTAACCTGAAAAAAAAACAAAGGGAGTGTTTGGCACTCAATGGATTAGCAAAAAGTTAGAATAGAATAGCTAATCCGACAAATTAATTTGCCAAATGAATTTTAGACTAAGTAGAAGAGTGCGGAATAGTGATAATCCGGTATACCAACTTATAGGTGGAATATCGGATTAGCTCTCGTCGGAATAGCGATTATTGTTTGATTATATTATATTATATTATTATATTATGATTATGATTATGATTTAGTATTATTATATTATTATATTATATTTATGATTGTAATTTATTATTATATTAATATTATGATTATTATTTATTATTATTATTATCATTATATTATTATTATTAAATTATTATTATCATTATTGTTATTATATTATCGTTACCATTAGTATTATTATATTATTTCTTATTATTATAAATATAATTTTAATATTATATTATTATATTATGAATATAGATATAATTATTTTATTATTATATTATTATGATCAAGATTATTTATTATTATATTATTATATTATGATGATTATGATTATATTTTTATTATTATATTATTATGATTATGATTATGATTATGGTTATATTATTATGATTATGACTATAATTATTATTATCATGATTATAATTATGATTGTTATATTATGATTATATTATTAAAATTATGATTACTTATTATTATTATATTATTATAATTATGATTGTAATTATAATTTGTTATTATTATATTACTATATTATGATTATGTTTATATTTTTATTATATTACTATTATAATATTATTATTTATTATGATTATTTTTTATTACTTTGTTATTATTTTATTATGTTGTATTATATTATTATAATTATAATTATAATTATTTTCATGATTATGATTATATTTTTATTATTATATTATTATGATTATGATTATGGTTATATTATTATGATTATGACTATAATTAAAAGTGATTCGGTCCAACCACCACGTCTTTATTGTCGCATGGCTTCAGCCTATTATTTAACAGATTTTGCTTCTTGGTCGGTAACTTAAATCTCTGCCTATTGAAAAAAGTCTATAATTATTCTCTTCTCTTGTTGTCTCAACAACAAATTTTTCCTCTATCTTCTCTCAAACAAAGTAGGTAACGGAAGCGGACTGAAGCGGGTCTGATTTCTCTCCGTCACCGTCGCCATGCCCCTCCCTCACTCCACCTCTCCGTCGCCGCTCCTCCCCTTAGTCTCGCCGCTCGGCAGCCACAGCCGCTGCCTCGCTGCAGCCACAACCACATGGAGACATACCGCCGCCTCGCCGCGCTGCTACCTTATTCTGTATCGCTGCCTCGTCGCTGTCTCACCTCGTCGTTGCCTTGTTCTGTGCCGCTGCCTCGCGTCACCGCGTCGTTGCACATTGTATTATGCGAATTGAATGAACCTTATAGTCAATCCTTCAGAGTTGGAGCTGAAGTTTGCTCTGAATGCGTAAATATTCTCATACTTAGTTCGATTTTCAAACATTGTATAAATCTTAAAAAAATATTTGTAGGAGGTGTAAGCGTTATTGGCAACTGCGCAACTCAAGTAAACTTGTGAGCGTAAATGATTCATTGGTTTTTCGACTGATTCCGATATGATTACATATAATATAATTAGTGTTACTGTTAATTATAATTAATTAGGTCCTTGTACATGCATGCATAATTATATGTATTAACCTGTTATTGTTATATTTATAATTATTATTAGTGTCCGACACAACCTGACGGCAACGAGTGTAGGTATTATGTCATGCGGAACATGATTGAAATCATCAGAAATTACATGTTAAATTATTTTTCCCTAGTTGAGTAGAAATTAATTATACATAGTTAAATTTGTTAGTTTTTTCAATATATATTTAAGTACTAATTATTTTATTTTTTCAGAGCATCAAATGCTACAACCCTTTGACACGGCCAAGTACGAGGAAGTAAAATAACTTTGGATTGAGTTTGTAATTTTCTTGTTTTAATATTTTTATCATTTAGTTTTAATATTTTATAAATATTTATTATATTTTATTGTATTATATAGTATTATGAGTGTATGTTAGATAAATTAGTTAATTAGATTTAGTTAATTAGTAATTAAATATATTTATTATTGTATTTATGAAAATGCATGTGATGGAAATATTATATATGGCTAGCATATATGAGCTAGTCACAGAAACAAAAAATTCAAAAAAAAAAGTTTACAGCGGTTCTTATTGAAAAACCACTGCAAATCTCTATTTACAGCGGTTTTGTAGTACAAAACCGCTGTAATAAGTCATATTTACATCGGTTACTAAAAATCACTGTAAATAGGGATTTACAGTGGTTTTTTCATAAGAACCGCTGTAAATATTTTGCTGCGATTTTTAACAAAATCACTGTTAAATTTTGCAGCGCTCTCAATAACAGCGGTTGTATAACCGTTGCTAATTGAGGGAAATAATCATTGTAAAAGCCCTTATATTGTGTAGTGACTCTACATTCAGATGCTACTATTAAACTGATGTGTTCATTTAGTGTTTGAACGCACATGAACCAAAATATACATGCTTATATATCTCTTTAAATATCTCCATGTAGAATGTTCTAACTCCAAACTTAATGTCATAAAACGTGCATTATAAACGTGTGCGTTTTGAAAACAGAGTTGTGAAATATAAATTAAAGATATATTTATTTATAAGATGATGATACACCAAAAAATCCCTCATAGACTGTAGGGTTCTACTCATAATATCAATAGTCTTTGTCAGGCGAAAAATAATTACTTTAACATAAAGTCTTAGTTGGTTCCCGGTTCAAAATTCGAGTAAGAAATCCTTTATGAATATTTATATAATTTGAGGGTTTGATTTTCATTTTTTATCCAAAAAAAATGTGTTAGTTAGGGTAAAAAGTTAATGGTTTGACAATACTACAGTCTAGTGATCCATGATGTGGAAAGAAATACAAAAATGATAGTGATCCATGATGAGATTTTTATGCACAAGAATCCTTCAATTCAATATAAAGATGGTGAGTTGGAACTAGTTGTGAATACAAGAGATCTACATTGAAGAAGACTATAAATTGTTATTTGCTTTATATTCTGAAGAGAGAGAGATATAGCAGAACTTTTAGAGAGCAAGGCGATATTTCTTGCAATTGTGAGAGAAATTATTTTAAAATATCGAGAATGGTTCAATAAGTAAAATAAGTTAGAAGACAGATTAGGAATTATATTTTCTGTTCTTTAACCCAATCTGTAATTCAAGATTCATCTCTAGTGATTAATGTAACTATTGTAGATTAATAAAATTTGAAGACAAGATCTTCATTTTTATCACACAAAAAAAATGATAGCGAATTAGTAAAATGTGATTTATTTGTTTGATTTTTATTTATATTTTAACTAATAGAAATTTGCTTGCTATCACAATTAAAAAAGGAGTAAAAAGCTTTAGTTTCTGACAAAAATAATCAGACGACATCATAGTATTATATGTTGATTATTTTTTATTTTATGGCTCTAATGCCGTCAAAATTACACGATAATTTGGAGCGTAGTTTGTTATATCCGAACAAGCTGCTTTAAATTCACAAACAATAGGACTTATTTGCTAATTTTTCGTAATTTTATAGCCATTTGAGTTGAGACCGGAAAACGAAAAAGGAAATAAAAAAAAAAAAAAATCAATGTGGGCCTATCGCCCTAAATCCATTCTTGTTGGATCCATAATACTTTATTTCTTTACTACGCCGCTATAAAGAAATTTTGAACATTAACTGCAACAAATAAAAATAAAAAAATGAACATTGACCGATCCCAATTGAATCTGGCTGACGACACAACCGAGTTAAAGTTTCATCACTACAAAATACAGATATACAATTACGCCACCTTTCTACCGTCAAATATCAATGCAAACTTGACACGTAGGAATCAACAAATCTCATGTCGTGCACGTATTCTTTTATACATGCATGTCATACTTTCTCTAGTTTCTTAGCCTCCTAGGTCAAAAATCATACAAAGAGAAAATTCAACCTAAAACTAACTAATTAAACTGCAGCCCTGGTCTGGTCACGCACATACATTATTGTCTTGTGTCATGCTTGGATCCGACACATTCGCATTCATACTGGTCAGAAGATTGATGCCTCGAACAAGACATTTCAATATAATCTATGTTTCTAAGTTTATAGTCAGACCATTGTCCGTACTTTTGAACATTTTGAATTTGCATCAAGGTCAAATATTGACTTCAATAAATCAAAACATGCTATCGTAATTCAAATTCGTTACCGATTCGTGGTTTCTTTTGTTCAATTGTTCCTGCATTTTTCCCCCGAAAACAAAGAGTCTCTAAGAAAATAGTATTATTTCTTTGTAGTGTGGTAAATATTTCAAGAAATATAAAAATATTTTAATAAATAAGATCAATTATAGAGGGGAAACCAGGGGAGTCCCTTTTTATTTCAAAGTATGTTTTAACCTTTGGATAAACATTGAGATTGGAGTAAAGTATAGGATTGAAAATCAATTACATCGAGATTGGTAATTAGATACTAATTTAATGGTCAAAAAAATATTTTGAAACCAAAATGATCCCAAACCATGAGACTTCCCCCTTCCTTATAGAGGAAGACGATACCTTATATGTCTAGTTTTCTTATGTCTTCAATTTTAAACTTTTATAAATCTGAATTAATTAAAAAAAATCAGAGCTTCAGATTTAATATCTTTTTTTATACGTTAGAAAAGAAGTGCCGATTATCAAAAATTACATTTTAAGCATAACTGAACTTCCAATAGAAAGTTATATTATGCAACGTATCATGAGTTAGAGCATCCGCATTCTATTATCAAATTGATTATTAAATTTCATTTGACAATTGTCATTTGAATTTCAGGATACAGAGACTAGATAAAATTAAACAATTATCTAAATTTGACAATCCATTTGACAAGCTACGTCAGCGGAGAAGCAGAAAATCAATTACAACAGTTCCATTTTGACAATTTCATTATATTCAGAGATGCCACTATTAAAAGCAATTATCAATTTTATTTTTACTTTTCACAATCATCACCAATGTTAATGCTCTTACTGTTGTCCGTTTGGACAAGTGAAAAATAGAAGATAATAGAATTTACGCATGTTATTGCTTTACATAATATAAATAAGGGAAAATTATATTTTGATATCTAAATTTTTCTTAAAAAATAACTTGACCCTTATGTTTTTATTTGTATCAAATTGGTCCATGAATTTATTAAAAAAAACCCTGAATTTTACCTTGAACTTCTTCAAATAAAAAAATTGACCCCTAAATTTTAAATTGCATAAAAAATAAGTCTTTCAATATTTGAGAAAGAATGAGATAATGCAGATTAAAAACTATCTTTTGCACCTAAAGCGATTAGTTTTTGGTCCGAACTAGAATCGACCATAGCCGACAAGGGTATAGATGGGTTGGATTGGTTTCGGAATGTTGCAATATTATTTTATTATTTTTAGTGAGTTTTGATCTGAATCAATACGATTAAAAAACTTTAGATTCATATGTAATTCATTTTTCACTGTTCACTGATATTTTGTTCGTTGTAATGGATATAATTACAATACATGATTATTTACTTTTTGCTCATCAAAATTTATTTTACATTATTTTTAATGATGATGTTAAAAGTCCACTACAAAAGAAAGCTAAAATTTAATTTATTATGGTCGTGCTTTGCTACGGCTCACTTTTCAAATGAAGAATCATTTAATTTTTCACTTATACATCTACTAGAGTATAATGGTTTGTATTTGATTAATTCGAAAAGATATAATGTTATTTTATTTCTTAATTAACATGACAAAGTAAAATTTATATAGTAAATTAAAGCAAATTTATTTCTAATACCGTATAAAGAGATTTCTTCCATTGTATATTTCTAAAAATGACATTGTATTCCAATATAAAATATGATAACAAACAAAATTAGAAACAAATATAATTAATCAATTGCTTTTATGCAGTACTCATACCTTTTCTAAAAAATATATAATCAAATTTTAATGAAGGAATAAATATAATTTAATTTGATAAATTCTTCAGTAAAATTATGTACTTAGAAAAGAGATATCATCAATTGCATAATTTTTAATGTAATGGATGTGTTATGAATTTAATAAAACCTTTATATTTTTATTACAATCTATCACGTCACAAAAAAATCTCTGATATATCTAACAATTTACATTCTATCTGAAAATTAATCAATGAATTTATTCAATCTCGACCGCTTGCATAATAAGGACTAAAGATACCATGTTTGATTACATTGGATAAGTTTGACTTGTCGAATCGGATCAAGAACTCATGTTTCTATGCAAGATAAAAATTTAGAACCAATTTAGATTCTTATGAAATTTCACAGATCAATTTAGTATTTTTTTTTTCAAAAGTTTAAGAACTGTTTGATTTTTTTTTAAGTTTAAATACCAACTTGTTTTTTTTAATAGTTTAATGAGCAACTTGGTGTAAAAGAAAGTTTTTTTTTACCTAACTTGATTTTTTTAAGAAAGTTCAACGAACAGTGCATGAATTCTTCCAATAGGTAATGACTAAAATGAGAGCAATCATAGTAATGATCATCATAACAACAATATTATATAAACATATAAAATAAATAATAGTGATTTAATGAAGATTCTTTATATAAATAATATAATATATAAACAATAATAATTATTAGTTCAAAAATATTTAGTTAAAAAATATTAAAATCACCAAGTTAACCATGGAAGTTTTTGAGATCCCGAATAAGAAGCTAAACAAAACTCACTGCGCAGCGCTGTAAATTCTACCTGTCAGAATTCGTTCCGGTGCTGGTCGCAAATTTTGTTACATAACGCATTCATACCAGTACAGGAGACATTCGGACTGATTGAGTTACCGTGTTTTGCCAGATTAGGTCATTTGGTTATATAGTCCAGCATACTTGTTCAACACATGGATGTATTTGGTTATATAGTTCAACACTATTTTTTAAATTAAAAAAAAATAAAAAATAGAATCCAAAGAAAATCAAATTAATAAAAATAACACAAAGGCACTATTTTTAAAATTCAAAAAGGTCAGATCCTGATCTTTACTGCATCCGCCCTTAAATCAATCCAACCAAAACTGATCCAAGTCTTATTTCAAACAAGCTTTGCTTGCATACATACGTACGGTACAAAAAGCGAACTGAATCAACTCGATCAGCAAAATAAATGCCAGCTGTATATCATGATGATACATCAAAACACAAATCGCACTGCTGGATATACAATTTTGACTGGATTCAGTTCTTATACCCACGTCAGTATGTGTAGACCTGGTCCTGGATTCAGTTCTCATCATTAATTAAAACATACTGACTATTCTATAATAATGAATAATTCAATTAATAATAATTATGATAAAAATGAAATTTTAATAATAGGAATGACAGCACGCTATTATCAGTGGGGCTTTGAAAATACGCTATTGATAATGGCGTTTTGAAAATACGCCACTGACAATGACGTTTTTTTATTTTTTTTCATAAGTTTGTTTAAAAAAAACAGAGAGAACCACGTTTGAGAGTGCCGCACTCCCACTGGCGGAAAACCAACTTTTGAACTTAGTTTAAAATTAAGATAGAAAAAAATATCATTTAGAGTGATGTCTTTATAAATGTATCAGTTCTAGTGATATATATTTTATGCGCCAGCCGTAGTGACACACTGTCATTTTTAGTATTAAAATTTAATTTATTATTATTATTAGTAGTAGTAATATGATTAATCTAATTATTATATTTAAAAATCAATGATTAAAACATGACTACTGACTGGGGTCTGAGGTGGGTTATATTCATGCACTTTAAATGAACTAGCTGTGTATCCACGCATTACAACGATTTTTTTCATTTAGATATAGAAATATATCACATGATAATATGTACGTCATTTTAATATGAAAAAGATCAATAAATGCAAGATCAATTACAAATGTTATATCAAATATAATCTACATGATTTCTCTCAACCTTTAATTCTCTTTCCTCCTATATGACAAAAAAATGGAGAGAAATACAAAATAATTGACGCTATCGTGTTTGTCTGATTAGTCAAAATTAATGTAAATCATTAGATGAGAGGTATTTTGAGATATAAAAAATTTGAAGAAAATGACAAAAAATAAACAATTCCAATCCTTACCCGCTTTATATATAATAGTATAAAAATATAGATAACATGCGCCGATGAATTAGAGAATCCCAATTGATCAATTTATACACCTTTAATTTTGAGTCCCGACGTTAGCGTAATCAGCAAATCCAAATAATATTCCGAACATGATGGATTGTTTGCTTAATACTTTTCCTTGTACACAACAACTTTTATTCTAATTGGGACGATGTTTATTTATTTCATTCATATTTTCAATTTTCATTCCCTACCATATATCTTGTAATTTCCCAGTTTGTGGATATAGAAACTCTACTAAAATATATTTAGTTTTACATCGCCCAATGGACATTAATTATTAAGAGAGAGACTATATAAAAACTTGCGGATACGAAAATTTTCATATTTGAAATTTATGAACTATTTATTTAAATTTTTTAAAATGACATACAAACATTCAATACTTTATTATTACTTTTACAATTGATTTTTTTAAATTTCAAAACAAAAACTTAAAAAAAAATCTAAAAATAGAAAATTTGCGTATCTCATGAGATTTTTATATGAAAATTTTATTGAGCATCATAAATTGAAATTTCAAAGATGATAACTATATATACATTGAGGTCTTTTCATTTTGGCCAAAATGTAAATATTTTCACAATAATTTATTTAGAATCGTATATGGTTAAAAATGACCACCGTATTAAATTAGCAGCATAGTTACATCCTTGCAATAGGCATAACAATTGCTACATCATGCAACTAATTTACAATTTTAACACCATACCTTCATAATATATAGCAATTAAAAGGAAATTTTCGTAATAATAATAATTATTATTTAATTAGTAATCATCAACGAACATGATACAAATCTTAGATCAATGTCACAAAGTCTCATTATTTGTCATTTATTTCAATTAAAGTCATATTCAATCATTATCACGTAAAAAAATATTATTTTTTGAGAAATTTTGACCTCCCGATATTTTTATAATATCTAATATAACACTCATCGTCCCCAAAATTAAAATTATAGTTCCGCCCTCATGTTGAAAATTGTGGTTCCGCGTTGAAAACGCCTGTAGAAATATCAAACTTTTCTTTCTTTTTTTTTCTTCGATTTCCTGTCTACGGAAATGCAGTTTTAAGATTTGAAGATGATTTAAGTAGACATTTTGTTTTCTATCGTTACTTGTGATGTCATTGGAACCGAGTAGAGGATGAGAAAATGTCCATCCAACCACCACAAATTTTTTAATCCCTTGTGGTCTTGTGGAGCCGTATTCAAACTCGGTTCTTTTTCGCTTATATAAATAAGCAGGATGCTAATTTCATTAATTATTGAACGAACTTCTCCGCTGATCAATTCTCTCCAGGGATCAACTTGATTCGTCTTCATCCCTTGCAAGTCATATTCAAACTTCATATTCAATATTCTATGTCTCTAGCCATGGTTCCATCCCACACCGCAACAGTGACACCACCCCGGCACGTCTCGCCTCTTAACCCCAACGCCCGCAGCTCTGCTAGAACCACCACGACCGGTACAACAACGGCTTCCACAATCAGTACCCAAATCCACCTCTCTAACCTAGACAAGCTTCTTTTGAAACATTCACAGCCAAAGCAAGATCAAAATCCGGTCGTACCAGTCATGGATGCGAAGGAGAAGCCTCAAAACCATCATGAGAAAACACCATACCTACTAAACGCCCTGAATTTATCCTCTTTATTCCCTTTTATGCGAAAACCCGCAGCCTCTGACGAGATGTCCCCACGCAGCCTTACTCATCTGCAACGCCTTCTGTCAGATACCTCACGACCATCTCCAAAGAACACAATTGCCTCCCGTTGGCGCATGTACCATGGACAATCAGATTGGTATGGGCTCCTCGACCCGTTAGATGAGAACCTACGCCGGGAATTGGTGCGGTATGGTGATTTTGTTCAATCGGCATACCATGCTTTCCACTCAATGCCTTCATCCTCTTCGAAGAACAGACACCTGATACTCCCTGACCGATCATACCGGACAACACGCAGTCTTTTTGCAACATCCTCTCTGACCCTTCCTGAATGGGCCCACCGACCTGGTACGCCGGACTGGCTGACTCAACGCTCCAGCTGGATAGGCTACGTAGCAGTTTGCGACTCAGAAAGAGAAATTGCGCGCATGGGAAGGCGGGACATTACCATAGTGTTAAGGGGCACTGCCACATGCCATGAATGGTTCGAGAATTTACGGGCTTCTCAGACTGCCCTTGAGGAAGACCAAGAAGGCAGCAACGCCTCGCACGTGCCAAAGGTGGCTCGAGGATTTCTAAGCTTGTACAAGAGCGCAAGCGAGGAAGTAAAGAGCCTCTCCAGTTCTGTAATAGAGGAGGTGAAGCGATTGATGGAGGTGTACAAAGGAGAGGAGTTGAGCATCACCGTGGTGGGGCACAGCTTAGGCGCAGCGCTTGCTCTGTTAGTAGCAGACGAGGTGAGCGCATGTGCGCCGCAAGTGCCGCCGACAGCCGTGGTCTCCTTCGGAGGCCCCAAAGTCGGAAACAGAGCCTTCGCCGAAAGACTCCAAAGCAGAGGAGTCAAGGTTTTGCGAGTGGTCAACGAGGGTGACGTCATCACTCGCGTGCCCGGTATTGAGATCCCCAGGCGCGGTCGCGTGAGCGAGGGATACGAGCACGTGGGGGTCGAGCTGCGAGTCGACTCGAGGACTTCGCCGTGCCTCCGATCCGACGCTGGACCGGCCTGTTCTCACGATTTGGAGGCGTATCTCCACCTGGTCGATGGGTTCACGGGAGCCGGCCAGCCTTTCCGACCCGATGCGAGGAGAAGCATTGCCAGGCTGTTGCAGCATCAGAGGACCAGCCTGAAGGAGGTTTACGTGAGCCGGGCCCGGGCACTTGGAGTTGACCCGACCGCGGCGGTACTGAACCGGGCCGAGTCTTTCGGGTGCGCGCCCAGCCCCAGTTACCGGTGAATTATAGTTGCCAGTGGGTGATTTTCTTTTGCATTGTATTATAGTCGCCATTTTTCAGTTTTCACCTGCTGAAAAGGTTCAAGTTTTTTCAGAGGGGACCAAATCAAAATTTGAGTAATTTTAGGGACAGGACAGGGATTGGTTGGGGCCTACGCAATTAATTCAGCCTAATCTTTCGTAACTGATGATGGCTATTGAGATTTGTTCAGGGCTTTTGGGATGGACTTCGGTGAGAAAATTCTTTGGACAATTTGAAAATCCAATTGCTAGGATGCAAGTTTGTAATTATATTTTGTAAAAAATGTGAATAGCGAAGATGAAAATTTTATTTATTTGAACTTATAAGATAATTTGTTCCACAATTTTGACTTTTGATAGAAGATTTAGTGGGATGCAAGGTTTTAAAATGTGGATTTCAATATGTGTGTGGTTGACCACTCGTAGTGCATATATGATATGCGGATGCATATGCTATTCAGTATGTGGATATATATTCAAAAAAATTCTTACAATATTTGAATTGATCATTTATTTTTAAAGAATTTTAATGTAAAATAAGAAAATATAATAAAATATTAATATATTTTGAATGTTTTACATGATAAATATAATATAATTAATTTTATAAATTTAATATGATAAATATTTTAAAAAATAATGCACGTTGTTGAATATGCGGATACATACTCTTATGCACGCGACATCACACTGCATAAGGAGTCATGCGATCGCATTTTAAAACAATGGTGGGATGGAATGTACACTATATGTACTCTCAACTTTTTTGAGGTTGAAGTGTAAAGAGGGGCAATATCAAATATTCGCACCACAAAATTGCTTTATATCTAATAGGTATGCTACCCTAAAAGGTTTACGAGCTGAGCTCGATCTCCACTTCCACAATACAGATCAGCTTTTATCAAATTATATCATATTTTTTCTATAGTATCACGTTCTGAGGATATATATATAAGGACATTCGGTATCTTCTATATATAATACTAATCGTATATTTATCCATTATGTACGGAGATCGCAACTTCATCAGACAAATATTAACATACACATATTCACTAGACACAAGATCAAAGCACTCCCAACCAATGAACAAGTGTCTAACATACGCTACACATATTATTTGGTGTCCACTCTGGAACCCTCGGCATAGTACATGTCAACTGTAATGATTTTCCCAATTCTTGGATGCAATTATCATTTTGCTGTTAGTAAATACTTCACATCCTATTACAATCTCAACATATAGGAACAAGTTGACAAAATTAGTTAAACGGTTTTAGCTGACGAACAGTAGCCAGACGGAGAACATCTATTTTCCTCTATGGTACGATGATAAATTAGCTGTCTTCATTTACTTCTAAATATCTCACTATTGAAAGGGACCATACTTTTTTTGGGTCCTTTTTTTTATTTATTGTTGGCCGTCACAATCGATCCCACAAATCCTTACTCCTTATAAAAGGAGCTTGGAAGATATAATCTCAAAGTGTTATCTGTCATTGAAAATGAATACTGCTTGTTGGATTAAAATCGAAAATCTAAATGAATCCGTCTCATCCATTTTGGTTCAGAAAATTTCTTCTCCCAAAGGCTTTATTCTTTTCTAAAGTGAATAATGAATAATTCAAAATCATGCATGTTGTCTTTTTATGTCTAGAAAGCAACAAATATTTTTTTACTATACTAATTGCCTTTGTCTTGGGACTAACATCCCAACTAGAAATTATTATTGTCTTTGTCTTTTGCTCTTCCCGATAGGCACTTAATACTAAACAAATTAAGAGAAGGGTACGCATAGATTTCTCATGCTGGACTCCATATTCACAGAGTCCAATTAATCTTCACGGTGAAGAACGGTAGATTATCAGCATCATTGTTTTAAAATACATCCGCATGATCCGCATGATCGTATATGAGGTTTGTTTATACTTATGTGATGTGATGTGATGTTATATGTATAAGATTATACATTTGTACATTCAATAGTGTTATATATATATATTTAATGTCTATCATTATAAGCTTATACAATTAATAAAATCATATATTTCATGTAAAAAGATTAAAATTATATAAATGTTTTACTATATTTATTATTTAATAGTAAAATTATTTAAAAATAAATGTTCGATTCAAATATATCAAATATTTTTTAAAATATATATTTGTATATGGAATCCGTATGTTGAACCGTATATGCATCCGCACGTCACATATATAACATACAATGGCTAATGACATATATATTAAAATTTGTATTTTAAAACCTTACTCAACATAGAAGAAATGAATAAATAATGGAATTCGTATTTTTGCTTTGTGACAAATATCCTCCCGATTTTTTTATTTTGACGAATTACCCCCTCCCCTAACTCTAATTTTTGGACAAATCAACCTTCCACATGTTTTTCCTCCATAATTGCAAACCTTTGTTAATATTAACTGTGCTTGTTCCGTTATTACACTTTGTTAATATCAATTGTGAGTAATAATGTGCTTGCTCCCTTGCATATTATATCATGTATTTTTTTTCCAATTCTTCTTTTCATTATGAAACGCTCTTTATACATTGAAGATTAATATTGACGTTTCAGTATAATACTTGATAAAGTTACACATTTTTGTATTATTTCCCATTATATATATTTGCCTGAAGAAAAAAATGCAGTCATTTAATAAAAAACGTGTACATTCCTTCTTCGCAGTGCGCACTCGTCAATCCTCTTACCTCCAGTTTTTAGTAATAATAAGTTTTAGTAAATTAATATTATTAAAAAGGATGCTCATTGCCCAATAGGTCCGGATAAATTAGCTGTCTTCATTTACTTCTAAATATCTCACTATTGAAAGGGACCATACTTTTTTTTGGTCCTTTTTTCGGACCCTTTATATTTGACAAACCAAAAGGACCCGAATTTTTTCGGACCCTTTATATTTGAATTTCTGATAAGTTAGTAATTATAATTTTAATTGTTAAAATAATTTAAAATCATAATTTTAATGAATGTACTATAATAAGTGTTGTTTAAACTTTAAACTGTGTTATTTATTTCGGGTCCTTTAGCTCTGATTTTCTTTCAACATTGTTAATTACGATAATGAGTAATAATTTTAATAATTTATAATCATGAGGAAGTGTATTAAAAAATGGCTTAATCGGCCGAATAAGTGGGCGTATAGTCACTGACAAAAGAAAAACCGTCACGACTATCAATAATCAGAAGTCGATCCACGGACTCAACCTCAAATCAGTTCACTTTTGTAATTTATGTGTCGAATGCTAATGAATAATTTATGTAGTTATTTAATTCCATAAGATATTATTTTACAAAAAGAAAGAATATTTTGGTCTTTATTTGATCTTTTTTTTAACTCTTTAACGTGTAGTATAATTATTATGATACGAAAACTCATTATTTAATAATAAAAATAATATATTTTTTATTCAAAGAAACGACAAATATTTAATTAGAAACTATGATGTTATGACCTTTTGAGTAATTCCATTAAGATTTTTAGTTTTAGTTACTTTTTTGGTTACTATGTATTTAATCTTTGCATCATTAATTTTGTTATCGTTATTTATTTTTTGAAAACATAAATAACTTATTTTCAAATAAAAAATAAGCTTTGTACATATGTTAACAAAAACATCAAATGATTGGTTAAAATCCGGCTAAACGGTTGCATAACGATTAATCGTTTAGCGGTAGATCAACCGACTGTCAAGCACAAACCATTTTTTCAACACTGTGAGGAACATGCCACTAAGGATGAAAAAAGCAAATACAATAATCTCGAGAAATAAAAGAAGAAATTAAAAATATAAATTGAGTTTTAGATGGACATAATTTTAATAGAAAACCATTATGAAAATGCACAATCATATTTCAAAAATAACACAAAATGATCTATATGCAGTTGTTTAGAGAACCCGTGACTTATATTTTTTCAGCCCAAAAAATGCTCTCTAAATCTAATTTGAGGATTTCAATTTTCCGATATCTTGATATGTATTTGTAAGTAGTTTGCCCCCACCCTTTTGCGTTGCTATGTTAGGTTTGAACTTCTTTTTACCTTCTACAACGAAAAGATAAGTGATAAACATTATACTTCATTTTTTTTCTCAAAAAAAAGGATATTTTTTTTTGAGAGAATGTAGAGAGCTCCAGACCCTCTTTTCCTTTTAGGCCATTCTAATATTAAGCTCTGTTATATTTATACAAATTAAAAGAGACGGATGGAATAAATTTTGTTCAAGTTCATCAGCAATGAACACTATAATTTGTAACATACACAGACATGTTTAATCTTCTTTGCTTATGTTTATTTTCCTCAGCAATGAACACTCCAATTAGAACTAAAATTTTCTTTCTTTTTTCGCCTTTTTACTTATTGATGATATAATTGTAATCGATTGAGGCTTAAAATTTACAAAATGTTTCATTTAATGCAAAATATCTATACCTGCACCATACTACTAAAGTATGTTATATTGGATAAAATTTTCTTTTACTGGGTAAAATTTCTGCATGTCAAAACAACCTAAGGAAAATTACCAATGTGAACTCAAGCATGTGAGGTGCATAACCGTTAAGGTACTGGCCAATGCCATAAAATGGTGACATAAACAAAATCATAAAACAAAATTTCAGTACCGGTACATGTCGGTCTTGATATTTATCATTATTCTGTTTCCAGTTGTATCTCGGAAAACAACCTAATTAATATAATTTCACCGATTCTTTCTTTCAGAACTATCCGCTAATAAAAGCAATGCCATAATGCATATATGAACAAGAATATTGAATAAAAATGAAGCATTTGCTCAACAAATTTATCCTTCCTTCAGCTTCTCTTTCTTGTGTTATCCTTCTAACTCCTTCGCCCAACAAATTTATCTTTCAAGTTGGCTGGTACAATTTCTCCAATACAAATATTACTTGGAACCTCAGATATATTTATTACATATTATTACAAGCCAGCACGTTATACGAAATGTTAATTACAAAAAAAAAACAATGACTTGAATTTAATTAGGTCCAATTTCTCTAGAACCAACAAGTTAACTTCCAGAACACAAGCAGGAACTCGATGCTGCTTATGGTCTCACTTAGAGAAAAATCTGAAATGCTTACCCCAATTAATTAATGTTCAAAATAGTAATATTAATTCTTAAGAGCTAATTCTCAAATCCACAATCTATTTGCGAATAGAACGGATTGTGAATTCATCAATGCAAATGGATGGTCCTCTGTTTGACCACATAGAAATAACACGATTAGCCTGCTAAACATGATACGACCTATAATGTCATAACATAATTAGTATTTTCATGTATAAGACACAGACTAGTTGGTATTACTTAACTTGGATCACTGCGAAATAAAATCTCTCAGTACGAAAAATATCATGCTATAAAATACTTTATCTCGGTTTGTACAAGAATTTCAAGAAAACATTGACTCTTGTCTGATGGTCTGCATACATTTTGGATCTTCTTAGATTTTATAGGGTGTGCATAAAAAATAGACTATAAATTAGTGTATAAGATAAGAAAAGGATTAATCGGTGCCCAGATAGGCACAAGTACAATCACATTATTCAGAAAATTAGCATTGAAATGGTCTCTTTTAATACTTCGATCTAATTCTAACCTTGTACTTTTTATTTCTTTTATATAATAAAATCATGAAAACAGGCGACCCCTCTTTCTTTCCAAAAAAAATATTTTGATCTAATTCAGGCATTTCAGCAAATAGTAAGTGTACAAAAATAAGGCCCTATTGTAAAAATTTCTCCATGAATGGTAAAAGACTCACATTAAACATTGATCGTACATGGGGTGGCTCGTGTACCTGTACTCTCCATGGAAGGTTCCAATTGCAAGGTATGGTCTCCTCTGTCCACTGTACCACACACAGGCCATCTCATGCGCCAAGGTCACATAACTTTATAAATTAAGGTAAGACCTTTGCAATTGAAGTTGTACATTAGATCGATGTCTTCTATTCATCTCTCAAGTTTACCGAATAAAGAGATGAATGAGTGCACCAGAGAGGAAAAGAAGTTATTATCGTATCAATCCTGATTAAAAAAAGTTAGTACGAAGGAGACGAAAAGGAAAGAAAAAAATTATTAGGTCGCCAATCAATAAATAACTTTTCGGAGTGATTAAAGGAAGTTCTTTTTTGACAAAGTGATTAAACGAAGTTAATGCCAAAATATGGATTTAGCGATGGAAAGAGGAGTGGAGTGACTGCTTCGTGGGACCGTGGAGGGAGTTACAGAAAGAAAATTAGCGAAATTATGGAAGTGAAAGAGCCGCGACAATGAGATTATAATATTAGTCGGAGGCGGGGAGGTACAAAGGTTTAAACCAAAAAGTTGGTTTAAAACTCTTTAGAGCCGTTGATGTTGTATTGAGATTTGTACTTTTAATTAATTTTAAATTTAAAACTAATGTTTTTAATGATTATTATGAATCTCGATATAAAATTAACGACTCCAGAAAACTTTAAACTAATTTTTTGATTCAAAGCCTTTTGTACCTCCCCACCTTCATATTAGTCGTTGGTATCGAGTTTAACATGGATCACTTAATTCGTACCTAAATTCTCCTATGGATCATATTTCTAGTAGTCATGCATCGGTAAACAGTACAATCATTCTAGAATCTGATTTTTTTTTTTTTTGCTTTTTCTAAAAGTAAAAAAATTACAAAAGTATAGTTACAGCTCTTTTTTATTTTTTTTAGATTAAAATTCATTAGAAAATTTCTGGAAATATCAAAAAATGGCGACATCTCTATAAGAAGAAAACTATAAACAATACTAGCCAAAATAAAACAGCTTGCTGTATAATTATTTTTAAATTATCAACATTAAAATTGTGATTGAAAAGAAACCAATAATATTATGTTTTATTGTATGATCTTAAATCAATTATTAATTTAGCAAGGTTATAAATTAACAATGAGTGGAAAATGGCACGTTCGTGTTCAACGAACAATTGCAAGCTAGATAACTTAATTGCAAAATCTCTTCAGTTGTATGTACGAAGATGATATAGAATTTATTGAAAGATATTTGGGGATTACTTGACAATGGTGATTTTAACAATACCAAATTTGGATTTAAAAAAAAATATATATTTTTTTAAAAAGAACTATATTTTTCAAGTTGTAGATCGATGGTGTTTTCAATTTCATATAATTTAAGCATTGTTAAATAGTCCCTCAAAGTAATCTTATATAATTTGCAGCACTTCTGATTCAATTGTCTTCAATTGATTGTAAATGACACTTAATTTGTATGATATTTGAAACCATCTATAAGTTTAAGAATAAGCCTATAATTTTTTCCTATTATTAAGATATTTTTAATTTAGTTGAAATCTCATTATCAAAATTGTCAAAATAATAATTGTTAAGTGAAAACCTGCCCATTGTTAAAACTATCAAGTGGTAGATAAAAATTATCTTCTATAATTACAAAATTTTAGGTGTTGTAATTATTCATGATAAATAAATAAATGCCAGGTAAAGTAAGGGAATGGACTGGATGCACCACGAGTTGTACATTAGAAATTTAATTGATTTTTAAATGATTTTTAATTGATTTAAAAGATAAAATTTCAATAACTTGTTTATTGTAGAAAGCAAATGCGAAGCACCGTCGCTAATGTTTTATATGGTCCATAAGATCATATAGTTCATTCAACAGGACCTATTTTCCTTTCTATCATCCCAAGGATCACCAACAGGAAACAGCAATTAATTTTCTGAATTTATCCGACGCATAACTCGCGTGGATTCAATAAGGACATTAACTATGGAATAAAAGGTCAATATATTTGAATTCCTCAAAGTCCTTAGCAACTTTTTATTTTTAGAGAAAGGTCAAATCTTTTTCCTCAAAATTTGACATGATTTTTTTTTTAAACGAACAGAAAGAGACAGAAAAAAAAAATCAGTCTCTCTATAGGATCCATATTTTTCTCAGTTCCTTTATATTTATCTCATTTTACAAGAATAAAATAGTGTACAGAAATTTAAAATATAAAGAAACTGAAATTTTATTTCAATCACTTTTATTTCCATAAAAAAATAATCATGCTGGATTCTGAATTTTTTATCTTTTTTTTTCTAAAAGTAAAAAAAATTGAAGACCCCAGTGCTGACATTATCAGACGCTCAGACAGTGATTCTTTGACTGGAGTTACCTCAATTAATTCGAACTTCACCTGAGGCTGAGCAGGGGTCGACTTCGTCAAATAAAGAAGGCAAATCGACAAGTAACTAAATTCTAATAAAAGGTAAATCAAGGGGAAATGGGGAATTGAATGAAACCAAACAGTAAAATAGCCAGCTGGTTGGCATAAAATGCAATTGAGATTTAGAGGGAACATCTCCAAGTCACAACCCTACCAGGCACAATTTATTATCCAATTGGTGGCAATTGGGTGGGTTTGGATTCGGGTTCGGGTCTGATCGGATTAGGTCAATTTCACTTAGTAAGATTATCGGGTCACCTGGTTGGGTCGGGTCGGATATTGGATCTTCTAATGTCAGGTCGTATCAAGTCGGGTCGGGTCGGTTATCGGGTCATCTAGTGTCGGGTAATTTCAAATTTTGAGTCGTATTAGGTCGGGTCGGGCCGGTTATCGGGTCATCTAGTGTCGGGTCTTTTCAAATTTCGGGTCGTATCAGGCCGGGTCAGATCGGTTATCGAGTCATCTAGTGTCGGGTCATTTCGGGTTTCGAGTCGTATCAGGCCAGGTCGGGTTGGTTATCAGGTCATCTAGTATCGGATCATTTCAGATTTTGAATCATATTAGATTAGATCAGATCAGATTTCACCATCTATGTGTCTAATCTAGTCATGTCGAATGAATCATATAAGATTGAATTTCTAATTGATGCATGTTTGAATTATGCAGATTTCACCTTAATTTCAATTGAATTAAACTCTTTTGTATTTATCTCCTCAATCATATCATCCATACAATATAAGTTTTATTTAAACGATATGTTAAATTATTGATAGAAAAATATTTAATAGATATCATAGTTAATATTATAATTAATATTAACTTTATTATCTAAATTAAATAAATTATTATTCATAATAATAATTAAATTATTCAACTTATTTGACATCTATGCGGGACCCACTTAGGTCACGTCTGAGTCTCGAAGAGCGTGAGCTGGAGCAAAAAGATAATCTTTTCATAATTCATCCAAACTTTATCCATAATTATGAAAATTTTACTGTCAAGTCATATCAGGTCGAGTCGAGTCGGGTATCGGGTCATCTAATATCGGGTCATTTTGGATTTCGGGCCGTATCATGTCAGGTATCAGGTCATCTAGTGTTGGGTCATTTTGGATTTCGGGTCGTATCAGGTCGGGTCGAGTATCGGGTCATTTCGTGTTTCGAATCATATCAAGTCGGGTCGGGTATTGCGTCATCTAGTGTTGGATCATTTCGGGTTTCAGGTCGGATCGGGCATCGAGTCGTTCAGTGTCATATTATTTTGGATTTTGAATTGTATCGGATCAGAACGGGTCGGACGGGTTTCTCGGGTCGGATCAGGTTCTGCCACATCTATTAGAATCATTGTTTTAAAATGTGGCCGCATGGCTGTAACCCTTGATTACCACTAATAATACTAATTTGGTCAATTAGTAAAAAGTACAAGGGTTAAATTACAATTTTAACAAGTTCTACAACAATAAAGCACAAGCAATTTCTAAACCAAAGAGATGAAATAAAGTAAATAGAGAAAGTTCAGAGATGCTCAATCAAAGGATCGAGTTGACACGCGATGTAACGAGGTTCGGCGTTATATGCCTACTCCTCGGGTCCCCAGCTTCCCGTCTAACGGTAACAAAGCGGTTCGATCTATTCAACCAAATACGAGTCTTGTATAAGGTCGAACTTTACCCCTTACACACAAAAGATGAGAGACAAAACCTAAAGTTAAATGAAGTAGCAAAAGTTAGGAGTAGATTTAGCAATGGAGCAAATCACTCAAATCTCACAAGTGTTTAGAACAAGTTTAGATCAAAGATTTTGAGGTTTAGCTATGTATAGCAAGGTTTTCTCAAAGCTCTTTAATGGTGGCTGTAAGAATGTATTTTGCTAGTGTATTCAACAACAGGAGGAGAAGGGAGATAGTCCCCCTTTTATATAGAGCTGAAAATCAGGCATAACTTACTTTTAACGGCCTGAACCGTTATAACGGTTTATAAATCGTTATAACGGATTAAAGTTTAAACGATAGTATTGTCAGAGAAATTTGCCCGTTGGATCAACTGAGCTGAAACGTTATAACGATTTATCAAGTCGTTATACGTTTTATGAATCGTTGTAACAATTACTAAATCGTTGTAACGATTACAAAATCGTTATACGTTTCACAAATCGTTGTAACGATTACTGAATCGTTACACGTTTTATAAATCGTTGTAACGATTACTGAATCGTTACTTAACGATACACTCTGGTTTCTTTGAAAATGTTTGTGCCTTAGAATATTTTTGAGTATTGAGATGAACCGTTATAACGATTCACTGGGAAAAACATTTTTCTTGTTGTTTAAGTTCAATTTCTCTTCACCAATTCAATCCAGTTTGAGTTTTACTAATCTTAAACCTAATGCAGTCTTGATTAAGTTCTTGTATCCCAGTACTAATTATGGTTCTTGTGCACTAGTACATTTATATGTTAATCACTGTACAAAATTCAAACAAAGTAAATTATAAAATTCAAAATTATTTTACAAATCGATAAATCAAATAAGATGTTAAGTGTAACAATGGCCTCGAGTTGAATCGTTGATTTTCTGGAACTCTAGAGCTGGATGATGGGAGAAAGGAGGTAACGATGGAAAATAGCGCATTGCCTAATTTCGATCTTCTTGATTCTGAGGTTGGTACAATCTACCGATTCAACCAAGGGTGCGTGTTTTCTTCATAGTCAAGAATTAAATGAGAGCGAAACTCAAGACTTATTTGAAGTCTCTAGAAAGAGGAGGCTCCAGGAACTAGTAAGTTCTTGATTTCTTCAATGTATAGTGTTCTTTATTGGTTTTTAAATTCAAGAAAATGTTCTTTAATGTTAATTGATGTTCAAGTTTCAGGTTCTTTTCATATTAATTGCTTAAATTTTACTTTTCAGTGTACATCTCCAGAAAAGGAACTGTCTTATCTCAGCAACGACACATTTGGAAGAGATGATGCTCTTAATTCATCTACAGAAATCTTAAGACGGAAGAACACTAGTACTGAGACAATTGCAGCAAAGAAGAAACGGAACTTACGGCAAATACTTGGAAATGAATTTCTGACAAACTGTCAGAATTTTATAGTCAATCAGTCCATCTTCCGTAAGGAGGAAAATATATCCCCAAGGAGCAACAAGCATGAAGAACCCAAAAGCCACATGTTGGAAACAGAATCATGCAAGAAAGAACTAGGAAAGAAATGCCAGGAGATGGGTTCAAATAATTCTGAACAGAATAAAGAAGATGATGTACACCATACTGAAGAAAAGCTGAACAAAGGTACCAGTGAATCTGGATTCGTTTCTTCCAAAATCAGATCTAATTTGCTTGGCCATAGAGAAAATGAGAGCAAGAATAGGGGTAATTTTAATGAGGGCAATGATCCCGGTGGTTTTAGAAGGCCGCTGAGAGATAAAATCAATCATGTAGATAAAGGCAGAGATGATGGTTTTAGGGGTACTTTGATGAACAAATTTGACATTTCAGTTGATGCTGTAATGACTGAGGATCTATCATCTGGGAAATGGCAATGTCCTCGGAAAAGAAAGCCGTACGTGAGCCCACCTCTGAAGCAGCTACGACTTGAACGATGGGTTAGCCGAGCTAGTTAGGGTTCTTTGCATGTTGTCATTGTTATGTTATTTCACTGTAAATTAATTATTTTGTTAATTGTGATGTTTTGAAATAATGTCTAATATTTCACTGGATGTTATTGCCCTTATGCCAATTTCCTTTTAGCCTACAAAGCTGAGTGCTGAATGGGTGAACTCATCCAGTAGTTGGCACCAATGATATATTGTACTGTTTGCTGTGATCATCAAGTTTTAATTCTCCAACTGAAACGGGATTGTTGAAAAATTAAGAGCCCGGTGATCACTTGAGTTGAGGCACATATTTTATATGGGGATGGTATATGCAAACATGCCATATACTGGTATACCTAAGGCTTTATATTTTATTTATGTTGCTGTGTATTCTGTTGTTTGTCTCAATCTCTATCAAGGGAAAAAGCTTTAGCTGGGTTTTTTAGTATCTTTGGAGAACTGCTAGGCCTGTGCAGATTAATTTGTGCAAAACTTCGTGGTTTGTGTAGAGGTTTGATTGGATCAAGGACATGAATTAGGTGGGTCGAAATGAAACAGGATGTTCTTTTTTTTTTTTTCTCTGTGTGAGCAATGAAACTGTTTTTCCTAACAAAGCTGTAAGCTTTCTGGATTTAATTGAAATTGCATGAATTATAGACAAAATAGTTGGAGTATAGACAGTCAGAGGGTATTTGCTTCAGGAGTTGATTTTAGCATTACTACACAACTACACCCATTGATGAGGGAAAGCATGGATTTGACAAGTCTCGTCTAAATTAAGGATTTATCTGATACTATATATTTTCTCATCAGTATGTCATCCTCGATGTAACTGTGTTGATTTTATATCTGATGCCTTGCTGAGTAGTGCAGAGGGTAAAAAAAATAATCTATAATGATGCCAATTTGGTTATCAAAGAGGATTGTGAAAAAACCAAATAAATTTCCACAAGTTATTAGCGACTTTGTTAATCTAAAAACAAAATTAGTGACTTGGTAAATTAAAATGGGGTCAAACCCGCAAGACTTCAAATGGCTCCACCAAGGTCTGTTGGTATGTTAAAAGATGTTTCTCTGGACAATCAAAAGGATGGTTTGTATAACTTTGCAGATTTGATAAATTGACAGCATTTTAAGTGATCATCTGCTGTGCAGCGCAGCAGCACGAGGGCAGCATGCACGACAGTTTTAAATTTAAGGGGGTGTTTTGAGATTGATGAAGCACAAATCTTCACGCTGATCGGACAACCCACCATCCACACTGGTGATAAAAATTCGATCCAGCTCCCAAAGTAGGGATGACAATGGGCCTTACCCGCAGGTATTTTGTCGTTCCCGTGCTTGACCTATTTGTTAAAATTTTAAGCCCATCCTGCCTGGCCTGATGGGATGGGCCTGAAATTTTACGCCTGACCCACCTGTGGGTATTTTCTTCAAGTCTGTACCTGCCTGCCCCGGCCTGTCTGTGCTCGCAGGCCTACTTGGCCTGCCCATACCCTTTCAAGCCTCCAACACATTACTTAATTTAACACATATTAACATAATTTAGCAAACACACCAGAACAAGCAGAAGCAAATAAAGATATTACAAAAATAAGTAACACAACAAATGAATACAAGAACACCATATCGGCATACTATATATGAAAAAAATCATATCAAAAACACAGTCAAGAAAAAAACATAAAGAATAAATACCTAATAAATGGAAGAAAAAATCTTGACTAGATACTAACAAATCAGAGAGATACATTATGTATTCTGAAAAATAAAGAAAAATTATTTTGTAATCAAATTCACATACTTAATCAATTCAAATAGTATCCTGCCTCAATGGTAGTAACAATTTACAAATTGTCAATATAAAATCTGATAATAGGTGCATATGGTTATGCATCATCGGCATAATCTTACAGCCAATGAATTGTGCAAATTAAAAGAGAAAAACAAATAATATATGACCATAAAATAGATTCCCATTAAGCAAGAAATAATTACTCGGAGATAGTTGTCCCTGTCAGATCTTATTCCAAGGGTGAAGCTAGGCAAAAGCGAAGAGAGAAGAAACTTCTAGGCTTCAGTTTAGCTTTTTGTTTGAGCTTCGATTTGAATTATACTGGAATGGAGTGGGGCCGGAGGAGAGAACTTCATGAGAGAGGTGAGATTTTGGAGAGGGGTGCGCTGCGGAGAGGCGCCCTACTTGAGGCTGAAGAGGGAATGTGCAGCTGGAGGGTGTGAGAGAGAGATCTGAGAGCGAGGGTTTTAGAGAGCGGCAGAAGAGCGCCGCGTGAGAAGGCGAAAGAGAGAGAACGAGTGTTGCCTCTATAGTCTCTATGTTTATTTATTATTAGACGAACCCTAAGAATTAAGCGGCACATATCCATCTCACAAATATCCAACGGTCTATAATTAGCTCTGCAGATATTAATGAATTCCTATACCTGACCTGGCCTGTGTTTTAGCCTGGCTTGTTAAAGCATCGGGTCGACCGGGTAAGGTCTTGGGCCGGGTGGGTATGAGCAGGCCAACGGGCCGACGGGCCAAGTTGCCACCCCTAGCTCCCAGGGAATTCATTGTCAACAGTGCATAAGAGGATCAACCGCATTGATTGAATCTCTTCCAAATCAAAGGAGATCAGATCAGATAGATGAGTAGGCTCCGATTTGTATGGACTGGTCTTAGAGATTTCAGATTTGTAATTCAATCAATGATTTAGTCATTTAGCATGGAACTATGGATGCCTCTTGACCTGATCATCTCATATATGAGTCCATGACTATACAGGCAGTTAACGCACTAAGCTTGTAGAACTAGAAGTCTAGAACTAAGCAAGTAAATTGAAAAATAAAATACAATAGAAAAGAAAAAGAAAGGAGAAAAATGCAAAAGTTTGGCAAGCTCATCTCGCGCTCGCGCAACCAGTTTCGCCACTCAATCCGACCGGTCGCATCCTTGTCTTTCGCCGGAGATTCCAACTATAACTCGGAAAAAATCACGAATCCTGGAGCTCTACCAAGAGGCACGCGTGTCAGCCTCCCCCTCTCTTTCGTGCTTCGTTTCGTAGAAACCTTATTCTTCAAACAGCTGCTGATACCGTTAAGCTAAATCGCCTCTCTGAATCAGATTCAGGTTTTCCCTAATTGCTATTTCGATTTGTAGAATTTAGTTGGGACCGAGATTTTGGGAATTCTAAATGGAACAAGTTTATTACAACAAAGTATAGATTCAATATGGATTGGTTATTTGAAATTAGGAATTGTCGAGGTGAGGTTGGATCGACCAGATGCGAAGAATGCAATTGGAAAAGAGATGCTGAAAGGCATACAAAGAGCGATAGAGATTGTCAATGCTGATTCATCCACTAATGTTGTGATGCTGTCAAGCTCGGTCCCTAGGGTTTTTTGTGCTGGCGCTGATCTCAAAGTGAGCTGATGGAGCCAGAAACATATTGATAGAAAGTTAGAACATATAGGAATTGATCAAGAGCATCTCTTTGTTTAAATGATATTTGCAAAATGTAATAATAACATGATTTCTTTACTTGCAGGAAAGAAGGCTAATGGGGCCATCTGAAGTACAATCCTTTGTTAATTCTTTAAGGTCCACTTTTTCCTCCTTTGAGGTATGTTGCATACTTCCAGACTGTACCACAAGGTATCAGACAGTTTCTCTGTTAGTCTTGCAATCAGTGATCAATACTTGTTAAATTGTTTGTAAACTTTGTTTGTGAAGGTATCTCAGAAAATTATCTTTATATACATGCCGGAAGTAGGAACTGTAGGTTAATCTTTTCCCTGAACAATGTGCTTATGGAAGTTACTGGATTTTTCTGAGAAACAAGTCCTTTTGCCAAAGTAACCTTAGTTTCTGGAGCAGCTAAAAAGAATATTGCAATATATTGTGTTGAATTTGTTTCCAGAACAAATTATTGACAGCAAGTTTGCACAACATTTTTTTGTAAAAGAGTTTTCACAATTATATTAATGATGGACTTAAGTGTTACAAGAAGAATCAAGCCAAAAATTTAACATGCTTATCTGATACATTTCTCCCACTTTAATTCCTTCAATTTGTTGTTGTTTTATTAAGGTTATTGAAGTACCAACTATTGCAATTGTAGAAGGAGCTGCTCTAGGTGGCGGGTTAGAATTCGCTCTTTCATGTGACATCCGTGTATGTGGTAGGCCGTCAAATGTTTTTTGGATTAACAATCCTCATTTGATAACCTTGCAGTTATACAACTTCAGTTTGATTTTCCCTTGTTTGTAGGAGAAGGTGCAACATTTAGTTTGCCTGAAACAGGACTTGCTATAATTCCTGGGTAGTGTCAAAATATATTTCTTTCATTTGTACTTTTCTGTGTAAATTGTAAGAATTCAGAATTACCATACTGGTCACATGAGACTATCACTTATTGTAGGTTACCCTACCTGCTATCTTACATTCTTCCAAGTTGCTCAATACATTACCTGGGATACTGATAAACAAAGAATTATATGCAGGACATAACTAAAACTTATCTTATATTTTTACAGAGCTGGTGGAACTCAGCGTCTGCCAAGGATGGTTGGAAGGTCAATTGCAAAAGAGCTCATTTTTATCGGCCGTCCAATTGATGCAACTCAAGCATTGTCAATGGGTAAATAAAATTAATTTATTAATTTCTTGATCTCTTCTAGATTTTATACTTGGCAAAATACCCTCAGCATGTGGCATTGATCTATTCTCAAAACCAAATTAGCAGTGTTGATTTGCATATATGGCATAGAATAGCACGGGGTGCCATTCAAGCAAACATAAACCTTTTAGTTCACTTTCAAAATTTTCAGTGTTATTATTTATTAATCATTTTTTGTAGGGCTAGTGAATCATTGTGTTCCTGCAGGACAGGCGTATCAGAAAGCTCTTCAACTAGCTCGAGAGATAAATCAGAAAGTAATGCTAACTTTAGCAATATTTCCTTGTATTTCCTAAAGTCTGAGAATTTAATTTTGCTGAACTTTTACTGTGTAAATTTCAGGGGCCATTAGCTTTGAAAATGGCAAAGAGAGCCATAAACGAAGGCATGGAGGTTGATTTGTCTTCTGCTTTAGATATTGAAGAACGGTGTTATGAAGAATTGCTGAACACAGAGGATCGGCTTGAGGGTTTGGCTGCTTTTTCTGAGAAAAGGAAACCCAAGTACACTGGTAAATAGGTGTTGTACTTGATAGTTGATACACCATTTTCAGAATAAAAACCTTCTCCATCAGCATTTATGCCAGAATCATGGACCCAATGTCAGTCGATTTAGATGCAGTGTTTGTCGGGGGAGATTGCTGTTAATGTTCCATTATGAAACTCATTAGTATTAATATTGAAGTCCTTGATAATAATATCGTCTATTCCATATTCTGGCACACTACAAGGGTTTGTTTGGCACTCCATAGACTATCAAAAAGTAGAAATATAATTGTTATTCTGACGAATTAATTTGCCAAATGAATTTTAGATTAAGTAGAAGAATACGGAAGAGTGCTAATCCGATATACAAAGTTATAGGTGGAATATCGGATCAGCTCTTGTCGTAATAGCGATTATTGTTTGATTATATTGTATTATATTATTATATTATGATTTTGATTATGATTTATTATTATTATATTATTATTATTATGATTATGATTATGATTATAATTTATTATTATATTAATATTATAATTATTATTTATTATTATTATTATTATCATTATATTATTATTATTAAATTATAATTATGATTATTATTATTATATTATCATCACTATTAGTATTATTATATTATTATAATGATTGTTATTATTATATATTATCATCTTTGTTAGTATTATTATATTATAATAAATATAATTTTAGTATTATATTATTATATTTTGATTATGGTTATATTATTATTATATTATGATGATTATGACTATGATTATTATTAATTATTATTATTTTATTATGTTTTATTATATTATTATATTATGATTATAGTTATGATTATATTATTATTATGTTATTATGATTATAATTATTTATAATTATTATTATGATTATGATTGTTATTTTTTATTATTATATTATTATGATTATGATTATGGTTATATTATTATATTATGTTGTATTATATTATTATGATTATGTTGTATTATATTATTATATTATATGATTATAATTATATTTTTTATTATTATATTATTATATTATGATTTTGTTTATATTTTTATTATATTACTATGATTACATTATGAATATTATTATTTATTATGATTATGATTATTATTATATTATTATTATTATTATTATATTATTATTATTATTGTTATTATTATGATTATTATTTTACTATTATTTTTATTATCATCGTCATTATTAGTCTCATAATTATTCATATTTTACTATTCTGATTAATAATTTTCAAATTATATTTTTGCTCTTCCGAATAGTTAAAAATATCATTCTTTTATCACTTTTCTAAAAGATACTGCTCTATCATTCTTCCAAAATTATCACTCTTTCAAATCTATTCCTTATTTGTCAAACGGACCCTAAAATAATTTGGCTCTTTCTTACGCACTTTCTTATGCACTCTAAGCAGATAGTAGTCAAAATTTGTTATGTAGACTTGTATAGCCAATTTGGTCATTCTTTGTTCGACTTTATCCTGAAAATATTTATGAGATGGTGTTTGAGAATTACAAATGTGATATATGTTTTTTGTCATAAGGAAAAGAGAGAGAACGGTAACTTCCTAACTGATTATTTTTTTTTACTTCTAAAAAAATATACTCGAATTGAGCGGACAATTAAGCAGGTCTGCAAAGAAAAGGAGCTAGACCAAATGTCTCAAGTAACTTTTAGTGGGCCCAGAAATAAATTATAACTTGTTCAAGTGGGCCAGTCTATTATCGTTGATCCAATTTGTAATCAATATGGATCCTCTTTGATTTTGTTGAAAGTTGCAGGACCCTAACAATATACAGATCAGAAAATTTTAGATCGGATGGTTTATATCACACTCAGACTCAGGTTTGGCAAATGCATGTTCAATCTCATTCTTCGGCCTCTACTTAGAAAGTTTTGGGGTTTAGCGAGAAATTCTTCAATTTACAAGAACATCTTTCTTTTTATTATAGAGAAAAAAATACTAAATGGGGGTAATGTTTATAGTGCGTGGTAGGACCATACTAACATTAGAAGAAGGCGTGCTCAAGTGTGGTTGTTCATTAATGCCAAAGAGGTCTCTTTCCACTATGTAAAGTTAGCCTAATTATGCTTATATTAAGCCATAACTATATAGGTGGCATCTGCCTCATGGCGCCAAGTTCCTATATATATTTATCATAAGCAAGCAGCAAAGTTTCCTGTCACCTCTTTTGGTCTGGAACCAGGCTAAAATCCAATCATTTATCCATTTTCCAAGTTAACCAGAGTTGGGACCGCTTGTGCACTACGCAACAACCTGTATTCTTTCTTCCTTTGGTTTTATTTATTTGTGCCAGAGCGTTCATGTAGTGACTTTTGAGAAATTATTTCATGCCTGATACTTGGCAGATAGTAGACTTTTGATTTAGTGTACTTTGGCAACTACGCCGCATTAAATAGTATATCTGTTGCTATATTTCATTATCACAGTTGTCTATACGAAAAAATCGTTATTATCTTCCTGGAATTCCAAGAATTGCTTTTCTGGATTTGTATCTTCTACAACGCAGCACCGCCCTGCACAACCCACACGTCCTTGAATTATAATTTATAAGAGGAGATTCTTGAGATTGAGGTTGCACAAATTTTGGCAAAATCAGATGGACACACACTGCGTAGTGGAGAGGTATAGGGGATAGGAATTCTGTTTTTCTAATATTATTTCCAAAAAGGAAAGAAAATTGTCATCTCAAAAAGGAAGGAAAGAGAGGATACTTGCACAGTTTCTTAATCATAACAAAGTTAATTTTATATTCTAATCATTCATGTGCCCATTAATATTTTTGATCTATTATTCTATTTGCTAAGGAATTATCTCAGAAAACAATTATTTAAATTAAGTTCAGGGAAATTTTAATTTTAAGTGTACTGATGAGCCATCTCTTTAGTTTCCTGTACTTTTCTATATTAACGGACCTCCTATAAGTCATATTTGCAAGTTCAAATGCTTTGTTTAAATGTAGTTAATTCTGTTTAGTTGATTATAGACTGAGTGCAGGAGGTGTGAAATGCAAAAAGCAGATGTTTTTCTCCATTTTGCAGGAGAATTTAAGAATTATAAATCTATGTCAAAAGGCATAGTCATGATGAGTGAACACTTTTATTGTTCCCTTCTTGCTCCCATTATGCAATTTAAAAGTTTCAAAACCTCATTAGTGGTGGTGGATGGTGAGGTCTGACTGAAATATCTGAAATCGATCTTGGTGCCACCACATAGGAAACCTCGTGCTTGCAATTTCTCCTTTTGTTTGACTCACAAATCAGAAATTCAACCACAACTGCTAGCTACGTCGTATACAAGAGGAAATAATGATGATATTAAGACCTATAACATAATGTTAGTTACCATTTATTATTAATAATTTCATGGGAAAGAGACATATTCCATTATAAGCTCAAATATCGTTTTAGATAAGCTGGTTTGATGGCAACTAAAGTCCTTCGCGTGGTATTGTCATACGTTAGATCCCACAAGCTGGCCATCGCCAAAGAAATAAAAATAATAATAACATAAATAAATAAATTAGCAACTATTTTAGACCCTCTATGATTTTCTTTTTATTTTATGATTCCTTCCAAATTTTATGAGAAAATATATAATTTACAGACGGCAGTGAGGTCAGACCAGTTAGATTCGGGTTGAATTAGATTAGATCAGATTAGTTTGTGTAATTTTTTTGTCAGATTTTTAATATGGTTTGAGTTGAATTCTAATTTATTTAATCTCGAATCGGATTAAATTGGTTTGATTTTCTGAAAAATAATTCGGATTTGGCTTGAACGAATTTGTTGGATAGAATCCGAGTTCTACCACCACTGGAAATATATAGCTAATTAGATACGGTTGTTTCCTTTTTAACTCTCTGGCCATTCTCTCTTCCATTTTTCTCTTTCTATCACAATGTAGCAACTTTCAATCAAAAAGTGAGCAATAATAACTCGTATGTCCCCTTCATGGATGTAGTATTAAATTCACATTTTATCATTAAGGACCAAAATAAGGACTGGAATTTCGTAGAATATGCCATCACATCACATTGATACGTGTCAATATATAATGACATGTCATGCATATCTCTAGAGATTTGTAATTTGTTAGATGATGGAATAGAAATTTCAACACATTTTTACATACCGCCGCACGTGCCGATGCATAACACAATCGATGCGTGCTAGAGTAATTTATGGTTAATACTGCATTTTTTTTCGAAAATTGGGAAACATTGAAAAATATAATAATAAATTACAAAATCGTTCGAATAATTTATAACAAGTATTCAAAATTAATTATTTTTAGTACATTTTTTTATTTTTAATATTTTTAAACAATTTGTAAAAGATAATATATGAGAAAAATAAAAAGTTAAAGAACCATAGAATTTAAAATTATCATGTCTAATATAATTTTCAAATTGTATGCATCTTTTTGGACTTTTTTGTTGTTTACAATTACAATTAATACAAAAATATATAAATTGAAAAATACAGTACGACGAGCACATGACACGTGCTAGCATGCCTATTGCTCCCTTGAACATACCGTGCTACCCTTCTCAACATAAAAATGTTTTGACATAATAATCAAGTATACCAAAACACACCGATATGGCACTACACAATCTTTAAACCCCACAAGGTCACACTGGAGGCAGAGAGACCACCTCTGTCTTGTTCAAAAAATGGAGAGAACCAGACTGTCCAACTTAAAATGCATTGCCACGTTAGCTCCCAACTAATAGATGCATAAACAAGCTTCTATCTTGTCATTTCCATTGTTGGATTCTCCAAAGAAAATTATGGACTTGGCACATAAGAAATTGACGACCCAAACGATATCCTGATTTTATATTCTCTGCTTCGTATTAAATATGTAAGTATTTTAATTTTGTAATTGTCATAATTGATTGAAATTTATTGATTAATTTTAGAGAGAACATTAATCGTTAGATATATTAGAGATTTTTTGTGACGTGATAGATTGTAACGAAAATATTAACTTTTTTGTTAAATTCATAATACATCCGCTACATTAAAAATTATACAATTGATGATATCTTTTTCCTAAAAATATTATTTTACTGAAAATTTTATTTAATTTAAAATTTAATTATATATATTTTTTAAAAAAATTATGACTATTGCATAAAAGTAATTAATTAATTATATTTACTTCTTACTTTATTTATTATTATATTTTATATTAAAATAGAATGATATCTTTAAATTTTGATGTAAAAATATTATAATATAAAAACCACAGCAGTAGACAATATACTAATTTATTATATACCTAACTTCTAATATTTCTTCCAAAATACTCTCCAAGACGTGTAGTAAAAGTAATTTTATTTTAATAAGAAATAATAGATAAAATTTAGAATTAGGAAATCTCAATAGATGCACCATTATATTTTTATTATATGGATGGAAAATTTGTACCAGCTAGATCACTATATGCACTGCAGAGTGCATGATCAAAATCAAACAACGATCTACGTTAAGTTCTTGTTCTCATTTGAGCGCTAGCTTGAATCACATGGGCCTACAAACATGTAGCTAGGTCTAGGAAAACGAAATTAAAATAAAAGAAAATTCCAGCTCAAGCGTGGTACAGACGAGTAGGTCTGTGGTTCCGGTTACTAAAAACTTGAAAATTCTGATTTTAGACGGTAAACAATTTATGTTGCAAACTCTTAAGGGACCTTATAAAGTCGGCTACAACAACAAAAAAAAACAAAAATAAAGCAACATAATTATGACTAGAGTAGTAAAATTATATCTATACTATTATATAAAGCATCTAAGAATATTTTAATGTTTAAATAAAAATTCTACGCAACGCGAGGTATATATTATAGATATCTATACTATTATATAAAGCATCTAAGAATTGGAGGGTCCATTTTTTGTCATGGTAATTTTTTATTATACCTATTTTATCCCTCAATTAGACGGCTAATATTTATTTTTGATTGATCGAACGTATATGATCGTGTCCATTGATCCCCTCTTTCTCTCCATTTCTTTCCTTTAAATACTATTATTTCCATAATATTGTTTTTTTTTAATTTAGAAACCTTGTGCATATTTGGTAAAAAAATTAATGGTGATAATATATGTTAGAATAATTTACTTTTCTTGCCATAAAAATCATGAATCATGAATTCATATTGTGCAAAAATCTCATCCAAGATTAAATATAGTCTTTATTATAGGTTTTCTCTATAATTTGGTGAATTTATAATTTAATATTAAATAAATATAATTTTTTTTATTTTATAATATTTTAATGTTTAAATAAAAAGTCTGCTGCAACGCGCGGGTATATAGCTAGTTCATCTTGAAACGGAATGCTACCTTTTAAAAAAAAAGAGAAGGATCCAATTACTACCATTTTGGTGCCACATCGGTGTCATTAAAATTAAATATCAAATAATTATTATTTAAATTCTTAAATAACAAAACTAATTGAAGGAATATTTTGTAAATATCATCTTATATATGTATACAAAAAATTATATCATTTCGATATTATTTATATAGACATCAAGCGTTAATAAAATCAACGGACCAAATTTTACAATTTAGACACGTTACTTGATGGCTATTCAAATAAAGTTAAAATTTTTTTATTTTTCATATACATACAATTGAGATGATATATAATACATCTAACGGTTCATATTTTTAAATTTATATGTAAATAAATAAATAGACACCATGGGCACAAAAAAAAATGGTAATTGGATCCCTTCTCTTTAAAAAATACCGTAGAGAATAACTAAATAAATAATAAAACAGTTTAAGATAACAACTCGACTGGAATAATCGTAAAAATACTCAAAGCAACTTCATGGCGACGACTCAAAATGACGACAAATGATGTTAAAAGGATTCGGGGTGCATTATGGGATAAGTTGCAATTTTTTTAATAATAATCCTTCGAAAATTATGTATAATACAATAATTAATGAAGGCATTATTCTCTGTGTAGAATATTTTTGAAATATAATATAACTTTAGCCATAATTTTGTATCAAACCAAATTTTTACTTAATAATAGGAATGCCGGACGTTCAAAATTTAACATTTGAAAAATAATTTCACGTAGACTATAATATTATTATTATCTTGTTCGTACATTGCTATGAGCTTATGAGTGATAATTTTTGAAAATACAAAAAAAATAGATTTTCATTTGCAAATAAAGGTTTTTAATAAAATTAGAACACTTAAATGTTTAATAAGGATTAGATACCAAACCAGATTTTAAATAATTGTCTCTAATCATATCGAAAGCTACAGCTCAAATGAAGGTATCTCAATATGTAAAAGATTACATGCATTAAGAACACAACTTGTCAAATGGTGGAAATAATTATTATATATCAAATTTGGCATCTCTATATATGATCTACATATATTGTATGAATATTATGATTATAAAGTATATTGAGATTTTCTGCAAGTTCTATTCTTTCATTAAATAGTCTTAAGTTTGCAATGATTCACATATATAAACGAATAGTAATTACAGTCAATTATACCAATTTTGATATACTATCAAACAATAGATTTAGTAGCATGAATAAAGGTGTCGTTTGCACTATTTATCTTGATTTGCAAATATTATCAAAATTCTCAAATTAATTTATTAACAATACATCTAACTCCTATAAAATAAATAAAATAAAATAAAAGATGAACCATCTTTCTCCTTCCGAAAGATGGAATAAAAAAAGGTAGTACAGACCAAACATTGCACATGACCTTCAGAGTAAAAAACAAAACAAACCGCAAGCATCTTGGCAGTGCTTGTTTTTTTTTTTTTTTTGATGAAAGGCAGTGCTTGTTCAAGCAGCTGAGATCGTTTTCTTTGAAATTTGACTGTTAGCTTTCGAGTCAAGGTGGGGCTCACAAAGAAACCACACACAAAGAGGCTTTTGCAAAAGCAAGAAGGAATCATGGAAGAGAGGCAGAGAGAGAGATAGAGAGAAGAGGGAGGGACCAACACAACTCATTCCTCCTTTTCCTAATTCCAACGTTCAAATTTATAACTGCAAAGTGCAAAGCCAGGCCTACTACTTAATTACTAGTTTACTACTATACTATTAATATTCCTATTCCTACCGTCATTCCTGTTTCTTGCTCAGTATTCAGTAACTCTTGTCAAAAGGAGAGTAACCCCTTCTTTTGTAAGGTTTCTACTTTCTTGGTTGAATTGGGTGGATCCCTAGGTTTAGTTTTAGAAAAAGAGAACCGCCTTGCAATTGCCCATCATGATCTTACTCTAATCTAACCCTAACCTAAAGGTAATATAAATAGGTAAATGTATTCTAATGCTAATCATTAAATCACGCCTTAGCCCCGGATCTGTCCTAGGAGGTCGTGCATTATTTTCTCCCCGAGGGCTTTATAATTTTTCAGGGATTATAAATTAATAGCCCCAATGCAGGAAAAAAAAAGAAAGGAAGCAAGAAGATGAGAAGAAAACGAACTAAAATTCAATGGATGCTTGGGTAAATAAATCTCACAGCATAAATTTGGGAGATGGGTTTTAGATGGCAGGAATTTTGATGTCACAAATTCATTACTTATTTATATTTCAAAATTTAATATCTACATGTCGACTCTAAAATATTGATTTTGTTTATATTCATGACTAGTGTGTATGTATTTAAAATTTTATGATTTTTTAAGATTCATTTCGTACTAGATTAATTAAGTGCTCAATAAAAGAATGAATCTAGTTAATTTATGATTGACTAAGTTCAATATATTCATTTTTATCTGTTAATATAGTATAAAATAAACTCAAAATCATGAAAATTTACATACATACATCTTTAGTTCTTGAAAATAAACAAGTTCAATACTTTAAATTGTCATTTATATGTCAAATTTTAAAATGTGAATAAAAAAATAAGTCTGTAAAATTTTGGGACACAAAGATTTGTGACATTAAAACCGTCTTCAAGTTAGAATCATGTATATAATTATATTACAATAATCGTACTGTTAATTTGAGTTACCTTAATCAGCCCTCCTCCGAATTTACATACGATATTATCCTGAAGTGTCCAATCAAAGATAAATTAATATGTGAATCACATTGAATCCTGGCCTTACATTACCTATAATAAACTACCAATAGGAGTGATTATTCTATTACATCCAGTACTATATCAAGTTTGTTCGCATTAATTTGTTTAAACTAGACAGCATGCAAGCAGGATCGGCGATCGATCTGAATTGGAAACAACAACAGAAAACAGGAAAGCAGTTTCAAACCCTATAGGTTCCAAATTTGTAACCATCTGTCCATTTCATGATCCATGCCAATACCAGTATGAATCTCCATACATACGAACAACTGGAATGCGACAGGTAGTTGTCAAGTTGCTGAAGGGATATAGACCCATCAGCCGTCCTGGCTCTCGATCGTGTCATTTGTACAGAATTAAAATTAATCTTGAGTATCATATATAAGGAGTTGCAAAGCACATGCAAATGCTATTTAGAGGATAAGTTAAGATTGAGCGTACATATATGCATGAGATCAACTATAATGTAAAGATGGACATGGTTATATAACATAGAGAAGGGATCGGTTGACAATGGTTTATTTTGATAATTTTGACAATAAACCTCTAAATAAATAAATAAAATCTTAAAAATAGAAAAAAGTTTATATATGTGTTATTCTACTTTTAGATTGATGGTCATTCAAATTTCATGCAATTTCATTATCATTTGATAGTCCATCAAAAATCGTTAAATTAAAACCGTTGCAAATTGCATGAAATTTTGATGATCTTTGATGGACTATCAAATGATAATGAAATTACGTGAAATTTGAATGACCATCAATCTAAAGGTAAAAGAACACATCTATAAATTTTTTTATTTTTAAGATTTTTTTGTATTTATTTACAAATTCATTGTCAAGGTTATCAAAATAACCCATTGTCAATGGATCCCCACTCTATAACATATTGTGAACATGGTTTAAGTTTTAAAGAGTCGTGTCCTTTGAATTAAAAAAAATGATGATGATCCCTCCGAATTTTGAAAAATAATATTTTTAGATTATATTTTTGTTAATCTAACCTTCCTGAATTTAATTTTTGACCTCTATGAATTATCTAATTACTTTTCATTGAGAAAAAATATTTAATACTATGGACAATAAAAGAATTATGTAAAAAAAATTAAAATATGAAGTCTCATAATAAAATATTTATCGATATGATTACGTATTATTTTTAGTTTTATTTTTTGTTATTTTTAATATATAAAAAAATATTTTTTGATAGGTTTTTTAGGTAACAATGTATGTTAAATTATTATTATTTTTATTTAGTACTCAATTAGTTAATGGGTTTGAACCCGATAATCTATTATAATCCGATTACTAACTCCCCTGATCAAAATCTTGTATCCACCCCTGATGATGATGATATAGTACCAATAATAATTATTATTGTAATTGTTGTTATTTTTTGTTATCATTAATATTGTCATAAATCTTCAACAAACAAAATAGCAGGCATTCAACAGAATAAATAGGAAAAAAACCATAATCCGGTCAGTACTTGTTTATGGTTTATGCTTCTAATTAAGCATGATAAAGAAAGCAAATGCAGATTAGCAAATTATCAAACTACGAAATTTAATTAAGAAATAATGATAATTAAAATAATAAATAAAATATTTTAACACAAATTAGTAAATAATATAAGTCCGTAATATAAATGTATATATATACTAATAACAACAATAAATTTGACATTTAATTTAAAAACTAACCATGACGTAAACAAAACTAAGAAAAATTAACCAATGATAAATATTATGATTATTGACGACTAAATTAAAGATCGAACCAATAATCTAATAAAAATAGCCAGATAAATGAGAACCAAATAATAAACAAACCAATCAAAATAACCTATTATCCAGAAAATCAACAAAGAAATAAATCCACGTGGAGGATCAAATGACCAAAATTAAGAAGTCATAAAAATAATAAAATTAAGAGCGAACAGAAGAACAAAGATGGTGCACTACAAAATGCCACAAAATGTCACACCACCTGGCCACAGAAAATCTTATTTTTATCTCATCTCCCTCTCATTAAAATCACACTCTCTTTCTCTCTCTCCATGTGTCCCCACAACCCCTCGGGTTCCCCGTTCCCTCGCCCCTCTCTCTCACTGTTTTCCCCGATAGCCATCCATCTGTCGAAGGCTACCCTTTCTCTCTCATTTCTTCTTCGGTGACTCTCACCAAACCTAACCACTCGCTCTCTCTCTCTCTCTGATCGCAAAGTCCACTCTCCCCTCACCGAGCTACCTCCCCCCACCTGCTCTCGCCTAGTCAATATCACTCCCGGCCATTGCCTTATCACCTCTCATTCACTCGTCCTAGCATATGTGACGACTAGTACCTTGTAAACCTGGCTGCTCCCCCGTTATAAAAGTCTCATGGCCCCTCCCTTCTCTCCTGCTGTCACTTGCTTCTCATGCGTTGAGATCCATTTCCAACTGATAAGAATAGATTTTTAGGGTTTGCCATTTTTAAGAGAGGGGAAGGTGGCCGGAGTTTTTGTGGAGGGTGGAGCCCAACCTGCCCAACCTCTTGCCCTCTTGTGCTGGTTCTCTCTATCCTGTTTTCTAATAATAACCCTATGTTTACCCTTGAAAGATTTCAAGGATGAGTAGATGAATAAATGGAAATAAATTGATGATTAATGATAAATCATAAGAGGAAAGAAGAAGAGAAAGCAATGAAAAGATGGCCCACTAATCAGAAGAGGTCACTGCTTAACCCCGGAACAAATCCATTAATCCCACAATGAAATATTAGGGTGAAAGACGAGGATATAAATACCCCACCACCTCCTACTCATTCGAGGTGGCTGACCCTCGGGAGATTTCGGAGAGAGAAAATCTCTTGATGGGTCAGCCATTTGATTACATTTTCTCTGACAAGTGGGACCCACCTGTGCGGTCCCTTCCTTGTAGATGAACCTAACAACATATCCTATCTCGATGAGTCACCCATGTGACCATTTTCACCGACAGTGGACCCCACACCTCGCCGACCTATTATGTGAGTCGAGTTGAACCCGAAATCGCCTTTGGAACTAACCCTAGAAAGGAGTCAAGCAAGATAATCCCTATGCTACATGAAATGATGTCAATGCCAAGCTAGCATTTTGATGCAACTAGTCATGAGAAATTCCAAATGTGATTTTGCTTTCAAGGTCGACTCTGGTGCCAAAGTCATGCGAGCAACCACCTAACCATGCTTTGATTTGTGTCAATTATCGATAAGTAGTCGTTCTTTGACCAAGTCACCCTCATGTTAAGGGATTAAAAGTCAATTTCACAAGACTGATCGGTGCCAAAGTCGGGAGCAACCATCGATCAAGTCTAGATTTGTATCAATGTTGACATGTAATCAATCAGTTGATCGATCAAACCCTAATGGATATCAATATAAGTCTAATTGATATTTAGTTAGGGTGGTTTCTGCAAGAGAGAGATAATTGGCAGAGACACTGAGCTACAATTGAGATCTGGGATTAATTCTGAGGAAATAATAGGGTTTATTTGATAAAAGAATTTTTAATTCAGAGAAGGAGGGGTAAAAATGGAATTAAAAATTACAGGGATGATCATCATGAATTTAGGGATTTTTGGTGAAATTTTCATAATTTTTGGATAAGTGGAGCTATCAAAATAAATTCAGGGAAGATAAAACAGATTAAAAATGAAAGATCAAGGGCTGAGATTTGATCAAGGCAGATCTGGGTGCAACTTGGGGACAGAGACACATCTGGGTGCAAACTGGGGATCCTAAACACACATACACAGAATCAGAGAAGAGAGAGGGTGTGACACGTGTCAGCATCTCACTGGGCCACCTCATGCCACGTGTCGACCCTATGGTCCACCTCGGCCATGTGGCCCCACCTCGGTATGAGTCACCGACAGGTGGGCCCCACCTCGCTGCCACGTGGCGATGCCTGGGCCACCTCATCCCATCTTGTGCCACATGGCATCACACCCAATGGTCCACTATATTTCCTCTCGTGCCACACGCAAGACAACCGAGTGAGGCCACCTCACCACCCTAGTGCCACATGGCTTTACACCACAGGCCACTTCACCCTCCCCTGCCACATGGCAACACCATAGCATCACACCTCAACACTCCAGTGCCATATGGCAGCTGACCATTGGTGCCACATCACAGGAGACTAAGCCACATGGCACTATACTACAGAGCCACCTCAGCATGCTTAACACTAATGCAGATGATTAATGGATTGATTAAACAAGTGGACCTATCAGAGTGTGCCAAGTCAGATCAATTAAATTTAAGCAGGGAGTTAATCAATCCACAGCTGGACTAATGGGCCGAGATTCATATACTTACATGTGGGGCCCATTTGTCGTCGTGTTTATGAATGTATACCACACAGCAATCATGCACCAAGTTTATGCACGTATCTAAACAGAGATTTAAATCAAAAGGAAAAAGCGATATGTACCGGCTCACTTGTGTTGCGCCTCGATCGTGGGTCCCACCTAGTTGTGGACTCGTGCGCTGTGCGCGCCTCTCTCTCTCTCTTCTCCTTCTCCCTCCTCTCTTCTTCTTTCTTCTTCTCGACGAGGCAGAAGGCGCCATTAGAGGTGATCAAGCTCTCCAAAGCTCACAACTCCAATTCCTTTCACCTAGAGCTAGCCTATACATGGGAGAGTATGTGTAATTGATCAAAATTGAAAAGTAATGAGTGAGTAGGGTTATTGAGAGAGATGAATACCTCGGGTGATTGATGAAGCACTTCTATTCTTGCTTCAAAATTGAAAATTGATGATGTAGGCTCCTTCTATTCACTTAGGCGACGCTGTAGATGAAGAAAGGAGCAGCAATTAGGGGATGAATTGAAGTAATTGAGGAGAAGTGGTGAAGTCGGGCAAATAGGGGAAATTTGAAACCTTGCACTCTCAGCTCGAATTATCAATTCTTGTAGCTTCCCTATGCTTACACGATGCTGTTTAGATGATGGAGATTATCAATTGGATGGTGGAGATATGCTTTTGACCAAAGGAGGAAATCGGGTGATTGAATTCACAGCTTTGAAGAAGAATGGTAATGGCAGAAAGCAGAAGGGCGCCTCAGATGCATTAGAATGAGTATATATAGTATGTTTAGATGCTCTAGAAGGTTCTAGCAACAGATAAGAAGTGAGTCAAACATGGTCAACAGTCAAAGGCTTAAGCTTTGGATTCTTTGAATAGGGGCCCACATCGCAACAGAAGAGCTAACAGAATTGGAGAACCATGTTCATGAGCCAAGCTAACTCAATTGATGGTGTATGGGTGGTGTACAGTTCTAATTCCCTAATGCACCAATCCAATTGCCTATATAAGCATCTGATTCATGGAAATTAACAACAGAACACACACATACAGAAGGTAAGAGATAGAGAGAGTGTGCCTTAGAGACTGCATATAGAGTCTAGAGAGAGAGAGAGAGCAAGGGAGAAGCAAGAACCAAGAGAGGCTTGACAGAATTGATTGATCTCAGTTTTAACTTGAGAACTCAATTCCTTTGCTTCAATTACTTGTCTGGAGGTAAGCTATATACTCTATTATCTGCCAATTAGGGGTTAGTGGGTTTAATTCTTGAAGATTGGTGCTTTAGAGATGTAATCGCCACTGAATATCAGTATTTTACTGTACTGTCCTTGGATTTCTTCAAATTTCAACTATTTCTTCATGATTTTCTTCTTTATTTCATGCATTGCAAGTTTATATAGTATAAATCTTTCATTTCTTTTGATGAATTTTGCTTAAAGATTGATGAATGAGGCTGTTAAATCGATTGATCTCAGTTCAACTTGAGAACTCGGTAACAGTCAAGTTCATTGATCAATTCTTGATTCTTGAGTGGGAATTGTCTTGATCCTTGTTAATACTATATGCATTAGGGTCTGTGGAGTCATTTGAAGTCGATTGATCTCAGATATAATCTTGAGAACTCGATCGATTTGGAGTTTTAATACTGTTATCGCGTCCGTTTTCGAAATTGAGTTTTAGATTGAGAATTAGGGAAGATCATAAGCATATGCATGTGTGTCATGGTTTGAATAAGTGTTATAAAGAGTATTAAGCATGATAATGTCAATGTTGATCAATGAATAACAAGAATTTGAAGAAAATTGAGATCGGTATCAACGGCTTCTATTGCATTTCAACAACTACCCCAAGTAATGGAATCACGACATCAATTTGAATCGCTCTAATCATGTTAGAAGGCATTTACATGTGTACACGATACTAATCGAGTGATTAATTGTTGAAAGAAACAACTAATTGTGTTGAATTTGCGGAATTCGAGATTCGGTGATCGATTGGTACCAAATCGCTTCATCGGCATTGGTGCATAGCACAATCCACCGCGTAGATCATTGATCGATATTGTAGAATAACTTCCCGAGAGAGACGACGTCGGAGGAACTATCGATCGGAAAGAGACGGCCTCGGCACGGGAACGCCACCGACGCAAATCTTGAAGGTGCTATTGACCGAAGGGTCAACGAGACGCGTCAAGACGAACATTAACGCAAGAACACGAATGTTGAAGCACATATGCGAATCTCTAACAGATCGAATGCTCATAACGTGATAAGTGGATCCGGGCCTTATATCTCATGTAGCTTAATCTCAAAGCAAAATCCGGCTGCCCAAATAAGAATAAAGTTAAATAAAAGATAGGCGCCGATCTTGATATAGATCCGGCGGCCCATATTAAACCCATTAATTAAATAATAACAGAATAGTGATGATATGGAATGAATAAATGATTTGAAAATGCTCCTGAACTCCAAATTGACTCAAATTTGTTTCTAAAATTTTCTTATTTTTCATACTATTTTTCTATACAATAATATTCCAGTTTTAAAAATATAATCATAATAAAACAATTTAAAAGTAAAAGACATTACCTATATTAATATGTTTAACCTAGCTTTGACTTGTCATGTTAAATACTATAAAAATTCCAAAAATTCAAATAAAATCATGAATGATAATTAGGTATATTTTACTGATTTTTCAAGTGATTTTCCATGAAATAATAATGACAATAGTAATATGCCATAATAAATGATGAGATTAGCTATATTCTTTGATAAAAAATATAATAAATAATAATAGATATTATGTTGATATTTTCTGTAAAAAGAATAATAAAAATAAATAGCACAAAAGAAAAATAAAAAAATATATACTACCATGATAATAGATAGTAAATACATTTTCTTTTATAATAAAGAATGATAATATAGTTTTATAATAAAATGAATTGCATTTCTTTTGTTATTTCTATACCAATATACAATAAAAATATTTTTGATGAATAAAATGCAATAAAAATAATAGTTGTAATAAAAATATAATGAATTTCATCTCTTATGGCTATTTTCAACTAATAATGATAATAAAAAATCTTATACCTTTCTATAGACAATAAATAGAAATAATAAAAATAATAAAAAAATAATAATGAATAGTATAATAAATAAGATAGAATATTAATAATGATTTCTTTTTAGCTATTATAGATCTTAAAAATAAAAAAAATATAATAATAAAAATAATATAGCTAGCCATCTTTTGATTTGTAAATAATTCCTACATAATGAATAATGTTTCAATATAATAAAATATAATAATAAGATTCTATTACTTTGGCTATTTTAAAAATACAAATAAAAATCATAGCCATTTTATTTTCTATTATTTTTGTAAGCGATTTTCTACAAAATAAATAGAGTTTAGAAATAATAAAAATAAAATTCTACTATTTTAGCTATTATAAAAATCCCAAAAATATAAATAAAACTCTAGTTAATAGCTAACCCCTTTTCCTATTATTTTTGTAAATAATTTTCTACATAGATAAATAGAGTTTAAAGATAAAAAAAATAATAATAAGAATAATAATAATAATAATAATAATAATAATAATAAATAAATACATCTTTCTAATAGAGATAATAATGGAAAAATATTATGTAATAGGCTTTGTACATGTTGGAAATGAACAAATAAGCCCACATAAGGAGTGTAGAGCTACATGAGAATGTTTGCACACATGATATAACCTTTAGAATGATTAGTCAAGACAAGAACATCTTAACGTAGAATAGCTAAGGCTTCGATAACAACATGAGAAGATACGTTGAGACAAGAACATCTTGACGTAAGATGACTAAGGCTTCGATAGCAACATGAAGAAATATGTCGAGACAAGAACATCTTGACACTTGATGAAGAATAACCAGAGCTGTGACATCAACATGGAGATACATGTCGACTCTGAGGAAGAAGAACATTACGATGTCCTAGAGAGGTGACATCTTAATGACTCACTACCATGAGCAAGCAACTCATGATTGAATACGCTCACACAAGGGGTGTAGGGCAATATAGTAATTTTGCACAAGTAATGCAACATGTAGAATGATTAGTCGAGACAAGAACATCTTGACGTTCGCTGAAGAATGACCAAAGCCACGACATCAGCATGGAGAGATATGTCTACTTTGAAGAAGAAGAACATTATGATGTCCGAGAGAAGTGACATCTTAATGACTCCTGTCATGAACAAGTAATTCATGACCATTTGAACTAGCGAGACCGAACTCATCCGTCGATAAGTTTGTCTTCCGGTTCATCTCCCGAGACCGTGAGATTGAATCGTTCGTAGTAGATTCATCCACAAAACAGGTGAATGTGAACCGTCTCGTAGGTAGGTTCCTTCACTAACACATGCCTCAATGTTGAATCGGCCCAGCGCTTCAGGTTTGACATCGTGTGTAATCGTGTTTCCTAGGTTTATGAATCGGCTTAGTGCTTCGAATTCATGATCTAGAAGATCGGTGAGAAGAAACACGTGGGCCATATCTACCCTTCTCCCGATTCACCAACCTCAAGATCAACCCGCCGCCGCTTCGAGTTGTATTTTGTGTGATTGGTTGTTGACTAGTTAAGATTGAACCGTTCGTAGTAGGTTTATCTTCTAGATCAACGGAGGTCGAGTCGTCCCGTATGTAGACTCACCTCAAGCCCTCCGAAGAGATTAACCCGGTCCGTAGTAAGGTTACATCTCGAGGTGGCATGATCGAACCGATCCGTTTGTAGGTTCGTCTTCCATAAGACGTAACCGATCGTTTGTAGGTTTGTCTTCCATAGAATTAAGTAGAGAATGAGCCGATCTGTTTGTAGGTTCATCTTCCATAGGATTAAATAAAGACCGAACCGATCTGTTTGTAGGTTCGTCTTCCATGGACCCTTTTGTGAACCTGACGACCACTTGACCATCTTTTAACTATACTATTTGCTTCTCTCTTTCAAAGATCCAGAGGTGCCTCGAGGTTAGTAGCCCGGGGTAATTAACGGTGGGGCTTGCGCCCACCGGAATCTACAAGAACTCACAATCACTAAAAAACCCCCGAATGTGCATCCAAATCTCTAAACGGCAGAATCGACCACCAAGCACCCGGCAGATGCACGTTCGGGAGGGATCTCCGTGTCCTTCTTCCGCAACCCATCGCCCAACGGCGGTGCGGAGCGCGCGAAAAAGGGTCGCACACCCTAGCTCTGGCATTTATTTTTTTGTTCTGGCTGATCGATTGAATTGTGTGATGGATTGTTTGTCAGTTGGGTTACTTCTCTCTGTTGCTTGTTGCTATGCCTACTTGATTGTTTATTTTACTTGTGGTCTGTGGGCTAGCTTTGTACCCTGGATTGTTGGTTTCTGATATTGTTGATAGGTTGGGTCTTTCTCTGTTGCTGATATTAATATTCTGGGCTGGTTCTTTTTCTGTTGCTGGTACACTCGTACTAGTGGTACCAGTGAAGTGGGGGCTTTAGAAATGACTGATTTTGCTAGTATGACCCTGTGGTTAATGTTCCTGTATACTGATACCTATCTGATCTGTACTAGTACTCTCCCTGGTTACTGGACCCGTGCTGCCCTATTTATTACTGGTAAAGTGGCCCTTCTTTTCCTCTTGGGCTGGTTGATTTCTGATGTGGGTTGGCTAAATGGGTACTAATAGTAGCTCTGGTACACTGGTACCATTTGTACCATTGAAGCAGAGGGATGTTTGGCCCTTTGGTTTATACTGGTTTCTGGGTTTTGGTAGTACTGCCACCTCTGTACCAGCTTGTTGCTGATCTGGTACCATCTAAGTACCTTGTTGCCTTTAACTTGCTGGTATTTATGCTGACTTGTGCCCTGCCTATTTCTGTTTCAGTTACATGTCCTATGTTCTGTGCTTGTTGTTGTTGGCTCTGTGACTTGTTTGCTCGATTGGGTTGATTACTCTGTCTGGTCTATTGCTTGTCGCGGTATTATGTTAATTAGGTTTAATTAAGTTGTGTCTAATTTGAAAAATTGAATCTAGTTGGGCCTAAGCTAAATGATTAGGAATGAAATAGTAACTAAAGGATCTTGCTCAAACCAAATATTACGGACTTAAAAGAATAACTCAAAAATCATTATTGGGTCGACAAATAAAATATAAATGAACTTATAACTTAATTAGGATTAGGAGTAATTAAATAAGACCCAATAATTAAAAGTCCCAAAAAATAAAATGAACTAATTTAAAATGTGACTAATTAATTGGAAGCCGCCCCGAAAGGTCTAACGGTATCCATGGACTAATACATAAAGTTAAAAGAAAACGGGAAATGATTAAATTCCCTAACTGCCCCCGTTAAGGGATATCAGTGCATTGGCACAATTGATTCGGTAGTCTGCGTATGATCCTGAACATTAAAATATTAACACAGTTTAAATTAAATAAAAATATTAATTAAATTTAAGTTTAATTGAATTTATTTTCTTTCATTTTGATTTTTATTTTTAATTCTAGTAATATAATATATTTTCTAATTAATGAAAATAATATTAATATATGAAATGATATATAATTAAAGAATATGATATAAATAATTAGGGGTTATAAAATAATAAATAAAGTATAATAATAATTTATAATATAATATATATAAATAAATTTCTCTATTTTAATAATTGAATAACATTAATTAATATATATAAATACTTATTAATCAATTTATCTATTTAATAATGGAATAATATTAATATATATATCTCAATTTCTCTATTTTTAAATTAAAATAATATTAGAAATAAATAATATATATAATATAATATATATTAATTAATTTCTCTATCTCTTTAAATCTGTAATTCTATTTTTATTTCTTTTATTTTGATTTTCATTGTAATTGTAAACTGTAGTTGTAATCAGAATGAAATAATAAAATGAATCAGTATTTTTAATTTTTATACTTGGGTCATTTTCTGAGTGATTGCTGATTATCGAATTTGAAACATCAAAAAACTTAAAATTAATCTCTTAATGAGAAACGCACTAATAAATAATAAATGAGTATAAATACGGCAATGGTAATTGGGACTTGAATTTAATAAAGAGAATTAACGACGCGCACTTGACGTAAATGACTAATTAGTTTAAGTAAATCCCAAAATAAGAGTAATAAAATATGTATAAAGATGATTAATATGACAAACAACATAAAATAAATAGAAAACACATTAACTAAAACTTCCCGACACCTCAAATATGCAGCAGAAATGCTGTCGAAATTTTTAATGAAAAGACAATAAAATTCGAACGGACGTTAATTAAAACATTGATTTAATTAATGGTTAAATGTGAAATAACTAAAGTTAAAACTAATAAACGTCTAATTTAAATTAAAATAGGTGATATAGTCGACTCGGATCCACTCACGGAGTACGAGGTCGTTTCTGACCCGACATACGCAGATGCCGACCCCGAGGCCGGCGTACTACCTCTGGAGTAGAGCGACTCCGCGATCCTCAGTAGCACTCCTAGATAAGGTTTCCTGGGATTTGCTTTTCTTTCTTCAGAAATAGGAACCCAAACCGAAAATAAAATCATTTTTAAAATAAATCTAAACTATGATATTTTCTAACCAAAATTGATTAGAGACCAAAGTTGAACTATCATATGCATTCGATACCTGACCAACATTTTTGGGCCTACCCGCATTCTCATGTCATATCATGTCATCTCGCATGTAGACATGATAGGAGTAGGACTCGGTAAATAGTCCCGAGATAGGACTAGATAGAATTAAATAGTCAAGTTGTAGATTATAATTACTAGGATATTATTATTACTATCACTAAGTATTAATTTAGTTAAGTAGAAATCATGCATTAAATGACCGGGTAATTCTCAGTTTGAGGTTGCCTTGCATAACCAGACCGTTGTGGTTACGTACGGTGACCCATAGGCCGTGGGACCTATCTGTCTGTATATGCACTGCACATCTTTGTCTGTGGGATTATCCACCGACCCCGTCATTTGGCGGGTTCAACCATGTCAGAGTGTTTTCTTTTGATCAATATTATATTTTTATTATTCTTAATATGATTTAATTTTTAATACAAATTTGAGCGATTAGGATACCATGTACTTCAGTGTTTAGTGTGGGCGGGCATATTCGAGACTGAAATCTACTTTGTGATATTATATTATTTTAATTATCCGGTTTATTTAGGATCCTGGTATTGTCCGAAGGTCTTTCTCCTTTGGCCCCTGGTTGGTACAGCGAAAGTCGGGATGCAGTCCGTTGGCCTTAGTAGGTACAGTGTAGGATTTCATTTGTTTATAGTTCATTTTGATACTTTTACGGGATGCGGTCCTCTGGCCCTTGGTTGGTACAATGTAGGCTCCCATTTGATTTTAATTTGTTAATTCATGGGTAGTTCTCTCCATTTGGCGATATGGCAACTGAACACATACTTATCCGCTTGCTTTTATTTTATAAGGTGAATTACCAGATTTAGCAGACCAGAGTACGTGCCTATGCACGCTCACTCTCCTAGGGCGTTATCTCCTCGGGGGGCCTGATTTGCCCGTTTATGCGGTATTGGCGCCGCATAAACATAAAGTCCTAAGTTCGTAAGTTGGGTCGCTGGTGGCGCCCGCTTAGGCAAGACCCAAGTTCATAAGTTGGGACGCTGGTGACGCCCGCTTGGGATAGATTTGGTGATTTACAATCTGAATATTTATTTCGGGTGTTTGATTTTGTACTATATATTTTATACTATATTATTATTTTTACAGATTTTCTATTTCGGGTTTCTTTACCATTTCTTGTCATAATATGTAGGTGCTTTTCTTAAAATGTGCATAAAATTATTATTATATTTATATATAGATATTTTATTACATTAAAACATCAGTATTGGTATTTGGGTCCAGTCTAGGAAAGAAGATTAAATCTTAATGCTGAATCTAAATTCGTACTGACTAATTTTTAAATTACTCACGTTTCCATGGTGGTTGTGGGATCCAGGTTTACAGGTGCGGGATTGATTTTTGAAGAGAGTGCTAGGTGCAGTCCTGCGTGATATCAGAGATGCTTCGTGCGTATCAGCACAGTGAGGCGGGTAGATGATTAGGACTTATCGATTATCGGGTTTTTATTTCTATCTTTGAGTTTTTATTTGAGAGATTTTTGCTACCCATTCCGATGGAGTTAGCCCCGCCGGTGTCGGACGTTGTAGTTTTACTGTATATTCTGGACTGTATATTATTTTGTATTATTATTATTGTTTTATTTATTTTGAGATTTATCTTATTTTATTCACTTAGCCTTCCGTACGCACGTCTCGTCGTGCGTACGTGGCGGAATTAATCACTCCTAATTCATTTTAAATTATTCTGACGTGTGACTTCTTATATTCACGATATACCAATACGGCAATACCATTGCAATTTTCGCAGATATTATTTTACAATGAACAATTAAGAAAAACCTAATTCGCCCGTCAGAGTTTAGATATACCACTCTAAACATATTAATGGTTGCTTTGGAATATTAATGGGAGGGATCCTTAACAACTAAATACTTTGACCAACGCTTTTCAAATAAATATAAAGAGTTAGGATACAGTGCTATGCGTAGCATAGATGATCCGTATGCTATGGACCGTCTTTGCATCCGCAAAGTTCAAATGATCGATCCGACCGGTAAAAATATTTTTCATATAAAAATCTAGTTGAAACTAAATTTTATAGTTTTTAGATTTTTTTACTATTTTTTAAGATGACTAGAAAATCACTTATTTTGAATGGCTTATAATAATTAAATTAAGTAATTTTTTAACTATTTTAAAAAATAATAAAAAATTCTAAAAAAGATAAAATTTAGTCCCAACTAGATTTTCATATGAAAAATATTACGACCGGTCGAATCGATCATTTAAGCTTTAAAAACGGAGAAACTGTTCGTAACACACGGACTATCCATACTACGCGTAGCACCATAACTTAACTCTAAATATAAAAATCTAAAAATAGAATTTTTTTCATAAATATATCTTTGAGCCTATAGATTGATTGAGTTTTCATACAATTTGAATATCATTTAATATTCTATCAAATTTTATTAAAATTTGAACCGTTAAAATATTATGTAATTTTGATAAATTTTATGGTGTATCAAATAACATATAAATTGAAACATGATTAATTTATAGGTTCAAGAACACGTTTTTGAAAGCTTTTCTATTTTTAAACTTTTTTTGATATTTATTTGAGGAATGGTTCTCAACATTGTCGAAGTTTTTAGTTGTCAAAGCACCGTCTCCCATACTAAATTGTCCCCATCGATTACCCATGAGCTTTTAGCAATATAATATAACAAGCCTACTGAGTTATCAGCCTCTTCTTTTTCTTCTTTTTTGTTAAAACGAAAAGAACGATGTGACATAAGATTTTGGTCGAGGCAGACAAAGGAAAAAAAGACAATGCATTAAAAAAAGAAAAAAAAAGAAAAAGAGTTTTTGTTCTATGATAGATCAATGTAATGGCAAACAAATGTCGCGTGCATTCTACGATGAAGAGATGATCACATGCAAATATGAGCTTTCAAGGGCGGACTCATGATTTTTTTTTATTAATAAAGAAAAAATAAACGCAATTCAATTTAGAAGTAAAAAGGAGTTTCCTAAAAAAAAGAAGTAAAAAAGGCATTAACGAACTAATTATGGAATAACGCAATTCTGTTGTAAGATCGGCACTACTAGCAGAAAAAAAAAGTAGTATAAAGTCATTTATTGGTCTTCTAATAACACTAGCGACAACCTTAATTTTATTTAAAAACATAATTTCTTTTGTAGTCAATTCGAAATCCTTATTTATTATCATAGTTGTGATAATGTGACACGATCCGTATTAATTAAATTTAGACGCGTTGTGACACATGGTAATTTATTTGAAACATTTTTAAATCTCATCTAATTTAATCATATTCGCACATTCATTGTAACTAGCTATATACTTGCAGCAGACTCTTTTATTTAAACATTAAAACATTATAAGATAAAAAAAATCACATTTATCTAATATTAAATTATAAATTCATCAAATTATAGAGAAAACCTATAATAAAGACTATATTTAATCTTGGATGAGATTTTTGCACAATATGAGTTAATGATTCATGATTTTTATGGCAATAAAAGTAAATTATTCTAACATATATTATCACCATTAATTTCTTATCAAATATTTACAAGGTTGCTAAATAAAAAAAATAATATTATGGAAATAATAACATATAAGGGAAAGAAATGGAGAGAAAGAGGGGATCAATGGACGCGATCACATACGTTCGATTAATCAAAAATAAATATTATCCGTCTAATTGAGGGATAAAATGAGTATAATAAAAAATTAGCATGATAAAAAATGGACCACCAATTCTTAGATATTTTATATAATAATATAGATACTTTTGTAGCGACCGCCAATATCAACCATTATTACCAATAACAGTCCAAAGAAAATGTTTTTCTCTTTTGAAACTAACCCGCCACGCCGAATGGATACACGAAAGGGCATATAAAAAATGAAAATCCTTCGAGAAAAGACATCTCGTCTTCTTTCTCAGACCTAGCACCAGTTTGGACCAACTGTTAGATTCTCTTAAATACATGATACTCCCTCTTTTCACTTCTTTTGAAGCGCACAATCTACAGCCTTTGGATTTAACTCACAATCACGGAGTCAGCCTGATCAACGGCTGAGATGCAAAAGTCTCAAGCACTCTCGACTCTTTATACCAAATTCCATGTCATCTCCTTTTTTAATGAGCCTTAAGCTCAGTTTTGTGCATGTCAATCAAGTTGGTCACAAAGACTCAGGTCCCATCAACAGCTGCTACGCGCATTCGGTGCAAATCAGGCAGTCATGAAATAATGCATTATGCATCTTTGCCTGGATGAGATGTCGAGTTACCTTTTTTACTCGTATTTGATTTAGCAATCGGTGTTTCTTCTTTTACTCGAATTCGATCTTGTACAAAGTTGCAGACATTTGTGATTGGTGAATGTGATTCTCTTATCTGAACGACATATTTCATTATTTATTCTAAACAAACTAGATCACTTACAGTGAATGCAATTCTTTTTTCTTTTACACGCAGCAATAATTGCTGATATTATGGCTTAAAGTTTCTATTCCTATTTCCTCACGAGTATGATGTAATAATTAGCCGGAAAAAAAAAGATTCTTGTAACCCATAAGATTTAGTCTTTTAGAGTAATGCTAGGTCCGCAAGCTCATTTTAATAAGCTTAACATTTTTGATGTCCATGATTTTGATTATGCAACTTAATAAATCTTTACCTCCAAATATTGCGGGATATCAAAATTTTCTAATTTTGGAGGTTTCTAAATATTTGCATTAACTAAGGTTTAAATATTTTAGTCTAAATTATGAGTTCAAACTCTATAAAAATGTAATTAAATTTGTCACATCAATGATATATTGAATATCAAATAAATATGAATTGGATAAAAAAACAAATACAGATATGAATATCAATACATTTTTGATATTCAATAAACATTTTAATATAATATTGAAAATTTTTCATAAGATTTTTTTATGATAGAGTCAATTGTTAGAAAAATTGCTTTAACTCACATTTTCTATTAACAAGTCAGGAATTATTTTCTATTAAAATATCAATATAATTATTGCTATATATAAGAATCAGTACTCTTGTGAAGTAATTGAAGTACTTGTTTAAAAATTCATAGAAGTTATGCTTAAATATAGTCTACATTTTTGTAAAGCTAACATATAACGATGATTTATATTTTTATAATTGCTATATATAAGAATCTGCATTTTCTTTTTGCCGATCAAAGTAATCTGAACCGCTAAATAATATAGGTGTTTTGTTAATGGTGATGTGAACAGATGAAATCGTATGCGATGAGAAATTTTTATGTACGTAAACTAACAGCGTCTAAAGAATCTGATAAATTACCTTTTTAGTCTCATATTTTTGCAACCTCCACCTATTATCAACACATATTTTTCTCAAAACTATGATGAGTTGGCCTTAATTTTTTTTTTGGAAAAAAAATATAATCTGCCTTCGTTTAAAAGAAAGACAACTTAATCTCTGATCTTTGTTCCTTCACAAAGTAGCTTCCAAAAAAAAAATAATAATAAAGAAGTAAATTGGTCCTTTATAAAATGGCCATTGTCCAACAAAGTATTGTGGTTATCTTGTGAGAAGTCGAGAAGACAACATAAATAAAAAATTAAAAGTTTAAAGGATGATTTAATATAAACAAAATGCTCATGATCGATAGTTTAACAAAGCTTAATACTAGTTTAATGTTGTTAAGGAATTGAAGAAGCAGACCATACACTAAAAAAATTTGTCATGGAAAAAAAAACTTAAGAGTTCATAAATATTTACTGCTGCAAACGAGTGAACTGTATTTAGCTCATAAAAATATGAGCCTTTATTACAAGTCTAAGCATTAAATTACAAATTAGGTCTAGTAAGATTAATATATTCTGAGCGAAGATGGCGACATGAAGCGCAGTGTAGCGTGAAAGAGTTACACGCCTGGACCCATTGTGGCCCACTCGTTTGTGCACTTGATCAAAATCTTCTATCTCCAAGCTTTTAATTTGGTACCTCCTCTTAATTCTTATATATTAAGTTCCTCTGTTAGTACCGTTAAATTTTAGAGCGTCACCTACATTAAATTAAATATTAATACATACTTCTCCACCTTTAATTAATCGCTGAGAGAAAGGAGAGAGATAAAGGGTAAGAATTCCTCATTCCTGCTCTCGTACACTCTCCCCTGCCACTTCTTTTGCTTTTTTGCTTCTTTTTTCTTTGGCTGGAGGGAGAGAGAGGGAGGGAGAGAGAGGGAGAACGGGGTCATAAGTGCAATCCAAGCTACTCCGAAACCCAGCTCGCTTGTACGAAACCCTAATCTAATATCTAAATTGCTTGATTTGGAGCACCGGAGAAGCTAATTCCGGTAATTTCCTTTGCCTCTCGGTAAAGATTCGGCCTTTGCTCCTTTGGATTTTCCAATTTTCTGCTCTTGTCGTTTCTTTTAGTTTGCATTGGGCCGTTAGATGGATCTAAATGTGCTAGTCGGGTTAGATGGAGAGAATCTAGGAAATCTCTTCTTAGATATGGATCATATTTTTTTCGTTTCTTAAGATTTGGTTTTAAAGCTGTAAAATTCCCCGCAATTGCCTCGATTTTGGTCTTTATTGAGTATATGATAGGATCCCGTAATAAATTCCGTGGCTGATAAAATTCTTGCTTAATTTGCATCTCTTCAGAGAGTATTTACTAGCTTCAAGTCAATGTGATTCCATCTTTTCATCTTTTTGTGATTGAACTTTAGTGATGAGATTATTTTAGTAATATATATATTTTTATGCAGGAGACCTCCAAGAACAAGAAGAATAAATCAAACTAACCTCCGCTGCAGGTATTACATTTGTTGATACATAACGAACAGTGCCCATTTCTTAAGTTTTCACTGGTGATGTGATTATCCAATGGAAACGAACAGTACTTCCAACCTGAAATCATTTCCTGCCAAGCTTCCTCCCAGCATCCACCAACCAGCTTCCATTGCCGCCATTTCAAGACATAAAGAGGGTCCTGTGACCAACGCAGAGCAACCTGTAGCGATTGATTCATCAAAAGGGAAGAACTTCTACACAGAAGACAAGGATTTCTTGGCTGCTGAAGGGGAGCACAGTTTTAGAAGTGTTGCCTCATCAGAAGAAAATGGATCAGGCTCCTTCTGTGGTGCGATCCACCCGCCTGAACCCATTGACATGGATTTGATGAAAACAGTTTTTGTGGCAATTGATGAGGACGAGCCACAACCTGAACCTGTTTGCCTTGTTAAAGGCCTCTCTGCCAAAGGTCCGTTTATAGAAGACCTATCCATTCGGGCTCCAGCATTGAAGCCCATTGTTGCTGAGGAATCCAACATATCTGAAGAAAAAGAGATTGTTTGGGATGCCTCTCTACCACCTAGTGGTAATGTCAGCCCACACAGCAGTATTGATAGTACCAGTCTGGTAAGTGGTACAAGCATATACCGAAACGAGCTAGCAAGTACAGCTACAACTACCACCACTACTACCACGACCACCACAACCAATACAGTTACAACACGTGGTGACTCTCTGGAGAGTGCGAAGACCAGCCTTAGCCGGGCCAGTGACAGCAGTGGGCTGAGTGATGAGAGCAATTGGAGCAACATAACTGGGTCTGGTAACAAACCCCACAAGGGCAATGACCCGAGATGGAAAGCAATTCTGGCAGTGCGTGCCCGGGATGGTGTCCTGGGCATGAGCCACTTTCGCCTACTAAAACGTCTTGGGTGTGGCGACATAGGGAGTGTTTATTTGTCTGAACTTAGCGGGACACGGTGTTATTTTGCCATGAAGGTGATGGACAAGGCAAGCCTGGCAAGCAGGAAAAAACTGAACCGGGCACAGACAGAGAGGGAGATCCTGCAGCTGTTAGATCACCCTTTCCTACCAACACTATACACACATTTTGAGACAGACCGGTTTTCTTGCCTGGTTATGGAATTCTGTCCCGGTGGGGATTTGCATACACTAAGGCAGCGGCAGCCTGGAAAGTACTTTTCAGAGTATGCAGCAAGGTAGAGTCTCTATTTCTTGACTTCTTCTTTTAAGTAGTAGCTCAATTGGTGAACCACAAATCATGTATGAGGGAATTTTATAATTCGCACTTCTTGTTGTTCTTTTTTACTAGCTGAATTGGCATATTCATTCATGGATGCTTGAGTTTGATATTTGGCTGCCCAAGTAAGCTAGCAGTTAAGTTTCTTTGTATGTTTGCGCTCCTGTTGGGGGGTTGCTGACAAACATGAAAAAGAAAACAATTGTGGAAGAGCCCTAAATTAACGTTATTACTAAAGGTGAATTAGTTAAAATGTACAATTGAACTCGTGTTTAAATCTGCATAGTATCGCCCAATTAGGATCTTTAAAAAAAATGCTCTTTCTGTGCTTTATCTAATTTAACCTTGACAATTTACTCTGTTAGTTGATATTGACCTTTTCCGTTATCTATAACTCAGGTTTTACGCGGCCGAGGTTCTTTTGGCCCTTGAGTACCTTCACATGCTCGGTGTTGTCTATCGGGACCTGAAGCCTGAAAATGTACTTGTAAGAGATGATGGGCATATAATGCTATCTGACTTTGATCTCTCCTTGCGATGTGCTGTGTCCCCAACTCTTATTCGCACTTCCCATCTTGATCCGGACCGCCGCGGAAGCTCTGCCTTCTGTGTCCAGCCTGCTTCCTGCATCGAGCCTACATCTGTCTGCATCCAGCCCTCCTGCCTCCTCCCCAAAAAGCTGTTCCACTCCAAGAGCAAGAAGAAGATGACATCAGCAGCTTCCTCCCCAAGTTTACGGAAGTCAAAGCATGATTTAGGTGGACCTCTGACGATCTCGAGTCTTCCTGAATTGGTGGCAGAACCTACCACGGCAAGGTCCATGTCATTTGTTGGGACTCATGAGTACTTGGCACCTGAGATCATTAAAGGGGAGGGACATGGGAGTGCTGTGGATTGGTGGACTTTTGGCATCTTTTTACATGAGTTACTATATGGTAAAACCCCGTTCAAAGGGTCCGGCAACCGGGCCACACTTTTCAATGTGGTGGGGCAACAGTTGAGATTTCCAGACTCACCCTCAACCAGCTACGCAAGCCGGGATCTGATAAGGGGATTATTGGTCAAGGAGCCACAACATAGATTGGGGGTCAAGAGAGGTGCAACAGAAATTAAACAGCATCCCTTTTTTGAGGGGGTGAACTGGGCTTTGATTCGGTGTAGCACACCTCCTGAGGTACCCCGACCGATGGAGACTGAGATAAAGTGCGGACCGCCGCCACCTGGAGCACCTCCAGGAATTATTGTGGGTAGTGGGAGCAAGAGAATTGTTGGGATGGATGCTAAGACAGCAGGTGGTGGTGAAGGAAAGTATCTTGATTTTGAGTTTTTCTAGTTATTTCTAGTTAGGATATTGATCGTTGGCTTGATGGGGGCTCCTTGTATTGGGTTCAGTCAATGTGTCTGTACTTTCTGTTGTATTTGTTACCTGGCTGGTATTAGATGGGAAGTTCCTTCATGGCTTTTCATTCTTGTGGTCTTTTATAATTAACCCTGGTGAAATATTGGAGTTGCTGAATTGGTGTTAAAGCCCAGATAGTTAGGTCAGTTTTAGTCTCTAGATTATAGAGTGTGTTGCTTAAGGTACGTGCCTTTGATTCTTTAAACCTGATACATAAAGATTACTAATTTCCAAAGAAAAAGTCCAACTGGAAAATATTACCCCTGCCATTTTATGTAGAGATCCTCCTAAATGCCATATATCAAATGTTCTCTTTGCATATAGCATACCAATTTGATTGCATCGCATCATCATTTTACTTCTGTGCATACTGCCGGCTCCAAATGTGTTCTGATGACTATTCTCAGTGATTGTGCTTTCTTTTGTATCGAACTACCGATTGATGTCAGGAGCCAATTATAGCAATAATGAGAGAAGCATTTTGTAACACAGAGACTGCTGAGTTTCAGTTCCACCCTGATAGAATACAGGGATATGAACATGATTAGTTTTGCTCAGACTTATGTTTGAATACGAGAAACTTGACTAAAGAGTGTTGGTCGGTTTGTGCCAAGTGCTAACTCTACTTTTGTTTCCTTTTGTCGAAGATTCTTTTCCTTCTTTTGTACTTCTTCTTACACTAGCATCACCGTCTTTTGATCTGGCAGCTTGTATTAATAATTAAAGAATCATATGTTTATACCAAAGTATTATATTGAGGCGCAAGTACTTACTGCTCCAATACAACGAAAATAAATTTTAATTTACGGAGTTATCAGTTGACAATCTATGACTATTTTGATTAAAACGAAGTAAATTAAAAAAAGCATAAATAAAATTTTAAAATTGTAACATAAGTTTATAATTATGTTATTGGACATAAAAGTAATTTAATTTAATTATATTATTTCATATAATTTTAATATGTTTGATAATGAATAAAAAAGTAGTTAATTTCGGTTCATAAAATTTTCAAGTCACTTGATCATATTTTATAAACATGATATATATGAAAATATTATATATATATATGACGTTTTAGTGTTGAATTCTGAATTGAAATTTTACTTCAAATATTTGTCAGAATAATTTTTTAAAGCGATCACTATTTTCATTTGGGGTGCTTGTAAGCTTGTTTTGTTGCTACACTTTGTCCTTTTCAAAGTTCCACACTCTAAATCTAAACGCTTTCTAAATTGTTAGAATTCAAATCTTTATCATTTCTTAGAAACAATTTAATTTCCGAGGATATTCCCAAAAATATTGCTAGGTATTCTCCCATGCTTCAGAGCCCTTCATTCACCGAAGTCGCATCGTGAGCGATCTGGGAGGAGAACATAAAATGTTGGGCCTTTTTTCTTAATCAAGCTTTTAGTGTCTGTTAATGACAATCTGGGAGCAGAACATAAAATGTTGGGCTTTTTTTCTTAATCAAGCTTTTAGTGGCTGTTAATGACTATCTATAATTTGAAATTTTAATTATAACATGAAAGCCTATATGATCTTAGAAACATTTTTTGTCGTGTGCTTGTGAGCCTTCTGCCTCGACGTTCAACCAATGAACCAGCTCCTCTCTTGTATGGGCCTTTCCAGAATGTTCATCCTTAGTTGTTACAAGCCCAATCAACTCAGATAAGACTACTTGTTTCTCCTTTTTTAGTCATTTATTCTGAACCGGAGAGCCCAGTTTGGCTACGCCACCGATCGCCGCCTCTCTCTTCCTCTGGAACTTTATTTTGTATACTTTGAGACACTCGTGAGCTTGCTTGCATTCGAAGCACCGATTTTACCTCTTTCGTCAAACTCAAGAAATCTTAAAACCTCTTCTCCTTCCTCTTCGTTAGTTCCTACATGGCGGGATCGAGCAAGAGATGGCTTCCTCTCGAGGCCAACCCGGACGTCATGAACCAGGTTTAGTTCCTTCTTTCTTTCTGTTGCTTCAATTTCTCGTTGTTTCTCTGTTCTTAGGTTCATTTTTATTTTGAATTTGTTTTACACAGTATATTTGGGGTCTGGGAGTACCAGAGGAAGAGGCAGAGTTCAATGATGTGTACGGATTGGATGATGAGCTTCTAGAGATGGTGCCTCAACCTGTTCTTGCTGTTCTCTTTCTTTTCCCCGACAATTCTCCTGTAATTCTCTTCATTCTTTCTCTTCCTTTATTTATTTATAAGTTTGTTGCTGCTATTTGATGATGAATTTCATTTTTTTCCTTCTCTAATATTCAAAATAGAGCGATGATGAAAGCAAAGAGAAAACTTTACCTGAAGCAGAGAATAAGGTATTGTTTCTATTTCGTTCACCTAAGTACAATATTCTACAATCTGATAGAGTCGATTAACTCAGGTCCTGCATTGAACCAAGTCTATTTGCAATTGTATCACAACTATAGTTCCTGGATTGTACCAAGTGAGTCTGCACTTGTAATGTGATCATTATTCCTGGATTGAACTGAGTTTATCTGCAATAGTGGTGTGATTATAATTTGTGTGCTTATAAATGTCATTATTTCTAGGAAGCAAGTAAGAACGTGTATTTCCTCAAACAAACAGTGGGCAATGCTTGTGGGACCATTGGGATTCTTCATGCCATAGGGAATGCAACCTCTGAAATCAAGCTAGGTAAATCTGATAAATTGTTAATTAGTTTTTATGCATCATTTAGTAGACATATGATTGAATTACTTCAAAATTTTCATGTTTCTGTAGCTGAGGGATTGTTCTTTGATAGATTTTACAAAGTAACAGCTGACATGGATCCATATGAGGTACATCTTGCATATACCAAGCACTATCAATTTTGGTTTTCTTTTCCATGAGATTATATTCTTGAACTTCATTCATCTTTTGATATTTTTAATTTTGGAATTTGAAGCGTGCTGCATTTTTAGAGAAAGATAGAGAAATGGAGGATGCCCATTCTGTTGCAGCAACTGCTGGTGACACTGAGGTTATTTTTTACAATTTTCATTCGCAGGAACACCTAATAATTGTTAGAAACTTAGAATCAATAGTCGTGTACACTACATGTTTACTGGATATCAATTTGTGATCTCGTATTTGGCACACTGATAGTTTACTACTAGTGTGTTTCTTAGACTCTTTTTTTATCTGGCTTGTTGAGATTAATTGCAATTTTAAGGAATTCGAAGGACATTGATTTGTTGATAGAAATTTTTTGATGCATAATGAAACTAACAATAGAATAGTGAGCCATAGGATTTTAAATGAAAATGTGATTTCTGAAAGTACTGAACCATATTTGGATCAACATGTGCAGTTTGTAAATTTGTAATAGTCTTTTCTTTTTTCAAATATGTTCACATCTTTTACACCTTTTCTCACAGGCTACTCCAGAAGTCAATGAACATTATATTTGCTTCACATGTGTAGATGGTATGTTTTGATCTGAAAATTGTTTACATAGTTTTCTGGTATCTGTTCAGAGACTGTTGTTTAGTGCCTATATCTATAATTGTGTTCCTTAATTTCGTATAGGTGTATTATATGAGCTTGATGGAGTTAAAAATAAACCAGTGTCGCATGGTCCCTCCTCCCCTGAAAGTTTACTCAAGGTAATTATTTTCCGAAATGCCATTCTGGTTCTCCCACTCAGAAGCAGTCCTTTTTGGTAACAGGGTCTAGCTTGTATGATTTCCACTCTAATGTAAATATGTATTGTAATATATCTTGTTGGAATTATTATGTTAGGATGCTGCCAAGGTAATACAAGCGACAATAGCGCAGAATCCTGACTCGATAAACTTCAATGTAATGGCACTCTCAAAGCGACAGTAATGATCGGGGCCCACTGACTGATGACATGGCTCGTTTCTGGTCTTATTCACTTGTCGGCTTGTTGTACTGACAGTACTGTTTTTCTTATTTCTACGTGCTGTTTCTTGTGTTTCAGTCTCTTATGTATCCCGTGCCTGGTCTGGAGTAATTATAGTGGGCCTCGAAAGTTTAGTGTCACAACCCCAAACCAATAAGAACCAATAAGAACAGTGGTAAGAACCAAGCGGACGTAGGATTTTAATCATAGAGTAATAATCGAATTGTAATAATAGTTTATCGGATTTAAATGATTTAAATTAATTAACTAATCAGATATTAAAAAAATCAACATCAACATGTACGTTTTTGCTTAATAAAAAAATATAATTTATATATTAAAATAATAATTTAAAATAATAAATAATTATGTCGATAAAGAAAAATTTTCTATAATTTTTTCATAATTTTATAATTTTTTCATAATTTTGTTATCATTCATGATACTAAATATTTTTTCTCAATGATTAATTATTTCTAAATATTTTTTTTCAATGAAAATTTCTTTTAATGAAAATTAATCAGACAATAGATGGGATAAAAAAATTTCAGTTTAGATGGGATCAAAAAATTTCAAAATTTTCAAAGGAGTCAGTTTCATAAAATTTTAATTTTTAAAATTCAGGGTCAGTTGACCCCTCTGTGCCAATGTACATCCACACCTGGTCGGAGAAGGCACGATAGCTACATGTGTATGCCACATGTACACGAAAACACATGATACTTAAAATAAATATAAATTATTCATTTATCATAACAACATAAATATAAAATGTTTATTTATCATAATGAAATAAATAAATTTCTTAAATCCAAAATTGGATCAACATCCATGGAACTTGTACATAATGAAAAATTTATTGTTGAATACATCCTCGTTCAAACTCCTAAAAGTTAAAACGACTTACGGTTTTCTCAATTGCATTCAACATTAGTGATGATAATTAAAAATAGTGTCAACTAACATGGACTAAAATTTGAAATTATCATGTTCCCTAATAAACCTATCACTTGCTTCTCATGATTTTGATCGTGGATCGATTATTATCAGCTTTCTTATTGCGTCTGAGAGACCTACTAGTACTACCAATTTTGTTCTACGCTGTTGCATAAGCCAAACGAATCAGGCACATTTTCTTTTTGAACTTTTGTTCTAGTAAAACCGATTCTTGACAATCAGGAAGTTATCAAGGAGCTAAATATTTCGAACGGTCAAAGATTTTGTAATGGGCAATATTTTTTTTAAATGCAGATTTCTTAATGTATGTATAAGATCATTACATCACATATACTGTCACATATATATACAAAATTTCATGTGAAGTATATAGATTTTTTATTTATTTTTAAGTATAGAACATAATTAAAAAACATCTAATTATAACACAAATAAATTATATTCTAAAGTTAAAATGAAAAAAATATTGAACATAACTCCTAGGTTCACATTTCAATGATAGGTTCACATTTCAATGAAAGTCAATTACATTTTTTATTTTCTAAATTTTTTTAAATACATATAGATCATGGACTCGTATATGAAATAAAATTATCTAAAATAATAAAATCATATATTTTAAAGTGCATGATATTCTAGCAATAATTTACCTACCTGATATGCATCTGATGCAGCTGTAATTAAAATACTAGTAATGGGCTAGTACTTCCAGTTAATACTTTAACAAGCTTTTCTAATGGATAACTTTCAGATGTGCAGAGAAAATTGAGCATCCGACGGTCAAGATGTTTCTAACTAGAGGTGATTATCAGATGGGTGATCGAGTTCGGATGAGTCATATCAGATTAATTTTTTGAAAGAAATTAAATAAAATGAGTCATCAATTTATATATTGACATTTTTAGATCTCAGATTGTGCCAGATTGAATTCTAGTCATTTGACCTTTTTTAAAATAGCAAGTCTGATGGGGTCTGAGTATGGATGGATTGGTTGAATTTCTCAAATCGAGTTAAGTTTTGTCAGTATGGATGGATTGGTTGAATTTCTCAAATCGAGTTAAGTTTTGTCACCTCTCAGATGGCAATTTGGCGGGTCAGATCGAGTTCAGACTGGCTGAGTCGGTTTGATTTTTTAAAAGAAATCAAGTCAGATCGGATTAGAGCCAAGTTTTGTCACCTCTCAGATGGCAATTTGGCGGGTCGGATCGAGTTCAGACTGGCTAAGTCGGTTTGATTTTTTAAAAGAAATCAAGTCAGATCGGATTAGAGCCGAGTCAATTTACATGTTATTTTTTAGATTAGATTGTTTATTATTTGATCTTAAATCGGATTCAAATCAGATCAAGTCAATTTACATATTATTTTTTTTAGATTAGATTGTTTATCATTTGATCTTAAATCGGATGTTATTTTTTAGATTAGATTGTTTATTTTTTAGATTAGATTGTTTATCATTTGATCTTAAATCGGATTCAAATCAGATCAAATCAGTGTGCTTTTTTAAAAAAAAATCAAATCGAATATGAATCGGATCCAAATGAGTTTCTCGGATCAAAAATTTATCACCTCTAGCTAAGTTAAATCAATAATTCGAACATTCTCCCTAAGAGGATCGAATGACTAACCATGTTTACATAATTTCAACAATTTTGCAATATATATGCTTCTCAATTTGATTTTTTTTTTTGGAGTATCATGTAATGCCTACAGTGCCTCTTATTCATACTTGTAGAGGAATATCTGAGCCCACATAAAACATTTTGTAATATGTAAGCATTTGTTAATGGAAATATAGCATTCTTATTATATTTTTCAGAAAAAGTTTATGTCCATTCAATTTCCTCTTATAACATTTTCACTCCATGTCATGCACGGATTGTAAAATTTGAATAGCTAACATAAATATATATTTATTAAATGAAACATCATACATGCATTATAAAATTTGAATACCCGACATAACGACTAATGACCGATATATATTTATTAAATTAAATATCATATTTATTAAAAAAACAATGATGTTTACGATTAATGATGGATATATATTTATTAAATGACCATCATATTCATTAAAAAAACAATGATGTAATTATTAAACAGAACACGAAAACATTTTTTTTGTCTGTAAAAAATAAGCCGCATAAATTTTTAAATCTTTATACAGAATAAAATAAAAAATTGAATAACAGACATAATTATTAATGATAGTTATATATTTGTTAAACGAAATACATAATTGTTAAATATAAAAAAATAAATGATCTTTTAATTAATATAAATTATATTTAATTTTTAAATAAATATAAGCTATATATGATGAGTTGAGGACTTTTGCTGTTAAATATATTTCGTTTAATAATTTGCTATTTTTTTTAACAAAGATGATGTTCTACTTAATAAATATATTTTCCCCATTAAGAATTCTTAATGTCCGACATTCAAATTTTACAACATGGATAGAAATATAATAACGCCAGCCATATGTAATGTACTCCTCTCAACTCTCTTATATATTTCATCTTTTCCGACCTTCAAATTCCCCATCCCACACCCAAGTAATACTTGTCATACGATGTGTCAAGGTCTGAAGTGTACAACCCGATCAATTTAAATTGACAAACTACAAAGAAATCAAGGATCCGCATTCATTGATGTTAACCTGATAAAAAGAAAAGTACAAATAAAACATATCATATTTTTAATTACCTCACCATCGTCACACAAGAATATATAATACTGAAACCAGAAGATCACAATTCACAATTAATTTCATCATGACTAACAATATTTTTCTTACACTCCCAGTAATCTACTACACAAAGCGAACACGAATTCCACATAGAAACACACCTCCATGACAAACCCACATTACATGAACAACAAGCACGATGAAAAAGAAAATAAAGCACACGAAATAACCAACAAATAACAACACCACCACCCACGGACAAACCAGATACACACAGCCGCAACACAAATTATACTTCGACCAAAACTAGTATAGTAGTAGTTTAATTATAGATGAACATACCAGAAAACTCAATTAAGACGCCTGAACCTGATCTATGCGGTGCTGAGCCGACTCAGTGTCCTTTGCCTTAGATGCAAATCGTGCCTTTGCCTGTTCCAGCTGATCTGCTCCAGGCGGTTTCTTACCAGTCAGATACTTGTACATCCATGAGAAAACCGACAGTGCAGCCACACCAAGACCACCCGAAGTCACGAATCCAGCAGCCAGCAATGCAACTGCTATGGCTGCCGGCACGAGCACTGGGCTGAATATGACGAGCAGCGGAGTAGCGACAGTCAAGGCGATCACAGTGCCAGCCAAGGTCAGACCTGAGAGCACCAGCATGGACCCACCAGCAGTGGCAGCAGTTAACGCCTTCAGTACAGACGTCAGCATGGGTTGCTTCTGTTGCATCTGGCTGCCGCTGCCTATTGTCCCGCCTCCCATTCCGGTGCCCATCATTCCGCCACGCTGTCCTTCTCCTTTCTGGTGCTCCGCCATGTTTGAGAGTAAGAAGCCTGAGGTGGTCTGGTTATTCCTGTGTTGATGTTGTTTTGGTGGAACTGGTACAATGGAAATAGAGTGAGAGATGGCAGGGGAAGGAGAGGCCGGGTTCATATAGAGAGAGATATGGGACGCGTGGAGAGATACGTGCCAAGGCGGGTCAGGAAAGAGAAAGGTTGCATGACTGGGGTAGTGTTAAGATGTGACACGTGTAGGGGTTTCGGGTTTTGGTGCGGTTTTACTGTATTTTGGCCGCTTTCCGACGATAAAGACGAGGTGCAGCTGGGATTTCAAACGCTTTTCTGTGACGTCTGTTCTTAGATGATTTTTAGTGGTTTCAAAGAAGTTAATTAACTTGTGTTTAGTGGAGCAAGTAAAGGTGTTTTTATCAAGATCTAAACAAAAGAAATGTAAGAGGTTTCTTGTCAACTTATGACTTAGCCTTTCTGTTAGCTACAAAATAATAAAAAGAAAAGATACTTAGACACTTCCTCATACGAGAAAATTGGTAGTTGCAGATTTGAGAGAGCTTTGGATATGTAAGAGGAGTTTCACACTTTCGCTGGATGTGAACAAAGTCGTCAGCAGGTGTTAATAATAAAGAGAGTAAAATCCGATCCGTGTGTCATCCGATTCAACTCTGCTCCGATCCGATTTAATTTGATTTGATTTGATTTAATCCATCTAAAGAGTCAAATTAATTTGATTTGATCTGATTCGATTTAATTTAACTTCTTCAAAATTAAATAATCTATAATTCAATCAATCAATAAAATTAACTAATAATAAAAATAACACTCAAACTGATCCGACTTGATCTTAAACCGATCTGACTCAATCTATTCCTTACAAAAAATTAAACCAACCCCATGTGAGCCTGTCTCAACCCACCAATTATCACCTCCAGATGTGATCTTTTCCCATTGTCACTTCTAGATGTGATCCTTAATATTTCCGACATAGCCCAGATTAAATTCGGCCTTCTTAAATTTTGAATTGAAAATTTGAAGTTCCCAGTAGTAGGCGTTTGAGCTTTTATTCCATAATTATTTATTTCTTCAGAGGAACTCTTTTTCTTTTTCTTAATATATATAGGAGAAATGAATTTGTATCTTTTAAAAATTTAAAATGAAGAGGTTAGAATTTAAGAAGACTTGTGTAATAACTAAATTATCGTAAGAAGCCATGGAGATGTGAGGAATATACAAAAAAAATTAACGATATTAGACCCAGGCATCTTATAAATTCGTCGAAAAGCGAGGAATCATGCAAGGAAATCTCCCAACGGAACAAGTGTCCAAAGAAGGACACGAAATAACGAAAACCGCAATAATCAATCCGCCGCATGGTCGAGGAAGTGTCGGCGGAGGAATTCCATTATGAGGAGTTAACCCCTGATCAAGTGGCCGCATTGCATCAAGAAAGATGGACACAACATCTAGACGGGGTCTCAATCGGTGGGGAATAATGACAAGCAACGGTTCGTAATCACCGAACAATGTATTCGTGGATCGCCGGACAACTTCCGATATGTGCTATCGTCGAGAACACGTGGCACAAATGTGTTGAGTGGTTTTATCGGCGTCGACAAATTGCGGCAACTTGGGAAACCCAAGGTCCGGTATTCTCCCAAAAGGTCACCGAAATGGTAAAACATCGCGGTGATAAGGGGAGAACTTAAAATTGTATACACTAGACCCCGTATGTATTAGTACACTAATTATTTGACAGAGATTAATAAACGTGACATTTCATGATGAGTTTTACAGAAATATATACGACGATGGATCTCGGTCACATGATGTATTGTAATATGACTAAAATAATTTTTGAATGTGATGTGTAAAAAAAAACTGGAGGAAAGATATAGCATGATACATGTAAGACACGTCATAATTTGATATGCCGTCTTGATGTATCAATTTATGTTTGTGACGTGAAATGTGTGAGGCAAGTTATGCCTGGTTAGATTTAGTTATAGTTAGCCATGTTTATTCATGATTTTTGAATACTATATTTTTCGTTTAGAAATACTCAAATTTATGACAAATTATAGAATTTATAGTAAAGTGAAAATATATTATAAAATTTTTCATGGTAAAGAATATTTTTTGTATTTATATTTAGATGTAAAAGATATTTTATAAAATAATTATAGTTTAATTACGTGATGTGCCATACCATGTCACATGATATAACATGATAAAATTTTAGTTGAAAGAAGATGCACTACATGAAAAGATAAACATACGATATATAAATGATGTCACATGATAAGCACACCTACTGAGATGTAACTTGTCTAATTACAACATTTCATTTTTTAGAACTATAATATTTTAAATTTAATTAAATATACAACTCTATTTGGAGTAATAGATTAATAACTGTGACCAACTTGTTTGAGCTAGTGTTTTTAAATAATCCGGATGGGTCAAATTTTTTCTGAAAAATTTGTGTCCGCATTCCGATCCGAGGTCAAAACCCGACTAACTCAAGGACCGGTTAACTCATGGTTCAACCACAGGTTGCGGTCAAAAATTTTCAAAATAACCTAAAGTTAACATGTCCTATCAAATATCTGCCCCGACCCGACTCGACCCCCAACCCGTCTAACCCAACCAATTTGTGGAGAAACTCGGCCAACCCGGGATAAAACCCGACCAAACCCGAGAATAAAACCCGACCAAATCCAGCAAACACCCCAATTTACTTTTTTTTTGTTAATTAGATTTTGATATTTAATAAATTAATATATTACATTATATGGTTAAAAAAGGTTAGTGGTTAAATATTTTGGGTTATTTGAATAACTTTTATGATGTTATATTTTTTTTGGAATTTATTTAAAATTATTTGAGTTAATTTGAATTTTTATAAAAATAAAAAAAAATAATTTTTTTCCCGACTCAACCCGGTCCCTCATTAACCCGTCCCACCTCATCGACTCATCGACTCATGATCCTAAAACAAATGGCTACCGCACTCTAATAAAATCAATTTGTCTATCCGTCATGAACTCATAATCAATCCGATCAAATCTGTCTCACCGGTCCGAATTAACGCCGACCCATCCCGTCCTATTCCAATTTTAATACACTAGTTTGGGCAAACATAATTATGCCAGCGGATTTTCAATGTACACGCAGACACGCAGTGCCTAGTAGGCTAGTACTATTTTGACCCGAGTACGGTATAGCTTTCAATTTAAATTGGGCTGAAGTTAAATAGTGGAGCTCATGTGAGATGTGACCTACTCTTCGATAGATGGATGTCGAAAGCATTAAATATTATATCAAAATTTTATAAAAATAATATTTTTTTCTCATTTTAGTATTTTCATTTTTAATGATTTTTAAAAGATGACAATTGTTAGCATTACAAAATTGTGACATAAAAATTTTATTAAGTCATTTAAATTATCATTTCGAATTTAACAAATTAAAATTTAACTCATTAATATTTTTTAACAGAAGCACATCAGTCATCTGAACTACAAAAAATGAACAGTGGTCGGAGATGATTTGAGACGTCCATTCCTTGCTGACTTCAAATCTGTACCTGTTAAGTATTTGTGAGTATTAATTTGAGATGGATGGAAAATAGTTTTATTCAAACTAGCACTTCATACTGTACAATTACGTATCTATTTATATCTTATGCTAAACGGTAATAAAAGTTACCGTTGGACTGTTGCCTAATTACAAGGAAAAATGCAACCCTTCTATGATTATTACATTATAGATGTTGAATGACATATTTTCTATTTAGCCAATGATGAAAATACCCTTACGGATTTGAGGCTAATTAATTAAACCATAATTAATTCTCATTTCTCAACACTCCCCCTAAAACTAGGATGGTAGATATCGTATAATTCTAGTTTGCGTGAAATATTTTCAAATGGCTTAATGCTTAGTCCTTTCGTGAGAATGTCGGCCAATTGATCTTCACTTCTAACAAATGGATTCTCGATCTCCTTTGATTGCACTTTTTCTCTAATAAAGTGATAATCAACCTCAATGTGTTTAGTACGCTCGTGAAAGACGAGATTTAATGCAATATGCTTTGCTTCATCCATGTTAATTCATTTGCGGTGGATGCCATTGCCCTATATTCCGCTTTCGCGCTTGATCGAGCCACGACATTTTGCTTCTTGTTTTTCCATGTGACTAGATCCCCGCCCACAAAAGTGCAAAAGCCGATAGTTGATTTTCTATCAAAACTTCCCGCCCAATCTGCGTTGGAATAGCTACATATAGCATTTGTGTTATTTTTTCTCATCCAAATTTCCTTGCCGGGAGACCTTTTTAGATACCTTAATATTTTATTAACGACATCTAGGTGTGGTGTTCTTGGTGAATGCATAAATTTACTTATTTGGCTTACGACGAATGACAAGTCGGGTCGGGTGACGGTTAAATAAATTAATTTTCCTATGAGCCTTTGGAAGTGGTGTATATCTTTCAATGGCTCACCATATTCGATATTTAATTTAACATTTGGATCAATTGGGGTCAATATTGGCTTACACCCTAACTTTCCGGTTTCTTTAAGCAAGTCAAGCACGTATTTTCTTTGGGATATAAATAGCCATTTTTGTGAGTGAGCAATTTCTATTCTAAGAAAATATTTTAATTTACCCAAGTCCTTTATATCAAATTTTTATTTAAGGTCTTGTTTAATGCCATCAATTTTCACTTGATTATCATCGGTTATGATTAAGTCATCAACATAGACTAAGACAATGGTTATACCATTGAAATTATTCTTAATAAATAAGGACAAATCGGCACCACTAATTTTAAAATTACAAGAGACTAAAAAATTACTAAGCTTGCCATACCACTCCCTTGGAGATTGTTTTAATCCATAAATCGATTTTTTTAACCTACAAACAAGATTAGAAACATTCTCTTTTATATGGCCCGGTGGAAGGTTCATATACACTTCTTCTTCAAGTGTTCTTTGAAGAAAAGCGTTCTTTATATCCATTTGGTGAAGAGTCCAACCATTATTTACCACAATTGATAGCAAAATCCTAACAGTGTTCATTTTTGCAACCGGTGCGAAGGTTTCATGGTAATCAATACCATAGATTTTGGTATACCCTTTGGCCAGTAATCTTGCCTTATACCGTTCTATGGTACCATCACTACGATATTTAATTTTATACACCCACTTACAACCAACCGGTTTTTTTGTCTTTGGTAGAAAATATATTTCTCACATTTGATTTTTTTTCTAAAGCATGGAGTTCTTCATCCATTACTTTACACCACTTTGGATCAAGTTTCGCTATCTCAAAGACCTTGGTTCTTCGATTTGTGATAGGGAATTCAAAAAAAGCGTAGTGATCATTAGTGATGTTATCATATGAAATGTAATCTTGAATTGGATATTGTACCGAATACGTCACAAAGTCCTTCAATCTTGATGAAGGTTGAGTTTGTCAGCTTGATCTTCTCACCGATACTTCATCATCTTGAGTTTCTTCTATATGATCTTCTATCTCGACCTCTCCTTGCGATGGTATATTGTCTCCACTTTCTTGACCACCTACATGAATATGATTTTCTACAAAAATCTCTCTTCCTCCTAGGTTAGTGTTATAAGGTAGCATAAAATCATTTGAGGAGTATTGATCATAATATCTTTCTTCAATTGTTTTGTAAAATGGTTCGTTCTCAAAAAAGAATACATCTCTTGAAATTTAAAGTTTTTTATTTTTTGGATCGTAACACTTATATCCCTTTTTTTGAGATGAGTACTCCAAAAAAATAGTTTTAATTGATGTAAAATCTAATTTATCTAATCTATTTTTATGGACAAAACAAACACAATCAAATACTTTTAAATGCTCTAAATTGATTTTTCTTCCATAAAGAATTTCATAAGAGCTTTTAAGAAGTAAGTTGGTGTTAGATAATCTATTTATTAAATATACCGCGGTAAAAATGACTTCCGATCAAAAAAAATTTGAAACGTTATTTTGAAAAGAAGAGTTCTTGTCATTTCAAGTAAATGACGATTTTGCTCATTGTCGTATTTAGCAGATTGAATAAACAGTGGTGTAGCCACCTGTAGATACAATGGATGTAATCACGATGACACTTCATCCAGTGTGAGAACGTCATTTACCAGTTTGACAACGCAAGCTGTAGTTCGCTAGTGGCAGCATGGTGGAGATTTGAAGTTTCTTCTTCTAAAGAGTGGTCTATGATGCCACTGATTTGTTGGATGATTTAGTATTGACCATTGAGCATTGTGCAAATGGTTCATTGTTTGCCACATTTTCAAGTTCCTGAGAATTTGTCTTGTTTATCACAAATGCAGTGGAAAAACAATAATTCTTTTTGTAGTTACCAGAGTAAATACAATCACAAACATTGCCTAAAATTAAAAATTTCCTTGCTATTTTTTTTTCTTCAGAAAAGGCTACTTTTACCCCTGGAAGAGTTTAAGAAGTTGAGGAGCAAGCTCGTTGTCTCGGGCTTGAATAATTGCAGAAGTGGTGGTCGATACAGCCTCTCTAGCTGCCATAAGAAGGGATTGCAATTTATGTACCTTAATTTCAGCGGCGGATGCAGAATTTTAATCAGAGAAATCAATAATTGGATTGCAATAGTTTATCGGATTCAAACTCATTAACTAATCGGGTACTAAATAAAAAAATCAATAATTCAACATATATTTTTGGAATATTAAAAAACTATCAAAATAATATCTTTTTATATATTAAAATTAATAAAAAATAAAACTCAAATAATAGATAATTATATCGATGAAGAAATTTTTTTCCTACGAGACTATAAATTTTAGAATATTTACATAATTATTTCATTATTTATGATATTAAATATTTTTTTTCTCAATGAAAAATAATAAGACAATCCAGAGACCCGGCTCTTACTGGGTCCGCTTCTGCTTAATTTCCTTGTATAACATCTTCTCGCATGCTAAGAGCTTATCCAGTGTATAGACATGATTCCTCTGCTCCACTGATCCTTGTACCCCGGTTGTTTCTAGCTGGCGCCTTATATCTTGTAGTTTCCTTGTTCTTGATTGTGAAGATAACAGTTTAAGAAGGCCATTGGAAAAGTGCACCATCTCTGTGAAAAAAAAAAAAAAAAATATGCATCTTAGGATAATGTAGCTTTCTTTAATTTATATTATGCCCTTCCTTTCTGACAAAAGGGCTCAGAAACTTGTTCCAAATTGAGTTTAAACCATATTGTCTCAACCATCAGAAGTTTTCAGCTAACAAAAAAGTTTGACAAAACACAAGATATCTTGTAACGGAAGATTAGGGATCATTCCCTCTACTTAATTAGATGCCTTTGGTGACTAAAGAGAATTAATGCCAGTAATCATTTTATAAAATTAATCAGACAGCGCAATGGACAGTGGTTCAATTGGGGTTCTCCCCTGTATTCTTTTGGAAACTAGATATCAAACTGCCTTGTTAATAGCCCCATGATACAAAACATTGTTTGCACGTAGTTAGCCTTAGTATTGCGGTTTAATTTTTCAGCTAAGTACAAAGATAATCTTTAATATAAATAATTAAAATCAGGGGAGTTTCAAAATTCCACCAAATATATGGGGTTCATTCAAGTCCAATGAGATTACTTAGATCGAAACCGAGCTTCCATCTGTCACATCTTCAAAATCCGTGTTGTTAGTTTTATGTATATCAAAAGATAATTCAAAGAATAATTGATGATATATAAAGGTAACCGACTCACTCTTCTGTTCCTGGTCATTTTCAGTCGACTGTAATACAGCCTCTCCAGCAACTGAGGCCTTCATGAAGCACTCAGCAATTGCAGCCGCCATCTCGGCTAAGTTTCTGTGCTGCACCACCATTCTTACCTCTACAACCTTCTTTTCCTCATCATTCCTTTCATTCTCTTCATTCTCCAACCCAACTGGTTCGTGTGCGGAAGGAGAAACAGGGTACTGTATGAAGACTGGACGAGTAAGGTCAGAGATGGCTAGTGGCTCGCCTGAGGCAAAGACACCAAACTATTGGATAGTTTGGTAAATTTAATATAGATTAATTATAAAGTGATATAGATTCTTTGCTCCTTACGTAGACTGCAGACAATTGTTGTCATGCTTTCATTTGTGAGTGGTTATTCTTGTTACTGAACTGTTTTTCAATTGCTTGCCACAGTTCAGCTGCTGTTTCACAGTAGAATGTTTCTGAGATTTGTGGTTCAAGGGAATTTGAAATCAAAGTCATTACTTGAATGTCTATCATGTCCCACTCATCTTGTGCTTCTATTCCTTCTTTGGGTTTTATTCTGCTGCCATTGATGTATCCGAGCAGTCCCTTTCCTTTGAGGGTTACTCGTGCAGCTTTTGCCCATAAGATGTAGTTGTTGCCATTAAGTAGAGCATTTGTCAGTTTTTGTGAGGCATTGAACTCTGCACTTTGTCTCAGAATTGTGGTGAATTGTTGAGTTGAAGTCGGATTCATGGTTGAAGAATGCTCTTCTGCCATTCTGGTCTATTGCCTTCTTGATGATGATTTTACTTATACTGTCTGATAAGAACAGATCTTTTGTAGGTTTGTTATGGGCTGGAGTCGACCTTAAGGTTTGAATAGCCTTGGTTGCGGTAGATGATGAGACGGTATTAAGACACCCGCTCTGATACCATGTTAAGATTGAGAGTAAGCTGTTGTTATTTCTTATTGAGTGATATATCTTCTGAATTTACAGAGAGGAAAGACTTGTATATATACAAGTCTTTCTAACGGCTATACAACTGTTCTAACGGTTATTTTAACGTATATACAAGTTTCCCTAATTATTGGGCCAATGATGAATAGGCCCATGTGCTTGAGGCCCAATACCACACCTCCTATTTCTAACAATTTCTTTTTTTATTTGAGGCTGTTAATGTTTATTTCCATATGAAAATTGTTTGTAAGAAAAATGTTCAGAATCTTTAACGTACAGCTTATAAATTCAAATTTCAAACTTACATCTCCTCAAAAAATTCATAATGTTCTTGTTTATCCCTTCTAGACATAAAATTTCCATTTTATATGAATATTTAGGTAGTTTTAGAGAAGAAACTGGTAGTGTCGTTATCCTCGGAGTATAATCTTGTTATTTAATTTGTACCTCTATATATTTGTTTTTGTGAAAAAATCAATTAGTTGATTTTTGTGAAAAAATCAACTAATAGAGATTATTTATGAGCCTAATATTTTCTTTCTAAATTAATTTTTCCCAGCTTTTAATCAGTGGTTTGCTTTAGACACTTTTCTCAAAGGTGCGTTTCAATGATGTGCCAACTAAATGAACGAACACATGAAGATAACGATATGACAAAATTGGTGGCGAAAACATAATAGTGGCATAAAATTAAAAGTTTCAAATCACTTTCTGTCCGTGGGTCTTAGGAAATGGTATTATTATACAATTATTATAAGCTGTGTAATGTTGACAGGGAAAATCTTACCATAAGACTCGTAACAACTAGTTAGTAATAACGGAGGAGCATTTCACATCAATGGGGGCTGAGGTTTAAAGAGTGAACCTGAATAATGTAAATTATTCTAACATATATTATCACCATTAATTTCTTACCAAATATGCACAAGGTTGCTAAATAAAAAAAACAAAAATTATGGAAATAATATATAAGGGAAAGAAATGGAGAGAAAGATGGGATCAATGGACGCGATCACCAATAAATATTAATAATGAGAGATAAAATGGGTATAATATAGTTCATCTAAGCCTTTATATAATAGTATAGATATGCCTACAAGCCTTTATCTGTTACTAAGAAAGCCCGAAAGGCCCAAAATAACAATTTCAATATTGCGACAAGCCCATATTTTGGTCGTAGTTATTCTCAAATTACACTGTTAAAGAATAAGATTTGCATTAATTTTTATTTTGATTTGGCCCAGCCTGCTTGCATATTGATATTCTATTCATCTGCCCCCACATTTTCTTGTTGCTACAGTTGTCCCATAAAATTACGCATTTCATATTATTCAATTGCAATATAAAATTACATAAGTCTTAACAATGCAAGTTAAGTTCCAGATTGGTACAATTAATTTATCACATTTCCATATTGATTTATGAAAATCTATTAATGTCTACTTAAATCTTCGTATAACATGATTTTATTTTTCAATATGTAGATGTGCTCAAACTCAAATGTTAGATCAAGTAGAATATGTTTGTTTCGTCTTTAGATGAAAAAGAAGTCTTACATTATAATAATTAATTTCATTTTCTATAGACGTATCAATATTAAATTGTTATTTTTTAATCGAACAAAATATGAGACTATAATATATTATAAGCAGTCACAATTAATTTATCTTTTGTTCCCTCCAATATGTATCAGTATTTCAAAGTTTTCTTTTGAGACAATTAGTTAATTGTCACTGCAAAATGGTGAAATTAGAAAAATATCACTTCAAAGTTATGCCTTTAAAAAATGTCAATCTAAAAATGTCACTTCAAATTTATCATGATTGTTGCATAAAATTAAAATTTCAATATAAAAATAAGGAGGGTTTAATTTTATGTGCCTCAATCATGCCTCCACTTGATAACTTATATTTTCTTCTTATACATAAACTTTTTTTTTTAATTTTTTTACTTTTATTTTATGTAAATTAATAAGTTATAAAATCGATGTCCATAAATTACTCATATTAGTATATTTTTACAAACTCTTGATGTAAATAATATTCAAACATCTCAATGTTTAATCTATACATAAAGAAAATAACCGAGATGAAATCTAATGTAATTTACAGTCTAACACCAGAGCTGGCATTCTTTTGCCTCACCTGAATTAATGAATTAATGAATTATGTTCATTAAAGCGGTATGAAATCAGTAAATTACATTGACATGTTCAAGTTCCGGGTTTGGTTTGCACCTTCGTTAATCAAGAAACCCAGTACAACAATAATATTAATAATAAGCAACCTAGATCTGATGCATCATGCAAGGCACTCTCACGGGCCAATCCTGAGTCCAATAGTATGAATTGGGTTAGCATCCAAGATTAGGCTGCCTCTCTCGCTGTCGCTCCCGCTGGTACAGAAGGGAAGGGACATGAAAAAAATATTGAGGGTATTTTGGGTATAATAATAAAATATTATATTTTTATACTGAAATTTTGATTATATAAAATAAGACTTTTGTTGAGTCGCTAGTTACAAATCACACAACCTCAATAAATTTGCAAGACGATTCAAAATTCTTGAACAGTTGAACTAACAGCGAAAATCGTAAAATTCTATGTGATGAATCTGCTGATTACTGAGCCATGGTCTCAACATTGAAAAGTAAACAACTAAACATGGGATTGGTTTCTGACTTCAATTGGTCGTATAGAGTCTACATGCTGGTCCAAAATGAAGATAAAATCTATTGACCAAAAGAAAAGAAAAAAAAAGGTTCTATATCTTGGGAAAGCCCAAAGAAGTTTCCGTTTTTTTGTTTGTAATTGCTATTTGCTTGACATGTCTGCTGCTAGTGGAGGAGACGTGGAATTCCACCCTTGCTTATTTATATAATTAATATATTGACTTCAAGTTGGAAAATATTTGTGACTGAATTTGCACGTTTTCTTATTCGGGAAGTGTATGCTTCATCTGCCAAACAAAATGACAAATAATATTTATGACTGAGTCATGTGGTTTTCTTCACTTTAGATGCCATCAGACATCAGCCGAGTACTGTGATGTTAATAGAGGTAGGTGGCAACGAGGGTCAGTCAGGTAAGTTTGATTTCGGAAGAAATTAGTTGAGTCAAATCAGATTAATTTATATATTATTTTTTTTAGATTTTATATTATTTTAATCGGATTGTAAGTTATTTAATGTCGAATGGAGTTAGATTGGATTGTATTCAAATCGAATAATTTTTTTTTGACATTCTCAAATAATTGAATTAGATCGGGTTAAAATAGAAATTGAACTGATCGAATGAGTTTTTCATGTCAAATCATATTTTGTCACCTCTAACAGTACCATGCTTGTAGCTTCATGTGCAGATATATGCTTTGTCATGAAAATATGTTCATGAGCCACGGCAAATGGATTGGGCTAGCTCTATCTGATTTTCGACTCGAGCTCCGCTATTATGTGTTGGTGATGTTAATAAAATAGCAACAGAGGAGTTGGCATGTTAATTTTACAGTGTAAAACCCCTCAGAATAAAATTGTAGCTCAGTACTGTTTCTTTTTTAATTCTTTCACAAATAAAAGAAATGACTAGGGGTGTCATTGTGTCAATAGGTCAGGTCAGGATAGATTCAGGTCGGTTTATATTATTTTATTATTTTATTACCTGGTCCGTTTAAATTTAGATCCAAAATTTTTGAGTCCGACATGTGTTAAATAATTAATTATTTTTTTATAATTTTAAATAATTAAATATTAATTAATTTATAATTAATCTTAATTAGTATATATTTAAGTTTGAATTAGTACTAAATCACAAAATTAATTTAAAAAATATAATTAGTCGGGTCGGATCGGGTTGACATAAACCTGACTTGATTCAGATCAAAAATATTAAATCCATACTCAATCTATTTATTTTCAGATCATATCGGGTCATGTCAGATTAAATCAGATTTGAATCAGATCAGATTAACCCGTGGAATCAGTTAAATAATTTACACCCACACAAGTTTGCAAAAGAAGAAGAAAATAGACGAGTATATTTCAATTCGACTATAGGAAGTATCAGCTCATGTCTGTTTGTCTTATTATTTAACTGGCTGCTAGTTAGGTAATTACAAGCATTTACACTGGCGTCGATCGATCCTAATTGGAATAGATGATGATTATTTAAGAAATGAAGAAACACAATTATTTCGAGAAACACAATTATTTTTGGAACATACTCATTATAATTGAAATTTATGATAAAAATTATAATTTTGAAAATGATTATATATCTTTACATATAATTTAAGTTTTTAACAGATAAAAAAATAATTTAGTATCTATTTTTTTTCATTTATTGAATGGTTAAAATTATAAGGCCTGAAACTGGAATTTACAAACTAATTTCAAACTACATTTATCTTATGATCCGCTATTTAGTTGAAATAAATGGTCACATTAATTCTTTTGTGAATCTTTAAATATGGGACTTTAATGAAGAATGGAAAATTCCTCTAATAGTACTTATCCATTATAATTTTTTTTTGGATAAAGGTGGTGATCAAGTCAATCAACCTTTAATGCACAAAAAAATCTTCATGCGCGCGACTTTTGAATCCACGATTTCTTATACGTTATATGGTAACAAAGAGTGTTTTCTTTATCACCAAAAGCTAGTTGACAATTTATCTATTATTTTTGTGATTATTGTGAACAAGAAACTAGAATATTAATTGAAGTGGTAACAATCCAACCTAATAAATGCGGAATTGTGATGATTTAATTTTGGAAAGCAGGAAAAGAAGATGAATGAACCAGGGGCAAGTCCAATAGATTAACCGTAAATAAACAAAGCAAAATGATTCGCAATTTGTACAGCAAATTATTCCTGTTGTATTAATTGTATGACGACCACCAATCGAAAATCTCTTTATTAAAAATAAATTCATGATAGCTACATTAGAAAAAATATATATGTGTTAAATAAAGTTAACATCAATTCATGATAGATACATTAAAGTAAAAATAAATGTGTATCTATCCTTATATCATGGCGGCAAAATAGTAATTTAATAATAATCGTACTTATGAAAGTTGGATTCGTCGGACAACAAACCGACTAAATAACAAAAGGATGGATAATTTAATATCGAAAGGGACATCTCGTAAAAAGGAATAATAACTACTTTATTTGCAATTCAGACATTGATCTTTTTTTTCCCTTAAGAATATTCACAATTGTTAGATGCATATTTACTTTAATTTTTAGGAATAATTTATTTGAAATTTGTAATTTAATAATTTACCAAAAGTTCTACTTGAATATATATTTAGCATTACTAAATAAATTAAGTAGAGAAAACTGTGTTTATGTATTAAGTATAAATAGTTAGAAACTTAAATATAAACAATTTACTTGTCAAGTATAATATCTTTGTAAAATAAATAATTCTCTTCGAATACTTAGAACATGAGGTTAAAATAAATAATTCTCTTTGTAAAAGTAGCTGACGCACACAAATATTCATGCATAAGATAGATTCTCGCTAAATCATGATATAGTTAATTAATAATGTTTTATCCTTTCAAATTAACCAAGGGACAATCTTCCAGAAGGATTACACTATTCTCTTCGAATACTTAGAACCACTCTGTCAACTATGTTTGAGTTGGTCACCTAATATTTATATATTAATGAGGAAGAATAATAATTCATTCATTTTTTTATCAAAAGAATAATTCATTCATAAAATAACTCATGAAAGATAAGACAGGAGAACTTGATATTTATTTTTGTAACTTGAATTCCTTCCACCTTTTTTTTTTAAATGAAGTACGCTTTGGATACATTATGCTTCTTTACGGAAAAAGAGAAGTTCTTTATAAGCAAGAATGTTAAATAGTCCTGTGCACGCGTATATAATACTTGAAAGTACGAATAAGAAACTAAAAAACTAAAAATAAAGATGAAGGTCTATAAGTAGCGAATTTCGAATGTGCAACCTCTCGTACCGAGAAATCATAGATTGGTTCTTACAAAAATTTAAGAAGGAAAGAAAATGAGGCATAACTAGAAGTGATAATTGGCGGTCGAGTCACTTTGATTTTTTTTTAAAATTAGATTAGGTCGGATTAGATTAATTTATATATTGTGTTTTTTTTCAGATTTTTAATAGATTTCGGTTGGATTGCAGATTATTTGATCTCGGGTCAGATCGGATTATGTTAGGTTTGAATCAGAATCAATTTGATTTTTAAAAAAAATTAATTCAGATCAAATTCAAATTCGAATAAGTTAGACATATTTATCGAATCAGATCGGGTTAGAATTTTGCCAACTCTATTTAACGCATCAGTATTGGTGTAACCAAGATATGTAGCTAGTGACGTCAATCAGGAATTTTTTTATTTTTTAAAGGTCTTCTAAGAAGTCACCGGGGTTATTTGACTCTGAGACGAATTCACATCCTCTTAAATAATTTATGCGTATAATTACTTTTCAGACTGTTCACCTCGTGAATTTAAAGGACACCGTTGTGACTGTTTTGTCCGAGATTTAAATCCAACGGCCATTATGACTTCGGACAGTTACTATATACATACAGCTAATACACATTCCATTTAGACCCCATGAGTCATGAGGATCCCTTTGCTACATACCAGCAATCAGGGGGCAGATGGTAAAATTGCTACATACCAGCAATCAGAATGCCACATAAATGTACCACTTCCAGAATTTCCCAAATTAGGTAGAGTACTGTGATGTGAATAATTTACTTGTCCACTCTGAATTTCAGATGGTATAACATTGGACGAAAATAAAAAAAAATAACTGATAGAAAACTTGATTGTGCGAGAGTAAGATATAACGAAGAAGATGAGGTAAACAACGCTGGAAAATTTTCAATCAACCCAAATCTGTAGAATTCTTGCTCCGTTCTGATGTTTCTGTAGAGGTATTAAGTTTTACAGAAAGTGGCTGGTCAATACAGCTTAAGATGTGCTGAAGTACACATTCCTATCTGGTGCCTACTGTGTCAGTTCATACCAGTACTTAACAGCCTCTTTGTGTCTCAGCAATACCTACAACAGCTGGTGTTAATCGATACTGAGAAAAAACCAACTTTGTCATTCAGCAAGATGTCATAGAATTGGTGCACGACTGGTATAGAACCAGTACAGTAGTCAGGACTCAGGAGTGTCTCTGCTTTGTAAGGTCACATGCAGTGCAACAATGCAAGCAATACCTATGCAAAAAATAACTCAATACCATGATCCAGTCAAAAGAAAACACACTACTTGAACCTGACTGGTACTGGACTGTCACAGTTTTTTTCTTTTTTTGAAGTAGGATGACACCTACTTTATTCTTTCATTGAATCAAGCAAAGGAATTTACAGGCTTGAGGGGAGATGGACTATATACAAGCACATGTACAAGCAGACTTATTTGGGAGACCAAATAAATTGGCGCCCAACGAATCCAGTGAGCAGATAATTGCACACAGATTCTGTTTCATTCAAGCTGATTAGATTTGCTGGTATTTGTCTATCCAATTTCAGCACAATACAAATTCTGTTTGACTTACACGCTTTTTGATACTTCTTCTGGGGACAATCATTAACCGAACCCTCTGTGAAATCAAAATGATAACCACCATGTGAGGTCATGAATTTGTTAGCATAACAATTGTTTAATGTATTTCCGCATAAACAACGCACGCTTTTGGTTTAATCTCTTTTATCAAGGAATTGGGTTAGGCATATTAATGATCTAGTGACAACAAATGTTCTTAATTAATTATTTCTCAGTGGATTGTGGATCTGTCAGTGGGCCCAAGTTATGTTTTATTAATTCGCCATAGTTTTGTCCAGATATGTCTGCTTAGGCTTTGATCAATACCTTTTCTATTAGCGGGCTCAGGTTGTTGACCTAACTCTCTTTCTTGTCGCTAATAAAAGGTTCTCTCAAAGCATGCCCGCTTAGGCTTTCATTTTCATGCTTTTCTCTTGATGGTTTTGCCCCGCAAATCATGACCATTATAATACTCTTATTAAAATGTTAATTATTGTTGTTTTTTTTGTCTTATGGTTAGTATACTCATCGTACCATTTCCTTCAGCAGCTTGATATTTCTTTTCGTTTTCCATACTTGTACAATTGCTAATTTTACAAAAATAATAAAATAATTTGAAAATAAGAAAACCTAGCTCCTTCAGCCCATTTATATTGTTTCATTTTTTTTTATATAATCAATGGTCTTAAACCCTTGTCCTTATCTAAAATAAGAAAATAGAATTGAAAAACTACTAAATATTTGCTTCTGGTGAAATTGGGATAAGTTCTATTTTTTCAAATGAACCTTGAATTTAACAAGAAAGTTAGAAAAGAAAAGGAAGTTTGATAATTGAACTTTCTTGTACATATATATAAAGATGGTTTTCTAGCTTTATTTGTAGTTCAAAACTTTTCTTTAGCAGACTTAAAAGTCTTAAAATATTTGAAATCATTATTACTTTTATTGTCAAGTACCCCCAAAAGATTTTAGTTGTACTTAACGCTCTTTTTGAGATGCACTTTCTTTGCACAGAATTTCATAATTCTTTCTGAATCGGACTCTTTAAAATTGCTAACAAGCTATTTTGTAGAGTTAATTGCTGTTCGTCTTGTCACACTTGAATTTCAGCCATTCTTAACAGCATTATCTTGACCCTTGGTTTGCATAAAACGGCTATTATGAAATCTTTTTCCCCCCTTTCTTTTTTGAAAACTTCATTAAAGAATAAAGCAATTGTTCTACAAACCTTTGTACAAACAAAGTTCAAAATCAAAACCCCTCGAAACCAAAATCATACCCACTTATATCAACTATAATAGCACGCTAGAGCTCTTGTATTGATATCACATTCCCAGAACTCTCGCTTTTATCACATTCGCTCTGCATTTTTTCCCTTTTTAATTTGACATTCCTTAATCAATCTCTTAACTGACTAACAATTGCCCAACATGTGCCAATTGTTGAACTGGGCCGCTGCGAAACACCTCCGGTCGGTTGCCCAATCCCAAACCAGTCTGTGCCTGAACCGGCAAAGGGGCCCGAGCTTGATCAACTGCTGTGGCAGCTGTCGACTCTTTCTTTTCTCCTCTCTTCCTCCGCTTCGGAGATGAATTGAAAGAAGAACTAGATGATGATGATGAACTGGATGTGGACACTGATGGCTCTGGCGAGGCCCGTTTCCCTGATCCAATCCTCAGAGGAAAATTCAACAGAGCACGGGACCCACGCATCCTGTATGCAGCCTCATCGTAGGCTATTGCAGCACCCTCCGCCGTGTCGAAAGTACCAAGCCATACACGGGCCCCGTTCTTTGCTGGGTCCCTAATTTCAGCCGCGAATTTGCCCCATGGCCTCTGCCTCACTCCTCTGTAGTGCTTCTTCACTGGAGCAGGCGGTTGAGCTGCCGCTGCTGGTTGCTCGGGCTGTGAACTTGCTTCTGTCAATAGTACCTCCAATCCTGGTTCTAATTTCACATCAAAATTTGGGGACTGCCCGTCTGGGGACCACCCATGGGTGAATGCATCACGCAGTGTAGTGTATACGACCATGTCGTCAGAGTCGTCGAGGCGAAAAGGAAGCTCGTTCCATTGGTCGGCTACGATACTGCCGAAGCTGGTGCTTCGGCAGTAGACAGGGACTGGCTTGGTCTCGGCAGGTTCATCCAAGAGGAAGCGGGATAAAGAGTCCAGTTGAGAGAGGTTGGAGCTAGTCATTGTTGGAGTAGGGAAAGGAGACGTGTTTGGTTTGAATTGAGCTTTGAATCGAAGAAGATGGAATTTTTTTGCCAATTTGAGGTGAATTTGAGGATAGCATATATATAGGCGTTAATGGTTTCACATGGAGGGAGAAAAGTGAAAGTCCCTTGCTTCCTTGAATTTTCCTCTCTTTGACGCACGTGCTGGTTTTCTACACTTCAGCTAATAATTTAATTGTTTCGTTTACTTACTTTTTAGCATCACAGTGATCTATGCTAGTGATCTGCTGATTCGACGCTCTGATTACCGTTCCTCAGTATTCTTTTTTCTTTCTTTTTCTTCAGTATTTCATTAAAGAAACTATAATCCAGGTGGCTAAGATAAGTGTCGATTTAAAGAAGTATAACCAACTGTTTGCCCTTAAACTGTATGTTTTTCGTCAAGTTAATAGAAATGGTACGTGCGAATCTTTTGATTATATGAAATAATCAACATGTCAAACAAATAGTTAACGACAGTTGAATCTTGACAGTTTTAAAGAGAGTTTAATTTTGAAAAAAAAATATACTACTTGAGAAATAACTAAATAGTGTAAGTATAATATATATGCTCTACATTAAGTTACTTGAAAATTTTGAAAATACATCATCAAGTAATATATAAAATTGTATGATATTTAATTTATAAACAAATAATATTTCCCTAAGAAAATATATTATCAATATTTCAATAGCGCATCTATAACATATCAATGTTCAGTTTAGGATAGCTCTTAGCAACGATTGCCAGTTATTACTAACGGGTATTCTTATTTATATGGATATAGTAAACACATCCAAATTGTATATATATTCTATATTCATATAAATATAGAACCTCATAGCAACGATTGTCAGCCATTGCTAATGGGTTCTATATTTATATGGATATAAAAAAACACATATAATTGAAAGTATTATTCTAACATATTAATAAATGCTCTTTTTAATTTTTTTTTACTTTTTGATAAAGTACCTATATTCCTTACCTGTCTTCTCCCTCTTTTAAAACAACCTCTTTATCGCTCCTTTTAATTTTGTTTTTCCTTCTTTTCAACACGCTCTATGCTAATTATTAGTTTTATAAAATCATATCCTCTTTTTAGATAAATTTTATCATACATTTGCCTCGATTTTTTTTAAAATAAAAAGTTTAAAATAAATTTTCGGATTGAATCTATTATCAAAAAGTTGAAAAAAACTCTCAAAAAATGGTATTTATTGGTATGCTAGAATAATACTTTCAGTTATATGTGTTTTCTAAATCCATATATATATATATATATATATATATATATATATATATATATAACCCCTTAGCAATGATTATCAATCATTGCTATGGAATTCAATATTTATATGGATATAGAATATATACCATTTGCATGTGTTTATTATATCCATATAAATAAAGATATCCGTTAGTAATGGCTGGCAATCGTTACTAAAGGATATCCTTATTTATATGAATATAGAATAAGAGTTTTTTTTTCCGGTTCAGTATGAGAGTTTTTTCTTTTAGATATTTTACATGTTATGTGATATACTATGTTTATTGTTGGTGTTTGACATTTATTTTGTTGCTTGCATGCATGGATAATTTTATGTATGTTATGTGGTGACATGCAGAGTTTTTTTTTCCGGTTCAGGATGAGAGTTTTTTCTTTTAGATATTTTGCATGTTATGTGATATACTATGTTTATTGTTGGTGTTTGACATTTATTTTGTTGCTTGCATGCATGGATAGTTTTATGTATGTTATATGGTGACATGCAGATTTTAGTTTTGTTTGTTGTTCTATGTTGACTTGCTATATTTGTTGAATTGCACATACATTGAAATTAATTATTATCTGTTGCTTGATTTGTATGTGTATTATTTACAAAATTATTTAATTGAGGGGATAATGCATTTTGAGGGAGAACTTTATCAAATTTCTTTCACTTTCTTCAATTTTCAAATCATGGGAAAAAATTATGGAATAAATATTATTTTAAAATTTTATAAAGAGATACTGCATTTTCCATAATGAATATTATGTGAAAATATGAAAAATATGGTTGTTTTGCAAATCGTCAAAGAGGAAAGATTGTTGATGTAAATAATTCTCGAAATTATATATCACGATATTTGCTAATTTGCAAAATAATCACATAAAAATTTAATAATTTTTTGAATCTTTATAAAATACAAATATTGAGACTAAGCAGAAGAAATTTGGTATGAAGATTTTAAGACAGTTTCGTTAGGATAGATTTGTAATAGCAAAGCTAATCAAAATGGTCTTGAGATTAAACCTGTCAAATAGAGGTATTTATATCCTAACCATTGTAACAGAACTCCTAACTGTTGTAAATGATTAAATAAAGTCTGTACAAATTTTGAGCAAATTACTTCAGAGCAAAAACATATCCTAATTGTTACAATAGATTCTTTATCCATTGTAATGGATGACCTCGAGAGAAATTTTATTATTTAACTGTTATAACGAATCTCAATATTCGCTATAACAGATTAAATCGTTTGTGTACTAAATTTGATAAAAAAAAACTCAAGAATAATTCTCTTAGATATCTGTTGTAACGGATCTTACTTCCATTGTAACGGTTAAATATGCTAGGGTTGTTTTGACCTAACAATTATAATGAATATGCCTGATTTGTTATCGGTTTTGATATATCTCTCTATATACACTTATATTTCTTCTCAAACTTGATAAAATTCCGCCTTGCAAAATCTAACCGTCAAACTGCCTCATTACAATACTATATTTTTCTATGTTCTAAACTCAAGATTACTTTGCAAAACCCTTTGAGAGTTTGAGAAAAAATAGTTCTTGATTGTTCTCTAGTGAGACTTAGTTCTTCATGCACTATTTATTTCTTTTGGCCGACGGTTGCCTTGTTACTTGGTGTAAGAGACCGAAGACTCGTAGTTATAAAAAACTTACTTGTTTTAGTGATTCCGCACAATCGACTATTGTGATTATGGGTCCTGGAGAAGTTTTTCATAACCGAACTTCATTAAATCTTGTATTGTTTCTCTTTCTCTCTTAGTTTATTTATTTTTTTATGATAAATTTAACACTAAATATTTATGAATTCATGCATTACAAACTATATATGAACACATGTGCTCAAACCGGTAAAAATGATGAATTTTTTCTATTTACCAAAATAACTCTATGAATGTAGAAATTATGAAACAAATGCGTTCAAATTTTTTTATGGAAGCATATGTTCAGGTTGAATTATGAACACAAACATTCACAGTTTATTCTGAGCACATGCATTCATAATTGTTGCATTTACAAAGCTGTTTCGGTACTTAAAAAAAAGTGTTTAGGTGAAGATGTTCATATATAATTTATGAACATATGTGTTCAGAAAGTATGAATAGTTTTATTAAAAAGTTCAAAACTGAGATAATATTATTAAAAAATTTGAAAATAGGGATCGACGAAAAACTCATTAACTATCACATATTCACCTTGCGAAATTAACACGATTTTGCGTCCGTCTTCGTTTTGCACATTTCGTTCATTTACTTTTCTGAAAGTGTTTTTTTTTTTCAGTTCTCTGACGTTTTAGGGGCATTACATTATTTTTGCTCGCATGTGAACATGTCATAGGGCACGATTTAATTTTATCAGTTGAATACCAGACAGCATATATATATATATTTTTAAAAAATCACATGTAAATGCATCTAAATAGAATGTTCCATGTTTTATTTTTATAAAAGCCATATAAAAAGTATATATCGAAATACTTATTGTTTAGAATAATGAATGATCTTTTAATTCTTTCAATAGAGTTGATCTTTTAGAAGGCCAGGCCAGAAGAGGTCACATCACAATTGCGTATCCACCTGGCCAGCCAAGATCCGTTCATAAATTTTCCTTTTTATATCCTTCCCTTCAAGAAAAATTGCTCAAGATGTGTCTGATCTGAAAATATTTTCACCAATATACTTTGGATTTTAATTGCTCGTAGTCTCTGCTGCTTGACCGTAAACAGTTGATTACAAAAAAAAAACAATTAATTTCCTCGTATGCCATCATCTGTTGGTTATAGTATAATTAATAATGGTTTTAGATAGAGGTCACAATCGGGTTGTGTCAAGTTCAACTGGGCGTGTTTGATTTTATAAAAGAAATCAGGTTGGATCAGGTCAATTTATTTATTATTTTTTTTTAGATTTTAGATTAATATTAATTTAATTACAGATCATTTGATTTCAGATTTTATTAGATTTAGATTGATCAGATTAATTTAATTATTTTTAAATAAATCATATTGAGGTTGGCTCATATTTTGTCATCCCAGTTTCAGATATAATTTTCTAATTTAGACCAAACTTATTTGATTGATTTTTTTTTATTTTAAAGTTGCCATTGTTCGGTTGAGATTCCGTTCATTTCAACTTTCAAATGTTGAAACCGTTCCTTTTGAATCTTATATTAATATATTATCCTTGCTTAAGAGTTACTAACTTGCTGTTGCTTCTTGTAAAGGGTTACAGCTCATGAACGAACATGTACTACTTAATCGCCAGTTCCAATTTGATAATATCCGATATATCCTTGGATATTTAATGAATAATGTTGAAAAACTATTTTCTGATTTACATTAGCATCACCAATAAGAGACATGCATGTACAAAAATAAAAATGATGTAAACGTGGTCATTTGAGCTAAATTAAATTTGGCCAACCCAACGAATAACGAAACCACACATCAAAATTACTAGCAGAATGCTCTGAAATAAACAGAAAAAATAATTAAAAATCAAGATACTAACATTTAGAAATCTCCTACGAGATTTAATTTATACAAAAGCAAAATAAATTTTGGAAATTTTCGTTCTAGAATCAACAGTATGAATGAGTTGATATAAAACTGGGGCATGCCCATTATTTTTCTCGGAAAGAAAACAGTATGAATGAGTCGAGATAGACTTTTCATAACTAAATTATAAATAAAAAAGCAGAGAGTTGTTGAATCATCACATTGCAAGGTCTAGAAGACTAGATTAAGGGGAGGAAGGAATAGAAGCTTCTATTGTTCAACTCCCCAAATGCATTTAATTAGAATTGAATGATTAGCCAAAATTTATTCTGGATTTGTGGAATTGGGGGATGAGAATAAATGAATAATACACAATACATTGCTTCTAGTCTTCTAGACCAATGTGGTGGATAAGGTCAGCCTCTGTGGGCCCCACCTTCACCGGCTCTCTTTTAACGCCTGGCATTTATTTTAAATACAGGACATTAGCTTTTGAGAGAAGGATAAGGCCATTGAGTCAAGTTGTTCAATTTTTTTTTCTGGACATAAATTTTTCGCTTTTAGCACCAAAATGTTCCCATCCTTTCAGATTTTTTTATTATAGTAAATAAAATAATTAAATATATGAAATTAGTAAGATGGGCCTGTTTTTAAGCCAGTATAATCAGACCCGAGTTTCAAACTCAGACCATTTTTTTCTTCTGATTGTTTATTTATAGTTTTTAATAGGTTTTAATAATTTATTTAGTTTGTTTATTATGTTTAAATGTTTATTTTATAACTTAGCTTTTTTAATAGATTTTAATATTTATCTTTTTAATTTATCTTATTTAAAATATTTACTTAATTATCTTGTTTTGTGTAATTATATAATTAAATCTATTAAGGGATCAAATTTTGTTTTTTTAATAAATTTTATTAGTTTTTTATGTTTAAAATATTTATTTTTTGATTTAGTTTGTTTTTTAATATTTATCTAATCATTTTGTTATGTGAAACAATAATAAAAGACATAATGTTATAATAATTAAAATATAATTTTAAAAATAATAACACTGAGTACGTTACTCCATATTATCACTACAACAAAAAATCACTTTAGACAACAAAAAATCACTACAACAAAGTTTTAACTCTTGTTTTTTAATTTCTTTCTTTGAATTTTTTTATCTAAATTGTATAATTTTTCATATTATTACATGAGCATGATGTATGTACATATTATTGAGTAAATATTTTTTATTAGTAGATGCATAATTATATTTTTTATATTAGTTATTAAATTAGTGAATAATATACAATAACATATGTTCTTATCTAATCAATTTGTCTCTTAATGCATTTAATTATATAATTACATATAACAAGATAATTAAATAAATATTTTAAATAAGCTAAATGAAAAAGATAAATATTAAAACTATTAAAAAAGCTAAATTATAAAATAAATATTTAAACATAATAAATAAACTAAATAAACTATTAAAATCTATTAAAAATAATAAATAAACAATCAGAAAAAAAAACCAGGACCCGAGTTTCAAACTCGGGCCAAGGTGCTGGACCCGAGTTTCAAACTCGGGTCTGGCTTTACTGGCTTAAATATGGGCCCATCTTATCAATTTCATATATTTAATTATTTTATTTACTATAAAAAAATCTGCCATCCTTTCATTCTTGGATTATGCGAAACACAATTTATAGGCAAAGTTTACAAATAATAATAATAATAATAATAATAATAATAATAATAATATAGGAGTGATGCATTGTGCACCTTATTTCATCCATACGAATACTTTTCTAAAATATATAGTTTATAAATTAAATTTTGAAATAAGTATTTTAAACAAATATTTGTATCTAATACTGTGTGCAAATAAAAGGTGCGAACTCCTAATGAATAATTTATCTATTAATAATAAACAACAATAATAACTTTAAAGTATATTAACATTACATTTAAACAATGTACCTGAATTACATAAAAAAAATCGATGAACCAACTTTTCCAGAATTAAATTATGAAGCTATTTTATCATCATGCGGAGAGACTGATTCTATACGTTCCTGTTAGTGTTTTGAATGAAACTTTATCAAAAATGACTTATGATTCAACTTGGGAAGGTCGTGAACACAAAGAAGCATCGAAAGGTCATTATACGAGCCTCTCTCTGAAAAAGCCAGCCAAAGTATTAATATTATTCCCTTTTGTCTTTTTATCCTGGAAGGGAGAGATCACATAATTTTCATAGATGATTCCAAAACATGAGCAACTCTATACGTCAAATTGTGGCTGAATGGAGAGAGTTCACATTTAGGAACACCGATACTTAATTACTAGATTGTGTTTATTTATTTAATTTCTTTTTGTTTTCCTTTTTCTTTTCAACTTTCCTTGGCCCACCATTTTTGTTGGGCTATGTTCTCTCTTTTCATTGCTCCACGGAGGGAATGACAATTTTGTCACATCTTTTTTGAAGAAATTTTGCATCAGTTCAAGAATTCATAACAAACATTTAGAAAATTAAAGTTATATAGTTCTCGAATAAATAATTAAAAATATAAAATTTTAAATATATTTAATAAAATTTTATATTAAAGAAAATTTAATATATTTTTTAAATATTAAAATATATAATAATTATTATTAAAAATTATAATTTTTAAGTACATGATAATCTATAAAAAGTCATAAAAAAATAAATTATTTTAAGAGATAAGTTTCTTCTTAAATATATCACACACATTACTTTAACATCTTGTTTGGATGAGAAGTTGAGGAAGAGAGAAGGGAAAAGAAAAAAAAATCCAGTATTATTTTTATTTGGTTGAAAATTTAATTGGAGGTTATAGTTAATGAAAATTGCTCTTGTAACCTCTTAAAGCATATATGTTTATTATTCCCTAATTTGGAGTGTAATGGAGGTCAACAATATAAACTAAATAAAGAGAATGTAAAGTATTATAACTTTCTTTCTCATTCCGTTTCTTTTATCTTTTAATCATTTGATTCAAATAGATGATAAGATTTAAACAAAATTAAATAAAGACTAGAAAAATCTTGATGACATAGCATGTACGAGAAGCTAAAAAATAAACCCTAATTTTAATGCAAAAAAGTTAGATAAATGGAAAAACACACACAATGACCTTTGTCACTTGCAAACAAATCAATCGGTATACAAACTCTTGTGTGCCAGCCAAAACACTCTTACACTCCTTGTGTGTCGAAATCCTTTTCATAATTAGGATGATTTAAGGATCGACTAACAGTTTATTAGATAAAATCCTCCAAAAAATCTCTTTATCTAACTTTTTATTTTTGACAAAAAATATATTTTCTAGAACTAACTTTTATTATTGGCAAAAAATGTGTCCATCTACATATGAGTTAGAACAAAACAATTATTTATATAAGTGAATTAAGTATTTATATGTGATTCAAATATTTAGATATGAGACTCAACTATTTGTATATGGGACTAATGTATTTATATATATAACTTAGATATTTAAATATATAATTTGAATATTTAGATATGTGACTCAGTTATTTAGTAATAAACAACAAGCAAGAGAAAAACAAATGAAAAAACACATGTATTTAGATTGATATAAAGGAAAATTATCTTTGTGCCACTCTAAAACATCAAAATTGTCAAAATATCACCATAAAATTTGTTGTTGCTCTAATGTCACTCTAAAATAATTCTCATTGTTAAAATGCCACAAATGATTGATATTTCTAATTATACTCCTTCCCACCCATCTCACCCCCCACCCAATACACCTCCAACCCAATAAAGATATCCGCCAGTGTGTATGCGCTGTTCTCCTCCCGTTCCTCCGATGGCTGCCTTCTCTCCGTTTAGATTCCCTTCTGTTTTGATCGATCAAGATATCTTCTCATTTTCGATTTCTTTTATTGAATTGTGTTTTGGCTTCTTGAGGGGATAACAAAAGGCATTCCTCTTCCAAGAAATCCACTGGATTAATTGACAAGCGAGAATCAGCAAAAAATAGGTTCGATAAGGAACAATGATGGAGCCACATTTGTGAGAGTGGTGTCAATTCACACCACTAAAATTTATAAATTTTTTATATGACTTATGAAAATATGATATGTTTATAATAATATTTATCATTATAATATTAATTTGAACCCACTAAAATTTATTTTAGTTTTCTACTATTTACCTCATTAATTTTTTTGAATCCATGAGAAAATTATTTTAGTATAAATTTATATCCACTTTAAATTTTAAATCATTATTAGTATCATAAAAATATAAATAAATTTATTTAATTAATAATTTATTTAAATAATATTAATTGACATCACCGATGTAAAATTCTGGCTCTGCCACTGATAAGGAATAATCCGAAGAATGTTATATATGATACAATTTCCATTTTATTCTATGACTTTTCCATTTCATTTCTCATTAGAAATTTCTCTCTCCTCTATAATTATATCATCTTGCACTTTATGATGTATGTATGAATACAATTCTTGATATATTGAATGAAAAAATACTCAGGTGGAGCCAAAAGCGTGCTCAGGCAAGGAAATATGGCCTCAATGCCTGAAACTAATGCTGAGAATAAGCTTCTTCATATGATGCCTGGTGCACACTGGATTGACAAGGAATGAATGCAATCTTTACTGCGTGGATTGCACGGGCACCGCTCTCTGAACCTATTGCCACTTCTTTCACAAAAAACACCATGTCGTCCAGATCTTTAACTTCTCTCCCTTCACTTGTTCTAATCCACATTACTAATCCTATTGGAGATTTAATTTTCTCCAATATGATCACAAATAATGTAAGCAACACAATTAATTAATTAGGGTCTGCCGGGTTGGGGGTGCAGTGGGGGAGATGGGTAGGGATGAATATAATTAAACATATCAATTATTTATGATATTTTGACAATTGAAATGATTTTGGAGTGACATCAGAACAATAATAAATTTTAGGGTTGCATTTTGATAATTTTGAAGTTTTAGAGTGATAAAAAGATAATTTCTCCTTAGATAAATGAACTAGATATTTAGATAGAAAAAAAATAATATCACATGAATTGTATAAGAAATCGTGCAGCATGGAAATGAACTAGATATTTAGATAGAAAAAAAATAATATCACATGAATTGTATAAGAAATCGTGCAGTATGAAAAAATATGTGAAGAAAATTTTGGAGGATAAAAATATTTTCTCATGATTTAATATTTATTCTGAACTAATACATTTTGAATTAAAATGGTTTATTTTTCAAATAAAACATTTAAGTTGACTAAATGATTGTGTTATAATTTTATCTTTCCATCAAAATTCAGCTCAACTCAATGTTACTACACTTACCTCCGTTTGGCAAGTGAAGCATATTAAAAGTGAAGTAATAGTTAATTCACTTACTTCACTTTGATGTTTAGTAATGAAGTAGAGTAAGAAAAAAGAGAAAATTCTATTAAATAAAAAATAGTTTAGAAAGACCAAAACACCCTTAAAAACTTACATTTGATGAGTACGCATCTAATATAGAATATGTAATAAGTAATTGCAATTAATACTATTATTGTTACGATACATAAATTTATACATATTTTCATTACATGATTATTTAATGTAACATTTTTAATAATATTCATAACAAAGATAGTGACAATGATGATAACAATAATTACTTTGATTTAAAATAATAATAATGCAGAAATTAATTAATTATGATAGTAATAACAATAATAATAATAATAATAATAATAATAATAATAATAATAATAATAATAATAATAATAATAAATACTAATAGAAGTCGGCATAAGTAAGTTTTGATAATATTTTGATATTTGATAAATTGGACCTATCATCCTTTATCATATAAAATTTTAACACAAGTTATTCAGAAATAAATAATTATATTAACATTCTTAACTAAGTTTTGGTATTTGGACGCTCAAGTAAATAATATTTTTTGTTATTTAGTAGATTTAACCTATCATCATATATTATATAAAATTCTAATATAAGTTATTCAGAAATAAGTAAATATATTAAATTCTCAAATTAATCTTTATAGAATATTAGTTTTCCATAATAATAAATATAATTGATCATGAAATATTATGAGAAAAAAGACATAAAGATTAAATATTATGAGAAATAAAACATATAAAAATGTTGGGAGGTGACAAACACACATTTCTTTTTCTATTTTATTGCGTCAAAATATTACTCTTATAAAAATCGATAAAATATTTCTCTTTCAAGATAATTTCTTTCTAAAAATAAAAAGAAACGAAAAATACGGTAAATATGTATATCCGCAAGATCTTCATCTTTATTCTTATGCATTATTTAAATTCTATTTGTTTTAAAGTTAATTATGTTATTAAAAAATATTTTAACAACTCAAACGGAGAAAAATTATTAGACCTACAAGATCAATCCGGCCCTTTCAAAACTCAATCGGACTGTTTTAACTTCACAAAAACCGGCGCGCCGTCAAAGATGCAAACTCATACAATGTTGATCATATTTCCCAATTTTTCTGAATATTTTCTATCTAAGTTTAATGATTATAATCTATGTATCGACATATTATATAAGAAAGGATCAAATTATCATCATTGTTGGTTTCACATTGGTGTCATTAAAATTAAATAATAAATAATTATTATTTAAATTCTTAAATAACAAAACTAACTTCAAAAATATTTTATAAATATCATCTTTTATATGTCATTTCAGTATTATTTATATATACATCAAGTATTAATAAAATCAATGGACCAAATTTTACAATTTAGCCTAATTATTTGATTGGTATACAAATGAAATTAAAATTTTATAATTTTTTATATGCGAGATATCTAAAAGTTTATATTTTTAAATTTATACATGAATTTAACATGCACCATGGAGCATCAACGATGTATAGAAGTAAACTGTAAAAGTGGTTCCCACTTATCAATTCAACATATATTTTCTTTTATTTTTTTATCTAGATATGAACAAGATGCGAAACTCTAACCGCAGGAAAGACACTTTGAGAAGATAACTAAGTACGGTGCATTGGTTAGGTATATGAATTTGCAATTTTTTTCCAAAGAAGTCGGCATTAGTTGTTAATTTATTTGGTTTCTCGTGCGCATGCTCAAGTGAGAACGAATTGCTCTTTTAAAACAAATCTATTATGGAACTTGAGATGGCCCTTTTCTTTAGTGTTCTTATTATTATTTTTTTAAATGTAAGCATTCGTTTTTGCTCCTTTTATGTATTTCAATTTAAAATGAAAAACAATTGTTCTAAAAAAAAGAAGAAAAAGAAAACATCACACAGGTGTAAGGTGTCCCATTTCCGTTTTTTTTGTTTTCTTATCCAGGAGCATTTAAAAAGTACAAGTACGTTGTAGGTAATTGTTTTGCTTATTATATGTGTTTATGTTGATTTTTGTTTCCTTTGAAAATCTACTTTATCTATATTATTATATAAAACATCTAAAAATTGGAGGGTTCATTTTTTGTCATGGTATTTTTTTTATTATACCCATTTTATCCATCAATTAGACAGATAATATTTATTTTTGGTTGATCAAACGTATGTGATCGCGTCCATTGATCCCCTCTTTCTCTCCATTTCTTTCTCATATATACTATTATTTCCATAATATCATTTTTTATTTAACAATCTTGTGCATATTTGGAAAGAAATTAATGGTGATAATATATGTTAGAATAATTTACTTTTCTTGCCATAAAAATCATGAATCATTAACTCATATTGTGCAAAAATCTCATCCAAGATTAAATATAGTCTTTATTATAGGTTTTCTATAATTTGGTGAATATATAATTTAATATTAGATAAATATGATTTTTTTTATCTTATAATGTTTTAATGTTTAAATAAAAGAGTCTGATCCAACGCACGGATATATAGCTAGTGTCGGAGAATATATATAGTAATAAAATCAACAGATAGTAAAATTAACAAAGTAAATACAAAAAAATCACAGGAAGAAAATATAATTTCTTTACTTGAATCATGCATGTTAAGAAAATCTATTTTGCTATGGATTAAGAACTTTAAGTGGTAATAAATTGTAACCATTAATTTTAGTCTGATTTCGTTAATCATAATACAAATTCTGATCTCTAGCAGAATTATGCCTTAATAAAAGAACTTTCATAATTTCTATAGTTGACTCTTTTATAAATAAAATTTTTCACATGGGTTATTGGGTGATTTAATAAATTCTTTAATATACTGTATATTTGTTCAGAGGAAGCTGATTCTGACTTGGCCTGTCTCTTTCTATTATATTATCCATATTAAGTAGAATATTTATTGGGTTTATCCAAAGAAAATAAAACTTCGGTTAAAATTTCACAATAATTGAGTTTTGATCGGTTATTAAATTTAGTTAGGTCGATTCAGTTATTATCGAGTACCCGATGCAAACGCCAATATATAAAAAACTTCTTCAAATTTATTTAAAATTATATTATCAAGATTATTAAAATAATCATTGTTTAAGTGATCCCTCCTTAAGTATATTAATTATTTAACCTTGAGCATATTGAATGATACTTTATAATTAATCGCCTAAACACAATTCCATGATATGGTTGGAATTTAAATGACGAAATTTATGAGCTGAATGTAAGTAAAGTACATGGGACTGCTATTATTTTATTCACTTGAATCCATTTAAAAATTTGAAGAGCTTCCATGGTGATAATAAAGTAAAGATTTTTTGTCTAAACAATGTCGGCATTTTATATTGGCAGCAAAACTCCAAAATGGGTTGATATTGACTGGTCAAGTTGAACACCGAGCCTGAAGCATCAGTTTATTAGGATGCATGACTACCATTAATTAAACAATTTAAAAAGGCGAAAAGGAGAAGGGAAAGTAAAGTAGATTTGAGTGCTTGGAGTAGAGGTCAAGGAAGAAAAGCACTTGACGTTCCGTGTAGCTCTTACGTTCCTTTTTAGATTGGGACCCCTCTCATTTGATCATTTCTCCAGCGCCTTCCAGGTGATTTCCCTTCGCAATTAATTCCATCACATGCATCTTTTCTGATATTTGACATTTCTCGTGGGGTAATCAAATTTAATGTTCACATATTTATTTCTGGTATAATTATTATTCGAAATAACTTTTTTTTTAAAGTAAATATATATATAGCGTATTAAAATTCAGAAGCTTTTAGAAAGAAAACAAAAAATTGTTAACTAGACCCAAAAAAAATCATGAAATTACCTGTGTATTAGTAAATCCGTGAATAACTAACGTAGCTCGCAAGCTTAGTTAATTCTCTATAAAAGGTGAAGAAACAAATAATTCATGAATTATTACATTTTGTTTTCTATAATGTGCTTTTTGGTTGTCAGAGAACTGTCACAATGTCTTCGCTTACTCCAACAATTGTCGTGAACTCTTGATTTATTTATTTATTTATTTCTCCTATCTGGATTATTCCATTGAAACAATCACCTCATATTGTTTTACTGATATCATTAATATATAATAGTTAAAAACAATATCAGTTAATCAGTTAAAAACAATATATAAAAGTAAATCAATTTATAAGTTCATTTTACACTCAAGGTTAAAAAAGTAATTATTGATATTCAAATTAAGTACAACAGAGATATTGATCGATCTCAACTTCTTAATACTAATATGTCTTACTTTTGAGTCAGCATAATAATTTTATTGAAAATATCATTTTGTACATGTCGGATCCTATCTTGATTTTTAGTGCCCTCATAAGAATTTTAGTTTTTCATTTAAATTCAATACTATCTTAAAATTATACAAAGATCCATAAAAAAATACAAAATACTCTTCAAAATATATAGTGTCTAAAATAATAATTTTATTCTTGATTGAAGTTTAATTCTATCCTATAGTTATACGAATAACTATAGAAGTTTGGTAAAATATTTTGAATGATATTCTAGTTGTATGATAATAATATGCCAGGAGAAGGCAGTATGTTACCAATTTTTTTTTTCCAAATTTTATTATAAAAATAATAAAATGTCAATTATTTTAGCTATAATTACTTATGATCTAAATATAAAAATTATTTTGGAGTTTGATTAGTTCAAATTCGATTTCATTTAAATTAGATTTAATTTAAATTAGATTTAGTTTGATTCGTTTGCCGGCCTAGTTTCGACACTCCAAAAACCGAGCGAACAAAAACAAGATAAAGTCGGGTTGTGAGCTCCTTTTGTCATCCTTAATTGTGAATACTGAATACAAGAGCAGTAAATAGAATATATGCATTTTCCTTCGAGAAAGACAATAATGTGCGCAATTTTATAAGACGATTTCTGTATACATTACAGTTTTAGTCGCTTGCCAAATAATGGAACTCCATTGTTTTTTGTCGAGAAGTACAAACAAAGAGATTATTGAGTGTGTGTATAGAGATAGGTTAGGGTGCTCCATGGATTATTTAAATATCTTTCGAGATCAAATTTAAAAGTTTAAATGGCTGATCCAAATCGTTGAACATGATATTCATAATAAAATATCTCTCGAATTTAAAAGTTTAAATGGCCGATTCAAATCGTTGAACATGATCTTCATATTGAAATATTTTTCGAGATCAAATTATATATTTTTTTGAATTTTTTTGCTATTTTTTAGATGGGTACAAAGTTTGTTGATCTAACGATTTCTGCACTATCCAAAACTAGTAATTTTGTACCAATCTAAAAAATAGCAAAAAAATCAAAAAAAATTATAAAATTTGATCTCAAAAGATATTTCAATATGAAGATCATGTTCAATGGTTTGAATCGGCCATTTGAATTTTTAAATTCGAAATACGAACGTGAACTATAAGAGTTTTGATGCTCCATGGAGCACCCTAGCCTATCTCTCTCTATATATATACTAGTCTTACTTTTCGAAGACATTTATTCATTTTCAAATGAAAAAAAAAACATGTTTCTGCATCTATACTGGATTATATTATAAAGATTATACACACTGGATTTCTTCGCTGTGATATTTTCATAATGATTAAAATATTATATCTTAATTTATTATTGATATTGATTATTTTTATAAAAGTGACGGTTTAGATTTTGATCAAAGTTATTTTTTCTCTCCATTGTATTTGCTATTTTTTTATCACTATAGTTGTTTATTGAGTTTCGCCCCGAAAAAATAGAGCATAGATAAATAATCGTATACTTAAAATAAAAAATTTTCTGTAAAATAACGTCCATTAGAAATATTTTGAACATAATTATATTTTTCAAAATATTAAAAAATATTTTTTTTTAAAAAAGTTGCATATCTATATTAATTCAATAAAAAGAATACAAAAAATGCATTATTTTACTATTTAAATTGTACCTTAGAGACATCGTATCATCTCTTTAAATGAAAAAAAAATGGTATTAGTCATTTGATTAAGATAAATGAAGATAAAGAAACAAAATTAATGGTGAAAAATATGAATGATGTGCCATAGCTAAAATAACTTGAAGAGCTAATCTGCTTTCTAGATATAAAATTCTTTAACAGAAAGTCTAAAAAAAGTTGTCCATTAAATAATGAACCACTAATTATTATTAATTATTATTTTTAAATAATCTATTCGCTATATAACTTTACTCGAAAAGAAAATTTAATTATATTTTATAAATATTTTTTATTAAATAATGGATTAACTTTATTTATAAATTTCAGAGTTTTTTTTAACTAATTTAGACATAAAATATATATAAATAATATATTATTTATTAATAACAAAATTAGTGTTATATAATAAAATAGGAACAAGTGGTTATAGACGGACGAAATCATTCTCTCTCTCTTTCTTACAAATATCTCACTGATGTCTTTAACGAGAAAATTAGTACAATTAATTTAAAATTTTAATTGTTCGCCTCTGTCACTCGCTTGTGGTATTCTCTTTTCCCATCTTCTTGTCCGCGCTTTTTCTCGTGATATATCTAAGGCAAACAATAGTTTAATCACGTCCTCGCGAAATTGAGGGAGGACTCCTGGGAACTTGACTTTTGACGACATTCATGCATGTGAGCATGTCCCCAAAATATCAATTTCACACGTGCAAGTTTTCTCTCAACTGACTTTGCAAGAATCGTGGGATGATGCAAACAAAGTTGGTAAGGGGCTCAGCAAGAAAGTTGTAAAATCGCGGGTGTCTATACCGGAAAAAAAATACACTAACGGTTTTTTAATTAATTTACTAACGATTATTCAACCGTGAAAAATGGAGAGAGTTAGAAAAAAAAGTTAAGCGACCGCTAATGAAGGGCAGCGAAAAAAAAAATATTTTCTAACAATTTTTTTATGAAAACCGTTAACAAAACTATAACCTTTCCTAAAGTTTTTTTTATAAGAAACTATTAGAAATCATAGGAAACCGTTAGGAAAGGTATTTTTCTAACGGTTTCTTATAAAAAACCGTTAGGAAATGTCTCTTCTGAAATTTTTTTTAAGCTTTAATAACAGTTTTTTTATAAGAAACCGTTAACAATTGTGTTTTTTTGTAGCTTATGTTTCTATATATTGGCCAGCCCATTTTTACTGCTAGCTATATATAACTAAATTACACACATGCACACACATTATATAATTAAAACTAATTAATATAAATATAAAACACACAAAGTTATTTGAACAAATAAATTAGAAATTTACATATAAAAGTATATCTCACCAATTTCAATTACAATACAACAAATATAATATAAATATAAAACACACAAAATTGTTTGAACAAATAAATTAAAAATTCACATATAAAAGTACATCTCACCAATTTCAATTACAATACAACAAATACAAACAAAGTCATACATTTTCCACAATGAATTGAACAACCATTTGCTTTACCTCTTCGATTAAATTTTGCGTGTATGGCGCTGGACCCGGCTCGTTACACTATTTAAAGGAATAATTAATAATTTTGAATTAAATAATATATATATATATAATTAAAAATTATAAGTTTTTCATATCTCAAGCAATGATTTTGACTCACTGTGATTTATGATTATATCATGTATTAACGTCATGGCATAATAACCATATTCCTTACCGTCAGGTTGCGTTGGACTCTAAAAAAAATATAAAAGTCATCATATAATTATAACCAAATTCATTATGATATTATTAGGTGCATAATTTATACCGTTCTTCTTAAATAGTTGAATCGAGCGTTCTTCTTCTTCTTCTTATTATTATTATTATTATTATTTATCATTTTATAATGTCTTAATGCCCTACAAATTTAATTATCTTATTCAATATAAGTTAATTTTATAAATAATTTATATTTTATTACTAAAAATGAAACAACTTATGTATTTAGTAAATTCTGAATGTGCAACCCGTTTACATCGTGATTCATGAGATTCAGGACATAAACATATTCATCAGAGATATTAATAACAAGAAGAATCTAATGAGTCCTACAATTCATATTTAAGTTTTAGAAAAAGAAAAAAATTATAAATTAGAAGTCCTTGAAAAAAAAATATTTCTTACCATCAACATATGGTAAGAGTAAGAAACAATTTTTTGCACGCAGCAACCTGTCATTTAGGTATCTCGTTGCTGATGTGAAATCAGATTGGATAGCCTTTCTGAGCATTTATATGGACAAATGAAGCCATAACTGGTGACTTCAAATGTTTTACACCGATTTGCCAAAACTCTACATGTATCACTACAAATTAGTTATTCTTTAATTAAGCAAGTATTAGGTTTGAAAAAAAAACTTACATGCAGAAAATCTGAAGAATCGAGACGTTCATCATTTCATTTGTGAGAAGTTCCATAATGTCTTCAATCGCCATGTGCACTCTCGCTCGATATCTGAACACATTATCTTGGATATCTATCTAAAGAGGCTCATTCTCGAGCTGTCTCATCGAGTTTATTCACCCCTATAGCATCGAGACGTTATGGTAGATCAATAGCCGACGACACATTTGGTGCTTTTTCTTTGTCTTTCCTTTTGGAGACGTATTTCTTCGGCGTGATATCCTACATTAAAAGTAAGTGCATAAGAAGATAATTTAAATATAGACTTAGCAAATAATTGAATACATGTTGAGTCATCTGCACAAGTGACACGAGTCACTTGAGGGGAACCCCAATCAAATCGACTAGATATCGACCACCGTCAATCTCATAAGGAAGATTATATTCGCGACAGCCATCCATCACGTAGTCGATTGAAACCCTATGGTGATCGGGCGGCAAAAGTGTACCGTGAATCATGCCATCCCCCCTCGGCAAAACTCTCCCCTCCGCCACTTGAACGAACCCATTGAGCATGTTGAAGAAAAGTTTACAAAAAATAGGGACCTAAAATAGAAATTACTTATTATATTTACGTATATCCTAATTTACTAAAAATATTTAAATTTATTGAAAGAGAGAATGATATGAATAACCTGAATGTCTTCATGAACTGAAAAATTGCTCGCTTGACGTGGAGACTCAAAATCTTAGGAAGCAGGAGGTGCCATGACGTTTCTCGAATTGAACATCATTTTGAACCATACCGCGAACTGAGCCTCTAACTTTCTCGAGATGTCGACCGTGATCTTTTTGGTGATCTCTGTCTCGACCCGGTTGGTGATCTCCTGCTCCCTCTTAGCCATTTTCTCCTCAAACTTGAAATAAAAATTTTATATTAGTGTTGATATATTTTTGAAATTAAATATAAATTATTAATAAATTATCTTCGACTGGGTAGAGCAATCAGAATGGGAAGTCCTCTTAGATTTTTGCCGAATACAAGTGATGGAGTTGTGAAGCCGGAGTGTTCTCTCAGTCTATCTGAATGCTCGGAGGTCCCAATCGAAACACTTAGAACATCATTGTAGCGCTCCGACTGGAACAAGCCTTGAGAGGCTAGTTACATGTTCTCCTTCTGTCATAAAAAATAATTAGACTATCTAAAAATACAACTGTAAAGTAGTTTAATTTGAAAAAACTGACTTTCTAAAATTACGTATCATCCGTACAAGGACCCCTCTCGTCGCCTCTGACGGAATAACAATTTTGGACATCTATTCATATAACTATACTCATTTCGATATAATATACAATCATTTGGACATGCATGAATTCTCTCAACTTTCATACTCAAAGGACATAATAATTTTTTCGCTTTATATGTCAAATCCGGTAACTCATTATTATCCGAAAGCATGTCTCCTAAAAGTTGAAGTAAAGATGTAAAATTTTTATCGCTCCACTCATTTTTTGCTTTTAGGTTATACAATTTAAAAATGGCTGATATTTTCATAAACTTCGTACAATCAGGATATAACGGTATGTTAGAGTTACTACACAAATTTTTAAAGACTTCAGGTATATCAAGAAAATTTGTCGCACCATCATTCATCATTTCATCCAAATTATCATTATGTTTCATACACTCTGGATTATCTAAATTTTGTACATTTTCGACACCCGAGTCATCCCGTACATCATTTATGGGTTTAAAATTTCTATATTTTCACCCCTCGATTCATCATGTACAATAGTTTCCGAATTGAGTACATCCCTACTCATCCTGACATTCATATATATTCTTCAGTATTATCTCCATACCATATCAATTTGGTGTACTGCTCCTTAAATCCACGTCTAATCAAATGAACTCTTACTTCTTTGATAAAGAATTATCTGATCACCTTTTTAACTCATATCTTCAATGGTATCCCGCCTAATTCCATATATCCATCGGCTACTGATCCATCTGAAGAACAACAACATAATTTTTTTTTAGGTTTAGTTAGGGTTTAGGGATTAATATTTAGCGTTTTAGTTCTTTCAGCAATCAGATAAGAAAAACATGTAAAATATCAACAAAAAACATAATTACATTTAAGTTATAACATAGTCTCATAAATAGTAACATAAATAAATCTCACAAACAATAATATGGAGATTTAATAAAACATGAAAATAATAATTACATTTAAGTTATAACATAGTCTCACAAATAAATCTCACAAACAATATAGTCTCACAAATAATACAAGTCTAACAAATTAGAAATAAATAGAAGATTTAATAAAATATCCTTAATCTTCATCATCAGATGCTCACGGGCGGTCATTGTCGAACCTACAACACAAACAAATTAGATTAGGGTATTATGCATATTTTTAGTGTCAGATTGCTCAAAAATATTTTTACCTTAATTTAGAATTTGAGATTTAGGGTTTAGGCCTTAGGGTTTAGGGTTTGACATTTGGGGTTTAGGATTTGTAGCTTTAGGGTTTGGGATTTTACGGTTTAGGGTTTTGGATTTACGGCTTAGATTTTGGGCTGACCAACCATCCTAACACACTCTTTGAATACTTTATCACATTAGTAAAGATACCTTAATTGCAATCTAGTGTTTGAGAAAAATCCTACAACATTTCCCTTTTTACCCCTCGAGTACGCCAATGTACATTTACATGTACGTATGTCCTCATAGGAGCAAAAAAAGAAATACTAGTACCGAATTATTCTCAAACACCAAAATGCAAATAAGGTATCCTTACTAAATCTAAATGAGGCAAAGTATTCAAAGAGTAGTCCCAACGGGGACTATTCGAGATTAATCCCTATTGAATTAATCTCAAATGGGTACCGACCTAAATTATTTTAAAATTCTGATAAATTAGTCCTATATGACAATACTATCAATTAAATATATATATAATTAATCAATTTTATATAAATACTAGTTGATTATTCACTAATTAATCTATTTTATTATGCATATGTTAAAAAGATTATACCTCAAAGAGTATCTAGAAAGTTTGAAGAATGCAGCAAATTAATTAGTTAGAAATTAATTCATGGGATAATGTCAAGATGGAGCAGATCAAAGAAAAAAAGATGAAAATAGTAGATTGAGAGGGAGAGATGCGGCCAGAGAGGAAAGAAAGAGCCAGAGGGAGATGGGAGATAAATTAGATTTCTGAAACCTTTACTAATGATTTTTAATAAAATATCGTTAGGAAAATAACCTTTTCTAATGGTTTATGTTAAAAAACCATTAGGAAAGATAGCGACATTTAAAAAACCGTTAGGAAAAGTACAATGATTTTTTTTATACTTTTTCAGCACATATTTTTTCTTACATTTTCTCCAATAACCGTTACAAAATAGTTCAAAAATTTTCTAAATTGCCACCGCCCAAATTTCCTAACGGTTTTCTTTAAAACCATTAGTAAATAACTATTAGTAAATGTCAATTCTGTTGTAGTGTGTGTGTGTGTATATATAACTAATATATTTCTAGGAGCATAGAATTCTTCGTACTCCTAACTCAAAAATATATCTAAATATTTTAAATTTTGATTTATGTATCTCAATAAATTTTTTATATCAAAATCTTATGGGTTATAATTTTTTTATTTTATTTTTAGAATTTCTTAAGTACTTATTTAATTTTTTTTAAAATAGCTTATTTTTATATGCAAAGATTGATTATTTTATTATTATTTTAGATTAATCTTAAAAAAATAAAATTGATACTTATGAAACTTAAAAAATAATAATTTTATTATCCCATAAGGTTTTGATGTATCCTAATTCAGTTTTCATAAGAGTTCCTGGTTCAATTTTCTGAGGTACGTGTTTGTCAACTAGATCAAGGTGTGTAATTTGAAGATGATTAAATATATTTTTGAATTAAGAGTACGAAGAGATTGATATTCCTAAGAACACACTAGCTTTACTCTCTCTATATATATATATCTGCAGCCGATAGTGGATTTTTGTTTTTCTAAATGTTTGAAGTTAGAATAATCAACTCATTTTTATTTCAAAAAATAATTTGTTATTATTTATAATTGATGCTGACAGAGAATTATACTATAGATCATATAAGACTCAAATAACAAATTCTACAAGGGTCCGTTTGACAAATTAAGGAATAATTTTGGAAGAGTGATAGAATAATATTTTTTTTGGAAGAGTGGTATTCTTGACTATTCGGAAGAGCGAAAATATCGTTTGGAAGTTGTTACTCAGAATAGTTAAAATATGAATAATTATGATACTAATAATGATGATGATAATAATAATAGTAAAAAATAATCATAATAGTAAGATAATAATAATAATAAAGTAATAAAAAATAATAATAATAAATAATAATATTATCATAGTAATATAATAAAAATATAAACATAATCATAATATAGTAATATAATAATAAAAAATTATAATTACAATCATAATTATCATAATATAATAATAATAAGTAATCATAATTTTAATAATATAATCATGATATAATAATCATAATCATAATCATGATAATAATAAATATAGTCATAATCATAATAATATAACCTTAATCATAATCATAATAATATAATAATAAAAATATAATCATAATCGTAAAAATAATTATAAATAATTATAAATAATTATAATAATATAATAATAAATTAATCATGAATACAATCAACATATAATAATATAATACAACATAATAAAATAATAAAAAATAATAAAAAATAATCATAATCATAAAAATAATTTTAAATAATTATATAATTATAATTATAATAATATAATAATAAATTAATCATCACTATAATCAACATATAATAATATAATACAACATAATAAAATAATAATAAATAATAATAATAATAATAATTATAATCATCATAATATAATAATATAATAATAAATAATCTTGATCATAATAATATAATAATAAAATAATTATATTTATATTCATAATATAATAATATAATATAAAATTATATTTATAATAATAATAAATAATATAATAATACTAATGGTAACGATAATATAATAATAACAATAATGATAATAATAATATAATGATAATAATAATAATAAATAATAATCATAATATTAATATAATAATAAATTATAATCATAAATATAATATAATAATACAATAATACTAAATCTTAATCATAATCATAATATAATAATATAATATAATATAATCAAACAATAATCACCTATAAGTTGGTATAAGTTGGGATTAGCACTATTTCGCACTCTTCTGCTTAGTCTAAAATTCGTTTGGCAAATTAATTCATCGGAATAGTTATTCTATTCTGACTTTTTGCTATTCCATTGAGTGCCAAACACTCCCCAAGTCATTATCAATATATGCATATATCATATAAGATTCAATAGCAAATTCTACAAGGCATTTTGCAAAAATTCAAATGTTAATGCAATAAACGTCTTATTAAATGCACTTTCTCTCTATTAAAAATGTGAATTATGACATTTAATTTTAATAAGCTTGTCTTCTGTTTTTAGTCATCTAATTATCTTAAACTAGCTTGAATATACATTTGAAATATTGAAAATTAATTATGGATGTTGGACGTGTCGATGTAAGAATGATATTTGAATTTTTTTATTCTGGCTGGAAATAATATTTTAAATTTCTTCTTCAAAATATACTGACATGCAGCGGTACCTTTGATTTCATGAAGTGTTTTTTGGTTTTATGCTTTAATGACTACAATTTGTTAGAGTAAAGAAATTGGACTGTAAATTCAGCGGTCAAGTAATAAAACAATTTAATTGGGTTGAATCTATTTTCTAACACCGATCCTACTAATCTCAATTAGGATTGTGTTTACGGACCAATCGGGTGAACTTAACCTTATACTAACTTATATTTTAAACTTGAGCAAATGTTACATATCAATTAAATAAATTATTATTGTGCTCAATTTTAGACATGATAATGTTTTGATATTTTTCGTATTCTCTCTAATGCTCTATTTAACACATTTCACTCTTTCAAACAACAACAACAATAGATAATAATAATAATAATAATTTTAGCAAAATATCGACATTGAAGATTAACACTATTTCAACGCGCGTCAGTTGCTGTTGCTGAACAAAATGTGAAAATTGTGGATGCGCATATACAGACCTATACTGTAGTGTAGATGATGTGTCCTTATAAGTGTTGTGCTACACGTGCAATAAGAGATCACGGACGATGTTGATTTATAGAAGAGAGAATTTGTTTTATTTCAATCATCGAAGAGGAGCACGAAGGTTTCCTTCAATTCAAAGAAATTATGAATTCCACATTTCCACCAGCGGTGTAACGAGCCGCTATAATCAAAGGCACACCGGATTAATGTTTTCCACCTTTCTGACTGAAACACTGTTTATAAGTAGTTTTAATAATGTGCTTGTTAGATACTTACATCATCTGTTGTTCACAAACTATTATGGGCAACATACTTGAGGAACTAGCGAACAGCTAGCGAAAGCTAGATTTGACAAATAATAGCTAGAGTTAATTACAATATTTGTCTTGTAACATTGGGGATCCATCATTTTCTTGCATGTTTAAAAGGATAAGAATTGTGTACTCAGGGGTCCCCAGACAGCAAACTTTCTTTATTGTTATTTTTTTCAGTGGTACAAATGGTGGGGTTGAAAGAAACCACACATGCTTAAAAACTAGATGGTGCTAACCCACAAGTCAACAGTACGCATCTTAGACTAATAAAAAAATCCTTTTTATTTTATTTTTATTTTTCCACCTGTTAACTAGTAATCTCGCATTTTTTTGTCTTCAAATGTGTGTAATTTCTTAAATAATATAAAAAAATGACGGAATAATTTTGTCAATTTTTAGTATTTATTTAATAATACATACCCCCCCCCCTTTTTTTTTCTTTTTTGCAATGACAGTCACTCTTTCACTCTTTTAATGGTAGTCTTTTTTTTTTTTGACGAATTAATGGTAGTCGTTCCCTTTTGATATAGGGCAGCCCAATATGGCAATATCACACGCAGTTCTGGCCCACTCTATAGTAAAAGGTCATTGCGCATATGAAGCAGCCCGTAATGTAGCCTACACGGCTACCTCTAGAATTCTAGAAACCTCTGAGGTTATTTTTGTCTTTCGTCTCCCAATTCTCTTCTCAATCAAAGCGGTGTACGGTACACCTGCACCGGCAGGATTGGATGATGCCGTTCGCCATGGACGGATGGACCGGTATCGTTAACGTTCCTCCAAGCAAAAGCAGCGTCGGACTTTCTTCGAAATAGCCGCCTCTGTTGTTCTTCTCCTTCCAAAATCCTAGCTGTATATCTCTTATCTCCGATCACTTTAAATGGGTTTATCTGAATAATTCTTTGATTAATGTCCTACATCTAACTCTAGGTGCCTTCAATAAATTCTATATATATTCTTCAGAGGAGATCGGGTTGAGGGAACTGGAGATCCGTTGATCGAAAGGTTATCTGATTGTAAAAGTTTGTTGAACACACTATTGTCTAAATTTCAAAATTCTGCAATCAATGCATGGGTGGTGGAGGCATCGACCTACAATGGTGCATTTGCGGTATATAATGAGATGATTCTGACCGTTAACTCGAGAAGAGAACCAAAGCGCTATGATCCAAATGGATTTCCAGCTTCTTTGTCCGTTGTCTTAATTATATCAGCATGTGAATCAGGTATGATGCGTTATTGTGTAATTTTTTATTTTTGCATATTGATGTGATTAAAACTATGTGAATTTCATCCTTAATTGGAGTATTATATTAGATAATTCTTAGCCGGACTGCTACAGGTTAAATTTGTTTGATTTTGAACTCTCTATCACCGTCTCTTCTCTCTCATTGTCGTTTACTCATGTCTTTTTTTTTTAATTGACAGATTAAAGACGAGCTTTCTACAAATATGTCAAATGAGTCTATACCACAGGCTCTTCACCAAAGATGGTGATTTTATGTTTTAGCAAGGGTGGCACTGTGGTAAATCAGCTGGTAACTGAAATGGCTTCTCTCGCAACTCAATGTACCAGTAAATCAGTGCCCATTAGCAAACCTTATTCTGGTGAAAATTTAATGTTTCCCACTTCTGTTGGAGAGTTTCTGAACAATAGCATATTCAGAAATTCATTATATTGATGTTGGTCTCAATTGTTCCGGAGCTTATTTAACTGGTAAATCAACTATCAGAAATCTTGTTAATTTTTTGGTATATAATGATAACTGTATCAGCATTTTCCTTCACGGTACACCAAGACTGTGGTGTGATCCTACCGACCTTGGATTATGAAGGAAAAAGACTTGGACTACAAAGGGCTTTGAATCAAAAAGTTCAAAGAAGAGATTCATATTTTTAATAAATTTTAAATTTTAAATTCATACGCCGAATCGTGCAAAATACTCAGAGGGCTTTGAACCAACTTTTTGGTTCAAAGCTCTTTGTTCCTCCCCCACTTCCGAGAAGAAGCTTGTAGAAGAGAAGGGAAATTGAATGTATATAAGAGATTTTATTTTGGGGATAAGAATCAATGTGCCTTCTCTTTACTTGTACTTCTTCATGTGTATATTTTTGTATATTAAAATAGCAGAAGACAATTTTTTTCTTTTATTTGACCTGAAAGTTAATAATAACGTCTACTGAATGCCAGAACTCTATTTCTAGGCGATTGTGTTGCAAAAACCTCTTGGTTCTGGCAGTCATGCAGTTTGACAACATTTAAAAGGTTATTAGCCAAGGAAAGCATCATTTGTTGGAAGCATTTAACAGTTGATCCAACAATACGAAATTCAGTTAAAATATCTAGTTCATGACTCTTGAGAATTGATCTACCCCGTTACCTATCTGAAGCAGGCCCAACATTAACTGGGCCTCCAGTTTAAATCCTTTAATGGAGATACAAAACCAGTCAGATCAGATAACCGAGTATATTTTGGATGTGCAACGACGTCCTCTCTCTTCTCTGATTTTAAACACTTATATATGTTCCGATATATATCGCTCCTTAATTAAATAATTGAGGTAAGACAAAAATGCTTTGTAAAGCACTGATTAGCATTTGCTTTCATGGCCGAATCAACCCTTTTAATGACTTTTATATGCTTACGTCATTTTAAAATTTGAAGTTTGTTACTACTATTGACTGCAACATTTTGGCTTGTCGGATAACAATAATTTTATGCTTGGGAAGGAATTCAATACCATTAGTTTCAGTGGATGCCAGAAACTTAGCTTTTTAGATTATATTTCAAATTTCAAATTTCAAATTTAATATATCGATATTTTTCATTTTTGTCGGATAAAATTTTAGGATTTTTTCAGATCATTTTATGTTAGATCAAATAATAACAAAATGAGTGTACCTAGTTAACTATGATTGATTATTTTTTATTCATTTATTTTGTTATCTTTGATTTAGTATAAAAATGTCTTTGAAAAATAATGAAATTTCGTCCACATACATCTACCATAAAAATAAATAAGATCCCCATTTGGATTCAAAATTTTTGAATTAAATTTTAAAATAGATATTAAAAAATAAATTGATAAATTAGTGATACCGAACCTTTCTCTTCATTCTTATCCTAAAACATTAAAATAAAAATTGTGAAAGTACACAGAGTTTAAAGTGCGTATCAGAGCTACTTAGATTTGCCATTCCAATTCTTCTTCTTTTTTTGGTGAAAAAACAAGTTTGAAGTCAAGACCAGAAAAATATTGATGCTAGTAAAATCAGTTTAGCCTACCTCGAACAATTTTCCCTTCTCCTTTTCTTGTCAAAACATGATATCCTTATAACCGAACGTACCTTTTGTTTGTAAATAGCATTTTTGTAAAGTTATGTAGGTTCAAAATTCGAGTCATGATAAAAATATGCTTTGAAAATTCCAATTAATATTTCATTCTTTTATTGAATACACCCGTTTGATTTGAAAATTCCGATTAATGTTTCATTCTTTTATTGAATATACCCGTTTCATTCTTTTATTGAAAATTCCGATTAACTATATATTGTGTCCCTTACTCTTTATTTTCTATTTATTTTCTGTTATTTCTAATAATTGAAATTTATAGGATCTTATTTGTAAAATTTATAAAGACTCGAATAAGAAACAAAAAAAAAATGAAAAAGGGATAAACTTTTCCAACAAAAACACTTTCCTCTTTCTCTTTATTCTCTGATTCACGTCTACTGTATCACTGGAACCCTAGCTGAGTTTTCCTCAACTTTGTGATCTAATTTCAACGCGAGATTGTTCTCTTTAAGGCGATCTTTGTGATGTTTAGGGTGATCGAGCAGCCAACAACCGGTATCAGAGCTGAAGGTTTGTGCCCCCGCGATTTCGTTCTGGTGCGTCTCTTGATTGATCCATTCATGCATCTCATCGTGTGGCTGCTATGAGGTGTGCATTGCATAAACACCAGGATCTGTGAGTCGTGATTGGACTAGCATCTCTTCCATTCTTCATTTGTTGCCTTGTGAGCAAACAACACCACGCAAGAGCAAGGTCTCCAATTTAATTATATTTTTGCTCTTAGTCAGTGGCTTGGAGTCTTTTTGGAGTTATTATGGTGATTATTACTTGTTAGTTTGTTTGAAATTTATTAACCGGTGTTGTTTAGTTAAGAATGAAGGAGAGTAATAGTGGTACAATGATTAAACTCACATCGTCTAATTACGGTATTTGAAGTCTCGTATGGAGAATTTGTTGTATTGTAAGGATATTTATGCACCTCTTATGGGTACGAAATCGCTGATATCTCTGATGAGGCTTGGAAAATCTCTAACCGAAAGACAATTACCATAATTAGACAAAGGGTTGATGATTATGTGTACCATCATATTTCAACTGAAACCAATGCCAAAGTCTTGTGGGAGAAACTTGAGAGTTTATATGAGCACAAGACCGCTGAAAATAAGGTCTTCTACATTAGAAAATTGATAAACATAAAATACTAAGAGGGGTCCACGGTGTCGAATCATTTGAGTCGGTTTCAAGATTGTGTAAATCGTTTGTCTACCATGAAAATAGTTTTGGATGAAGAATTGTAAGCCTTAATTTTGTTGAGTCCTTTACTCGATAGTTGAAAAACTTTAGTGGTGTCTTTGAGCAATTCGATACCAAATAGTGTTGTGACTTTAGCCATGGTTAAAAATAGCATGCTCAATGAGGAGTTAAGGCGTAAGGAGTTATGGATCACTAGTAAGTCTTCAGCTCTTATTACCGAAAATCAGGGAAGAAGTACTCATATAAACTCTCTTAATGATGACAAACAGGATAAGTCAAAGAGGAGACTAAAGTCTAGAAAATGGATTATTTGTTATTATTGTAAGAAATCCGGTCATATGAAGAATGATTGTCGAAAATTGAAAGTCAAGAATGATGGTCTCAAAAGAGATCAATCTAGAGGTAGAAGTGGTGATGATGAGAAGGAATATGACGTCGCCATTGCTTCCGATGAAGAAGTGTTTATTACTTGTGATAAAGAATTTATGAACCTTACTTGTCATGATTCACTTGGATAGTTGACTCTACGATCTCATTCCATATCATATCTAAACGCGACTTATTTTCTTCCTACAAGGAGGGAGATTATGACGTTGTAAGGATGAGAGATAATGAAGTTTGTAAAATTTCCGACATTAGAGAGGTGAATATGGAGGCAAGTCTAGGGTGCAAGTTTACTCTCAAGAATATTTGACATGTGCCGGATATGAGACTTCATCTCATTTTGATTGGTGTCCTTAATGATGATGTGTACCAAAGTCACTTCTTTAGAGGAAAATAGAAGTTATTGAAAGGGTTTTTAGTTGTTACTCGAGAAATCAAATCTGGTTCACTATATATGACTCAAGTCAAGATGTGTGGTGAAGTAAATGTGTCGGAATGTAACTTAACCGATTTGTGATATTTATGGTTGGGTCACATGAGTGAGAAGAGCATTAAAATTCTTTTTAAGAAGAATTATGTGCCTAGTGATGGTATTTCTCTCATATCTTATATACATTATTTGATGAGAAAATAACATCGTATAGCCTTAAAAAGAAATCCGATAAGAAATCGGGTATGTTAGATTTGGTGCATATCGATCTTTGTTCAATGGGAGATAAAATCATTGGTGGTGCTCTTTATTTTATGACTTTTGTGGATGATCATTCTAAAAAAATATGGGTATATTCTCCTAAGATAAATGATAAAGTGTTGAATGTGTTAAAGTAATGGGTTGTGAAGGTTAAAAGAGAAACCAAAAAGAAATTGAAGTATACCTGGTTGGATAACAGAGGAGAATATTGTGGTCCTTTTGAAATATTTTGTAAGACCAATGGTATTAAACTTGAGAAAAGCGTTCCTAAAATTCCATAATAAAATGGTATAGCCGAATGAATGAATCATACCATTTGTGAGAGAATTCGATGCATGCTCTCTCATTCTAAGCTCTTAAAAGGCTTTTGGAATGAAGCTTTGAATACGACGGTTCACTTGATCAACCGTTTTCTTTCACATGCGTTGGATGGTGACATACCGGAAATGGTTTGGAAAGATAAAGACATGTCTTATGATAATCTTAGAGTGTTTGATTGTAGGGCTTTTGTGCACATATCCAAGGATAAAAGATCAAAATTTGATAGTAAAACCAATGAGTGTATTTTCTTGGGGTATGAAAATGGTGAATTCAGGTATAGATTGTAGGATCCTATTGAGAATAAGTTAGTGAGGAGTCGAGATGTAGTGTTCTTTGAGTAATAAATCATTGAGAATGTGCAAAACCTCGACAAGATCAAAACATCTTCAAAAAACTTTATTGATCTAACTCCTATCTCAACCAACAACCTAAATATCGAAATAAATCAGCCAAGTTCAAGCCATTTAACTGAACCAAATGACCCACGAGAGGAGGAAAATGAACCCAAAATCCCTTCAAACGAGGCTTCTCATGCGCAAGAATTAAGGATATCAACACGAGATAGGCGGGCTAATATAAGATATTCATCTAATGAATTTGTTTTGCTTGTAGATGGTGGTGAGCCCAAATGCTTTGAAAAAACCATGGTGTCAGAGCACAAGGACAAGTCGTTGGAAGCCATACAATGAGATGAAATTCTTGCATGAGAACAACACGTTCGAATTGGTGGAATTATCAAGAGGCAAAAATATGCTCAACAACAAGTGAGTGTATCGGATGAAATTCGAAGGTCAAGAGGCAAGACTGAGGTACAGATCTCGGTTAGTTGTGAAGGGATTCGATCAAAAGAAGGAAGTTGATTTTGAAAAAATCTTCCACCCGTTGCCAAGATGTCATCCATTCGGGTTGTGCTCGGTTTGACAGCTAGTTTGGATTTAGAGATTGAATAACTAGATATCAAAACCACATTCCTCCATGGTGACTTAGAGGAAGAGCTCTACATGGAGCAACCTGGGGGCTTTGAGAAAAAGAGACAAAATCACTTGATATGCAAGTTGAGGAGGAGCCTTTATGACTTGAATCAAACGCCCTAAAATTGATATAAAAGGTTTGAATCTTTTATATATGATAATAAATTGAATAAAACTAATTCTGATAGTTGTGTTTTTATGAAAATATACTCTAGTGGTGATTTCATTATTCTCTTGGTTTATGTTGACAACATGTTGGTCGTTGAAAGTGATTTGAAAAAAATTAAAACATTAAAAATGATGCTTGGAAATAAGTTTGTCATGAAAGACTTGGGTGTGGCAAGGCAAATTCTTAGAATGAAAATCACTAGAGATCGTAAAGATCGAAAGCTTTGATTGTCACAAGAGAAGTACATCGAGAAAGTACTTCAGAAATTCAACATAGACAAGTATAAATCGATAACATCTCCTCTTGCAAGTCATTTTAAGTTGTCACATGATGGTTGCCTTAAAGATGACAAGGAGAAGGAAGAGATAAAAAATGTGTCATATGCCTCGTCTGTAAACTCTTTATGTATGCAATGGTGTGCACGAGACCGGATATTGCTCACGCGGTTGGTGTTGTTAGCCGTTTTCTTTCTAATCCGGATAAGATGTATTAGAATATCGTTAAGTGGATACTTAGATATTTAAAGGGAATAAATAACTATTATATTTATTTTGGTGGCACAAACAATCCAGTATTGAAGACATATATGAATGCCGATTGGGCCGGTGATATAGACTCGAGGAAGTCTATATCCGATTATTTGATTTGTTTTGGAAACAGAGCCGTGTCATGACAATCTAAGTTACAAAAGTATGTTGCACTCTCTACTATCGAAGCCGAGTACATAGCCATTACGGAAACATGTAAGGAACTAATTTGAATGAATATTTCTTGCATGAATTAGGTGTTCGACAAGAGAGTTATCAGTTATGTATTATTTTGTGATAGTCAAAGTGCAATTCACTTGGGCAAGAATCCGATGTTTCACTCTTGGTCTAAGTACAATGAGTTGAGGTATCATTGGATACGCGATGTGCTTGAGAGCAATGAATTGATGTTGGAGAAGATCCACATGAGTGAGAATGGTTCGGATATGTTGACAATTGCCGATATCGCCATTGAAGCTTGAAACTCATTGTGAAAAGACGGGATTAGCTGGAGGACACGCTCCATGAGTCGGGAGGAGAAGTTTGTTGGGTCTATCACTCATTCTTTTTCATTTTCTATTTATTTTCTATTATTTATAATAATTAAAGTTTGTAGGGTCTTATTTGTAAAATTTTTAAAGAATCTAATAAGAAATAGAAAAGTGAAAAATAGAATAAGTTTTCCCGACAAAAATACTTTCCTCTTTCTCTTTGTTCTCTGATTCACGACTACTATAGTATTAAAACCCTAACTGAGTTTAACTTTGTAATCTAATTTCAGCGCGAGATTATTCTTTTTAAAGCGATCTTTTTGGCAGAGAAACGTCAATATTATTCATGGTCTAATATCCTGGCCATAACTAATTCTCTTCCACCGCTATATATACAAAACAGGAGGACGACGTCGTAGCAATACCAAGCCAGTCTGAACTGGTATTATGGTCAGCTTAAAAAAGTCAAATTCTTATAACTGTTACATGTCCCACCGGACATGCAAGAGTCAAATTAATTAACTGGATTTTCATTAACGGACTTATCGTTCACGGTATATAAACAAATTATACAAAGAAATGACAATTGTTAATTTCTTTCAATAATGGATATTAATTTGGCTCACATGCAACTTGCATGGAGTTGCCACGTAGCGTTGATTATTTGATTTCACATGGATTTCAACGGAAGGCTTGTGCAGATCGACTTTATATAGCCTTGATAAATAATAATTAATCTTTTGCTCACATGAGTAAAGTCAACGTGGCGTCTCGATCGGTCGGATTAAGGGGCGGATATAAAGGGGCTTAGGCTCAAATGTTCACACATATTATAAAAATTAATTATATTTATATAAAAATATTTATTAGCTTTTTCATTGTCAATTGAGTCTTCATTATGAAAATTAGAGTTATAACTCAGGTTTTGTCCCGCATCATCTTTCGGGTCCCGATAGACATATTCCAACTCGAACCCTTCACAAAAGATCAAAGTCGGCCAGCAGTGATTACTTGCTCGTCAGCTTCCTTACGCTTTTCGGGTTTCAGCACTCGTCGACTTGCACGCATGTCAGACTCCTGGTATGTGTTTCAAGACGGGTTGTCTAGGGAGCCCGCCTGGCGGTTATCGATGGGGCACGCTAAGCACGCACGGGTTAGGTAGCTGAGCCGACGGCAGCATCCGGGATGAGCCCGGTCTCGTACCGCCGGCACAACCAGCAATGGTCCATGCCCTGAGATTACAAGCATGGTCTCACGATCGAGCCTGACCGAGGCGCATCGCCGGCCCCCATCCGCTTCTCTCTCGGCAATTTCAAGCATTCTTTGACTCTCTTTTCAAAGTCCTTTTCATCTTCCCTCGCGACACTTGTTCGCTATCGGTCTCTCATTAGTATTTAGCCTTGGACGGAGATTACCGCCAATTAGGGCTGCATTCCCAAACAACCTAACTTGCCAACAGCGCCTCATAGTGCGGCAGGGTCCGGGCCGGACGAGGCTTTCACCCTCCCTGGCGCCCCTTTTCAGGGGACATGGCCCGGTTCGTCGCTGAGGTCACTTCTCCATACTACAATTCGGGCGGCGTGGCCGCCGCGATTCTAAGGCTGTGTTGCTCCCGGCTCGCTCTCATAACTAGGGGAATCCTCGTAAGTTTCTTCTCCTCCGCTTATTTATATGCTTAAACTCAGCGGGAGCCTGCGTCTTAATTTGACTCAACATAGGGAAACTTATCAGGTCCAGACATAACAAGGATTGATAAACTGAGAGCTCTTTCTTGATTCTATGGGTGGTGGTGCATGGTCGTTCTTAGTTGGTGGAGCGATTTGTTTGGTTAATTCCATTAACGAATGAGACCTTAGCCTGCTAACTAGCTATGCGGAGGAATCCCTCCGCAGCTAGCTTCTTAGAGGGACTATGACCGTTTAGGCCACGAAGTTTGAGGCATAACAGTCGCGATGCCCTTAGATGTTCGGGCCGCACGCGCGCTACACTGATGTATTCAACGAGTTTATAGACTTGGCCGAAAGGCCCGGGTAATCTTGAGAAATTTTGTCGTGACTAGGGGATAGATCATTGTAATTGTTGGTCTTCAACGAGGAATGCTTAGTAAGCGCGAGTCATCAGCTCGCGTTGACTATGTCCCTGCCCTTTGTAATTCAGGTTTTGTCCCGACAATATAGTTCTCAAAAAATAATTAACAATATAAATTTTCACATTAAAGAAAATTTAGCTATAATATTTTTAAATGCTAAATAATAATGATAATTATAATAATTATAATAATAAATAGTATAATTAAATACATAATGATTTGTAAAGAATCATATAAAAAGTTAAAATCATTTAAAAAGTTAATACATACATTATTTTAAATGAGGAGAGAGAATCTATTTTATAGGGTTAATCTTCTGATAGGTTACCGAACTTCGATGTTTATCCATATTTGGTCACTAAACTTTCATTTATTCATTTTTAGTCACTGAACTTTGATGTTTATTCATATTTGATCACTCCCATTAGTTTTTATTTTTGAATGAAAAAACAAATAGGAGTGATCAAATATGAATAAACATCAAGGTTCAGTGACTAAAAATAGATAAATGAAAGTTCAGTGATCAAATATGAATAAACATTGAAGTTCAGTGACTTATCAGAATATTAACCCTATTTTATATGAGCTCTTGGATCCAAAAAGAAGAGGTTTAAATAAAATAAATAGTGGAGAAAAATAATGATGTGAATACTTAAAAAGTTCAGATGTTTAATCCTCTTTATGTATTAAGAATTGTTTATCAATTTAGTTTTATTTTAAATATTTATCATGCGTATGATATATTATTGGCTTATATTATATTAATGACATTATAATTTAAAATCTATTTAATATTTAATATTGTTATCAATATAATTATTTTTTAATAATTTTTTACATTATATTTTTTAATATATTATATTTGGTTTTGAATCCCGTTAACCTGCCCCCGTAATTTGGCATCGACATTTGTTCTTATTAAAAATTTGATGGATTGAATTTAATTGATTTTACCCTGTATAGGTCGGGACTTTTGTCTTTTGATCAGCGGCTGGAGAAGTCACAAGTTAATTCTATATGATGTGGAGAACAAATCTTTGGTTTAGTAGAAAATGAAAATAAAATACTAGATCAGGATGATCTCTAATTCGAAATATCAATATGAAAAAAAAATCTTTATAAGCATTCAAAGTGGAATGTTTGACGTCCTTGTCTAAAAAAAAACAGAAAATACTTAAAAAACATTTCTTAATTAAATATTGAGTTGTGTATTGTAAGTTCAGAATAAGAAATTTTGAACTACTTAAATCCAAACTAATTTAGTATTATGAAGAGAAAATTTAGAATACTGAAATTCATATATCAGATTGATTAATAATCCAACATATTATATATATATATATAGACAAGAAATAATAATAATTTAATAACCCACATCTCTTTAATTTGCTTTTTTGTATGTATTTAGATGATTTTCTTACTCAGGGTTTAATGGAGATAATTCAATCCTGAATTCCGGATGTATTTGAGGCTCAAAATTACGTGTTTATTGTTGTTCCGTCTTTTTTAGAACCCAAATCAAATGGTAATCCCAACATTTTTTTAAAATAATGAGTTATTTCAAATAAAATTTTCTTTATGAAGATATCAAAATCAATATGGAAAGCCGTTAATATGAATAATAAATCATTTAACTTAATTAAATTACAAAGTTAGTATTGATGATGGTATTACCGATATTATCTCCCAAGTTCTTTTCTATACAAAAATTATTATGTTAAATAGTGAACTAAAGATTGACTTTTGGAACCATAGTAATTAATTTGGATTCTTCTAGGCTGATAATAGAATGTTAATTGTTATACTTTCTGTTACATTTCAGATAACATTTCTCATTATATTTCAAATGTTTTTCATTTACTTGGGAAGGAAACTCAGGAAAAGACATCCAATTTGTCGTTGGAGTCTTGGGAGTTTCCTTTATAACTTCGGTAACTGTATATCAGTTCAATGAAAAAGAAGGGGCCAAAAGCCTCACCTTGCTTCAAAAACAAAACAAAAAAGGATGGAGAATTCTTTGTTGACCTCTCATATCAGAGTTATTTTTTAACCACTAAATTGAAAGATAACTTTTACAACCATAAAAAATAATCTGGATTTCTACCAGATTTAGTCACAATTAATGCAAGCGTCTCTGCCACCTCCCACCGCCCTGTAATTGAATATGGTACGAAGAGTGTTGCGAAATATAGAAATTTTGTTCAACACGGCTATTAATTTAGGAAAATTTTGTCAACTAAAAACACAATTCGCCACAAAAGTAGAAGGCGAGGAAAATTACAAGTGGATAACCCAGCAGGCGACCCTTGTAGTTGTAGAGGTAATTTCTTACCAATTTTTTTTTTTCGCACAATCTCTCCAATTTAATTATGTAAAGATTTCACTCGTACGCACGTGTAGCATGTCTATTTCGATTTATTTTGAAATTCGATTACGTATGAATCTACTGAACTAAAATTTACTTAGGATGTAGATGCTTAACAATTAATTATTTGATAATTTTATTCTTGACAATCAATTTTATATAAACTCAAAACAAATAAAAAAATAAAAGTATTTATAAAGATATGAATTGAGTTATGGTGCTATGCATAACATAGACCGCTCATGATAAGAATTAATTCTTCATTTTCAGAGTCTCAATGGTTAATCAGAATCGCTCAAAAATAATTTTATATGAATATTTAATTATAGATCAAACTTTATATTTTTTAAATTTTATTATTATTTTTTAAATAGTTAGAAAATTACTTTATTCAATTATATGAGTTATCCAAATGAAGTGATTTTGTAATTATTTTAAAAAATAATAAAAAATTATAAAAATATAAATTTTAGTCTATTACTAAATATTGACATAAAATCATTTTGAACGGTTCGGATTGACCATCTTGATTTTAAAATTGAAGAACATATTCATAGTACGAGTGAGATTCATGCTATACAAAGCAACATAGCCCAACTCCAAATATATTTTTAAACTTATGAATTAATTATGGTTTAAGTTTCATACTGAATATCACTTGATATTTCATTGAAGATCAATCATATATGATATTTTTCTGAAACAGAGGAAATTGCCCTTCTGCAATTTCATTAAAACAGAAATATTTACATGGTTGTGTACAAAAGCAAAAGAGCTGAATACCAAACACAGGACGGTATTATGGAGCACTCAACCGCAAATTATCATAGTAATAAGTTCGTGATTCGAGAAAGATTCGGCAAGATAAAAAATTTGAGATTCAGGTATAATATGAATATAATTCCGGAATAGTTTGTTTTATATAATATAAATAAAATATATATTAAAAAATTAAAACTTAAAAAAATATAAACAATATAAAACCCATTTAAAAATATTATATATGTATTTTTTTCACGAAAAAACCATGTTATTTGTGAATAAAATATATTTATCAAAAATTATATTATATATTAAACTGACGAATTATTCGTGAAACATCTGACTCGGACAAAAATGAATTATTCATGGACCATATTACTATGCACATTACAATAGAGCACATTACTTTACAAAGTAATGTTAGGGACAAAGTGATAAATCTAGTCTATTATATGATAATTGTAATAATTTAAATAATAGTCTTTGGTGAAATATCAAATGATACTCAAATTATATGAAATTTGAAACATAATAGTCCATAAGTTAAGAATACATTTGTTAATTTCATTTAAGGATCTTTTTTGATTTTACATGATATAAGATTGTCAGAATAATTAGTTATTAAAGAATCACATCAATTAATTAATTATAATATATTTTTTTATTATTTCATCTAGACCTGAAAATCATGAAATTTTATGAACACATATTTTTCGTAAAAAATAATAATTCAATCATTTGGATTTAAAAATTGAATGTCAGAATTTTGAAATATAAATTGAAAAGTAAATTTGTGATACTTTGTGGCACATACAATTTGTGATGTTGGAACCTCCTCATTAACTAATTACAGATTTTCTGTATAAAAATAAAGATCAATATATATTCAGTACATTAGAGACGGAGGGAAGGAGCGGACCAGCATAGGCCAGACCCCAACTTCTAAAAAAAATTGGTTAAATTAAGTAATTATTGAACCATTTTAATAATAAAAAATTTTTTTTATATTCCGTTCCCCCCAATTCTCTCATAACTCTATCATCTTTCGATCACCTTATTCGAAATGCTGATTCCTCTCTGCGGTACACACTGATTCGCCTCTGGACAATATGAAATTGTGGGTACAAACCATCTTATATTTTTATTTGTCGTCCCCCATTGCGTATCCAAACAGAATCTCGTACGTGTACATAACTACATATAGATATGTTCTGGCAAAATGCTGCATACAGTAGCGAAAGCAGTACAGTAGTTAAATTAAAATCAGTTCTTGCTTCATCGGAAAACAATGTTTTTTTTTTATGTTAATGTTGTAATTTAGAAATCAATAATTTAAGAATTGATTTCTAAATTTTTGTTTATGAAATGAATGATGAATAATAATTTTTTTTTTTTGAGAATTTTATTATTTATAAATTATTCGAATTGATGATTTGAACAGTAGAACTATATAATATAATTTAATAAATGCTCTAACTTATCCTTAATCTTTGTAATTAGTTAGAAGCTTTAATTAATCAGAATAAGATTAGTATCTGGCGTAAAACTATTCTGAGCTAAGACCATGGAGACCTCCGGAGTATGATTTTTAAATCATTTTTAAATTTTAATTTGTGCTACTTTTATATTAAAATCGTATGGAATATAAATTTTTAATTTTTAGTGCTTTTTAATTATTTGTTTTGGACTTTTTAAAGGACTCTAAAAATTAATAAAATAATTAATATTTGCATAAGAAAATATATCACTTTTAAAAATTCAAAAAATAGTTAAAAAACTTGAAAATAGATTTTTTTGTATCTTTGTACCATATGATATAAAGAATGTATTAAGCAATATAAATCTAAATTTGAAGATAACTCGATGTGTTTTACTTTTAGTATGTGAACTAAATTAATTATGTCTACATATTATATAATAAGGAATCTTTAGTTAGTTTAATTACAAAATATTTGTTGAAGAATTAGATTGACTTCGAAATGAGACATTATTATATATATATAAAAAAAAAGATCACAATCATGGATCAATCCTGAAGCACATTAATATGCGGCTGCTCTCTCCTCCACCTCATTGCAAAACAGCCTTCTCAATCTCAATTACTCATGACAGCTCTTGTTTTAAAGACGATCCAAAGCAATTGGTGCAGCCTACTGGGAGTCTGCTGTCGGATAACGACCCAATCAAGTTGGGTTGAAGCTCATAAATGATAAATTGGCAGCATTCTGGTCGTGACACTTCTCGGATCCATCCAGCGAATACAGCCCGGTTTCTTCTCCCCTTCGTACCGATAACGAGGTCACCTTTTTGCTCTCCCTTTCTGACTTGAAGTTGTTCTAATCCGTTTAAATAAAAAAAAATCTAGACGCCCACATCACGATGACGATTGTTTAATTTGTTCCGTCCTTTGGAGTTGGAAATTGTCAATTTGGTCACTGTATCAATATATTGTGATGTTTTTATTTTATATTTGAATCTGTAGAAAAATTATATATATTTTGGAAATATATTTTTTATTCCATAATATAAGTATAAATAATTTATATTTTCTTAAAGGTGATGATACAGTGCTCCCAACACCACTCTCCAATTTCCCCTAATATTATTGGGTATAAACTCATGCGTTGTAACTTCGTAGTTCGTAGGCTGCAGCAAGAGATGGGAGAAAAGAAATTAAATGGTAGAGAAGATGATGAAAAGAGACGGATGTTGAATTTCTTTAACTCTTAAATTAGAGATGAGCAAATCAGAAAAGGTTCAATAGAAATTATCTCCTGCTTAACCCCGCTTAGATTTTATAATTTTCACTCTGATGGTTTTGAAATTCTCCATGTCTTCCATAATTATTGAAAAATCATAAAATTTTAACTTCATTTGAATCTAAATTATAAAATTCGAAATGATATTTTTTGTATCATATATAAGATGATATTTACAAAATATCAATTATTTTTATTATTTAAGAATTTAAATAATAGTTATTTGATATTTAATTTTAATGGCACCAAAATGGTGGTAATTGAATCCCTTCACATTATTATTATGTGTATCAAAAATTTTGCTCGCCAACTCTAAAGTGTTTATTAATTATAAAATTTGTATGATTTTTATTATTATCTATTAATTATTCATTTCAATTCGTATTTCAATTTATATTCATCAGTTATCTGTTCTATTGAGAATACATTTAGATGAAAAAAAAAATTCTACCTACGTTTAATAATTACATCTATATACACAATAAAATGAAGACACCACTATATAATTTTAATAAAAGCAGATCCAAACTGATTATGTTTATAGAAGACAAATAAATGAGTCGTCTACTTTGGCAAGTGCATTTCAAATTAAAAAAAAAAATAGAGACAAATATTAAGTCATCTTCCCCCAGGATATTAGAGGAAAATTTATATTTATATAATTTAGTCATTTTCCCCAAAATATCTTAAATTACTCATTATTGACATTGATTAAAACTAGAATGGGTCGGGTGTCAATCGGGGTCGGGTCGGGTCATATTATTTATTATTTTTGTTGAACCCGAGCCAATTAAATTTGGGTAAAAAAATCTTGACCCATATCCGACCCGATCGGGTCACGAGTCAACCCGATCTGATCCGTGTAAAATAATTAAATATTAATTAATTATTTTTATATAATTTTAAATAATTAAATATTAATTAATTTAAAATTAATCTTAATTAGTGTATATTTAAGTTTTAATTAGTACTAAATCATAAAATTAATTCAAAAAATATAATTAATCGGGTCAGGTCGGGTTGACCCAAACCCGACCCGATTCGGGTCAAAAAAATCAAACCCATACCCGACCCATTTATTTTCGAGTCGAGTTCGGGTCGGATCGGGTTAACCCATCGGGTTGGGTCAATAATTGACACCCCTAATTAAAAGCTTGGCAAAGGGAGTTGTATATAGGGGATATGGATACAGTATGAGTTGGACGTATATATTTTCATTATCATCACTTTTTAAATTATAATGAAATTTTTTATGAGTAATTATAAAAGGAGAGTTCAAATGTCTTAATTTTTTTGCCTCAATCATGCCTCTACCGTTTTAATTTCTAAAAACTCAAAAATTAAAACTAAATTATCAAAACAAAACTGTTAGATTTGATTTATTTTATTTTTCTCCTTGTACATACAAAATTATTCATTTTTTCTCTTTAATTTTATGTAAATCAACAAGTTATAAAATGAACATCTAGCAATTAATATTCAAACATCATAGTTTTAATCTATACATAAATAAAATGACTTAGATAAGATCTAACTTTTTAATTTAATATATTAGTCTCTAATTTTGAGTTATTAAAAATTTAAAAAGTTAAGACATGATTGAGACAAATTGAACCTCTTCATTTATGAAATTTAAGAGTTTGATTCTCCATTTTTTTATAAAAAAAAAATTACAAGATTAACATACATACCAATTCAAGTTATGTATATATTAAATAAAAGGAGTCCGGATTTGGACAAACAACTGATTCGCAAAAATTTCGCCAATAATTTTTTGGTGACTCGTTCCATTATTACGAACAACGACCACCTGACTTTATTTTGACTTTTGGACTTTCTGATTGCGTTGATGTTACTAAACCTTGTGTACAAATAATTGTACCAGTCTTAGGGTATATGTCATTTTAATGCAATTCTCCTACAGGAGTTTGGCCTACTCCTATCAATGGGGCGCTTATATATATATATATATATAAAGAGAGAGTTGGACGCATAGCTCGGATCGTTTTTATTTATATATCCAAAAATAATGTTTTTCTTTATTTATTTGTTGGTACTTTGAAAAATAATAGGGAATTATGCATGTAAATTCAAATAAATACGTTATGCCCCTCTTTCGAAATTTATTCTGACTCTATATTTATCGAAGAATTGTAAATTCCCTTTTATATTTAGTATATTAATAACTTTATGTTTGACAAATAAATTAAAAATGAAAAACCTAGATAGGATATTCTTTCAAAGAATTTATTTTTGATAGTAGTAAAACATGCAGATGAAAATTATATAGAAATAAAAGCCAAATCCAAGTTGAATATTAAAGATAAAAACGTTTTTGAAGTAAAAAAATAATAATTCCTGATCTTTGTTTCACCTAAAATATGTTAAAACATTTTCAATTAGCACTATTTTATTTATCAAATACACATGTAACTCGTTCCCATTCACGTACTCTGTCGGCAAAATCTTGAGAACAAGTTCTTGAGTTGTAGGCTTTTTTTTTTTGGTTTCCTTTTTTGATAAAATAAACTTGTGTTTCTCTCTTTAATACATGTCATTCAAACAGTACAGGAGCCGTGACGCCAAATACCTTGTGCTAACTTTAATCCTTGCTTGAGCATCACAATTACTCTTAAAAACAGCTAGCCCCACACATTTCATCTCTATAAATACAGTACTCGGAAACAGTCTCCGAACTCATCAGTACTTAGAACCAATTCAACTCTTCAATCAAAAAAAAATAGAATAGAACCTCACTCATGGCTTTCACAAACAACCATGACAAAACACTTGCACTAATCCAAGAATATCTCCTCGGCGAATCCTCTGTGGACCTCCCCAAAGCATGCATCAAACCAGAACCGACTGAACCGGCTATGGAGACGCTAGAATTCAGCTGTGAATTATACCCCGATAAAAGTAGACCATCTCTTACTGTCCCACTTCCACTGGTACAAAAATTTGAGTGGTGCTCACCATCAATGAAGACACCTGAAAAGAGTCCGAGCTTGATTGACATGAGAAAGTACCGTGGAGTCAGGAAGAGACCATGGGGGAAATATGCAGCTGAGATACGTGACCCGAAGAAGCGCGGGTCCCGTGTTTGGCTTGGGACATACGACACAGCAATTGAGGCAGCTAAGGCATACGACCATGCAGCTTTCCGCATGCGTGGACGCAAGGCAATTTTGAATTTTCCTAACGATATAGGTAGCATCGGTACTATCGACAAATCAGTGCAGGAAAATCATAGCCATGTTGATGGGGTTAAAACTGATGCTTCAGACACTGCTAATAACATTGAAATTTCAAAGTTTGCTCCATCCAGTTTGTCAAACTGTGGTGGAATGATAGATAAGAATTTTTTTTTTGGTCAGAAGAGGGGAAGAGAGTTTGTGGAAGAACCGATGACCGAGGTAAAGAAGGAGAGGTTGATAGAAACAGATGAGGATTTAACGGTTGAGCTGTCGATGATCGACGACTCAGATTGGGAAGGATTTCTAAACGTGCAATTGCTGTCTCCAATGCCTTCACATTCACTCTTGGGGCTTATTGTCAACTGAGATAAAGTGACAATATAAGTATACAACCCAATTGACAAGTTCTTCAGGCTTTTCTGTAAATTGTTGTTTTCATTGGAAATATTTTGATTTTTTTTTCTTTTATTTGTTTTGTTCTTCATTATAAAAGGGTTGTAGAGAAAACTATATTTTGGTTACTGTCAGAAAGTCGCTGAGTAAAGGGTTTGGCAAACCATGTTATTTTAGCTTGTTAAGTTATATGAGCTACTCGTGGCTTTGTAAATTTCAGCAATATATGCAGTTTAGCAAGAATATTGCTTATCCAACTTAAAAAGTGAATGTATAAGGAAGCAAATTCTTAGAATTGGTCATCGAAGTTCATCAATTGATACTGGTAATGTGCAAGGATCAGCTTTTGATGCGTTTATCTATTTACTTTCTCTTAGCTTTGCTGATACAGTGTACCCAAGTACCAGTTTACAGATTTTTATTGCTTGGGATCTTTTCCTTCTTTTCCTGCTGTTTTACATAGGTAAACCTGTGTGCTTTTTAGACAGATGTGCTACTGCTTTACAAAAAAAAAGGAAGAAAAAAATTTAAAAAAAAAAAGAGAAAAAAGTATTTAGAAATAACAGAACAAGCTGTGCGCAAACTATAAATGTATTTGTTTAATGTTGAGAAGTATGTTAAAGTGAAGTATCAAGGAAGATGGAAGCTTATCTTGTAAAAGGACAAAGTCCATATGTTGGCATCGGCAGTTATTGTATCACAGTTCACAGAATGGAGATTAAATGCCTCTGTTTTTTTTTAAATCTTTTCTTTGACCCCCAGAATCAGGCAATCATTACAGGCTGTGTTTTGTGCTGTTTCTAACATAGTAGAGATGACATGTTTGAGTCTACAATATCTGAGAAGTATTCAATTACCTACTAAACGTATAATTGGGGACAAATATTATACAATTATAATGTGATGAGCCCGTAGACTTTCTCAAAGATTTGATTTACAAATCTCTACTTCCTAACTGGATCAATTAATTATAGCTTAAAGAGTCGACTCTCTCTAGCCCCTATTTCAGTATCAGTTAAAATTGATTCAATTCCAATTTCCTAACTAAGCATAAATTTGAACAAGCCCAACTTAAGCATAATTCCACTCTCTAACTGAAGCATTTACTGAGTTTTCCATCTATCACAAGAAAATTGATTACCATTTGTTGATTGATTCTTATAATTTGGGGACTGGTGATTGACAAATTAATTAGATTAGAATAAACCAATAACATCCTTGAACTGTTCCCAACTAGCTATGTACCTTGCTACACTATAATCAATATTCCATTGGATATTATGGAGATACCAACCAATTAATTATGCAGTTATATATAACCAGAGACACAGTGCCATATGACCATTGTTAATTAGTTATAATATGTACCGCCTTGCTCTGACTTGCATGCATGTTTGACTTGGCCAAATTCCCGCCGCTTGTAATCTGCAATTGAGCTCATAAAGTCATACTGTTATCACCTATGCTTTCTTCTACCAGGGGACCATGCCGATTGCAATATCCTTTTCGGCCCGTTGTGGGATGGCGACCTGGTCCTAGCTAGATGTCACAAAGTGGGATGGATGATATATTGATATCTATTGTTTTTTTTTCTATTCTTATTAAAATAATATGGGTAAGGTAGGCAGTTCGATAATTTTTTTTAGAAAAGGACATTTTTTTTTCAGGATTTAGCATGAAAAGTATTAACTCATTTTTCTAGATTCATTATTCAAGGGATAGTTTGCTATGGATTGGAAGAAGTGCCATTAATTTATTAATCAACAACAATGATTTATACTCATCAATCTCTTTTCTCTAGTCATGAAAAGATGTTTGTCTTAGCCATCCGATACTCAAAATTGAATAGTCTAAAATTATTTCATTAGTAGAATCTCCCATTCAATTGATTGCTAAAATCAAATTGACAAAATAGTTGAACTAAATCACAAAAAAAAACCGACCTCATTGAACAAAATAGTCATGGTGCTTCATGAAATTAAGGGCCGAAAAGAGTAGTTATGAAATTTGTTCAATTCTACGTCAACAGAAGAAATTCCAATTAAAATTTCTACCACAAAAAAAATAGAATCAACTAGACTTAAAATTAATTCCACCACATATGAAAAGTAGCAGAATAAATTCAAAACATTCCAGAATAACAGGGAAAGGTAAAAACGGAAATCCGATGCCACTAGCTTTAGTGGCATCATATTCTGCCAACTTATTTTTTAATTTATATTTTAAAGTTTTATATTTAAATTTTGAATATAAATCATTGATCTTATATAAATAGATGTATGTTTATAAAATTTTGTAATTTTTAAAGGTCATTTTATGCTATATCAAATGATAACAAATGAATGAATTAATTAACTATGATTGATTTATCTTTATATATTTATTTTTTTATTATTTGATTTAATATGAAATGATCTCTAAAAATCATGAAATTTTACGAATATACATCTATCATAAAAATAAAAAATAAAAAATAATAATTTTAATTTTAATTTTAAATATTAAACTTTAAAACATAAACTCAAGATAAATTAATAGCACCGGATGCCACTTTAGTGACATCGAATCCTTCTCAGCGTATGAATGGTCAATTTGATATTTCAACTGTTGGACTCAGTATGGGTCAAACCGTCTATCAAGCATCAAACTTGTGTTATTTAATAAACTGCCTAGCTTTGTTGACCGTACAGCCCCGACAGATTATAGCCTTAGTTAATGTATCATACCCATTCTTGTCAGTAAATTCACAATTCAACCCTACTACATTCCATAGAGAGCAATTAAATTCGAAATTGATCTCTTTCTACTGTAATTTAGAAGATGTGAACAAGAGCGTTGACATTTGGAGTGTCAATGGGTCGGGTCGGGTTGGATCACATTATTTTATTATTATTTTTTATCCAACCCGAACCCGACTCGATTAAATTCGGGTCAAAAAATTTTAACTCATATCCGACTCGTGTAAAATAATAAAATATTTATTAATTATTTTTATTTAATTTTAAGAAAAAATATTGATTAATTAATAATTAATCTTAATTAGTATATAATTAGTGTATATTTAAGCTTTAATTAGTACTATATCATAAAATTACTTCAAAAAATATAATTAATCGGGTCAGGTCAGGTTGACCTGAACCCGACTCGATCCGATTCAGGTCAAAAAAATTGAATCCATATCCGACTCATTTATCTTCAGATAGTGTCACGATGGATCAGATTCGAGTTAGATCGGATTAACTCGTCGATCGGATCAAAAATTGACACCCCTAGTTCACATACATTTATGCGTTGACATATATCACATCGGTGCTGGATTTTTTTCTCATTCAATCAATATTGTCGGTAATTAAGAAAAAAAAAAAAAAAATTGTAGACGGACTAGTGGGAGTTGGGGTCTACAGGCATATTTTAAATTAAAAAATTGCAGACCGACTAGCATTGTTTTCCTTTTTTTCTAAATTCCTTGATAATATTTTTTTACAATCTGATAACCAATTCTATATATATTCATAAAAATTTAAAAATGAATTTTTTTACTAATATATTATTAAACTTATAGACTAATTTTATTTCAATTTTGGTGTAATTTGAGTATCATTTCATATTTCATCAAAATTATATGATAATTTAATATTTTTGATAGAATATCAAATGACACTAAAATTGCATCAAATTTGAAACACAAATATAAATCTATAAATTTAAGAATGTGTTTGCAAAGTTTATTTTTTATCTTTTATTTTTTATGAATTTATTTAAAGTTTATTGTTAAAATTATCCAAAAATTTTAGTTGTTAAAGATCCCACACATAGCTTTTTACCAAAAAAAAAAAAGAAAAAGAAAAAACAGAGACGAGTAAGGAGCAAGTATCAGGATGTTTACTGCAACGTTGCCTAAACAAAACTAGAAAGAGACTGGGCCAGGTCAAATCGGGCTCATAAATGGTGATAATTATCAATACGACTCTTTCTGTTTTAGTAAGGCCGATATATTTATCTACTTCAAAACAATAATAAAAAAACAAGACCTATATATAATTCTTTCTTTGGTTTTTCTTTTTCCTTTTTGTTTCGTTTCTGTTTGGCTTTCGGTTTCCTTACGCTTTTCTTTTTCTGTTCAAATTATGCGCTTCGTTTATAATGAGCCAACTTTATTTTCATTAAATATTACAAAAATGATTATGTTATTTGATTTTATTTGGTCCTGATCGGGTTTTATAATTATGAATTTATGATCATCATGTTTTAGAATCTCGCTCTGGTTTTGACAACTATATTAAATTAGACTAATCAAACCTAATTAATTAGTAGAAATATATGAAAATATAATTAGTATTATAATTTTAGGAATAGACCTTTTACTCATATGACTACACATATGACTACATATATATTTAGTTCTTAGTTAATTAAAGTTCAATTACTGGATTAGACTCCAAATTTAAGTTATTGGTCTTCTTATTCGTTTCGCCTTTTTTTATTTAAACAAAGGGATGAACATCTAGCTAACTAATATCATGTGAGACTAGTTTCTACACATTTTTTTTTACCAAATTCATTTTAGTGCAAGCATATCTTTCAATACCCGATTAAGAATCGAATACTAGTGGATATTTTGAGTGGAGCGACATCATTAAGTACAAACGTAATATTTAATCAATATTTATATATGATATCAATTAAAAGATATATGGAGATCAAACCTTATAAAGCTAAAGAAAAAAAAAATACAACACGATTACCATTTTCTTCCTTTCGGTCTTATTTTAATATGAGAAAATATTTAAGCCCTAAACTCATTCTAGTACGAATACTGAATTAAGACAAGTTCTATGTGTAAACTGTAAATTATTGTATGATTACTTATATCATACAATATTTTACAGTTTACACGTAGGGCATATCTTAATCACGTGCAGTATCAGATCATCGTTTTCACAGTAATATACTATTCACTAGGATTAATAAAGTATCTCTGAATTAACTTACTAGTACTGGATTAATTGCTAAGCCTGAAACTAATGAAATAATCTAAGCTTATGTAGATAAACTTTCTGTAAAGTGAATAAAAATATTATAAGATTCATCGAAATGTATTTTAACGCTTGTGGGAGGCTGGGAGCTATATCGAATTCATAATCTATATACTTCTAATATACCTAATATATATATGCTCGAGCATTTTCTATTAGCCTCGCAAAACATATGCAGTGTTAGTAAAGAGACATTTATTGAATTTGTCATTGTCAACATTACTACAATTTTCTTATTTTGCTAGGAATAGTCAGCATGACCTGCCAGATAGCTTTCAAAGGTCAAACTCTTGAAGTTTTTTTGCTTATAAATACACCAAAAATCCCCCCTCTACCAGACCAAGAGATAATTTTTATAGTTTTCAAATTAACTAACTGACAAAAAACTGTTTGTGTTGTTTCTTCAATCTCCAACCTTTGAAGTTCCTTGTCATGGCATTCAACGGTTGCCATGATTATTCACTTGAGTTCATCCAGAATCACCTCCTCGATGAAACATGTCTCAGTCCGGTACTTAAATTGGAACCAACTGAATCGGCTGTGACCATCCTCCAATTTGGCAGTCAAACATCTCCAACTGAAGACAAACCATCGCAAACTGGATCCCTACCAAAAGAGAAATGCTTTGATTGGGGTATACAACCAGTCAAAGAGGTGAAAACAAAATACCGAGGCGTAAGGCAGAGACCATGGGGGAAGTATGCGGCTGAAATCAGGGACCCGAAAAAACGGGGTTCACGAGTTTGGCTTGGGACATATGAGACAGCTATTGAGGCAGCTAGAGCATATGACCTGGCAGCTTTCCGGATGCGAGGTTCAAAGGCGATACTCAACTTTCCAAATGAGATCGGCTGTAGTGGAAAACCAACGGTTGTGGTGCAAAACAATACTAATCGTGTTGCTAAATCTAATGAAATTATCAGAACCAAGAACACATCATCATCTGATGAATCACAGGATAGTTCTGACTGGGATCAGAAGTTTAACGGATTAGATGATCAGTTGGATACCTGGGCTAAATCAGTATATGGCACTGATAGAGCAAATGCACATGTTGATGTGCAAACAATGCTAGCGAAGAGGAAGAGACATAATGAAGCAGATTTTGTGGTTGAAAGGGAACTGAAGAAAGAGAGGTTGGTAGACTTTGAGGTCGATATAATGCTTACCCCGACGAGCTGGATAGACATCGACCGTTTCGGCTGGGAGGAACTGCTCAATCTGCCATAGCTCCTTCCTTTGTCTCCAAATGTTGCACCGAGATTTTCTCTAAGTTGTTCTGTAGTAGTTGTATATATGACATATTAGCAAATCTTTATGTTTTATTTGGGATCAATGTCCGCAAGGAACGGGGGCGTATCAGCTCCTTGCTGTGACATTTCTCCTTTTCTTCTCTATTACATAAATTTCTTTTTCCTTTATGATCCACTTATTTCCCTTTCTTCAGTACAATAGTAACGTTAAATTAATTGCTAAAAACAAAAATTGCGTCGCACAGAATCTTTGCAACAATTTACCAGTGAGATGCCAAATAATCAAGGATTATATATTTTGATTTTTGAGGATATTAAAAAGATGGAATTTTACTTAACATGTTTGTTTAGAATATGTCCTTCTTTATTTCAACCTACGTATATACAGCATTGCAAGAGATGTACATACAAAATTAAAATGTATAGGCTGACATGAAGCTGTGTGGTAACGGTGAGGTACCAGTGAAATTAATGTTATGTATAATAAAATAGCTTCATCAGCATCGCCAAAGAAATTAACCAAAGTGACCACAATTTCACTAATAAGAATGACTGTACGTAATTGGGAAAAAAGAATGTTGGAGTGGTTGGCCTCATGAAATTGTTCAAGAATATTAATTAGCTTACTTACATCTAATTTTTTTATATATATAGTCGTACTTCCGTAGTCTTTTTCAGACCTCATTTAAAGATGTAACTGAAGGATGAATGATAGCATGCATGCTGGTAGTCTCTTCGTTTCGTGGCCAAGGAAAACAGAACATTTCAAGTTTTAAAGGAGACCTTACGATTTTGGGATAGAAGATTGGAGATTTATTTGTAACTATTTTAATTGTTCAATAGAATATTGTTCTGATTAATAATACAAGTACGCTTAATTTTTTTTTCCTCATGAAAATAATAAATTTTATATGCATTTAATTAGTTAACATTTCTCGATTCTGATTTCTAACATGAAAGAAAAAAATGGATTATGAGAATATTGAGTGTCAACTAAGTGATAGAGATCTTTATTTGTGCATGCCAGTAATACATAGCGTTTTTATATCTCCGGAGAACGCTTGCATTATATGTGCATCCTGTGAAAATCCATTGTAAATTGATTTGTATTCAAAATGTCAGGCTTGATAATAAAAAAAAAAACACTCCATTTCTTATTCAGGTCTTAAATTATATGGCAGGATGCGCTCAAAAGTCGTAAGTAATATAAGTTTTTTAATTAGGACTTCTTGCATTTTTCATATAAGAATTGACATTTTTGCATTGACCCTCTAACATTTTCTAATTTTGTGGATGTACGTACATATTTTAAAATATTACATAAATTAAATTTAGTCATGTTAAATGCATAGATTGAGCGCAAAAAAACTTTGGGGAATGTTAAAAACATTAATCACATTACCTAATAGTCCCTATGGTTTAGAAATCGGCAAACCCTCCATTCTTTAATATTTCAACGGTTGGACTTTGCATGGTGTCAGATTTAGATGCTGTGAAATTTATCCGATTCGTCCAAATTTAAACTTAATTTGACATGATTTTTTTTTTAAAAAAATTAAACTATTCTGATCTGATTCGATCCCGATCTAATTTGACCCGACCTAAAATTAAATAATTTACAATCAAATTAAAATTAATCTAAAATATAAAAAAATAACATATAAATTAATTCAACTACCCAATCGATGCGACTCTATTCCGATCAAATCTGATTCTTTCAGAAAAAACAAACTAACTTAGACCGATACGTCTGAACCAGATCCAACCGATTATCAGCTCTAGTCAAATCAGCTGTCCACCAATTAATAATTTAATTAAGAAACATGGGCCGCATCAACACAAGTTACTATCTCAACCCCATTTTTTAGCATTCATCCTGTACATGTCCTTGTCAACAATAGTAACAATTCAACTCTACATATCGTATCAACACAAGTTACATATTGCAACCCTTGAAAACTGGGCGTCATAGTAATTAAGTTTTTAACAAACTGGGGACAAATTACTAATGTTGAACTCTCACATGCATAAATTAATGCGGCCGCATGCACTGGACTTTTTTTCTCATACTATTGATAAATATATTATTGAATTTATTTTCACAGTAAAAAAAAGAATGAGAAGTGCCTAGAGCTATGATTAATTGGACATTATCGGCTTATCGCTATCGTTAATTGTCCGGAAAATAGTTATTGCTAACTAGGAAACTAAAAAAAGTTGCATTGTAGACAATTCCAACTTCCAAGAAACGATTTCAGTATCCACATTTAGTAAGTATAGAGATGGTAATAGAGCTGGTCAAAACAGGTTCGGATTCAGATGGGTCGTGTCAGATCTGTTTGACTTTTTAGAAGAAATCAGATTAGGTCAGAATCGGATTGGGATGGATCAATTTATGTATAATTTTTTTTAGATTGTAAATTAATTTTAATTAAATTATAGGTCATTTGATCTCAAATCGGATATAAATCGGATCAAATTAGTTTGACTTTTTTTAAAAAAATCAGATCAGCAAATTTGAACAGGTGAAATTTTGTGACCTCTAGGTATATAGAAACGCGGTACAACTAAATGCTAAACAAACTAGATGACCAAAGAGCCGGCCAGGTCAAATTGGTCTCGTCGATAGAAGGAACCGAACGTCATACAAGAATGAATATAAGAGCAAGTCTAAGCATGGTCATATATTCGGAACCCATTCAACCTTCTGGTTGTTCTTTTTTCTTTCTCCATATCTAAATTTAATTTGATAATTTAAAAGTGATGCATTTGAATAAATCTCTTTAATTCGTAACTTAACTATCTTATCATCAATTAAATTAGTATAATCCAGCAAAAATTATTGTCAAAAGCCCATATTCAACTAGGTTTTATTTCTACAGTTATATTATTCAAATTTCAAATTTTTGCGAGGATCAAGCCCGAACATCTAGTAAAATATTCACGTTCATACGACTTCACCCCATCCAAGCCCATTTTTCTTTCCTTTTAATTTATTTTCTACAGTCAGTCCCTCGGACCGCGGCGGAGGGAATCGGGGAGTTCCCAAGTCCTTGGGATCAAAATTGATTTTAAAGTTTGTTTTAACCGTCCGATCAGCATATAATCACTAATCTCGATGAAACTCATTTTTATTTTTATACTTTATTTCAATCTCAATGTTGATCTGACGACTAAAACAAACCTTAAAATCAATTTTAATCCAAGGGCTTGGAAGCCCCATCCCTTCATGGCACAAAGTGATTAAAGTTGAATCCTTGATTTTTCTTAGGAATCTCCAATTGCACTTCATGGCAGCGCGAAGTTGAATAGTATTGGGGAGCGAGAGGTGAGTTTGAAAATTCACTACTAATCCAGGTTTGAACTTATTTGGTTTATATTGCAGAGATGGTAAAATGTCACACCTCGCTACGGAGTTCTGTGGGTTTAAATTTTGAAAAAAAAATATATATATAAAAATGTACCGAATTGATTAGAATCTATTTAGAAAAAAAAATAAAAAAACTTCTCTAAACTTTAATCACTTCACTGCAATTTTAAAATTTTAGTTCAGGAGATCCGTTTTATTTTTTTCGTTTACGACAAGACATGAAATATAATTAATTATAAACTGTATGTCGTTGTGTACAGTTGGCATTGAAAAAGTTCAAATGACAATTTTGTCATTATGACATTTTCCTTTACTTCGATTCTAATTTTATGACAAAAATGTTAATATTCACGGTTCTTCATTTATTCGATAATTTAAATTCTCTATTTTAAATGAGAATTTTTTTTTTAATCCCATGTTTTATCCTCTATAATCGTCCCCTTAACCGTCTATCTTTGTTGCCGAAATTCAGAAATAAAAAATAATGGAAGTGAAATAAAAAATAGCAACTTCCTCTATTCTTACCGCTAGCGCACACTTTTTTCTTTCTACTTAGACGATTTCACCCATTTTATTACTAATGAAGTATTTCTCTATATGTATTACTTATTTCAATTGCATCACTCATAAAAAAACGAAATAATAATAATAACAAATTTGTAAGAATAAAAAATAAAATATTCACAATAGATAGTAAATATTTTAATTTTTGCTCATAAAACACAATTGAATATGCTCTGAACATAGCGAAAAGTACTATGAACACCTCGTAGAAGATACTATGATCACCTAGTCTAAGGTGCTATGAACACCTTGTTGATGGTGTTCTAAACACCATTCAAAATGTGATTGAATACCCACCAGAAGATGCTTTGAACATCCTATAGAAGTAGCTTTGAATACCCTACAAAGGATTATCTGAATACCCACATAATATTTCATGAACACACTATTGCATGTGCTATGAAAACCTATCACAATGTGCTATGAACACCATAGAAAAGGAATTATGAACACTTGTTGTTATAAATAATTCTCAGAATTATATTTATCAATTTATAAAATAATCACATATAAATTTAATGATTAATTTGAGTATATGAAATGCAGGCATGAAGCATCAAGAAAAGAATATGCATGAAGATCTCAAAAAAGAGTTAGTTTGGATTATAATTGTAATAAATATAGATAAACAAAGCAATCTTAAGATTGAGCCAAGTAAAATAAAGACATTATACTCTAACCGTTGTAACGATTATCACAATCATTGTAATGGAATAAATTGAAATACAATCAAATTTTATTCAAAAAAATTTCAAAGCATAGTCACTCTCTAACCATTACAACAGATCCCTATCCTATCGATGATCTTGAGACAAATTTTGTTGTACATTGATTACCATAACTGTTATAATGGAATAAATTATTTTGTGTATAGATTTTATTTCAAAAACTCTAAAGCGTAATCCTCTTACAATTGTTATAACGGATCTCAAATTTATTACAACAATTAACCTCGCTATGGTTAGCATTGCCTAACCATTACAATGAATGGTGATGTTTTTTTATCAATTTTGGTGCGTAGCTATATATATGCTATGGTGATTTGTAAAGCACAAGAACGTTGTGTGCTTTGGATTCAAACCACTCAATCTAATCTCCATATCAAAATCTATTAGTAAACCAAATTTTATATTTTTTGGAATTTATTTGCTATTTTTTTATAGATGGAAAACCATCATTTTTTGATGAACTTCTCAAATCAAGTCATTTTCTCCTCACCAGAAAAAATAGCAACAAATTTCTAAATAATATAAAATTTAGTTTACTAATAGATTTTGATATGAAAATTAGATTGAATGGTTCGGATCAATTATTTCTCACTTGAAATGGAAAATAGAGCGTAAATCACACAACGCCTCTGTGATTTGCAAAGCACCATAGTCGGACAGAGAGAGAGAGAGAGAGAGATTAAAGATACCGTGAGCTTAAGCTCATGGAGGCTTTCCGTGAACTTAACTCAAAAAATATATCAAATTATTTTCAAATTTTAATTTATCATGCTCATTAAATTCTTTATATGAAAATCTCATGGGATGCAAAAATTTGAAGCGTTTTGAGATTTTTAAGTCATAGTTTTTAATTTTTAAAAATTAGCTCTAAAAATAATAATAAAATATTTTATGTTTGAACATCATTTTTAAAAATAAAAAATAGTGACTAAAAAGTTCAAAATACTTCAAATTTTTACATCCCACAAGATTTTCATATAAAGAATTCAATGTGTATGATAAATTAAAATTTGGAGATGATTTAATATACTTTTTGAGTTAAGCTCACGGTATCTTTACTATATATATATATATATATATATAAACTTTTACCATATACAAAAATAAAAAGTTCTTGCTCTTATATAGGATAGAACAAAATTGAATGATAGATATTCTATTTTTTCGATCAATTGAGAAAAAAAAATGTAATTGAAATTATTATAGTCGAAAAGCGAGGTGTGGGTAAAATATTTAAATCTTCAAGTTCCTTACTTCTTACTTCCAAATATAAATTGTTTCTTTCTGATATAATGCATTGATAGAGGGTTAGTTAAGGGTTCGAATGATCAAAAATACTTTATTCTTTCAAACTAATGAATTGTTAGCAAAATCATTTTTTAACCCTAGTTGTCTCTGTTGTGCTCATGAAAAAGCCTTATAGTTGAATTTAACCAAAAAAATACTTTAATATACCTTTATAAAATGAGATTGGGAGATTCTTTATCAGGTTACTAGCTTGCTTTGTTAGTTTTAAAAGTGTTGTCCTCATTTTTATTTGACTGGCGGCTATTCATTTATTTGATGTAAGAGATTAAAGGTTCATAATTGTACAAACAAATGTATTTTATTGTCAGCGCAATCGACGGTTGGTGATTGTGGGTCTTAGAGTCGTAAGCAATTGATAGTCAAACTTCGTTAAATTTTGTGTCTTCTTTCTCTCTCTATTTATTTTATTTATTCATTATATTATGGTAGAATGTAATTGTTAGGTCCTTTAAAAAAACAACACTCACCAAAATGTATTGTGAATATCTTACAAAATGTGTTGAGCACCTCAACATAATGTGCTATGAATATCTAGCGAAAGGTGCTCTAAACACCCAACTGAAAGTGTTTTGAATAGCATATATGAAATTTAGCATGTGATTAATTTAGCAATGGGATTAATTTAGACGTGATTAAGTCAAGAAGAATGTTTGACTAATTTGAGCATGTGCCTATTTTGAGATTCAGGTGAAATGTGTTTTTCGTCATGTGAGTGGTCATCATCTTTAAAAATGATTTTTCATCAGCTCTGAATGTTCATTTCTATAACAAAAGATATTCATAACGCTATCGAGAGGTGTTCATATATTATGTACAAATGTTCATATAGATCATAAGAAGGTGGAGGATTTTTATGAAGAACTTTTGTAGGATACAGTTAACAAGCCCATTATAAATTTACTATTTTTCTAAACATAATCTGTATAGATAACGTATTAATTTCATAGAATTTAATCTAAACATAATTTCTTACATTGCAATTAAATTTCATAGAAGCAAATTTTAATTTAAAAGTGACGTACTTATTCTAAAATTTATCTCATTAAAAATTTAATCCTTTTGAACAATAAAATCTCATATTAAACCATATAAAATGTTAAAGTCACATACTTGGTCCTCCAATATTATAATTACATGTTTATATATCCTTCTTAAATAGAAGATTCTAAAGTAATTGTTACATATTATTTATTCATATTGTAAATACCAAGTAAACAAGTTGATATTACGTGTGTAATTAAAGAAAATTCTTATTCAAAAGATCATAAAATTCCGCATCAATAAGTCTTAATTCTCCATGCATGTTTGACTTCATATATAAATTGTTTGAAAGTCATGTCTTTTTCCCCTTGTTTTATAACAAACTTTGCAATCATGTTAGTATCTCACGTCTTCAACTACACGGTAAATAATTTGCCATGACATCATCAGTGATAATGATTTATTAAAAGCTGCATCTTTATTGAATTGTATGTCAACAAGTGAAGCAAACTATAATAATACTACTGGAGCAAACAAACTGGACAGTTTCCGCCTTTTTAATAATTACTTCTCTTTTGCTCTGCTTCAGTCAGCTTGACCAGCTAGCAAACATAACGGTCAAATTCTCACTTGTACACGGCACACCTCATAAATAGACCACAATTCATCCTCCATTTACCAACAATCCATTTTGACTTGCAACAAACTAATAGAAAGGCAGCTTATTTCTCTCCCATTGCCTACCTAAAGTTCCCTGTGATGGACAATCATGGCTATTCACTCGACTTTATCCAAAATCACCTCCTTGGTGAAGCATTTCTCGGTCCAATGGTTAAATCTGAACCCGCCGCAACCACAATCCAGTTCAGTAGTCAACCATCTCCCCTGCGAAACAAACCGTCACTAACCATTTCTCTACCACACACTACAAACTTTGAATGGACCACACCACAAGCTGCTCAAGAGGAGAGAAAAGAAGTCATAAAATACCGCGGTGTAAGGCGGAGACCGTGGGGGAAGTATGCAGCTGAGATCAGAGATCCGAAAAAACGGGGCTCACGGATGTGGCTTGGTACATATGACACAGCTGTTGAGGCAGCTAGGGCATATGATTTGGCAGCTTTCCAAATTCGAGGATCGAAGGCGATACTCAACTTCCCAAATGATATCTGCTATCGTGGTGAACCAGTGCTCTTGGTGCAAAAAAATACTAATTATGTCGGTAAATCTGGTGATAATATCACAACTAAGAACACATCATCATGTGATGAATCTCCAGATAGTTCTGACTGGGCTAAGAACTTCACAAGTGAAGATGATGATCAGATGGGTACATGGGCTGAACCAGTATTTGACACTGATACAAGGCAGCTGCATGCCGTGACGCGGACAGATCCAGTGAAGAGGAAAAGAAACGAGGAAGTGGATTTACATGTGGCAAGGGAAATTAAGAAAGAGAGGTTGGTGGAGGCAGAGGCTGATAAAACGCTTACGCCGTCAAGTTGGACAGGCATGGATTGTTCCGACTGGGACGAATTGTTTAACCTGCTGCCCCTCTCGCCTTTGTCTCCACATCCATCACTGCGATATCCTCAAGTTAGGGTCAACTGAAAATACAGAAATTTGCATCACATCTTTGTTATATGCTAATAACGAGATACTTCTGCACGATGCCACATTAAATATCTGCTTTAGTTATTTTGTTAAGTTCTTCTTTTCTGCAGTCTATGACAAACTCTTTTGACTTCTTTTTGGCAAAAAGAGCACAAAAAAATCTAAAAAAGAACTAGTCAAAAGAGTTTATCAGTAGCACGTAATTAAGTTATAATATAGAGAAAAGTTTTACGCTATTTGGAGTGGTGATGCAAAATATTATTAAGAATCAAATGATGACTATGAAAATAGTCCAAGTATTTGTACTCCAACTATGCTGCTTAATTTCATAAACATTTTGAGTCAAAACATTTACAATTAAATTTTAAAATTTCATATCCGAAATATCGATCAAGCAACTTAAAATTTATCATGCTAATAATTTATAGATTATCAATTTTTATCATATATATATAATTTGTCTATTGTGTTTCCAATAATTTTTCGGTAAAACAATACTGATCTAAATTTTAATTTTTCATCATTAAAATTTCAATTATGTAGCTCAATAAAAAAATTATATCATAATCTTATAAAATGCTAATTTTTATCATGTTTAGATTTATTTTACTATGCTTATAGTTATCTTTCAAAATTCATTAACTATAGTAAAATAATTTCAAATATGATAAAAAATTATATTTTATAAAATTATAATATAAAAAATTTATTGAGCTAATTAAATTAAAATTTCAAAAATAAAAAACTAAAGTTGAACCGGTAGTGGTTGAGATTTTTGTTTCATAATTTTGGACCCTTGAATTTGCTTTAAGATCCTTGTTGATTATGTCACTGATGGCCGAAAATTTTGAAGCCTGGTTCGAACACTCCTCAAACTAATAAACAAATAAAAAACCGGTCCAAACACTGTTCGACCCATTTCCTTCCTTTTGATCTCCTATAAACCCTTCTCCCTTCTCTCTCTCGCTCTCTTTGCACGATTTCTCTCCTAAGCGAATTCGTCTTCATGGGTCGAAGAAGGCGCCTCTCCTTTGCTCCCTCAATTGCTCCTCCTCAGTGCGCTTCCCTTCTCCTTGTCATTCAGATTGTAAGAGCGGGTCTCTCTTAGAAGCGAATGAAAGCTCTTCATGCACTCAATCCAGCCTTTCCTCTTCTCGGAAGTGCTAATTTGTTTCTCCCCTCACTTTGCCTGTTGTGACTAGATATCTTGTCTGCCCATATTTGTGACAGTCCATTGACCTTAGCAAAATATGCTCTCCATATTTGGTTTATCAGTATGCTTAGCTCTTGATATTTAATAAATTCTATAATTTCGCATTTAGGATTTTTCTCTGTACAGACATTGTAAGGATTTTTTTTAAGGAGACACTTAAGCTAACTGAAAGAATAAGAGTCTATTTAGCAACATACATATTTTCTGGAATTAAGATGGAAGCGCGATAGTTCTGGAAGAAAAACCGTCAAACGATGACGGAATAAAGTGGAACGTGACCTAAAGGAGGAGGGATATTTTCTTTCATCCATTCGGTGGAAGAACATTACTTCCAGAAGTCGGGCCCACAACTCTCACCTTGAACTTCCCGTTGTTTATTTATTTAATATTTTTTCTCTCTCTTCACCTTCACACACCAACTATCAACCAATTATTTATTATTTCTTTCTCTCACACACCTGATAAATTAGAGGTAGAGCTGTGAATGATATTTTTTTAGTCGTTTATTCGATTTGTATCGTATCTAATAAGACGGATGTAAATAAATTTTTTATTTTTGTTAGATTATTAGATATAAATATGAATAAAAAAAAAATTTATTAACTTATCAAATATGAATATAGATAAGAGGTTTCATTAACTTATGAATACAAATGAAAAGCAACTTTTTATTTTTAGTTACTACTGTTAGTCCTTTTGTTTTTGTCTCAGAATAGAAGTCAGAGTCATGCTCTTTTCGCTATTACTCGTTCTTATTCTCTTTTGTCTTTAATACAGCTGTAATTAGGGCTTCTTATGCTAATCACTATATATAAATAGTGAACACAAATGTGATGTAAAGAATATAAATACTTAATGATAATAGAGTTTGAATAGAAACAATTGCTCCTGTTACATATAGTATTTTTTTTTTCCAACGCAACTACACTACGTCAAAATTATAGGAAGTCCAACAAGTCTCTAACTAATGAGTATGAAATCGGATTTTGAAACTTCGTGTCTGCGAATATTCCAATTTATATGACTTGGACCATAATAAGAGACCAAGCTAACGAACATGAAAGAGATTGATGTTAGCACAATGTATTTATATATGTAACTAACTGAATCTTTTAGAATTTCAAAACGAACCCTGTGTGACTTATCAAATTAAAGTCAATTGTTGGATATATGCATCAAAAGTCAATTGTCGCGATATCAGGTTTTGAAAGATTTACCACTTAATTTGCTACTGGTCTCTGAACTGCTGAATGTTCTTGGTTTGAATTATTTCTTCTTTCTTTCCGTTCATTTTGATTGAAACTATTCAAACCGCTACAAAAAATAAGAATGATAAAATATTAGGACAATTCACATTTCGGTACTTGAATTTTTTTTTTAATATCAAATTGATCTCTAAACTCTTATTTGTATTAAATTGGTCCTTTAAATTTAAACTACACCAGTAAATTCCTTAAACTTTTGATAAAAATAAATTGGTCCTTCAACTTAAAAAAAACTCAATTAATCCTTGAAAATTGTATTCAAGGTTGTTTTTTATTTCTCTTTCCCTAAGTCAAATTAAAATAGACATCAAAAATATTTATTAAGAAAAAAAAACAAAAAATATGTAGTAACTTACGAGACAAATTATGGACCAAATTATTTTTAATAAAGAAATTCAAGAACTAATTTGGTATGTTTAAATTTATAGAACAACTTATTTTTTCTAAAAATATTTAAACTAATTTGATGCAAATGAAAACTTAAGGACCAAATTGATTTTTTTGTGAAAGTTCAAGGATCAAAAGGTGATTTTTTTCCTAAAACATTCAAGTCTAATTGAATTAATGGCCTTTTATTTTAAAGAACAGCTGATTCACAGGATAAATATTGTATACAAGAAATATTACCGAACGTTAGTATGAACTAGAAGTTGTACCCTGGTTGGTATTCAAGAGATTGAATGACCAAATATAAAACTATTTAAACAAGATTTTGCATAGAAATTATGTTCCACTGTTCAATGTGTCAAGTTGTTGCAAAGTGAAATTATTAATTTCTACGTAATTGTAAAATTTGACTCAATAAATAGATATTTATTATATTTAGAGAATTGATGACTATTTGTTATGTCGATACAAAGATATTACTTTTGTTTCACAATTATACAAATTAATTTTTACATACTAAGAAGCACATAGATAAATCAATTGTTTCATAAATACAATCAATCAATAAACTCAGTTATATCTTGGCATCGCAACAATTAGAAGTTTTTGGAATACCACAATATTTAGCTGCGAGTTTCCTCATCTGATCTACATTAACCCCCAAAAGATGAATCAAAGCATAGTGTTGATATGAACAAAGGCATTGTTGATTGGCACCTCTTATAGCTTGGCAACAGCTAGATGTTGGTCGTGGCGGATTGGAGCCCCTCACTGATGGTAAACAAACAGTAACGCCATTATTATTTAACTCACACAAACTTAAAGCAGACACCATAGTATCATTCACTGCAAGACACGATAATATCATCACAAAAGCCAACTTGAAAGAGGATAAGAACTTCATATTGTATATTCAAAATATTCAAATTGGTGCTCCTAGCTTCGTGATTATTTTGAAATTTGAAATTTGAAATGAACATTTAATATGGATTTATATATACCATTAATTACAATGCATGATATTTTATTGTGATTCGTTATCAGTTAGTTTTGAAAAGTTGATAATTAATTAATTACAATACGTTTATACAATCCAAACTTTGTACGGGCTTAATTAATTTTGTTTAGAAAAAGGTAAAAGTTTTTTTTTTTTTTATTAATGGATCTAGTTAATTTTGATTACGAGATTCTTCTGTTCAGAATGATATTATATTATATTTTCCAATTTTAGAGTGTACAGTTAGTTTTCTTTTTGTTAACGATCATTCAAATCGGATTATTTTTTGACCTATCAACTGAATTTTTCTATTATTAAGGTTTAGCCGTTGAAAATAAATCCATTACCAAATCATGACATGTCAATCCATAATACAACATGGATGTATATGTCACATGTGTCGTAGTTAGACATATATAGTCAGGGTTTTTCGGAACTTTAATTTTTTCAATAGAATATGTTTAAATTTCTAAAACAATCGAATATTTACTCTAGTAAATAAAAACGTTAAAATTTGTTCTAACAAAACCAAATCATTTTTATTTTTTATACAATGTAGGGTTATAACTCGGATTTCGCCCCGATAATATAAACCTCAAATAAATAATTAATAATATTAAATTTTAAATATATTTAACAAATTTTCACATTAAATTTTTTTAAGAGTTTTATTTAAATATAATTAATATTAGAATAAATAAATAATATAATTAAATACATAATAATCTATAAATGATCATATAAAAAAGTTGGATCATATTAAGAGTTTGTTTAAATTTATACATACATTATTTTAAATGAGGAGAGAAAAACTATTTTATATGAACTCTTAGATTCAAAAAAATGAAAAGATTTAAATAAAATTAATGATGGAGAAAAATAATGATATGACTTGCTTGAAAAGTTTGAAAGTTTAACTCTGTTTATGTATTAAAAATAAAAATTTGACCCAATATCTATATCCTCTTAATTGATTTCAGATTATCTTGAATTAAGGAAATGTCTTATTATTGAGAGAGAGGATCTCTAGAAAATGCTGATCTATTTATTTTGACAATCTTGAGTCCTACGAAGTTTAAAAATAAAGTACAAAGATTGTAAAATTAGAGAATAAGTTTGTCGGTTTGTTGCTGAAGATGCAAATTGCTTATATGACAAACTTTGTGCAATTGAAGTATTATTAATACTACAGCTTCATCACTATGGGCTTTCGCCACGGGATATTAAAGTATACACAAGGATAATTAAAAATGGATATGTAAGAAAAACATGGTCTGTTATAGTTAAAGTTAGAATATTTAATACAAAAAATTATCTCAAATATTTGAAAGTGTTATATAATATTGTTTTGGTGATACACTCCTAATGTACAATACGTGGCATCAAATGAAATAAAATAAAATAAATTATAGTAACTATATGATAAGAAAGTAAACGAAAATTACCCGCACAAGTATTGGAGGATCAGCGCATCTTGTATAGGAAGAATTAATGGATGAATGACGAAGAGAGACTATAAATAACAATAGAAGTTACAACATTTATTTATTGGATTCATTTTAACTGGCAATAAATCCGCTAAACGGAGCACCTTTTCATTTCGTTAATCTTCTAGACTTTCATATTTTCAGATATAATGGATTATAAATGACGTGTACATTGTTTGAATACATTAAAAAAATTTAAACGGGCACGGGAAAAGAGCTTGATTGCAATTATTACATTTATGTTAGTAATATATATAGTCTTCAAATTAATTAACACAAAAAAAGATTAATATTCAAAAGATTTTTCACAAATCTAACAGTGGCATGGCTGAATGCGCAGGAATTAATATAACCCGCTTTCTGGCGTATGGATACTCTCTGGTAAGATTCTTGAGCCAAGAATTCATTAATTAGTTGGTGAAACATCATTCAATTATGAGCTTTGCTCACAAGTTTGTCTGGTTTAATTGTTTGACCACATAAAAGAATATAAATCATGCATATAGGCCGAACATCCTTAAAAATTAAAGGATGTGGGTTTAGTCGTCATAATAAATTGATCATATATAAATCAAGCATAAATATATATGTGGCATTTTCATAGTTCTGTATAAGAGATTGGGAAACAGCCGCGCTTTTTCTTGCAAGATGAGGTGCTTACAAGAGGGCAAATTAATTTATTTATTTCATGAGTCTGTAGTCGTAGATGCTAATTTTGTCAATAAGGTCAAAGCAATAACTCTGATCACACATGCAGTTCATTTTTTGGAAAGAACATCTTAGATGTTCTCCTATCTTCAAATTAAGAAAGTAATTAAACAGCTGCCTCTACTGGTTGATGAAGTATTCTTATAGCGGAACCAGTTAATCAAATAACTAAGAATTCTTTTTGTTCTTTTCCATTACTCTTGAGTCAACTTTTTTTATTTATTATTATTTGTTCATCCAAAAATGATGGTTTTTCCCCCTATCCAAAAAAATAGCAAATGAATTTCAAAAAATATATAATTTGGTTTACTAATAGATTTTGATATGAAAATTAGATTGAGCGGCTTTATGCTTTGCAAAGCATCATAGCCTAATTCTATATATATTACTATATTTCGAATTAATTTGTCACATGCTTGTTTTTTTTTTCTTTCTGATTGTCTGATTGAAGATAATGTGTTTGTTCAACTTGCAACGTCAATTAGTGAAGGATTTTTTCCATATCAAGTTAGCAACAATTAGTTGATTTGGTGTTATCATTTTAAATCAGGCAATCCGGACAAAAAATAACACCATCACGTAATTCAAAACACAAAATAATACCCAAAGCGAAGACTTTTTATAATATATATGTCATATATATCGTAAATATATGAAGAAGAGGGATTATAATTAATTTATTTTCAATTAAAATAAAATATTTTAAATCTTATGTCACCACACGGTACCTAGTTTATTAATTTTTTATACTTAAATCCTTCTCTAAATTCATGTTCTAAGATGAGCTATTGTCCTCCAACATTAATTCTATCTCCACGGAACCGCGTCTACTACGATCCGAATCGTAATTGCTGAGTCCTATGATTTTGAGGAGAACCGTCTGATTGAAAACGAATACACGAGATTGGTTCGATTTATTTCGATTTAATTTTTAGTAGTCGAATTTTCAAAGGGATCTGAATTGTAATTGCTGATCAGTCCTATGATTCTGAGGAGAACCGTCTGATCAGGAAACGAATAGACGAGATTGGTTCGATTTATCTCGATTTAATTTTAATAGTTAAATTTCAAAGAGATCTCATCCATTCTGGTTGAATCAGATAGCATGAGATCAGATCTCAGATCGTGCAATCTGATCTTGATCTTAGTCTATTTCATCGCCTCCCTCCTCCAGAGTTAAGTATCATCTAGAATCTAGATTTCATGCAGATTGATAGCTTTATCAGTGAGAATGGAAAATTGCTAAAACTAGAGGCAGCATCTATTTTGAATATTCAAATAAAACCGTGAAATTAAGAAGTTGGAATTAATTTGAGAGCCGAAAAAAAGAAAAGAAAAACAAACCCATTTTCATAGACCATATACCAAAGTCACAGTTTACCAACTGCTCATTTCTAACAGCTTTTCTTTCTTTCTTGTTCTTTACGGGGCAAAAAATACTGCCAACTTCTTTTTGTTTCTTTCGAGCCGAAAGATTTGAATCTGAATAGATACGGCCGTTTGGTTGATCAATGATTGATCAGTGATAACTGAGTATATTGTTTTTTATTCATTTGGGACCTGATCATCATTCATCGGGTTGAAAGTCGAAAGTCAAAGTCATATGCGCAACAAATCCAATTTTGTAACTTTTCATGTGCGGTTTTCTGGTGGTTAGAAGACCAAGAAAAAGTAGACACAATTGGGGGCGGATTCAACTGTACCAGGGGCAGCACCTCGTCCGAATTTTTTTTTACAAATACTTTTATAATTATATATATTTTCAGAAAAAATAAAAATAATTATTTTCCCTCTAATTATAAATATTTTTATAATTATAGAGAGACTATAGTGTTTCATAAAGCATAAAATATTTTGTATTTCGTGTCTATATCGTTAATTTAAAAGTCTAAACAAATGATTCAAACCGTTGAACATGATCTCTATATTGAAATATATTTGGAGATCAAATTTTATATATATTTTTTTTGTTACATTTTAGATGAACAAAAAATCACTAATATTGAATGGTGTAAAAATCATTAGATCAATAAATTTTATATCCATCTAAAAAATAATTAAAAATTTTAAAAATATATAAAATATATAAAAAAAATTCTCTAAATATGAAAATCATGTTAAATGATTTTGATCGATAGTTTAAACTTTTAAATTTAAGATACATATACGAAGCACGGAAGATTTTATGATTCACGAAACACCATAACATCACTATATATATTGAAATCTTGTGGGGTACAAAAATTTGGAATGTTTTGAGTTTTCTAAGTCACTATTTTTAATTTTTGAAAATCAGCTTCAAAAATAATAATAAAATATTTAATGTTTGTATATTGTTTTCAAAAATTAAAAAGAGTGATTTAAAAAATTTGAAACATTCCAAAAAATTTTATCCCATAAGATTTCAATATGAAGAATTTAATGAGATTAAAAAATCAAAATTTGATGATCATTTGATATATTTTTTGAGCTACGCTCACGGAAGTCTTCCGTAAGCTTAAGTTCACCGTAGATTTATACTACACATAGCACATTAACCTAACTTTCTCTCTATCTTTCTATATATATAGCGCTTCCAGAAATTCAGCTAACTAATTTATATTTGGATTCTAATTTGAAATCTCATTGTTAAAAGTAAATGTCTCTATATATGTTGGCAATGATATGGAAGCCAAGTCATTTTGTATCGATCAGTCGCCTTCCGCTGGTCAAAAGACCTTTAAAAAAGTTGCAAATGATGAGAGAGCAGTGGATCAGAAACATTTGTTTGGTTATTTTGTGGACCAGTTCGTACAAGTATTAATTTGACATAATATTATTCAAATACATCCATATCTTAGTCAAACTAGAATTTCAAAACAAAGCAACGCAGCTAGCAACTACACACCACAAATGTCTTTTTAAATGCAGTAAATAATTAAAATAATATGGTTAATTACATATACAAATTTTATATTCGATACGACACGAAGACGACTAGCAAAGTGTAAATTTTTACAACGCACCAATCACATAAACACTTCTTTTGTATAATTCTATTATATTACTTTTTTACAATAAATTTAAATATATCTTATTTTGAAAAATCCGACAAATTTTATTTCTTCACAATGAATTAAGTTTAAAAATATGATGCATATCTAAATATCTATATTGTTAAAATTATATACTTAGAAAAATCAGAACTACAAGAAAATTACAATAAATGTTTTGAGCTTTTTCCTACATGGATACACAGTATATTTATCGTTAACCGCATCCATATTTTAAACTATATCAAACACAATAAATGTTTTCAGTGACCTGCCAAGAAATTTACGGATATATAATATTCAATATGTTATAAAATAAAGATAGAAAATAAAAGTTATAAAAGGCTAAAATTTTATTTTTATATTATCTCTTTTAGGGATATCTCACCATCAACAACATATAAGTTTTTATTTATAAGCTAGACAAACATCATGTAATAAAGGAGAAAATTAATACAAAATTAAATCTAGAATTAAAGAGAAGGTGAAGAGAATGAAAAATTTCTATCATAATGAGAGGGGTGGAGGATATGAAATATATATCATTAATTTTATAACACTCTCTCTTAGATGTTTCGCCTTATATTATACACTATTAATATTGTACTACTGGATAAATATTAAATTTTGGTACTTCATGACCAACTTAATTTAACTGATACTTCTGGATCAGTTATGTTGTCTCATTAAAAACTTTACTAAGAAAACTCAATAGGATAAAACTTAGTGAAGGAAAAAAGAGTGCAACGTGTATAATACTTCCCTTCATTTTAATGTATATCTTTTAAGTGACGAATATTAATCTTATGTAAAAGCTGCTCAAAAATATTTCTTAGCAATGATTTTATGAATAAGTCCGTCAAATTATCTCTTAATCTGATTTGACAAATATTTATCAAACCATTCTTCTGTAAATCATGTGTTGAGAAGAACTTCGGCGAGATGTGCTTGGTTCTTTCACGTTTGATATATCCTTCTTTGATTTGAGCAATGCATACAGTATTATCTTCGTATATCACCGTCAGATTTTCTCTGACTAACTCGAGAACGCATTCCTCTTGGATGTGTTGGATCATGGATGTTAACCATACACATTCTCGTCCAGCATCATAAAGAACAATTAATTCGGCATGATTTGATGATGTTGCTGTCAATGTTTGCTTTGTCGATCGCCATGAAATTATAGTGCCGCCATATGTAAACACATATCCGGATTGTGACCGAGTTTTATGCGGATCTGATAAATATCTTGCATCTGTATATCTAACTAGTTTGGACTTTGTATCTTTTCGATAAAATAATCTCATAGCATGCGTCCCACAAAGGTAACGTAATACATATTTGATTTCGTTCCAATATCGGTGTGTTGGATCAGAACTATATCTTTCTAATATATTTAGAGAAAAAGTAATATCATGTCACGTATTATTAGCAAGATATATCAAAGCCCCAATTGCACTTAAGCATGGTACTTTAGGACCAAGAGTTTTTTTATTATTTTCTCGGGGCCGGTAAGGATCTTTTTTCACATCAAGTGATCGAACAACCATTGGTATACTTAGAGGATGAGCTTTGTCCATATTAAAATATTTCAACATCTTCTGGATGTAGTTTGATTGATAGACAAAGATATCATTATGAAAATACTCGATCTGCAGGTCGAAACACAACTTTGTTACACCAAGATCTTTCATTTCAAATTTATTTTTTAATAATTTTGCAGTCTTTTTTATCTCTTCAGGAGACCCAATCATTTTCAGGTCATCAATATATACTGCAATAATTATAAAACTCGAGATTGATCATTTAATAAAAACACATGGACTAATTATATTAGATTTATATCCTTCTTTTATGAGATATTCACTGAGTCGATTATACCACATTCGACCCGATTGTTTTAGTCCATACAATGATCATTTTAACTTTATATAATATATTTCTCAAGGTTTTTATTTAAATGCTTCAGACATTTTTAATCCTTCAGGGACTTTCATATAGATATCATTATCGAGTGATCCATATAAATTGGCTGTGACAACATCCTTGAGACACATTTCAAGGTTCTCAATGATTGTGAGACTGATTAAAAATCGAAGAGTTATTGCATCCACTACAGGTGAATATATTTCTTTATAATCAACTCCTGGTATTTATATAAAACCTTGTGCCACCAGCCCTGCTTTATATCTCATAATCTTATTTTTCTCACTTCTTTTTATTGAAAATACCCACTTGTAACCTACAAGGTTAATATTTTTAGGGGTTAGTATTACATATCCAAAAATATTTCATTTTTCAAGCGAATCTAATTCAGCCTTCAGGGTATCTTTCCATTTTGGTCAATCATTTCTGTGCATACACTCTTCTGAAGTTTTTGACACATAATCTTACTCATTTATCACTTCAATTGCTATAGTATATGTAAAAATTTCATCAACATGTGTTTTATTTCGGTTCCATATTATGCCATTCTGTACATAATTTATTGAGATCTCATAATCATTCGGTGTCTGAGTTTCTTCTAGAACTTTATCAACGATCTCTTCTGGGGTTCTACTTCCATTCTCTTCTGGGATTTTATCGATAACTTCAGCTGGAGTTACACTAACTGCATTATTTTGCTCTTTCATATTTCGTGGATTTTTATCTTTGAAACCGATTGGTCTTTCACGTTTCTTTGTAGTAACCTCTGTTGGGGTTATATCAATTCGAGCAGGTGCATTTAAAACTGGTATATGTGATTTAATCACTCTTTTTGTATATGTAAATGTATCTGGTAACTCATTTGCTATTCTTTATAAATGTATAATCTTTTGAATTTTCAGTTCACGTTGACCACTTCGGAGATCAAGATAAGATATTGATGATGCATTCCAAGTTATTTATTTTTTTCAGCTTTTTTTTTCTCCCCCTAAGATTTGTAATAATGTCTCATCAAATTGACAATCAGCAAAATGAGCTGTAAAAATATCTCCAGTTAATGGTTCTAAATATTTAATAATTAATGGAGAGTGAAAATCAATAAAAATTCCTAATCTTTTTTGTGGTCCCATTTTTGTGCGTTGTGGAGGAGAAATTGGAACATACACGGCACAACCAAAAATTTTAAGATGTGATAAGTTTGGTTCTCTTCTAGAGACCAATTGTAATGGAGAAAATTTATGATATACAGTTGGTCTTAATCTAATAAGTGCAGCAGCATGTAATATGGTATGTCCCCATGCAGAAGATGGTAGATTATATTTCATAAGTAATGGTCTAGCAATCAGTTATAATCTTTTAATTAATGATTCATCTAAACTATTTTGTGTATGTACATAAGCAACTGGATGTTCTATCTTAATCCCAATTGACATACAATAATCATTAAAAAACTGAGATGTAAACTCTCCGGCATTATCAAGCCGGATACTCTTAATTTGGTAATCCGAAAAATTTGCTCTCAATTGGATTATTTGTGCTAATAGCCAATAGGCAAACATATGACCATCGAGTTGATGTATCAATTAAAACCATAAAATATCTAAATGGTTCACATGGAGGAGAAATAGGCCCACAAATATCTCCTTGAATTCTCTTTAAAAATAAAGGAGATTCATTTTCAATTTTATTTTTAGATGGTCTAATTATCAATTTTCCAAGAGAGCATACTGCACATGATAAATCTTTTGATAATAGAATCTTCAGTTCCTTTAGGGGATGCCCATTTGCACTTTCAATTATTCTCCTCATCATAATATTACCCGGATGACCTAACCTGTCATGTCATAGAGTAAATATTTTCGTATCATGTAACTTCTGGTTACTGATCATATTTGATTCTATTGAATTTATGTTCGTACAATATAGTCCAGATGATAAAGCTTCCATCTTTTTCAATATGATTTTCTGACCATACTTAATTGTTATAATTTGAAGATATATTCAATGTTATTTTCAGTCATGATTTCGATATGATAACCTTTACGCTGAATATCTTTAAAATTTAGTAAATTTCTTCTGAATTTACTAGAGTATAATGCGTCATTTATAATTAATTTTGTTCCTTTAGATAACAAAATATAAACTCTTCTAGAGCCTTCAATTAAGTTACTAATACCAGAAATTGTAGTAACATGTGTCTCTACAGGAGATAATTGAGATAAATATTTATTACTTTTTAATATAGTATTTATTGTTCCACTGTCTACTAGACATTCGTTTCTAATACTTATCATTGCTCTGCTTGAGCCTTCAATCATATTCTTTTTCCTTTGAACAAAAGAAATATACAGGATCAAATTTAAAGAAACTAATTTTATTCATGAGAAACATAAACATATAACATAAAACTGAACTAAAATAAACAAAAAAACTTAGTTCATAATATCTATCTCTTTATCAACATTCTCAAAGAAATCAGAAACATCTAGGTGTGTATCCATGAGTATACCACTTGACTCATTTTCAATAAAATTTGTTTCTACTTCTTTTCCCTTTTTCTTGATTGATACTTGATAAAATTCAACTAAATGTTTGAAAGTATGATATGTTCGTGACCAATGGTTTGTCATACCACATTTATAACAACTACTTTCAGACTTTTTAAAAGATGATGAATTTTTTTTCTTTTCATATCTCCCCACATTATTGTCATTTGATTTGAAATGAAGACCATCACGTTGCCAAACATTATTGCGACCATGTCCACGACCTCTTCTGGAGCCGCGACCACGTCCTCGACCATAATTTTCTTTAAATGATGTTGCATTCGCTTCAGAGAATGCTGTCGCATTTGCTTCAGAAAATGGACTAGAGTCAGTGGGCCGTGATTGATGATTTTTCATGAAAATCTCATTATTTTGTTCCGCAACGAGAAGACATAATATCAATTCTGAATATTTTTTAAAACCACGCTCCCGATATTGCTATTACAGGAGGAAATTCGAAATATGAAATGTGAAAAATATTTTTTCTAACATATCTTCATCAGTAATCTTTTCTCCGTATAATTTTAATTCAGATGTTATGTGAAACATTGCGGAATTATATTCACCCACAGATTTAAAATCTTGTAACCTTAAATGAATCCATTCATAGCGAGCTTTTGGGAGGAGCACTTATTTTTGATGGTCATATCTTTCTTTTAGATTTTTTCACAATTCTAACAGATTTTTCACCGTTAAATATTCAGTTTTTAAATCCTCATGGAGATGATGACGGAGGAATATTATTGCTTTGGTTTTCTCCTGCAGGGAGGCCTTATTTTCATCTTTTATTGTATCTCCAAGATTATTTACGGTAAGATGAATCTCAGCGTCGAGAGTCCATGGGAGATAGTTCTTACCCGATATATCAAGGACAACGAATTCAAGTTTAGTAAGATTTGTCATAGGACTACAAAATAAAAATACTACTAATATTAATAAATTTAATCGAACATCCATTTATGAAAATTACTAAAGAAAAAGAATATTAATAACTTCAAGTCATTAAGAGAAAGATTAGATATATTATATTTATTTATTTATCTAATTGATAACTTTTGGTTATCATTTTAGTTGAATAAAATAATAACTTCCGGTTATTAAGTATATCGATAGCTTCGGGTTATCAATTGTAACACATTTTGATAAAACTTTCAATTATCATATACAATAACTTCTGTCCATTAAAAGTATCAATAACTTCTGGTTATTGAATAAATAATAAAAAAATATTTCTGGTATTTTTACTTATTTTATTAATTTCTTCGGAGAATGAAAATATTAGTCTCATCCAATATAAGAACAATTTAATCAAGAAAATAGATATTATAATTAATGGTAAAATGATAAAATATAATCTAAAGTATACCTCTTTTTAGAGACAATCTTACGATAATCTGATTATGTCGATCCCGTACTTCTACTATAAAACAAACTTCCATCACAACTCGACTAGAGCGAATTCGTGTTGATAACGTGTTATAAAATAAAGATAGAAGACAAAAGTTATGAGAGGTTAAAATATTATTTCTATATTATCTCTTCTAGAGATATTTCACTATCAACAACATATAAATCTCTATTTATAGGTTAGATAAATATCATGTAATAAAGGAAAAAGTTAATACAAAATTAAATCTAGAATTAAGAAAAAGATGAAGAGAATGAAAAATTTCTATCATTATGAGAGGAGATGGAGGAGGTGAAACATCTATTATTAATTTTATAACACAATATTATTTTTCGAAAGCTCCAATAATAGCCTAAAAATATGGGTTTTAATGATTGAGAATGAATAGATCCATAACGTCATATTTAGCCTAATAAGTGAACTGTTTGGAGTGCTTATGCCTGTCTGATCTGTGGCCCAAAACCGTCACAGTAATGGCTCCAAAATCAATTCACAGTAATGGACCCCACACCCTCTAACAAAGTAAACAAGTTAGATTAAATGGTCCAAATTGTGATACCAGGGACAGAAAAAAAATGCATCCGGTGGACATTACTGAAGAAGATAGAACAATGTAAATCAAAAGAAATATGTTATGATCACAGTGAACTTATTTAAAACTAGATTAGTAGCAAAATCAGTTGTCCTTTATGTAAATATGTTATAATCCAGTGAAACTTATCTAAAAGAAGATCATTAGTATACCCATATATTTTTAAATCTGTGCAAGCTCAGAATCAATTGTTTGTCCGTTAAGGCATTTAATCAAATTTACAGTTTATCAGTGTATTGGCAATTAATTGATATTAAAATGTTCCTCAAGTGGCACTAAAATTTGATAAACAATCTATAAAGGATACAAATTACATATCCTGATATCCCTCACAAACATAAAACGTAGGCTCAAAATAGACAACAATATGGCATGGTAAATATTTTCAATAAATTCCAAATCAGTGTTATGAACTAGGTAGGGTACAGCTGTAAAACATACACTAAATTAGTCTACATAGAGTTCATAGAAAACTGGCACAAAAATTATGTACAAGACTACAAGAGGATCAGGCACCCGCTAGTCCAGTAGCTACAAATGATAAGCTAATGATCTCCAGTTTTCTTTCAAAACTATATTTCTGCATCTATTTTCTCTGCTATATAAGTTCACCTCTTCTAAACTCAACAGATTCCTTCCAAATAGCATCCTACTAAGAAAACAACTGCTTAGTATGATGTAAGCTTTTACTTGTAGTCTTGTATACATGAAGCAACTATTTTTTTGCAAAAAAAATATATATATATATATTTCGAGTAAATGCTGTAAAGATTGTATCGTTATAACTAGAGACCAACTAGCTTATAATCTATCATAAATTGAAATTCATGAAAGAATTATAAACTTTATAAACATAAGAGATGCACATGCATTATGAATACGTCAGGGTTAGGCTTACCAAGTGGGTTCACGAGCTTAACGTTAAAAACTGTCAGATTTGTAATCCTTGGATTTGATTAAGATATTTAGCTGTTCCTTGGATTTCATTAAGATATTTAGCTCAAACTTGGATATTGAGCTTAACCTTAAAGCTCATGATTGTCCATTATAAGCTTAAGCTCACCCAAGCAACCCTTATGCAATTGTTATGTTCTCCCATAATTAACTAATTTCCAAGCACACAGGAAAAGAACATAGGAATACCAAAAGTTTGAACAGTAGAAATGGTAGAGCGAATATCATCAAAGAAAGAAAAATTCCTTACATTCCTACATTCCTATAAAATATTTTTTGAACTAGCCATCTTGACCAATGATTGCTTTTTCTCCTGCAATGATCAAAAACCATAAATAAATATACTTTTAGGAATCTTAATCTTGAAAAATATAAAAAAACTCAAAATTAACCTGATCATGGATTCGCATTAGAAAGCTGCCAAGTTGCTCCATTTGACCTTCATAATACTTCTTTCTCTTTAGGCACTGCATTGCCGCTGTCATAAATAGATAATTTGTAAACTAAAGCAGTACAAGGGCAGACTGAGATTACTTCATGATGCAAGAGGCAATTCAAAGCAATTGAGAAATTAGAGCATCATTCTTTTCAATATCCCACCACAACCTTTCTTACCTACTTAATTGCTTCCACTTATCCATAATTCTACAGATTCCAATAAGCTAAGTAGCTGGTATGATACAATGTCTGCTAGACTGTTAGAACTGGGACTATAAAAGTTATTGCTCTCTCTTTACATCACTTAATTGGAAAACCCATCTTTACCAGCCGGTACCTCACTAGTAGACAACTAGTGCCAATCAGCCAAGTACCGAAAGCTAATTACTACCAATCCAAAACCACTTTCACCTTCTTTATTCCTAGTTTTGGTGAATTCTTTTGCTCTCTCCTCCTCAATAGAAATCTTCTTTTGCAACACCATCTCCTTTTTCTGGAGTGTCTCTAGAGCCTACAAAGTTTAATGTTGAATTAAAAATGTGTTTCATAAAAAGACCCTTCTATATTTTTCCACAGTTTAAAATAGTTGGAACCAATTTTTGTTTTCTTTTTTTCTTAACTTAGATAGACTAATCATATTTCCAAGAACTATTCTATCTTATCTGCTTCGAACAAAATAGGGTCTACCTATCAATTTCTTTTTTCTTTCTTTATTTCTTATTTCTTTTCCATCCTTTTATTTTTGCAACAAAACGGTATCAAACAACATTGAAATAGAAAGGAAAACAATCGCATAATTCAATCAGTTAAAGACCTAACTAAACAAGTTGCACAAAAATCACGCAATGCATTAAAAGTCACTCCAATTGATCCCGACCAACTAATTTCAACTATTTGTGCCAAAAACTATTGAACATAACGACAAATTCATCACAAATACTGGAAAACAAGTACAAAAAAATGTAAATAAATGGAATTAAGAGTAGATATCAGCAATGCAAGTGGGGAAAACCTGCTTGAGTTGATCGGAGGAGGAGATCGAGTCCCCCTTGCAAGCACGAAAAAGCTTGGAGAACATAGAGCCGCAGCTAGTAGCGAGCACGTGTCTGCGCACCTTTATCTGTGTGAAAGAGGCGGATAGAATGGAGCGGGAATCGCCTTTGTTTCTAGCAAATATTTTCTTCCTCTTTGACTCGTCTTTGATTCCTCGTTGTGAGCTGTCGAATTTCTTGAGATGGATCGGAAATGGAAATGGAAATATTGTAGAGTCGAGTCCTTTGGGACTGATACAGATCAGGGAATTGGGATATAGATTTTATTTCAGTGAGGCGGGTCAATGAGGTATGAACCGACATCTCATTGTGGTCACATTTTGTGGATCCCAATTGTCAGAATATCAGTACACATTAGAGACGTTAGCTCCTGGTACACATTATCAATGGAAATAGCTTTCCATAATATCGGCTACTTTTATGAACTATAACGGGCCTGGATTATAATGAATTTACGAGTATGACCAGAGTATAACGGGCCGCAAACTCACACTATTGAAGTTCCCGGGCTCCGTTCACGTCACTACCGTAATATACTAATATCATTATTATTTAACAATCGACATTCAAGTCATTTAACATTTTGACTGAACTAACTTATAATGAATTTTCGAGTTGTTCTGCTATAAAGTAAAATTTTAATACTTATTTTAATTAATTATGACCTTTATAATCTCAATCTGATCTTTTTGTTTATAATATAAATTATAATTTATAGTAGAACTAGCATAAACTTATTATTGCACTATCAATTTGGATTATTATAGTATTATCAATTAAATTTTCTGATTTTCACTAACGTTTTTAAATATAACAATACTTCAGAAAGTAAAAATTATATATCCAACTTACATGAATTGGTACTTATATTAAGCAAAACCCTAAAGTATTATATATTAGGGATGTTGCTCAGGTTTCGCCCAGATAATATAGTCCACAAAAAATAAGATGTTGCTCAGTTTCGCCCAGATAATATAGTCCACAAAAAATAATTCAAAATATATTATATATATTTAATAATTTTCACATTATATAAAATTTTAAATATATTTTTTTTAATGTTAAATATGTGTATAATAATTATTATTATTCGAAATAATATAGTTAAATATATCATAATATATAAAGGTTCATAAAAAAGTTGAATTCATTTTAAGAGTTAAGTTTTATCTTAAGTATATCATATGTATTATTTTAAATGATGAGAAAGATAAATTATATATATGAATCATTAGATTTAACATTTAAGTAGATGAAAAAAATTAAATAAAATTAATGATGAAGAAATCTTGATGATGTGATATATATATATAAAAGATCAATAGACTTAACCTTCTTTATGGATTTTTTTCAAAATACTAGATTTTTGTCAAAATATGAAGCATCTAAATTATTATGGAGAATAACATATCCCCTTGTTGAAATAATAAGTTGCATGTGCCAATTCAAATAATTGCAGAAATATAATTATTCTTCAATTTCTATGTAATTTGTAACACTCTTTGAGCGCAAGTGGTAATAGAAAATCAAACTTTATAATTTTACTTCATATAATAATTTGATAAATACCAACAATCTGAATCCTAGCTAAATTGGTATGTCACTTCTCAAGTAACGAGATATGTATTTGCGGCAATCAGATTCTCTAGTATTATTCATATGCTCAGAATAATTTAACAAACATGAATTTAATTATGATCTCTTTAGTATTTAATTAAATACTTGACGGTGTCGTCAAACCGATTAGTAACATTCGTCAAAATGAACTTGCTAAACAATGAAAATTATATCAACATGCTTTCTCTACTTAGAAAGCAAATAAGTAATCAAATCCACTTGTTACTAAATTATCAACTCAAGGTGTCCATTATGCAACTCTAAATTGATTATAATCAAAATGCAACCCATATGGTGCTTTTAAAACTTATCAAAAATATGATTAAGCTTGCATAATCTTATTGTTAATTTTCTATTTAACTCATATTAGAGTTCAACTCGTTCTATTGCGCGAACAATCCACAAATGATGCAACCCACAACATAATTCATGAATTCACTTTATAACTTATATTACTCAGCAATACTATGTGAATAATATAATTATACATATTCTAAGTAACTTATAAATCTTTTAAGATTCTCAAAAATTGAATAATAATGTCAATAATGAAATCATGATCTTTTATAATATACTAAAATATTATGATGCCCGACATCACTTATATTCATCAGTTCATATCTAAATAAGATCAATGATTAAATCAAATTAAGCTTAATCCATCAGCTCATATAGAGACTAGTACAATTAGCACTTTTAATCATTTTACTACACAATTCTAATTAATATAAGTATAATATCATTTTGACTACAGAATCAAAAGAATAACTATATCCCCAATCAAATCCCGCAAATTGAATAATATCACACCCAATTAATTTAATTGGAGCAAAAAATCCAAATAAGAATGAGACTTGTTAGTCTACTGATTCATATTCACTCCATAAATATATATAATATAACTCAAGTAACAACCATACATAATTGTGTCATTAGTTCTATCATAGCAGCACCAAATTGTGCTATAAAATTACATGAGATAATATCATAAATATTGTCAACTATCTATACTTGGTCCGGTTATGGTCAACATTAATAATAGTCAAAATACTTAAGTTATTAATCAGATAATCATTATACCATATTGGTTTACTAATTATATAATTTCTGGTTCATTTGTGTTTTAAAATTCAACAAAAAATGATGATTATCTCATTTGTAGTCAAAATTCCATAACCGACAATAGTCAACCCTTCAGCCGAAAATTTGATTTAAAAAAAAATCATATCTCCATCACCACTTGAACCAAATAATATGGTTAAACTCTCTTTGGAAAATTCTCTGATAAAATATTTCTAAATATAAGAACTAAATGTTTTTAAAAAATATCAAAAAATATGAAAGTTTACACTAAATCAGAAGATCAATCACTCTATTCTGATAATCTATTAAAATCATTTTACTTGTTACTCTCATGACTTTCTACTTGTAAATCTAAAATTTATGTTCTTAGACTTTTTAAAAAGATCTCAAAGTAAACTACAAATCATAAAAGTTTTATACAATTTCGAATTACCAACTGAGATAAAATTGATTCGCATTATAGAAAAGTCATTGATTTTAGAACTCTGATAGACTGATACCTTCTTTTGTGATTACTATAACTTTCTCTCTACTTATCCAATCGACTAGTTCATTTACTTTATGAAAATTTTACTGAGAGCTTACAATAGCTATGAAGAGCATCAAGTCATTTGGACAACACAAAGATATAAAAATCGTATCACAACATCAGATAGTTAAAAAATCTGTCTATTCTAAACACTAGTTAGAATTTCATGAATTCTTTTAAAAAATAACGAAATAGAGACCATAAATCTCACTAAAACAATCATAAATCATAATAAAGACTTAAATATCAATTTCAAATGAAAAAGGGACACTCATGGCTTTGATACCACTATTGAAAATAATGGAGATATAAAAATTTAGAATTATCAGCTGAAATGTGTATCTTTGATCTTGTGTCTCCAATCACATCTAACGTGCCTAAATCTTTGTGTTGTGTTTTCTGCATCCTAGAATTGCTTGGTTAGAGATAGACCACAACCGAGACTAAGTCTATCTTACTGCTCCACAACCTAGATGTCACGACCTCCTCGATTCTTGCACAGAGACTACTCATTCTCACTCCCGTCATGGAGGAACAAAGATCTCTCCCTCTTGGATGGTGTATCGTTTTCTCTCTTTAAGTGTCTAAGAGTCTCTTTGTTTTTATTTGTACTGTCTTATTTTGATATTCCATGTACACAAGAATATAAAAGAAATAGAAAGACTAGACTGAATAGATGCATATACACCTCTTCAGACACACATATGCATATATAGCCCAAATCCAACAATTTCAAAACTTTTCACCTATATCACATCACCAAAGTATTAAAATTTGGATGGTTTGAATTATATATATATATATTCATCAAACCTACACTATTTTAATGTTTTTTTAATGATTTTATAATAAATGACCAATTAAATTTCTACCCTCAAATTTTATATATGCTAAACAATAAGAATATATCTAAATTTTATTTTAAATTGAAATAATATTTTTGAAATATATATACCATGAAAATTGAAAGATCATACAAACTGAATATTAGAATATCCTATTTTTAAGGTTATTGAATTGTTTTAAAATTAAGAATGTACCATAAATTTAGATATATGCTTGACTAGATTCAAAGGTGGATCTACAGCTCCAGTCAGTACTCGGAATTGATTTTTCAAATGTATTGATTTCCTCTTAATTTTATGGTGTTGGACTATAAATATTAGCGTATAATATATAGTGTTTAGACCTTTTAGCTTGACTGAGCAAACATATAAAGGATCAAGCCTATTTTTCAGTTCTATAGTTGTGCCTAAACTTATTTTTTTCAATTATATTATATAATTGTATCCAACCTTAAAAATAATTTTAATCCGCCACCGGTTAGATTAACCATGGGAACTCACACAACTTGGGTTATTGCGACACCTTATTCGATCAAAATGAACAAAATGCTTATTCGATCGTATTGCACCCTAATGGGAAAAAAAAAAAAAAGATGCATGAGCTGAGGGAAAGAAAATGGTCTCTTCAGTTTTCATTGCTATCATGCCATATGCGGCCCAAATCATTCCCATTGAGGTGGGGCTGAATTCCATTTAAAAATTAAAAGCATATCATATATGATTCATGCCTAAATTTCCTTTAATATATCTATTTTCTCCAAGAAAAAATCACGTGCTCGTAGATCTTTTATTCAGCCACTTTATCTTATACAGAATCCTGTATATCCAATCTGGATCTTAATGTGCTCTGGAGATTCTTTGATATAGAGGACCCACACGGTCATATCAGTTTATATCAAATTATCAATTGCCCCGGAAATTTTTTTTAAATAAAAAGTAATCTTATGATATGCTGGTATGCTGATAATGAATTAATGATAGCTATTGTGCCAGTGAATAGCCTACCCCAATTTATTTGGGATTAAAGGCTTTGTTGTTGTATTGTGCCAGTGAATAAGCCACACGATTTATATGCATTCATCTGCCACAGAGAACCAGACCCACACGTGAAACAGACACAACACATTACCACTTCACATCACATGCCTCCTATAATTAATTTCCACTAAAAAAAAATAATCGACCCGTATTCCCTGTCACGACTAAAAATTATGCCAGAGGAAATATATATTTGTTATTGAGTTCTGAGTCACAGTCACTCAGTACCCACCACACATTACAAAACAAGGATGCACCGTCGACGCCACTTGGCATGTTGGATTTCAGATAAGATTTGCCCCTAATCCCTTCCGTAATCAGTATTTGCACACTGTTTCTATATGGTGGGATGGGATTTTAAATTAGCAATGTTTCGTTTTCTTGTATCAGATTTTTCAAGGGAGGTGGTGTGTGACGAGTGTCTCCCGAATTTCTTCAGATTTTTTGGGGGGATTGTATAAAGTAGCCCTGTTCCAAGCTACTTGGTACTAATTTGCTCTCTCCTTTCTCCCTTCCCCTCTCTTTTTGTTCTCGATACACATGGAGAGAATGTCGCTTGAACTAAAGCCACAGACTGGAGTTTCAGAAAGGAGGAGATTAGGAAAAATAAGAATACATGGAAAATGCTTCACATCGATCAATTGTTCTCTCTCTTCTCAGTGGGAAGGTTCAAACATTTTTAACCTCGCTATTTTTTTTTGCCTAACACTATTGTTCCTTAGCATTTAGCAATTTATTTTCCCTGTGTCTTTTTTTCCAGCAAAGGCTTCATATAGAAATAGAATAGCCACGTCATTAAGTGGCGATGTGGATTCTTCCAACTTTCTGAGAGTTGAACCTAGTAAAATCAATGGTTCCAATGGTGCCATCTCCAACAGGAATTTCATAAAAAATAATTACAACAGCGTACTCAACTCATTCGAAGATGAGTATGGTGGAATCATAATCAATGCTGACCGATTGCCTCAGAATCCGAAAGCTTTTGCTAATGCTTTGCCAGTGTCTCTGTCCTATTGGAAACTTATGGTAAGCTCTAATTAAGTTCCTGATCAAGTTCATGAACATTTTTTTGAAGTTATTTTGAAAGCAAAATTTTGGGCAGTAAAACACTTTTTCCGGAATACTGCAGGGAAAGAAAGGGGTATGGCTAAAGTTGCCACTCGAACTCTCAGACTTTGTACCTATCGCAGTAAAGGTACATTTACATTATTATCCTTCCTTGTTCCAGACTGGTACATTAATTTTCTTTTTGTTTCGCGTAGTTGTATGATATCTTACAGAGTTGCATATTTAGCAAGGATTCAAGTACCATCATGCTGAGGAATCATATGTGATGCTAACATATTGGATACCAGAAGGACCATGCATGCTTCCAGCAAATGCATCTCATCAAGTTGGAGTTGGTGGCTTTGTCATAAATGATCAAAATCAGGTTCACAGGAATTGATGCCCAACTAAATGAACCATTCATTTTGCTATTGAACTTCAATTAAACAGTTCTTTGCCTTATCTAAAAGAAATACTTACAGGTGCTCGTCGTGCAAGAAAAATATTGTGATTCGACACTGTCTGGTGCTTGGAAACTTCCCACAGGATTTATTCAAGAGGTAATTTGTGGCACAGTTCTAATATTACCTTAACATGTAGTCCTCTGGCACAATTGTAATGTTGTATGATGAAAAATATAAATTTAATGTACAAATTCAAATAATCAGTTAGTTCAGTACCAGTACGGAGGCCTGAATGGCATGACACCAAGTTGGCACATCAAGTACTGATTGCGTGAAAATACAAGACTTGGTCTTGGTCCTGCTATTGCAATTCTTAATCTCAACATCTTACAATGTATTTCACTTTTAAGATTATTAAATTAATGTTTTCTGTCATTTTCAGTCAGAGGAAATATTCACTGGAGCTGTACGAGAGGTCAAAGAGGAAACTGATGTAAGTTATTCTTCAAATTTTTGCATATTTCATGGGTTTAAAATTCATATTTGCGTTAATTATATCTACTTTTTTGAATGACACAGATTGACACGGAATTTGTGGAAGTCGTAGCATTTAGGTAAGTTGTAATAATACTCATAGAAGGATTACATATTTACAATCTCAAATCTGCTAACCCCTTGTCAAGTCTTATGGGTTGCTTGTTTGGAACTGCAAGCCATTTGTGGGCTTTAAGTCTCGATTAATTGGATGCTAATTGAGTTCATTTCAGTCTTTACACATTGTTAGAGGATTTATTTCATATTTTAGGGTCGATTAAGTTTAATTGGATAATAATAATAATAATAATAATAATAATAATAATAATTGTTTTTTCTGAGTGAGATTGAGCTCAATTGCAAATGAATTGTATTGAAAGAAGAGCATAGAAACCAATTGTATTACCGTGTTGAATTTCAGCACAATTTTATTAATTTATTTACGAAGTTATTTTATAAAACATGTTAAAATCTTTTTTTTACTAGGCATGCACACCACTTGGCATTTGAGAAGTCGGATCTGTTCTTTATTTGCATGCTCAGACCTCTCTCTCACGAAATTAAAGTAGACGAGATGGAGATTCAAGCTGCCAAGGTGCACTCATCTTGTTTAGCATTATTAGTGAGAAATCCTGTCTACGGCTCATAACTGAAATCAGTTGATTTAACCAGAAGAAAACAACCTTTTAAAACCACACAAAATAGCGGAAACACCACTTATGTCCCCAAAAATTGTGAAAATAATCCCAATCCCTGGTTAATTTGGGTTTATTATCTATGTATTACCATTAGCATTATCATTATCATTATTGTTGTTGTTATTATTATTATTATAGTATCATCATCGTTATTATTATTATTATTTGGTGGGGATCGATATGGAATAATGGAATGGATTGCATGAAAACATTAATTCTCTAATATTTTATATTCCTCATGAATAGTGGCTGCCTTTCTCCGAATTTTTGGAGCAACCAATGATCCAGGAGGATAATATGTTCAAAAAGATCATGGAGATTTGCATCCAACGGCTGGGAAAGAATTACTGTGGATTAACGGCTCATCCTGTGGCCTCAAAATTTGATGGAAGATGGTCTTCTCTTTACTACAATGTTGGAAATAATAGCCAAGACTTTAACTGCCAAGCCTCTTGAATAATTTATGTAAAATCGCGCGCCTTCGAATCAATTTTATTGTGTTACCCAACGGCCAACACACGATCTTATCATTGTAAAAATATTTAAATATATGTATATTCTTGAGCAGTATACCTCTTTGTGCATAGCTAAATATCTGTTTTTGAAAAAACTTCAGTCCAGCACTCCCATTTGTGCTGGTATAAAGAATAAACCTAGTATTTTTTTAAATGCTGTGTAGTTTTTCTTTTCTGTACTTTCTTTTTGTTTTTTTGTTTTTCTATTTATTTTTTTTGTTTGGCGGGGGTTCTCTAAACATTTTTTTGGACCAAGTTGGTCTTTCAATTTCTTCAAAAATATAAAACCAACTTGGTTGTTGAACTTCGTCAGAAAAAAACATTTTATCAGATACGTCTTTGAAATTTTGAAAAAAAAAGAAAAACAATGTATGTATGTTTTACTCTGTGAATTTTTAAAAAAATAGAAATGATGTGAATTCGATTATAAAAATTATAATATTAGAATTATTAAAATGTATTTTAGATGCATTCCAGTAGAATTACATGCTTAAAAATGATTATATCTATTTTCAATTAGTTCGAATAAATATATAAACATGCAAAAGGCGTAATTTATTTATTTTTTGTGAATTTTGATGATATTCTTATTAGAAATGAGGTGTAAAATGATTAAAAATAGATATAAAAAACTAAAAACTATTTCAAATTCATTCCGATAAAAAAGAATTATCCTTAAAATGGCTCATATCTTTCAAATTCATTCCGATAAAAAAGAATTATCCTTAAAATGGCTCATATCTTTCAATTTACTTCAAAGATTTCATAAATCTATAAAAGCCATAATTTGAAATAGTCCTGTAAATTTAGGTGATAATAGAATTGTAAGTGAGACATAAATTGTCTAAATAAGATCAGAAGAATGTAAAATCCACTAACCTCACAGATACAGTCCAAAAAAAATATCTTTTACATGTTTGTTAATTTATTTGAGCAAAATTAAATACATCGTACACGCATAAATTCACCTACAATGCATTTCCAATGCATGTGAATAGTACCATTTTTGTATCAATTTATACTTCATTTGTCAATGTAAAATCACCACTACGCCTAGATACAATCTAAAAAATTACCCCAAGAGAAAAAAGTATTTTTTACGGCCTAATTTAAAACTACCATTCCGCAAGGGTTTACGTGCAAAAGATCCAAAACCGAAAATCAGTGCACTTATACCTGGTGTGCACATGACCGCGCGTGAAGGTACAGCCTCTCGTGAGGAACCGTGGAGTTTGTGTTTGGACGGTGAAAGAAAGGATCAGTGTAAGAATAATATTGTTTGGGTTAGTAGTTGAGAATAGTATGAGATTAGTGATATTTTAGGAAATGTAAGAAATGTGTTAATTTTTATTATTTTGAGTTAGTAAAATATTATTTGAATAGAAATTTGAGAACGGTGGAGTGAATAGTTAAAATAATTAATTATTTTATTATTATTTTATTTAATAATAATATTTATTTAATATTATTCTATACTAATATAAAAGAAAAAAATTATTTTTTTATTATTTTCATTACCCTCATGGATGCTAATCCGTTAAACCAATGTTTTTTATGAGTTAGTGAATTAGCATTGTTCTGTCACTATTCTCGATTTTAATTTTGCATTTGAATGGTTGCTAACTCGAGAACAGTACCGTTATTCTACACTATCCAAACTAGATAATTGTGAAAATTTTATTATTATTAGATTGATCAAAATATAAAAAAAATAATATTTTTAAATTATTTATTAAAATGATTTTTTTTATTAATAAAAATAATTAAATTAAAATTTTAAAAATATGACTATCAACGTGTCATTGTCAACTGCGCTTTACAAACACGTCAGTTAGACTGGTACGTTTGAACAAAGACATCATTTTTAGTGGCATCTTTCATTTTTTTTAATTTTTTTCATCCAACTTTAAAAATAAAGTTTGAAAAACCACATCCATTTTTTCCGCCAGTGGGAGAACACGTCACTTCCACCGACATTGATATTTTTTTAATAACTGAAAAATAAAAAATTAAAACACGTCACCGTTAGTGACAGACTACCATTTATATTTTTTAAATTTAATTTAATTATTTTTATTATTAAAAAATAAATTTATTTTAATAATTAATTAAAAATATCGCTGCAAAAAATACTTTATCTCGTAATTTTTTTTTCCGCTCCAGAGGATACGATTCCTCTCCTCGAGTCCTTGTTGTCTTTGTGGCGCAAAAAGGAAAGGAGAAGGAGAACCCAAAAATATCCAACCCAAAACTAAAAATTCAAAAAGAAAGAGCAAATTCCAACTTCCTCAATTTGATTGCATTTCTACTATCAATTCCGAGACTCCCCAAAATCCATCTCTTCTGGATGGCGATCTCGAATTCGCTGCCCATTTGGAGGTTTTAGAGATTCGATTTTGGTTCCCCTCATGGGGAAGGATAAGAAACATGGCTCCAAGAAAGGAGTCACAACGAATATTTATTTGAACATCTACGATCTGACCCCGTTTAATAACTATCTCTATTGGTTCGGTCTAGGCATTTTTCATTCAGGGATTGAAGGTACATTCGTATTTCAAAGTTTTTTTTTTTTTTTTTTTTTTTGAAGAAACGTATTTCAAAGCTTTATCTTTGTGAACCGCTTGACATGAATTCATGCTGCCCTCTTTGTTTCTTATAATGAGAAATTGGAATTATTATTTTTAAATGGAATCAATCAATTAACATTTAATGTGCATTAGCTTTGAAATACGTTTGCAATTTCGATCGAAGTTTATTATTAGAAATGAGGTATCAGAGGGAAGAATAATTTGCTCTATTCAGTTCGAAGTTTAAGGATATCCAATAGACATAATTGCAATTTCTCCTTTTTGCAAAAAAAAAAAAGGTGTTATCACCCATTTCCATCAGCTGCTAAACAGCTAAATTTAATGTGCATTAGCTTAACGCGAGTCTCCTTATTCTGCCCTCTGATACCGAACAAACTCAAGAAAACCTACGATCGTAGATCTTGCATTTTCATGAATTCAACTTCCCAGGGATGCTTTCGCATTACTGTATTATATATTACATATTCTTAATCCATTTCTCGTGAATAGAAGAAATTAAAAGATTTGCTAAAGTAACTTCTAAAACTTTTTTACATCTGAAAACGACCTGTAAGTGACAATCTTCTGGATATAGCTATTTATTTCTTACCTTAATGCACAGTACATGGAATGGAGTATGGATATGGTGCTCATGACTACCCAACAAGTGGGGTCTTTGAGGTGGAGCCGAGGGTTTGTCCTGGTTTCCTTTTTAGACAATCTGTACGGCTTGGTACCACCAACATGCCGCAATCGGATTTCCAAAACTTCATTCAGGACTTGGCATCTAAGTACCATGGCAATTCGTACCATTTGATCTCCAAAAATTGTAACCACTTCACTGAGGAGGTAGCAGTATACCTTACAGGGAAACCAATACCTGCTTGGGTCAACCGCCTCGCCCGATTAGGTCAGTACCAGGTTAAATAATGGTATCAATGAATGCCAGTACATTGGATATGACAAAGGAGAAATAAAATTAAGCTGTTATACTGTAATGGTACATGTGTACCATACTACTGTGTTATCAACCAGTTAATGAGCTAGTACCTTTTTTTTCACTGTTATCTTTCTTTTCTTTGGAAAATAACCAAGCTCTATGAATTAATATGTGCACTACATGGTGAAATTAAATTTTATCAATCTTAATCATGAATGGATTATGCAAAATCACACAGACCTGACAAACCGCACACCCTATATTTTGCCTAACTTTTATAGTACTGCTCTTGTGCTTTTGGTAGACAGTATTATGATAATTTCTGTTTAATTTGGATGCATTGTCTTTAATTTAATTCATTGATGCAACAGGTTCGTTATTCAACTGTCTTCTACCAGATGGAATCCAGGTGTCGCAAGTTAGGCACATCCAAAGTCAAAATCGTAAAAGCTCCTCTGGTATGCTCATTTCCCTCAGTACCAGCATGTTAGAAATTGTCATCTTGTCTATGAAATTGGTGGTCTGGACCACTCTTTCCTTCTTCCAGTTTCATTGGGTTAATGATTTTCACCCCTGAAATCCCACATCTGATGCATAATTACTTGTTTCTTACTTTAGCCAATGTAACTCTTTTGGATTTTTCATCTTTATTATGGCCATGAAGGCTTTTTGTAGCCACTTTTCTTTGTTGATAGCCTTTTGGAATTTAAATGAAAAGCCTGCAAATTTCTGGGTGTATTGTTTTGTGTCGTACAACTTTAAAGTCAACACTTTAAGAAAAGAATAAAACTAAAAGAAGTAAAATTCCACTTACATTACAAAAGTTAGAATAACCAATATCTTATAATAATTATCTTTTATTTAAACTATGGTTTCAGAAAAATAATTTTTATCAAACCGGGTACAAGATTTTTTTGTACTATATGTAAAAATAAGGATCACTTCCTGTGACCCTCCTTTTGTGTGAATCAAATACATTATTTCAAATAAATTTATGATTACAGATGATGGATCAGATTCAATGGTTTCATCAATCCTTGATGACGAGGAAGACCTGTTACTGACGGCACTGAGGCTCAGCAACTTCTCCAGTTCTAGTTCCAGCACTTCCACATCCAATTCTAATGCCAATTCCAATTCAAATGTCAGTTCCAAATCTGATTCCAACTCTAGTGCCATTCTGAATTCTAATTCCAACTCACATTCCCGTTCTCATTCCCATTCCGCTTCTCATTCTCATTCACATTCACATTTGCACGCACAAGTACATTCTCATCTACGTTCACACTCCAGTTCTGTTTTCGATTATAGAGACAGAGAACCCCCAAAACTTGCCAAAGATCTCCTGTGATTTAAATGGAGAAGAGGAGATCAATAAGAAGAGGCAAAGGGAGTATGTTATTTGAGACAGATAACATGTTGTTAGAGATCTATATGTTGTCTTCCTGATGTGATGTTACTACATTTTTGTGCCAACTAATGTTTATCCTGCATTAGCGTGTTATGTTATTTTTTTTGTTACACAATTCTTTTGTAAACAGTCGAGTTACCAAAACTGATAAGCAGGCTTCTGATCTAAATTAATATTTGTTCTGGCGTCAGTGTTATCGCTGGAGACCGTTATGTTCAATCCAACTTCTTTTCTTGTTTTTCTGAGAAACAGATTGGTCTACAGATGAAGGCTGTTTGTGAATTAAAAATAGCTTTCTAATGCTTACAATACCAAAAAAATTAATTATGCAGTATTTTTGTCACTAAATTGCTCCCTTCTTAAAAGCTTACAGCATCAATCAGCGCATGGATATAAATTCATTGGAAAAATAACAATTTATAAATTTTTGAAATACCTACACGGAAAACTTCCATTAATCTGGAATATGAATTCCCTATTAATCTCTTATTATCATACACTTGAGGCTATTGTGATTGAACGGTTGGACTTGCCTCATAGGCATCGTGATTAGATCTGATTTGTTGGACTTCTGCGAACATGTTCATTTCATATCCAATCCGGTGCTTAGACAGTACCAGAAATGAAGTTTGGGTCTGCTGCATCCGCTGCAATGACACGTTCGCTGTCATTTATACGTCCCGATTTTATGTAAATGGGTATTGTTTTGTGGGTCCCACTAACCATGGACGCATATATAAATATATATGGAGGGATTGCGCATAAAAAAAATATGGCAGCAGATGTGTGTATCATAATCTTTGGGCATAAATTGCGAAATTGTCTCAGCTGTCCAACTACTGTTTATAGATGATCCTCGATTATTTTTGAAAATTTTAATTTAATATTGGAAAATTAATTAAAATGAGGTTCATACTATTTGAGAGAATTTTTAGATTAAAAGATTATTTTTTCTAAAACAGAATACAGTCCTTTGATCATCATCCTTTTTTTCTTTTTCTTTTTTTTTTTAAATTCCTTCGAACAATCAGAAGGGAAAATTAATAAATTAATAATATAAAACCCTCCTTTAGTTTGAATGAATTATTCCAACTAATTATTTTAGCAAAATATTTTGGAATTACTTCACATTGGAAGACAATAAGAGTGAATGGTCAACCATCTCAAAAGGAAAGGGAGAGCAAAGAAGAAACTGGGTAAAGGTTTCAAAAGGGAGGAGGAATTAGATACGATCGGGGAAGACGAGGAACTAAGAGACGATTAAAAAATTATTAGATGTGGATTTAAGACATAAATGGAGTACAATCGAAATGCTCCGTTAATTAACGAGGTTGATCCGACAGGCATAGGAACTAAACAGCTTCCAGGAGGGAAACTTAACTTAATTCAGTTTTGCAAGCAGTCTTTATACTCCCTTTAATATATTTTTCAGAAAAGAAGCATTGTATTTATTTATTTATTAACTGATATTCCTTTTTTTCTTTGGGATGAGATTTCGTAGTGAGGATTGGTGATATTAATTACTTGACTTTATCAGCAAAACTTTATTCTGTGTGTAGGCAACCTTGGTAGTTACTAATTAGTAATTAGTATACCAGTAAAAGGCTTCACAGTTGGGGGCTACTGGTTAAACAGCTCCGGCTTATATTATTACATACATTAGCAAGTTACAGTCAATTACACTATGAAAGCTTGCTGCCGACGTCATCTTTTTTTTTTTCAAATATCTACCTTTTTTTTTACCTCATTTCCAACATCCAAAAACAACTTTTTTCTTTTCTTTTTCCTTTTCACTTTTTGTTAGGTTCTACATGCTTTGAGCCACCTATGTGAGAAAATGGTCAATTATATGTTGTATTACATCTGCCCCTTCTGAGTGCATTACTGGATCCTTGACCTGTAAAATGAATGAAAAGCGAACAATGAATATATCATTAGTCAGAATATAACATATTGTAGAATACTCGCCGCATACATACAGTTAAAAAACTAGCAAAGCTCTGTAAAATACCTGAATGATGCTGTGAGCAGCAAATCTCTGTTTGCTGGTGTGAAAACTGACATCTACCTTTTCCCATGATAGCCTTCTCAGGCCTCTCACAAGATTTTCTGTGCATGTAAATATATTTGGCATCAGCTATTCAACATTATGTTATGTACCCTATATTCTTTTTATCTTTGAACCTAAAATTTTAGGGTATATTACACAAGTCCTTAAAAGTAACATCAGTTTCCTTTTTCATTTTGTTCCTAAAAGTTCCAAAATCCAAAGTATCTTTAAACTCCTAGAATATCTAATTTCTACCATATATGTCCTACACTCCTATCTAATTTCAGTGCACTGCAAATAGCATGGATGTAGTTGGACTAGTAATAAAAAATGGCATGAATACTAATATTATTATCAACAGTATTCAATATTATATTGAATGGGAACTAACATTGAGATACGTGTGATCGGATGTTATTAAAAATGCAATATTTATATACCTCTCACAATGAACATCATCATGACATGAATCCTAACATGGTTTTCATCTAACATTTTGACCAGCTATAATGACCAGTATCCAGAGTATTTTGGTACAAATAGAAGATTTGATCAAGGATGCCTGTAACACCTGTAAGTGCAATCTGAATGTGGATAGGCCGGATGAGAAAGACCCCAAATAATGAGGACCAAATTGGAAAAGAGTGATAGTTTAGGGACCATTTGGGTAATTCATTTGAAAATTTAACAAGTGGCACTTGCCTTCTATCATGTCATAATCACCATCAGTTACTACAGCTTCATTGCATTTATCAGGATTTTCACCATTTGAAATCTCCTCGCGGACAATATGTGGATATATCTTGCTTGGTGTCTCTTGAAACTGCCATAAACACCCAAATTTAAATAAATACATCATACTTGGATATACAATGGAATTTGTTGAATTTTCTTTTCAATCCAAAAAACCAAACACTAAGAGTGTGTTTGCATGGTGTAGAATAGCACTGTTTTTAGAATAGCAGTACTGTTCTCGGGTTAGCAATCATTCAAACACAAAATTAAAATCAAGAATAGCAACAAAACAGTGTTAATCCGTTAACCCATAGAAAACATTGGGTTAGCGGATTAGTGTCCATAAGAGTAGTGAAAATCATAAAAAAAATATTTTTTTCTTTTATATTATTATGGAGTAGTATTAAATAAATATTATTATTAAATAAAATACTTAAAAAAAATAATTATTTTAACTATTCTCTTCACTGTTCTCAAGTTACCATCCAAACAACATTTTACTAACCCGGAATAGTAAAAATTAGCACTCTTCTCACATTTCCTGAAATATCACTAACCTCACACTATTCTCAACTACTAACCCAAACAGTGTTATTCTTATACTAATCCTTTCACCATCCAAACACACCCTAAATATTCAATATGAAATATGTTTATAGGTTTACCTTGGGCAGTTCAGAGTCTCTTCTAATAGAGGATGTTCTCCAGCCAACAATATCTTTCAACATTCAATTAAGGGAAACAAAAAGAAAAAATCATAAAAATGAAATAATTTTACACCTTTTGGTACCATGTTGACTGCAACCAAATTAATAAGCACACAACAAATGCAAAACAAAATGAGAAGGATACGATCATAGGCAACATTTGAGTAAGCAACCCGACGCTTAAATGCACGCAATGCCGAGCTGCATACATTTATTACAATTAAATCAGATAAATCAGCATTTGAGGTCTCAATATAAACCTGTATTTTTGGATCATCTAAATGCAAAAAAAGTCAAGTCTTATAGTCAAATCCCTATAATAAAAAAGTTACCATTCAAGACCAAAAAATCGCAAAATATCACTCATCTGCACCTCTATTTTTCCATTAGAACTAAATTTGAGACATGACAGGTATAGAAGGGGATAGTTCGGTTTGTGGTGCAAATAATTGTTGTTATGCAAGGATAGTGCATGAGGCGGTATGCCTCTTTCTGTTCATAATAATAACTATAAAAGAATATTAACAAAGAAATCAGCTTACATAAAATAGAGGTCATCACAGTCTTCTACCATACGCTGTAACAGAGGTGGCTTTCCGTCATCAGAATCAACCAGAAATAGATGTCTGCCAGTTTGTCTAAATATCAAGTGAATTACATGGCATGCTAATTTTTCCACGGCTGCTAGACCAAAAAGAAACGGAACCTACACAGGGAACATAAGAATAGCAAGATAACAAGAGAAATTGCTAAGTCACAGCATGAATAATGAAATTTTTGAAACTGTGAAAAAAAAAATCACATAAGTCCCCCTAATTACATGACTTAATTATTTTCTGTAGTTTTATGTACTCAGTTTAGATAGATGAACCAATGCTTTAAAAAAAAAGCCAATAAGACCAGAACGTACATGTAAGCACAGTACAACAAGTAAGAGTACACACACACACACACACACACATATTAATTCTAATTGAACCATAAGAGAGGAAGTTAGTAAAAAAAAAAGGGAGAAGAAGAAGACATGATGACTTGTACATGTATATACAGAAGATGGTTGGTCCAAATACCATACCATGCCAGTGGGGTCTGATACTGTTGTCAACTAGCCAAACAAAAGAACTAGAGGGACAAATTATAAGGAAAAAATACCTGTCTGTTTCCTCTGGAACCAAGATGAGGCGTAGCAATGGTGATGAAATTCACTGCTTCAAGACCACATATTGTACCTCTACTGTTCTCAATATCAGGAATCTCCCCCTCAGAATCTTCAGGAGACTTCCTCCTAGAAGGTCTAAATAGTCGTCCAATGGCATATCTGGCCACCAGTCCTCCAATGGAGTGTGCAACAAAAGATATTTTCTGAAGGTTTGGTTTTCCTTTAATTACTTCAGTTACCTGCTTACATCATTTAAATAGAAATAAATTACTGCCAAAAGTATTGTTTCTACACCTGGAGACCATCAGGGGTGGAGCCAAGTTTATAACCTGGGGGTGGCAAAAACATTTTAGGCTAAACATAATATTATAATTATTTTAAAGTAAGTATAATTTTGTAATTTTTTATAAAAGTAATATATTTTTGAGTGCATATTTTTGAAATTATATTTCAGGGAAGGGCATATTTTTGCATAAAACCAAAGGTGTATTTTGAAAAGCATTTCATCAAGTGGGTCAGTTGCCCCCCTCTGCCAATACATGGATACGCCCCTGGCGACCATCATATATCTCAATTTAGGTAACTATCAATTACTTGCACTTTGTATCTCTTTGTAAATGTCAGAGAAAGATAATTTAGTCATTTTTCAACAATCACCTTCTCTAGTTAATCTTACTTCCCATTTGTACACAACCACAGAGGATCATATATGACATTATACACAAGGAATTACAAACCTCTTCTGCTAGTCGTTCACCCATCACATCAACACCATCCAAAGTAAGCTTGTTTATATTGCGTTCACTACCTGGTGACATTACAGATGTTAAGAAAGAAAATAATTAGAAGATGATAAACCAAAAATAATATACACCATGACAGATATGGATCCACAACATAACAAGAGAGGGCAAGAAATACAACTTAAAATACAGTAAAGCATACCAGTTTATGGAGACAAAACTTACAATGAACTAAGACTTTATCGGAAAGCATCTTGACAAAATGCTCAGCCGCAAATTTCCAATTTGTATTGCTGTTAAAAGATATAAAAACATAAGTATATTAAATAGTGAACAAAATTCCCCATTCTTATTCTCTCCCTCTCATCTCCCTCCCTCTATCTCCCTCCCTCCCTCCCTCCCTCCATCTCTCGCTTGCTCGCTCTTAGTGCACATTTTAAAAGTCACATTCAGGAATAAAATTTATATGCCTCTGATATATATAATTTCTCCTAAAATAGCAGCTCGACCTAAGCATATAAAGTGAACTACACTTTAAGCTACTAGCTAGTTAATACGATAACATGCTTGGTCTGAACAAATTCATCTGAATATTTCAGGAAAGAAAAAAAAAAGATTGTTCTTCTTGAACAAAATAAGCATCCAGTATGGAAAGCAAAAAATGTCTTTTAGAAATGGAAAGACAAAATTAAATTTTCTCCAATTACTCTCAGGTCTGACAGATAGATATCCAGTCTACCAGTAGAAAAGATCAGTAAATCAAATATTTTCATGCTTGCCAGAATCAAAATACTCCATTTTGATAAATAAAAGTTAATTTATACAAACTTATGTAATTGATTATATCTTTAGTTGATTGCCAGAAACACCTGTATTATTAAAAAGAATAATACAATTTAAATGATAACTGTCAAATCTACATGCCAATGCAAAATTAAGCAAAATCCAGAATCAGGTTAAACACAGGAGAACTCAGAATATGTATTATTTTACTGAATGCAACGTGCAATCTTATAACGAAAATGCAAAAGCTGTATTACTATGATCTAAAAACCGTGAAAGTAACCCAAATTGCACTAAACAAATTCGAATTCGTGAGTGATTTCACAAATAGAAGTCCCTATGAAACCTAGTATATCATGATCCAACGTGCTAATGTGCAACAATCCTCGTTTTGGAAAAAAAAATTAACTACTTTGAGAAGAATTTCGAGCCCCAATTGAAAGCAACCAACTATTTCGAAAACAACCGCCGAAAATCTGGCAAAATGTAAACCCAATAGAAGCAAAACCAAAGTAAGCAGCCTGATTCGTCATTCCAAGAAAAACAAATTCCTGATAAAATCAAAATTCATAGAAAGAGAGATGTATCATACCTCCCAAGGATTCCGTGCACCATCACGACCAAGTGATCCGCTGTGGAAGCCGTGCAACCTTCGGTCGAGCTCCACATGTCCGTACCTCCGGTGCCATTGATAGATTCCTCCTTACAAACCCCTAAATTCCCCATTAATCGCTAAATAAAACCGAGGGAGGAGGGGGAGGAAGGTTCCAACACAAACGGGTGAGAAAAGGCGACTGGAGAGAAAAAAAAAATCAAAAGCGAAAAAATACGGATGAGGCGCGGATCGGTTTTATACAAAGCCTCCGCAACAATGGAAAGAGTCGGCACTGTTTTTCTGTATCAATGCCATATCAAAAATGCGTAAGAGCATCTGCGTTTTGATTGTCAAAATTAAATTTTTATGCTACATCATCAAATTGACAATTTATTTTAAGAGTGATATTCCTGAATAGAATGAAATTATCAAAATGACACTTTCATAATTAATTTTCTGCTCCTACTGTTGACGCGTGACTTGTCAAATAGATCATCAAATTTAGACAATTGTCTAATTTTGTCTAGTCTCTGCATCCCTGAAATTTAAATGACAATTGTCAAATAAAATTTGACAGTCAATTTGACAATGGGATGCGGATGCTCTAACGAGTAATTTCACACGGTGATATGTTTATTAACCCTCTGTAATTATAACTTACAGACACGTGATCTGAGTCGTCTGGTAACTGGACAGGTATTCTGCGCGGCTGCGTGGAGATTAAAATTTAACAGATTAAGTTTGTCTGGACGGCTGTAAAACAGTATAAATATAAATTTTGATGCATAATATTATTTATTATTATTAAATTTGAACCGTTAATAAATAATCCGACTGTTCAAATTAAAAAAACTATAATTTGCTATAATTACTACTACAGATATTCCGGTACGGATATCATAACATTACCTACAATGAAAAGCGATCAGTTTACTATTTACTTCCCTTTTTTGTTGCTAGAAGCGGAGAAGATAAGTTCCTCTTCAACTGCCAAAAATCACAGGTCCCATTCGGCTCAGTTTAAATATCTTCAAAATGTGGTACCTATACGCATTTGCAAATTGAAATTAGCCAATTAGACAATTATTAGATGGTAATGATTTATAATATATTTTTGTTTAAACTGTCACAAAAATTATCTCGCAAAACATACGCTCTAATTTTTTTTAGTTTATCAGCTCAAAACCGGACTGTACATTTATGGATTAAATATATTTTTTTCATAGTTATTAGATACTTAAAATTAGCTTTTTTTTCATGAAAGATTTGCAATATATTTTGAGAAACTAACAAAGTTTGATTATGTATTGGACAAAATCTTTTATACAGAACTAAAATTTTATCGATTAATGGTAGACAGAGGTGCTGGGCAGAAAGGATCGAATAATCATGACTTTTTATATTACATCAGTATCTAAAACTATTTTTAAATAATTAATTTAAATGCTTAATAACAAATAATTTGATTAGATGTTTTGTATATGTCACGCTATATTCGTATACAAAAAGGCTACATTAATTAATTTTATTTCAATATGCATCAAGAATTAAAAGTAAATCAACATACTTAATTTTACCGATTTCACCCTCTTTTGATGGCGCTATTGAAAAATTAGTTAAATATAATCTTCATTAAAAAAATTTATATACACGTGAATATTCAATGGGACTTGGAAGGGAGATTTAATAACTTTTTTTTAATATTTTATATACATGTATTTGAGATCACTTAAAATACATGTAATAATTTGCATTCAATAATTTCAGCACAACTAAAAAAATAAATATGTTTTACACGATGATTCATTGGATCCGTCTTCTTATACAACAAAGTCCAATTGATTTCTGCGTGGTTATGTGACTTATGTCGCTTGAGCATTTATGGTAACTATATGAGAAGCAATTCACGGATAACCTCTTATTCCAGTGCAGTTGTATAGCCTTGTGGGTATAACAGAGGTAGGTTGTTATTAATTGTATTATGTTCTGTAGCTAATTAAGTAACCTTCAATGATGATTGAGTGACAATTTTGCTGTGGTATTGAGTTTCATTGACAAATATATTGTGGCTTTGAAGTTCCGAATCAACGACCAGAGACAGTGGCGGATTCAGAGGGCTGGGGCCGCCCCTCCCCTCAATTTTTCAAAAATATCCGAAAAATATGTATAATTTCATAAAAAAAAATCAGAAATTTGTATATCTGAATTCTCCTTAATATATTTTTCTTCTGTAGTAAATGTCTGATCTCTCCAGTCTCGGCTCCTCCCTCCTCCCAATCTAAAATCTTGATTTCGCCCATGTTTTTTGGTAGAATGGTAGTTGGAATTAAACTCGTTAAAACAAGGAATCTTTAATGAAGATATGTTTTCTAAAAATCAGACAACGAAGATATTAATGTACATCGATCTAATCATCTGATGCCTGACCTTGTATTATCTAAAGCATCATGTCTATGGCAATGATGCTTGGTATTTCTAAATTAGCTATCCCAATGATTTGAGTACAAGAGGATAAGCCACAGACTTCCCGAGGATAGTCCGAAGAATTTAATGAACATTTACAATTTTTGCACACAAGGTATATTGACTTAAAAACTAATCTTGGTGGGACAAAATGCTTGAGATTTCTCATGAGGAGTTTGTAGCGCTCATCGTCGCAACCTATATCGTGAACATAAAAAAGAATAAAAAAGATAAAAATCGAAAAGAAATTAATTATAAAACTTATTAATCAGTTATTAAATGACGTATCATCTCTATAATAAATTTATAAATAAAATAATATCATCCAAACTGATGCATTTAAAATAAAATAATTTATTCCTATTTATCAATGCATGCAATTTAAATAATTATAATTTAAATAATTATAATTTAAATAATTATGCATAAGTACATTGAAAATCACACACTATATCCACCGTGATAAGTGAAGATATCACATACAACCATTATGCTCAAAAATAAAATTTCACAAAGCCTTTTTCTACTCACAACCATAAACCAACCATAAACCGTTGTGTAGATCACCTCTTTTGAATTAATGAAATAGTTACTTACAACAACATCTACGGTTATACATAATTTGTTATGTTTTATTTATCTCTTTGTTTATTTGAAAAACATTCAACTACTTGATTTATATATTATAATCATATATATACATTCAAATTCAGATACAACATGCATCACAATTGTAGTTGTCAAAATCTATTCAATTCAAATAATTCAAATCATCGATACATGTCATAAGTTACCGGTCAATAAATCCAAGTTATAAAAAAGTTTGATTACGTTATTCGATTTGCAACAACATTTATTTACATGATTTTCGTTAATTTTTCTATTATGCAAAATAATACAAAATTTATAGTGATATGGTCTTAATTTTCGGATTGAGGTATCCTATATTAGTTGGGACCTATTTGATATTTTTTTTCACAATATGAAATCTTCTCTGGCATTTTGACATGCATACCATTCGAAGAATTTTTGACCTAGAAATTGTCAATACAATTAATTAAATTATCAGAGAAAGGCACGACTAAAAGTTTTTTTTTTTACCATTACAATGCAAGTTAATAAATAAATACAATATGATGAATACAATTTCGTTTCTGCATGCTGATTATATAATAGTTTCTGCTACGAGGAGAATAATTTATTTTCCAATATATATACATGCGCGCGCATACATATATTTATTCTAAGTAATATTTTTTGTTTGCTATAGTTTTAAATTAGATTATGTATAAACCAATTCTTTAAAGTTTTATCCGTCATTTGAAATTCAAGACAATAATTAAAGTTGGATGACTCGTAACTCGAGGCAACTCAAAGCTAGAAGATCCGATCTATATCCAAAATATTTTAAACCAGAAAAATAATTTGAACCAGAGTCTATCTGCTTGCTAGATTACAATTCAAGAACTATGGCTTAAAATAATCATATTAAAAAAATAACTCATTTTAGACTTTGATCACATCCAATATCTAACTCAAACGACTCGGACTCCGCAAATTAGTTCCAAATCTAATGCGATCTGACTCGATTCAAATTCAACCCGATTGTCATCAAAGTTAAGGGTACACCGATGGCACTGCATAGAAATTCCATACAGCAATTGGACCAAAATATGAAAATTATGGTCCCAAAATTGGACAAAGAGAAGAGACGTGGAAGCATCACCCTGGGGCCCGGGGGCTGGAGTCGATTTGCTGCCTTTAATGTGCTGTATAAGCGACACACACATACACAATTGCTGTATAAGCGACACATAATTTGCTGATTTAAGTCCCCCAGGCGGGCCCCAGCCTCCCACTCTCCAGCTATCCGTACAAACAAAACAAAGGATATTTCCATTGGCGGAGAGGAAACGGGGGACATTTGCCCCACAACCCTCGTAAATTTGTAATTGCACAATAAGAATTCTAATAATTTATCTATCTTAATTAAGCTATTGAATTAGTCTCTGCTAGAAGAATGATTTAACTTTAAAATAAAATATAATTCCAATCACGGGCAATAATATAAATGATCTTAATAAATACATACATATTTTACTGTCAGTTAGCGGAAAGTTCTGGAACTCCATCGCTAGGTCAACATCATAGCAAACAGGTCTCGCTTCTCTTTGAATGGCTATCTTTTCAGGATTAATGTTACTTACCTGCAGAGGGAAGAGAAGCAGCTGGGCAGCTAAAAACGAAATCGACAGTTGACAATGATTAAGAATGAAATAATAACCAGAAAATGAATTGACTGGGACGTTATTTCTTCTGTTTTTTCTTCTTACTTATTTTATCTTTTCATTTTTTTTTGTTGTAATCTAACCCCGCTAGTGTTCAATATATAAAAATTTAAAGATGATATTTTTCTAAAAAAATATGAAATAATTTAAAATGCCGTAGACTATTTAGAATTTGTAATGGTTTTAACCGTTTATCTAATTTTTATCCGATAAGACAGATATAAGTAATTATTTTATTAAATTATCGGGTATGAGTATGGTAAGAAAAATTTCGTTAACTTATGGAGTATGAATACCGATAAGAACTATTCATTATCCGTTAATCTTTATTGCTAATTATATTATAATCTTTTTCAATGGTAATTATATTATAATATTTTCCGTTGCTATTTTGTATTACAATATTTTTATTTTGAAAGCCGTTTGGCCTTTTATCCGACCCGCATTGTACCCGATTAGATAAGTATGAATAAAATTTTATTTTCATTAAATTATAGAATATGAGTATGGATAAAAAAATCATTAATTTATCGGGTATGAATATGAGTAATAAGTTTTTTTTTACCCTACCATACTCATTAACAGTACTAGGACTACCTTGTTGGGGGCAAAAAAATAAGAGAAGGGATTGGTTGACAATAGGTTATTTTGACAACCTTAATAATTAATATCTAAATAAATACAAAATAAATCTTAAAAATAGAAAAAAAGTTTATAGATGTGTTCTTCTACTTTTAGATTGATGGCAATTCAAATTTCATGCAATTTCATTATCGTTTGATAGTCCATCAAAGACCATCAAATTTTCATATAATTTATAACGGTTCTAAATTAACGGTGTTTGATGGACTATCAAACGATAATGAAATTGCATGAAATTTAAATGACCATCAATTTAAAGGTAGAAGAACACATCTATAAATGTTTTTCTATTTTTAAGATTTTTTTTTGTATTTATTTAGAGGTCCATTGTCAAGGTTGTCAAAATAACCCATTGTCAATGGATACCCACTCAATAAATAAACAAATAAGGTGGTTTAAATGTTTATAGTTTTAGTGTTTTTTATATGACTCGAATTTTAAAATAGAAATGTCAAAATAAAATAGTGGATATGATCTATATATCACTTTCTCTATCCACATAGAAAAAGTTATAACATTTCAATGTCATTTTGTTTTACATCAAAATTTGCAAGAAATAATACACTAATGTGGATAATTTTTAGACATTGATTTTAACTTAATAATTGATATAAAATGAAAATAAAACGTCAAAAAACATTGTAATATATATAATATAGATTATATATAATGACATTATTTTTGAAATTTTAATTAATAAAAAAAATGGATGCATTTCATTCATTCTCTAAATAAATATTTGAAGATCTGGAAAGGTGAAGAATAAGGAAATTGGCATATGCTTTATGACAGTGTTTGTAAGGAGTTAGATTATTAAACATGTTGATCTTTTGATTGAAATAAATGATTTATTTATTCTCCCTGTCTAAATAATGATGATTCATGATATTCAATGTCACGCATTAATATCTTTCAATTGTTATACCTGATGTGAAAATCTTTGTATTTTCATTATAATTGTGTCATCTTTAAAAATCTGAAAGTTAATAGAGAAGTTTGAAAATAGTAAAAATTGATGCTCTACATTCTTTTGATCTGTAATTAATTTGTGCGGCTTAAACGAAATGCTAATATTTGAATATTTTGTATATCAATAACATATTTTACGAGACGAACCTATTTGTAAGTTCTTTTTTCTATGTTTGAATGGAAAAAAAAAGCGGAATTTATTTTCATTCTTCTTTCGCATTCATGGTTGAAAGCACATGTTAGATCGAGATTTAGAATGTTTGACCACTTTTGTCTTATCATTATAGCGTTCACAATTATACCCCTTTTACCATGGAATGAAGGTCAAAATTTTCAAATCCTTTCAATGTGCATTACTGAAATTTAAACATGTAACCTTCTAAATAGAGAGCTATATATTAACCAACCATTTTAGTTGTGGTTCATCCGAAACTACATGATATTTTAATATATATTGAATCTTGTATATATATCAAACATCATCAAGTATGGTTGTCCAATTTAATAATTGAAATTTTTAATTTTCTCAGTAGTTTGAGCACAACCAAAATTTCTAATTTAGGTTTTTGTTCAATTGCTAAATTGAAAATTTTAATTTTGTAAATATTTCCGCTGTATTAAATTTACCCTAGCAGCTGCGTGAATCGTTACATTTGCTGTCACATATATTGTTCTGAAAATATTGCATAACTCGTTCATTAATTATTTTTTTTAAATACTCTCATTAACCCAACGTATTATCATAATTTAAACATGTGTGACTCCACTCCACACGAAACTTATTATCATATCTATAAAATATACTATGTTCGCGATTCTACCTTAATTAATATTAATATTAAGACTGCGCTAGCTATATATATATATATATATATATATATATATATATATATATATATATATTATATATATATTTAGGTCCAGCCTGCGCCCGTCAAATTAGTCTTTAAAAGATATTATGGCGTTAAACAATGATGACAGGTCACCAAATCATAGAGGACAAATGTTACAGCATTACTAGGCTATATAACAGTATGATGGAAATTGTTTGCCAATCCGATTCAAAGGCCCTGGACGTCTCCATTACTTTGTGATGATACGATCGACACTGATGACACTCGGCTACGGTGGAATAATTTGGTGGGTCCGTGGGGCGAATCATATTGATTGATGAAGCATTGAAGCTTCAGTGAATGGATGAAGTGGGTGGGACGGCCTCTATACTACACGCCTTCAAGGCCAAACCAAGAAGGCTGTCATTCGTGGGGACATGTGTGAATGTGATATCCTCACGTAATGGCTAGGATATTGCTTCGTTGTCGTATATATCCGAATTTAATTGTTGAAACTTTGTAGTTTATCTGATGTTGTACAGCCTGGCCTATCTCTGAATTATATTAATTCCTTCTAATATGTGCACTGCCAGGGAGGACGCGTCTGAAAAGATTTGTGTATTTCCGGGGGCGGACAGAATGATAAACAATGGCGTTTAAACTGATTCCAACTTTTTTTTTTCTGGAAATTATCAAAAATAGAAAAATAAACAATGGAGTTCAAATTGATTCCGCTTTCTTCTGAAAACTTTGTTCTTACGTGCATATTTTAAATAAAGATAGAAATTAATACATTTATTAGACTTCGATGGAATGGAACTCACCATACATATAAATAGAATACTTCATATATATTACAAATTTCATTATTATATGTTTTCTCTATAATTTGATGAATTTATAATTTAATATTAAATAAATATAATTTTTTTATCTTATAATATTTTAATATTTAAATAAAAAATTCTACTGCAACGCGCGAGTAGTATATAGCTAGTGACTGAGAAACCAGCTTGAACTTTTCAACTTAAGAAAAAAATCAGTTGTTTGTAATAAAAATCTTTGAACAGCCGCACTTTTGGGCGGGTATCGTAGATCCATTGAACAATTTAAGCAACATATTTTTGGGTGATTTATGTGTTTCTATATTACTTTTTGAGAAACTTGTGCGGTCTTATATTTATAAAAAATTGTGCGCTGGAAAAGTTATCTTTTATCATGAAGAGGAGTGGGGCCTGGGCCGCCTGGCTCAGTGGTAGCAAGTTTAGGCAATCTTGCAACTTTTTATCACCACAACATATAGAAGTTGAGATCATTAATCCTCGTTCATTATCAACTAGATAGAAGTCGCCACCCCCCACCCCTCAGTGCCGGGGCCAGTGGTGTGGCGGGGCGTCTTCTTTGCCGGACCACGACACACGCACACACCCGAGCGTGGCGGGCGCCTTGCTGCCCGGACCCACGCACACCCCACCCCCCTGGGCGTGGCGGGCGCTTGCCGGACCACACACCCCGGCGTGGCGGGCGCCGTCGCCGCACCCACGCACACCCCACTCCCCAGGCGTGGCGGGCGCCTCGTGCCGGACCACGCACACCCCACCCCCTGGCGTGGCGGGCGCCTGCGCCCGACCCACGCACACCCCACCCCCAGTGTGCCGGCGGGCGCGCTGTCTTTGCTCGACCACGCACACCCGAGCGTCGGGCGGGCGCCTTCTTTGCCGGACCACGCACACCCTGGCGTGGCGGGCGCGCTTCTCGGACCCACGCACACCCGTGGCAGCGCCTTCTTTGCCGGCCGCCGCTCGACCCACGCACACCCCACACCCTGGGCGTGGCGGCGCCTTCTTGCCGGACCCACCCACACCCCACACCCCGGGCGTGGCCGGGCGCGCTCGACCCACCCACACCCTACACCCCAGGCGTGGCGGGCGCGCTCTTGCCGACCCACCCACACCCTACACCCCAGCGTGGCGGCGCGCTTGCCGGACCCACCCACACCCTACACCCAGCGCGGCGGGCGCTCACGCCGGACCCACCCACACCCTACCCCCGGGCGCGCCGGGCGCGCTCACGTCGCCGGACCCACGCACACCCCCACACCCCCACCCCCGCGTGGCCGGGCGCCTCACGCCGGACCCACCCACACCCTAGGGCGTCGGCGTGGCGGGCTCGACCCACCCACACCCCCCCCCGGGCGTGGCGGGGAGCCTTCTTTGCCGGACCCACCCACACCCTACACCCCAGCGTGGCGGGCGCCTGCCCGCCGGACCCACCCACACCCTACACCCCAAGGCGTGGCGGCGCCTCCCCGCCCGGACCCACCCACAAAATAAATTACGACGTCCACTCTGCCACTTGGGCAGATGGTAGCCGGCGTTCCTCCCAATTGCAATGGAGGCCACTGACCTAGGCCGTGCTATCATGCAACGACCCCGTCTTATGCCTATCAGCGTAGCCATCCATCCTCTTTTATAAGCGCCCAGCGAATCTTTCCCTTGCATTTCGGCATGGTGGGACTAACGAAGCGCGAAAAGTATCTATTGTACCGGAGCCCTCCGCATTGTAAGGACAACGAGAGAATGCGAAGGACCCCGTCCGTGACGCAACTTATTTTACTCCTCGACAACTTATTTAACCTCATCCGTGATCTCGGTCAGTGCGTAACACACTGTTGTTTCCCTTTCTATCGATCTCAATCAGCAAACCTGGCTAGACTCGAAGAAGAAGGCCTGCCAGAGGACTATGATCGGTGGCTGCCAATATAGGACCTTAAATGTTGGAAAGAGACATCCTGGTTCATCCATCCTTTCCGTGGTGCTCACAAGGTATTAATCCCTCGCTCCTCATTCCTACTTGCTCTCTCACTCACTAATTGTAATTAAGAATTAATACTTCGTCCTTAATCTATGGACTATGATTTGGAAATTTATATTTTCGATTTATAACTACCAGCATTTGTTGATTTTGATGAAGAAGTTGGGTATCAAACTACCAATTAGAAAATAGATTATTGATTACTGTATCTAAATGCTATTCAAGATTGTTAAAAGGCTTCTAATTGATGTTATGGAAGGAACTTTATTTAGGTCGATGATTATGCTATTGACTTGGGAGCAGCTTAGTACCGGATTCAATAAGTGAATATGATGATTTTGAGTATAAAAATTAGAAAAAAGAAACTTCATGTGGAGTCGAAGTTTAGATTTTTATGCTTTCTTATGTTTCTATAACTTGGTACCAGTATTTTCTTTATTTTGTGGTATGAGTTAAATACATTCTACTGGTGAGGTTTATATCTAATTACATTTAAATAATATTTAGCTATACTACCTTCGATGATCACATTATTCAATTGACTGATGCCAATTTTTCCGTGCAGTTCTGCAGTGTTCAGAGAGAGGTGAGAAGATTTCTACAGGGTTTTCACTTTCAATCCTGGGAATCATGCTGATTGTTTATCTTTTCTGGTTAATTTGTTTCAATCCTGGGAACTGCTGTTTTGATCAATATGGTGCTGAAGCAGACAATTATTATCATCGCCGTTTGCCCGTTTTATGATGGTCGACTTGCTTTCTTATGATGACCCTTTCACGACTTTGTACGCCAAAAAATTGCACAATATTTAGTCTTCATTTGCACATGATGAAGTGCATAGCGTGAGATATAGTTTATTATTCTCTAGTTCTGCAAATTTAGGTATGTCGTTGAGTTCAATCAGTTGTTTCAAGATCAGTCTTTCTCACTTTCTGTCAATATTTTTTTTTCCATCTTGTTATTTTTTACCTGTAAAGTTATTATTAATGTGTAACAGTGCATATATTAAAAAATTGCAATTCTATGTTGTTGGTTTTTCTTTAATATAAGTAACTAATTTTGTAACAAAACTTAATGGTTGTGATCTAATTACTAAGCGATCTTTTGCACATTGATTCCTAACAGAAGATTGTGGGATGCCTTCGACTTCTTCTCTGTCCCTTTTGGCCTCTCTTTTAGGAACCTCTGAAGACGAAGCCTAAAATATCACCACTTTTCGACTCTGACAACGTTTCAGCTGAAATCTGAAATTTCTCACATGACATGGTTGTACCTTCACCTTCATGCTCCATGAGCAGTATAACTAGCGGAACTTCATTGGGGCCAAAGGAGGTCATGGCCCCCTCCAATTTGAAATATTAATAAAAAAATAATAGAATACTTCATATATATTACATACACATTGAGCTATGAAGTACGAAATGTCTTTTATACTTTGCATCATTTTATTTTTAAATTCAAAATATCAATCCAACCATTCAAAGTGTTCTCCATATTAAAATATATTTTGATATTAAATTTATATTTTTTGAAATTTTGTATGTTTTTGAGGGTTAAAAAATCGTTATTATTGAAAATCATAAACTCAATGCATTTTCTATCCCTAATAAAAGAAAAAAATTTAAAAATATATAAAATTTGATCTCCAAGTATATTTTAGTATAAAATTATATATTAAACAGTTAGATTGATATTTTAAATTTAAAAATAAAAAATATGATACAAAATATATAAATATTTTGTATTTCTAACATAACTCTTGACCTTCATATTTAAAATTCTGCCTCCAATTCTATCTACTTCGGAATTATATATTTCGGGCATACCCAGAATACATATGGGCTAAAGAATGAGTTCAAATTAGATCGTCTAACCAGGAGGTCGGAGATGTGAAATTATTTAACAAATTTCCTTTCAGTGGGCCTCTGCAATGAATCAGGCAGGCCTTCCCTTGGTGCTCATGGCCGGAACCCATTACACCACAAGGGAAAGGTTCAAATGGTTTTGAGGGAATTTAATTGATTTTATTACACATAATTTTGAATTAGATTTTCTTGATCCACAAGCAAAATAAGAAGAGAGAGTTCCATTGTTGAACCAGGACTCTTATTTTTTAGTAGAAAGAAGAAAAAAGGAAAAAATGAAGAGATATTAATCATGGATAAATGAACTTTCATAGAGTTGAACACACCAGTAACACCAGTACTTGCACTCTGCTTCTCAGAGTGAATTTTGGTAATTGGGACAGTCTGAGGGTTTACCCATCGGCTACTAAAATGGAAATTAAATTAACTACTTGTTCAAGGGCAACATAATGTGCATGAATGACATAAATAGAGAATATTGTAACCAAAAGCTAAAATAAAATAAGAAAAATCTTTGGTTCCATCTGGTACAGGGGTATGATTAATGCACAATCATGAAAGGAGAAAACGGAAGTGAACAAAATTGGCACTTCTTGACCAATTACCAATGGAGAATGCGGCAGATCTCCAAAAGATGAAGAGATTTAAATAAAATAAAATATTGATGATGCCACATACCTAAAAATCATCCAAAAGGAACAAAATATATTAACAAACTCAGCACAATATCACTTTTGAGTACTCCTCTAGAAGTCAGATTTTAGTAATAATAAGTTTTATTAAATTAATATTATTAAAAATAAGAGTGAGAAACGTAAAATTTTAAATATATGAATGGCAGCGCGCCACTAGTAATGGTGCGGACGAAACACGCCACTGCTAGTGGGGCAGTGGCGCGTTTCATTATTTTTAGGAAACGCGCCACTGCCAGTGGCGCATTTCGTCCAAACCTCGCGTAAGTGACTGCGTATTTTGTATATATAAGAAGCAAACGCGCCACTACCAGTGGCGCGTTTAGTAAAAATAAGGAAACGCGCCACTGACAGTGGCGCGTTTGGTAAAAATAATGAAACACACCATTGGCAGTGACGCGTTTCAAATGCGCAGTGAATGCGCCACTGCCAGTGGCGCGTTTCAAACGCGCAGTGAATGCAGAATAACATTTTCAGGCCTACCACGGTAATTCCAGCAAGGCGTTATGGCCTACAAAACATGGTGCCGAACTGCCAATAATGAAAATTTCGTTGCATCCAGTTAATTATATATGAACCGCTTTGCTAGTGTTAAATGTTATATAGAACATATTTTATGAAAAATGAAAGTTTAGTGCCAAATATATAATTTCATGATCCGATTGCACAAAGCATGACTAATATTTTTCTTGACTAAAATAAGTAAATATACACCTAAGCTGATCTCTTTTCTAATCATTGGGAAAATTGTATGTGAAAATTCATGCCGTTTTTTGGTGCAACGTATATATTTTGTTTACATTTTCAGTGTCATTTACAACAATAATAAACCAATCAACAGTGTCTGCCTCGATTTGACGGATTGCCGGTGCAATTACTAGGTCCCGACGGGTGACCTTTGGAGTTCAAGAGAAGTTTCAGACTATCTAGACGGAGTCCAGGCCAGCTCCCGTCCAACAGCCTTGTTGCTTCAAGCATCGACGCGCTAGACATCATGAGCACAAAGAGCAATAATGGCACAATGCATTTTCCATGAGAATTATTGGATAAACCCATCTCTCAGAACTATAGAGTGAGGAAGAAGAGCTTACTTCTGTTATACTTGTGGATTTTTTTTTAATGTAAGGTAAATTGGTGAAGACAATGGGTTATGGGTGATCTAAAGGGTTGTACTTGTATATATAAGAAAGCTGATATTGACCGTTCTTTTGAGGGTGGTCGAGTCTAATTGTTTGAATTTGAACTTTTAGTTGGTTGGTTGGTTTTATAATTCTCAACAATGTCTTGGTCGGTAGTTGGTACATGCTATCGGGTTGGACATGAATCCAACAAAATTACAAATGTTAATTGTACTAGGTTGGCTAAATCAGGAGCTGTAACAAACAAAATTATAAATAAATACAAATATTAATTTAGGCGCAACAAAGTTATGAGAAACATTAATTTAGTGGCATAATGGTATATCACTAATTACCAAAAAACAAAAAAAAAAGAATAATACATCTCTTCCCCAAGACAGACATCTTATCAGGTTCGGATTTGTTGTGTGAAAGATATTTCGTCCAGGGAGGTTCGTAGGTCAACACTTGCGTATGTAACAAGTAATTACCAACCATTTTATTTTTCCTAAAGTCTACTGCCTGTTCAATGCCTCCATCATCTGGTACATAAGATCTCAAATAGCGACCATCACATTCGCATACCGAATTTCGTTTCATCTAAAGAAAATGGATTCAGATTTCAATTTCCAGCAATGCAGTTGGTGGCGAATCTGTGGATATTCCGTCTGTTGGGTGCGTATGAGACGGGTCAGGACTCGGGAGAAGGGTCCGAGACATTTTGTTTTAGTTGTCTCTGTCTTTGCCCAGTACCTTGAAAATTTAATATTCCAACTAAAAAAATATATATAGGATTAAAATAATATATATGTTCTTCACTCGAAAAAAATGTATTGCAAATTTCAAAAGCGCTTACCTTCTGTCAAATAATTCAAAATTCATATATAATTCATACTTTATAAAATAAAGTTAAACTTCTATGATTTTTAGATATGTCACATCATCAATATTTTTATCATTGATTTTATTTAAATCTATTTATTTTTTTGATCAAATAGTTCAAGTATAGTTTTATCTCTCCTTATTTAAAATAGATGAGTGAATTTTAATTTTTATAATGATCCAAAATTGTTATGTTGTCATTTACTCATTTATAGATTATCATGCATTTAATTATATTGCTTATAATTATATGAATCTTTGGTATTTTAAAAGTTATGTTTAAATTCTCTTAATGTAAAAATTTTATTGAAAATATTTTTAAATTTTGTATTTCTTACTAATTAGTCATAGCTAATTTTTGCGAAAAACCAAGGAACAACTCTAGTTTTAACAATCGAGTTTTAATATTTTATTGACTGTGCTATGGATTAGAATAATTTTGGATCGTTTATTTTCAGTAATGGATGATTAACAAAATTTGTTTGGCGCTATTAGAAAGAGAGATTGATGAGTGATGCAGTATTTATGATCTATATAATTATCAAGTTTTAAATCTAAGTAATACCGGATGTTGTTGCAAGTGTACAACATGTCGTTAGAGTATTTTAGATATCGTATCCATAGGGATAACTCGATTTCTAGTCTTAACTTAATAATTAAGTTCTAGACAATAGAGATATCGATTGGTTGAAATGTTGGTTTTGACTAAATTAGAATTAAACTAAATAGCAAATAAGATAGTGTTTTATACTAAATGATGGAATATTAGAGGTTCCGACTTTTCCTTTTCATTTCTTAATTAACCTACTCGGTTTGTTCACTTTTTAGACAATTCAATAGTGTGAGATTAGCAATTCAAGTTTAGCATTGACGGGCGCTTTCGTGTGTCAATGCCGTATTCAAACTATTCATACTTCACAGTTACGTACTTCGCTCTAGGAGTTCAAACCCTTTGTGTTATTTGCTGTTAAAACCTTATCAAAATCCGACACCACACAATTACAAGTTAACAATTGGTGTTTGATTCAATTCTAAGTATAATCACCTAAGTTGCAAACTTACTGTTAGGCCTTGAGTGCAAACATGAGTTTTATCCTTCGAGATCAGAAATTTTAGCAATATATTTTCATAATCTACTACAATTCCTAAGATAAATCACACAACAAGTACTTGTTACAGTTCACACAACAAGTATTTTGATCATAACTTCTTCATTCGAACTCCGATTTGGATGATCTAAGATGCGTTGGAAAAATAAGAATAATATCTACATGATTATTATATTATCTTAGTCAATCCATGATATTTTATGATCAGAATTTGGCGTAATTTTCTGCCGATGATCCGTCTTGATGTCGTTTGTGGTTGAGCGCTTCTCAATCATATTCAATTACTCCATAAATAAAACACCACAGTATCTCGATCTCAGAATAAAAATTAAAATAAAATGACTAAATTAACCTAAATATTGACAAATTCGTGATATTATCTCTAACAAAAAGTGTATGTAATTGAGGTCTATCAATGAGCTGAATACTTCATTCTTTTATTAACAAATTAACAGTGTTTTGATCCATAGCAGACTATATCTTAATATTTCTGTGACAAATGACCAACTGAGTTTTAGATTACTCGAATTTAATATACTTCTCATCTAAATAATTTAAAGATCATTTGAGCCTTTATATTGGTTGGTTCAAGACAAAAACTAAAAACAGTCACACAGATAGAGCTTATGTATTTAACTGTTTACATTTTACGAAAGACAGTGGCCATGGCCTCCCTCCGACTACATGAGAAAAATTAATAAATGCAGAATAAGCAACACCAGAAAGCGAATGCTTCCGAACACGTCAACTTTTGGTGCATTGGTGGCTCATTAACGTGCAAGTGCGAATGCCCGCAAACTGTAGAAATGTGCGAGTTGTTTGCTTGTGCTTGGACCTTTTTTTTTTATGTTCAATATTTCAAATGTCTTCGTTGAAAGAAAGATGGGCCTGGTTTGAATATCTTAAAGCATTATTATTCAAAATGAATCTCGAATTTTTTATGGCGTGCGCTTTTTGTTCATTGAATTGTGGCTACTTATTATAATATTAAAATAATTCTTGACATCGTACTTTGCTAAAAAACAGTAACTTAGATCATTCTAAAATTAATTGAAGCATTAAATTATTTTTCAAAAGTTAAAAAACTGAGCAAAACTTAAAATTTAGGACTAACTTGATTTTGTACGAATATTAAGAAATTTTGTTACAAGAGTTCAGCTACAAATTCTTCTTTTTTTCCTCGAAAAGTTGCTAAAAAATATTTTCTCTTAAACAATGCTATTAGTATCACTAGTTGAAACCGAGTCTATGTAAATTCATCAAAACTGTAGAGAGATTTTGCAACAAAGGATTTATCTTCGTGAAAGACTGCTCCAAGATTTTCCAAGATCCAATCTTCTTGATTCTCAGCCCATCGTCAGGTTTTCAAGACATGGCCCATTTACAATCCTCTAAGTATCTCTCACAATCCCTCCATACTCTGCAGGCTACTATGCAACAATTTATCTCTGTAGCCTCTTAGTTACTCGTTACACCGCCGGCTCCACAACTCTCTCTGTCTCATCCATCAATTCTGGTGCAGCCTCCACTATCTATCATACCTACGCACGTCTCTCCATTTCCCCTCTCGTTTCTTCTGTGTTGCTTCTCCCTTCTACACTCTCTCTGTCTCGGCTGGAGATATCTCACACCAAGCAACCTTTTCTCGTGTAGCCCAAGTGGAGCATTTGCAGAACCTTAACGATCTGTCTCTTTCCACTAAATCCTCTCTTCCTTCTTCGGCGAAAGTTAGGGAAAAACTTAGTTCTTTATAAAAGCATAGATCGCTCGGAAAATCGATTTATTTTTTAGGTTTGGTGATCAAGGGACATATGGTTCTTACTTGTCGTAACTCTCTCGTTTGTTTTGCTTGTGGTAGGTTGGGTCACAGATCCCATCAGTACATATCTATTATGATGTTTCAATCACCTCCTTCAAAACCTTCTTCACAAGTTGTTGCTAAGGCCAACTCCTTATTTGTGGTGAAGTTTTATTCTAATCTAACTAATAAGAAGTTCCCTGAGACTATTAGATATAGTTTGGTGTTTCATGATGAATTAGGTTCTGAAACCATCTTCATTCAAATCTATCTACAACAATTATTTTTTATTCCAGGCTAATCCTGGGTGGTCAAGGTTCTTCCCAAGCAAAAATACCTTATTGAGCCCTCTAATGATGAATGGTGCAGTCGAATTTTAGCACAAAGAGAAGTTATTTTAGGTGATGTGCAATTTCTTGTTGAACCATATGATTTTAAGAGGTTTGATGGGGGGTTCTGATCCTATTGTGTTATGGGTGAATATTATTAGTTTACCTTCTAATCTTTGTAAAGATGAGGAGGTATTTTAAGAATCCGAGTAAGGGTCATACCTTCGAGATGAAGTGTTGAAGAGTGATTGTCTCAAAACTATTTTATTTATGTTCGTCTGCTCCGTTCATTCTCTTTGCTTTAACATTTTTATGCTTCTTCTTTCTCTTTGTGTCTTGATCCTTATTCTGGTCTCTCTTGTAGTATACCTTGGGTTTTGGTGGGACCACCGGGGTGATATTATCCTTCCATTTAATGTCAGACTCTTTCTTAATAGTTTTGAGCAATTTAATCGATTTCTTTGATAAATGCGTAGTCCATTGCTCGATTTCTTTGATAAGTGTGTAGTCCATTGCTCGATTTCTTCCTCATTCAACTGATTTGGGCATTCTTCTTCTTCATGGGGGATCGTATTGGCTTATTCGTGTGATGTCGAACTTTGTAGAAAATCCTTAGGCAAAGTAATTTCATCATTTTTATGTGTTTTTAACCCAATTTTTGAAGACTCAACACTCCTCAATTGTATGACCTAGCACTCTGTGGTATGGGTAGAAGTTGGGTTCATCTGATTTATCAGCATCTTTTGGGTGTTTACTGGTTGGTAGGGTTAAACCATTCTTCAACGCTCCCTTAAAGATTTGAGCAACCTTATTCTTTCAAAAAAAATACGATTTATTCTTCTTTTGTTTTAAGGATCCAAAGGTTTGTGGATTTCCCCCTTGAGTGGTGCTGGGATTTATATTGTAGTTGTTGTTTGTACCACTACTGATGTCCTATAAATTTGTGTTGGCGACCATTTTGTCATTGAGCGAGGAAAAGCCAACTTGATTTCAGCCTTAGTTCCCCGCTGCGGCCTATTTCCCATAAAACTTGACATGATGTTGGGGGACATCCTTTCCATATTGGACACTGATCGCAGCAAGTTTTTATTGTTGACTTTTGTCCAAGAAGCATGCCCATCCACCAATCGATATTTTTCATTATTAGGTTTATGCTTCATCCTCGATCAGCGTCCGATCGCATTTGATGTTGAGGTTTCTTCATCTGTTGATGAAGTCTATCATATATGTTGGGTTTTGTACTTGTCAGGTCGACTATATTTATTTTGTTGGACATCATGATAAATCACGTCCTGAACGAATCTGCCATCTCATCTCAAATTCTAATGCTATTCTCAAACCTTCGAGAAGAGACCATCTTTGAAGAGAGAATCATTTCATAAACCCGAGTTCGCAAATGATTTCTTAATTAGAGCAGCAGAACAATGAGAAATACATTTTCTATTTTTGGCCTAGAGTTGGGAAGGAGGCCAAAGAGAGAGAAATGTGAAATAGTGTAGAGAGAATGAAAGAGGGAAGAGAGGAGAAGAGAGAGATGATCTCGGTGAGAGAAATGAAGACCGAAGATGGTGACAGTAAGAGGATAGAGAGGAGAGAAAATAGAGAAAGTGAAGAAACAAATAAGACTCGGTTTTTGAGAAGAAAAAATGAGAAGGAACACATCCCTTCTTTTACTAGGTTAATTTTAAACTGTCTGTTATAATGAATAGCTCATCTGTTACAACGAATGAGAGATAAAAATAATAGAAAATTTAATATAATTAATAGAACAATAAAATTATGTATGGTTACAATGGATATGAACATTGAAATAAGGTTATGAATTTTAATTTATCCGTTATAACGGATCCTTATCCATTGAGAATGTATGGATAATCATATAGTAGACGTTAATGAGATAACCATATAGTAGAAATCAGGGTAGTAGACATTTCATATTAAAGAGTTAATGAGATAACCATATAGTAGAGGTTATTGGAAGACTTTTGTATATATTTCAAAATTTTATGTGTAGAAAAAAAGACAAAAAAAATAACTAAAAAAAAGCAAATAACTTATTTAAACTTTAATTTTTAATGCAGTTGAGTTAAGATTTGAAAGAGATTGATATCATAGAATCAAAACATTGAATAGTTAAACTTACAATAGATATTATCAAGAACATTTATATAAATTTGCATAAATTTAGATACATATATGAGGCCAAAAATGAAAAAATAAAATGCAAACTACTTATTTAGATTGTAGTTTTCAATGGAATTGAGTGACGTTTTGAGTGAAATTAATATCATAGGACCTTTACACTAAAGTATTAGTTAGATAAGCTAATAATAGACATTATTAGGATAATTATTGTGAGTTGCATGAATTTATGTATAGAAATGAGGTCAAAAATGCCTCAAAACGCAAATAACTTGTTTAAAGTATTTTTTATGAGAAGGGATAACTTAACAATTGTTATCTTGACAATCTTGACGATGAATTTTCAAGTAAATACAAAATAAATCTTAAAAATAGAACCCTTATGGATATATTCTTATACTTATGGATGATGGTGATTCAAATTTCATATAATTTCATTATCATTTGATAGTTCATCAAAGACCGTTGTAAATTGTATGAAATTTTAATAGTCCTTGATCGAGTATCAAACTATAATAAAATTATATAAAATTTGAATCACCACTAATCTATAAGTAGAAGAACATATCCATAAGTTTTTTTTTCTATTTTTAAGATTTATTTTGTATTTATTTGAAAATTTATTGTCAAGATTGTCAAAATAACCCACTGTCAAGTGATCCCCGCCATTTTTTTATTGCATATGAGTTATGTTTTATGTGAAAATAGTGTTCTAGAATATTTATATTGAAGAGTTAATTACATAATCTTATTGTAGATATTAATAGGAGCATCTGTAAAATTTGCATGACTTTCTGTGCAGATATGATAAAAAATGATTAAATAACACAAGCAGCTTGTTTAAACTATTTTTTTTAAAGAATTTGAGTTATATTTTGTGTAAAATTAGTGTGATGGACATTTCCTATTAAAGAGTTAATATGATATTCTTACAATAAAAAAATTTAGGAGCATTTTTATAAATTTTCACAATTTATGTGAAGAAAGGAGGCCAAACATTATTAAAAAAAAGCAAACAAGTTGTTTAAACTACAGTTTTAAATGCATCTTTAAATTGTTTAAACTGCAGTTTTAAACAAACTGTGCAAAATTAATATCGTGAAATTTTTACATGCAATAGTTAATTAGAAAAAAATAGTAATAGACATAATTAGGAATAATTTTTTCACAAATATATGTGGAGATATGAGGATAAATATGATTAAAATAACTTGTTTAAACTACAGCTTTTAATACATATGAGTTCAGTTTTGTACAAAATTAGTGTCATATAATCTTCATTTGTAAAGTTAATTTGATAAACATTTTTAGGAGCATTTGTATGAATTTGCACAATTTATGTGTAGAAATGATGTCAAAATTATTAAAAACACAAATAACTTATTTAAACAATAGCACATCTGAGTTATGTTTTGTGTTAAATTAATATCGTAGTATCATTACATCGATTAGTTAATTAGTAAACCTATCATAGAATTTATTAGGAGCATTTTTTTTATTAATTTTTATGATTTATGTGTAGAAATGTGACAAATAATGATTACGAAATGTGACAAACAATGATTAAAAATACAAACAACTACGTTAAACTGCAGTTTTTATTGCATCTGAGTTAATTTTTGTAGTGAAATTAGTGTTATAGAATCTTCTTATTGAAGAGTTAATTAAATAAATGTATTATAAACATTATTACAAGCATTTGTATGAACTTCCACAAATTCTCTATAGATATGAGACCAAAATGATTAAAAACACAAATAATATGTTTAAATTGCAGTTTTTAAAGAATTTGAGTTATATTTTGTGTGAAATTACTGTTGTAAACATTTCATAATAAAGAGTTAATAAGATAACCATATGATAGATATTGTTAGAAGAATTTGTATGAATTTTCACAATTTATGTGTACAAATGAGACCAAAAAATTTTAAAAACAGAAAGAATTTGCTTAAATTGCAGTTTTTTTTATGCATTTGAGTCAAGATTGTAAGGAATTAATATCGTAAAATATTTATATTGAATAATTAATTACATAAACCTACAATAGACATTAGATGTGAATTAGCAAAAAAATATTTGTAGAAATGTGACAAAAAAATGACTTAGAATGCAAATAACTTGTTTTAACTGCTGTTTTTAATTCATCTGATTAATGTTTTATGCGAACTTAGTATTTTAATAAGGTAAGTTGATAATAGACAAAATAAAGTTTATTTGAAAATATTTTCACAAATTTTTGTGTAAATATGAGACCAAATATGATAAAAAAACTTAAATAGTATGTTTAAACTGCATTTTTTAATGCATCTGAGCTACGTTTTGTGCGAAATTAGTAGATCTTTTTTATTGAAGAGTTAATTTGATAAACTTATAAATATTTTTTTGACCATTTGTATGACTTCATATGAGTTTGTGTGCAGATAAGAGGCAAGAAATGATTAAAAACACAAACGGCATGTCAAAACAACAATTTTTCATTCATTTCATTATGTTTTCAGTGAAATTAATATCGTAGAAATTTATATTTTAGAGTTAACTAAAATAAACCTATAATAATCATTATTTGAAATATGTTTGTTAATTTTCACAAAGTTATGAGCAGAATGAGGCATAAAATGATTAAAAATACAAACATTTTGGTTGAACTGTAATTTTTATCGTATCTTAGTTAAGTTTTGAGCGAAATTAATGTTATAGAATCTTCACACTGATGAGTTAATTAGATAAGCATATTATTGAAATTATTAGGGGTATGTGTATGAATTTGCATGCATTAGGTATTTCAATGTGTATGAATTTGCTATTTGTGCGAAATTAGTATCGTAGAATCTTCACATTGAAGATTTAATTACATAACTTATTGTAGACATTATTAAAAACATTTGTATGAATTTTCATGACTTTTGTGTAAATATGAGGCAAAATGATGAAAAAAACATAAATAATTTGTTTAAACTGTAGTTATCTTTTGTGCGAAATTAGTGTTATGGATATTTCCTGTTGAAAAGGTAATAAGATAACCTTCTAATAATTGTTTTGGAGCATTTTTATAAATTTTCACAATTTATGTGAACAAAGGAGGCCAAAAATTCTTAAAAAAAATAAACCGCAATTTTAATGCATCCGAGTTAGTTTTTTATTGTATCCGAGCTTAGAAAAGAGGGCTGTGCCACTCACATTTTAAGCCTGGGTTAGTAAGCTAATTTTTCCTGCATTATATATATAAAAAGGCTGGACCTTTCAAAGGTAAAGGCTTAAAGCCTCATAAAGTTTTTTAAATGTATGTGCAAGTATGAGGTCAAATATGTTTAAATTTTAGGAGCATATGTTTGAATTTTCACACTTTATATGTTGAAATGAGGTCAAAATAAGTAAAAACACAAACAATTTGTTTATGCAGTAATTTTTAAAGCATTTGTGATACATTTTATGTAAAAATAATATCATAATATCTTTATATCGAAGGATTAATTAGATAAACATATAATAAACAAAAAAATGATTAAATGTCGAATAACATAGTTAGTTGGAATAACTTATAAATGATATAATTAGGAATATTTGTATAAATTTTCATGAATTTTTGTGTGGATATGAGGCCAAACATAATTGAAACCCCAAATGGCTTTTCTAATCTGCAGGTTTTAATGCACCCGAGTTAAATTTTGCAAAAAATTTGTATCGTGGAATCTTATTATTGAAGAGCTAATTAGAAAAAATAATAATAGACATAACTAGGATTTTTTGTGTAAATTGGCACAAAATTATGTGTAGATATGAGGCTAAACATATAAAAAGGAATGCAAACAACTTATTAAGACTGCTATTTTAATTGTATTAGAGTTAAGTTCTGAGCAAAATTAATATCGTAGGATCTTTATATTAAATAGTTAATTAGAGAAACTATAATAGACATTATCAGAAGCATTTATATGTATTAGAAAGAGTTTTTTTTGTAGAAACGAGACCAAAAATGACTAAAACTCAAACAACTTATTTATACTGCAGTTTTTAATACATCTGAGCTAAGTTTTGTGTGAAATTAGTGTCGTAGAATCCTTATATTTAAGAATTAATTAATTTTTAAAAGATATTATTAGGATTATTTATATGAATTTGCATGAAATTATGTGTAGATATCAGATAAAAATGATTAAAAACTCAAATGGCTTGTTAAAACTACAATATTTTATTCTTGTGATTAAGTTTCGTGTGAAATTAATATTGTAGATTATTTACATTGAACAGTTAATTAGATAAAACCGGTCATTAGAAATATTGTTATTAATTATTCCGAATTTATGAGTAAAAATGAATAATTAAATTAGTCAAACTTATAGATTTTTATTATCCCGAATTTATGAGTAAAATATCCCGAATTTATGAGTAAAATATTTATATTATAGATTTTTATTAGGCTGAAAATGATTTATAACCTAAATTATTGTTTAAATTTCAGTTTTTAATGCATCTAAGTTATGTTTTGTGCGAAAAAAGTCTCGTAGAAACTTCATATTGAAGAGTTAATTGATAAACTTATAGTAAATATTTTAGGAGCATTTGTACAACTTTGTACGAGTTTGTACACGGATATGAGGAGAAAAAGGATTAAAAATGCTAACAATCTCTTTAAACTATAATATTCAATGAATTTGAGTTATATTTTGTGCGGAGATAGTGTAGGAGATATTTCATAATGAAGAGTTATGAAATATGATAAAAAATGACTAAAAACGTAAATAACTTGTTTAAACTATTATTTTTAAACGCACCCGAGTAATATTTATATTACAAATTTAATTAGGCAAACTAATAATGGACAAAAATGGAGTATTTAATAATTTTTTTACAGATTATGTATAGTGATGAAGCGGAAAATTATTAACCTAACATGTTGTTTAAACTATAATTTTTAATGCGTCTGAATTAAGTTTTGTGCAAAATTAGTATCATTGAAACTTCATGTTGAAGAGTTAATTTGATAAACTCATAGTAAATATTTTTAGGAGCATTTGTACAGCTTTGTATGATTTTGTATGTAGATATGAGGAGAAAATGAATTAAAAACACTAACAACCTCTTTAAACTATAATATTTAATAAATTGAGTTATATTTTGTCTGAAATTGGTGTAGGAGATATTTCATAATGAAGAGTTGTGTTTTTAGGAGCACTCGTATAAATTTGCACAATTTGTCCGTATAAATGAGGTAAAAATGATCAAAAGCGCAAACAAATTTAGGAGTATTTAAGTAAATTTTAACAAATTTATGTCTGTAGATACGTGGCCAAATATGATAAAAAAACATAAACAGTTTTTTTAGTATATCGGAGTTAAGTTTTGTGCGAAATTAGTGTCAGAATCTTCATATTAAAGAATTAATTTGATAAAGTTGTATTAGACATTTTGGGAGCATTTGAATGAATTTGCACAATTTATGTTTTATGTTAAATTAATATCATATTATTTACATTGAAGAGTTAGTAAGGTAAACCTATAATAGACATTATTATGAGCATTTATATAAATTTGCAAGAATTATGTGTGAATAATTAGTTAGATAAACCTACAATAGACATTAGGTGTGAATTAGCAAGAAATTAATTATAGAAATATGACTCAAAATGACTTAAAACGAAAAAAAGCTTACCTGGTGTTTTTAATACATCTGATTAATATTTTGTGCGAACTTAGGATTTAATAAGGTAAGCTGATAATAGATATAATAATGTGTGTTTGAATACATTTTCACAATTTTTTTTTGTACATATGAGACCAAATATGATAAAAAAAACTTAAACAACAATATGTTTAAATTGCAGTTGCATCTGAGTTGTGTGAAATTTTTAAGACCATTTGTAGGACTTTGTACGAGTTTGCATGCAGATAAGAGGCAAGAAATGATTAAAACACAAAAGGCTTGTTTAAACTGAAATTATTAATTCATGTGATTAAGTCTCTTGTGAAATTAATATCGTAGAATATTTACATTGAAAAGAAAATTAGATTTGAAGAAATAATTAGATAAACTTATAATAATTATTATTAGAAGTATTTTTGTTAGTTTCACGAATTTATTTGTAGAAATGATGCATAAAATTATTAAACTGCAATTTTTATTGTTTTTGAGTTTAGGTTTGAGGAAATTATTGTTATAAAATATTTATATTGATGGGTTAATTAGATAAGCTAGCAGGAAGGAACATAGGATATGTTTGGCACTCAATGGAATAGCAAAAAATTAGAATAGAATTGCTATTCCGACGAATTAATTTGCCAAACAAATTTTAGACTAAGTAGAAGATTGCGGAAGAGTGCTAATCTAGTATACCAAGTGATAGGTGGTATACCGGATTAGCTCTCGTCGGAATAACGATTATTGATTGATTATGTTGTATTATATTATTATATTATGATTATGATTATGATTATGATTATGATTACGATTTATTAGTATTATATTATTATGTTATATTATATTATAATATATTATTCAATTAATATTAGTATTATTATTTTTTATCATCATGGTTAGTATTATAATATTATTTATCAAGCATTATATTATAATAAAATAATTTTAGTATTATATTATTATATTATGAATATAAATATGATTATTTTATTATATTATTATAATTATAATTATTTATTATTATGATATTATTAATATTATGATTATTTTATTATTATATTATTATAATTTTTATTTATCATTATGATATTATTATTATTTTATTGTTATATTATTATAATTATAATTATTTATTATTATGATATTATTATTATGATTATATTATTATTATATTATTATAATTATGATTATTATTTTATTATGATATTATAATTATGATTATTTATTATTTTATTATTATATTTTGATTATGGTTATATTATCATTATATCATTATATTATGATTATGGTGATGATTATATTATTATTATATTATAATGATTACTATTATTTATTATTATGATTATGATTATAATTTTTATTATTATATTATTTTGATTATAATTATTATTTAATTATGTTATGTTATATTATTATATTATTAAAATTTTAATTATTTATTATGATTATGATTATGGATTATGATTATTTATTATTATTATTATTATTATTATTAGTTTTTTACTATTGTTTTTATTATCATCATCATTGTTAGTATCATAATTATCTATACTTTAACTATTCTGATTAAGCCAAACGAACCATAGCGCTTAGTATTAGTAAAGCAGGGAACATAGGCGCGCGGTGGTCTAGTATCTCATTCATTTCTTGGAATAGGAGTTTATGTTACTAGGGACTTCTTATAGCATAGATATATTAGATAGGCTTCTTCGACACTACTTTTCTTCGGTAAGTTTAGGCGGATATAATCTTTAATTTATTTTCTTGGCTATTGGGAATTCAGGATAAGTAGAGTCGTGCTTGGCACTCACTGGGTAAAGGATGTTAGCACAGTTAGTACAGTAGGCTTAGGTAGGTCACTTGGGTAACTCTGATAAGGAGTGACGGGCTATGGAAACAAGTTCAAAATAGTTAATAGGCAAAGAGTAGAGCTAGATAATAGGATGAGCTTTGCTTGTGGGGGCTAATGAGTTGATGTTTCCATTCACTAGTCAACTAGGCAGCATTTTATCATAGATATTACTAGGAGCATGTGTTCCAATTTGTATGAATTTTTCCGTAGATTTGGGGCAAAATTATTAAAAATGCAAATAACTTTTTAAGCCGTAATCTTTAATGAATTTGAGTTGTGTTTTGTGTGAAACTATTGTCATAGACATTTCATATTGAAGAGTTAATGAGATAACCATCTAATAGACGTTTTTAGAGGAATTTATATAAATTTTCACAATTTGTGTAGAAAGGAGGCGTCAGAGTTATATTTTCTGTTAAATTAATATCATAGTATTTTTAGATTGAAGAGTTAATTAGGTAAACCTATAATAGCCATTATTAGAAATACTAATATGATTTTATATGAATTCGTGAGAAATTTATGTGTCGAAATGAGATAAAAAATCAAATAAGATATTCAAAATAAGTTTTTAATGCATCTTAGAAAAGTTTTGTCCAAAAATAATGTTGTAAAAAATATCATATTTTAGATTTAAATAGAAAAAATTATTAAAAGACATAATTAAGAGCATTTGTGTGAATTTTCACTAATTTATGTGTAGATATGTGGACAAAAACAATTGAAAACCCAAATGACTTGTTTAATCTGCAGTTTTTAATGCAACTGAGTTAAGTTTTATGTGAAATTAGTATTGTTGAATTGGCAAGAAATTATTTGTGAAAATGTGACCAAAAATAAATTAAAATGCAAAAAACTTATTTAAACTATTATTTTTAATGCATCAGAGTGATGTTTTTCTTGTAAAATATGTTATGTAGGATCTATTGTATTATATATTTAATTAGGTTGACTGATAATAAACAAAAGTGGTAGTATTTGAACAAAATTACTCAAATTTATGTGTAGATGTGGGCTTAAAAATAATAAAACACCTAAATAGTTTATTTAAACTATAATTTTTAATGCATACAAATTATTTTTTTTATGAAATTAGTATTGTAGAATGTTAATATTGAATAGTTTATTTGTTAAACTTATAATAGACATTTTTAGGAGGTGAAAATTTGTTAATTGTATGAATTTATATGTAGATATGAGGCAAAATGCAAACAAACTCTTTTAACTGTATTTTTTTTTAATGAATTTGAGTTATATTTTATTTAAAAGTGTAGTAGACATTTCATATTGATGAGTTAATTGGATGTACTTATAATTGACATTTTGAGTAGAATTTCTATGAATTTGCACAATTTATATGTATAAATGATATCAAAAATGATTTTTTTTTGAAAAAGGTGGCCTTGACCACCGGTTTCATTGAAACTAGGAAATAGTAACAAGAAGTCTTAGGAGAGGATCAAAAACCAAACAGCTGGTCAAGTGATCTTTCCCAGAAACCTAATACAAATACTAACAAAATATTATCCACTACTAAGTCTAAAACATAAAGAGAAAAATAGCAAACAACCATAACCAACGTATGAGTATAGAGACAAGCACCACAAATCAACATCAAAATAAGAGTATTTTTGTTATAGAAAAAAATATGAAGATATCACTTGAGCCTCATCCACACAGACAAGGAAGCTCCTTGCCTACTATCAAAACCTCCTCTGTACCGGCCTCTACCTGTATAGGAAGGTCTTCCACCCCTGACACAGTATTAGATATAATTTAAGCATTTAAGATATATTTCTTGTTTTACACCAAAAATTGCAAGATCAATAATTTTCAATTCTAAGGATTTAAAAGAAGAAGGAGAAGTATTATTAAAAATAATATTATTTCTTTCTTACCAAATAATCCAACAAACAACACTCCTTATTAATTCAACTAAAACTCTATCTTTTAAGGAGATACATCTACCAATAAATCACAAATCTTCTAAAGAGGTGCCATTAATGCCAAAAATGATTGAAAAAAAAACTTATTTAAATCACAGTTTTTAATGCATTTGAATTATATTTTAAGTAATTTAATATCAAAGTATCCTTACATTGAAGAGATAATTAGGTAAACCTATAAATAGATGTTAGTAGGAGCATTTGTCTGAATTTGTAAGAAATTATGTACAAAAAGTGAGGCAAAAAATGATAAAAAAAAAGGCAAATACTTATTTAAAATACAGTCTTTAATGCATTTAGTAAATGTGTGAAATTTTATGCCGTCGAATCTTCATATTGTGGAGTTAATTAAAAAATATATAACATACATAATTTGGAGTGTTGTCATGATTTTTCATGAATATTTGTGTAGATCTGAGGCAAAAAATAATTAAAAACATAAATAACTTGTTTAACTGCAGTTTTTAATGCAGTAAGTTTTGGATGAAATTAGTATTGTAAAATCATCTTATTGAAGTGTTAATTATAAATTTTCTAATAAAAATAATTAATATTTTTGTAAAAATTTACATAAATTATGTGGAAATATGAGGTAAAAATGATTAAAAAAATACAAACAACTTGTTTAGATAGAAATTTTTAATACATCCCAGTAAAGTTATGAGAGAAATTAATAACGTAAATTTTTTACATTGAAGTATAAATTAATTAAACCAATAATAGACATTATTAGGAGAATTGTTATGGATTTTTACCAATTTATATGTAGAAATGAGGTAAAAAATGGTTTAAACGCAAAGCTGTTGGTTAAACTACTATTTTTTTTATTGCTTCTGATTTAAGTTTCGTGTGAAATTAATATGGTAGAATATTCACATTGAGGAGTTAATAACATAAATCTATTGTATATATTATTAGAAGTATTTGTATGAATTTTCATGATTTTCTAAATAGATATGAGTTTAAAATGATTAAAAATGCAAACTACCAAATTAAACTGCAGTTTTTTTTTCAGAATTTTAATTATCTTTTGTATGAAATTAGTTTCGTAGATATTTACTATTGAAGAGTTTTAACCATGTAACAGACTTTTAGGCCTTAAAAATTTTAGAGCGCTTAAGCTAGGATAAGTAAGTTAGGCTAATCTAACTTCTAATTAAGCCATAAAATAAATCATATAATTCACAAAGAGTCTAATAAATTTAAATTATAAATAAATGAGTAAACTTACTAACTAAAACCATGACTCGTAAAATAATTGAATAAATACCCCAACAATTGAATTAAGTATAACCTAAACTAATTAAATAAATAAAGTAATACATGAAATTTTTTGTAAATCGCAACTAAACTAAGGAATAAAACTAATATCAATTCCAATTAAAAAAATCGGAAATATCCAAATCCAAATAAAAAAATCTCAAACTTGTAATAGATAAAACAACATATTGATAGTATTAACGTAACCAAATAGCATAATAAAAAACATAAGGTAACAAAATTTAAAATAATGAATCAGAATAATTGAACAATCAGGTTACAATAATGATAACAACCAATTAATTAAGCATATAATAGAATAAAACTAACAACAATTTAAAAATCTGAAACTAAAGCTCGTAAAGTAAGAACCACTAATCCAAAATTATAAATCACATCAATTCTTGATAAAATTAAAGCATATAACTAAATAGAAAATAATGTATATATATGATCTGAAGATATGAAATGAATTAAATGACCCATCTCAAAGCAAAAACCAACAAAGCCACACGAATGCCCATAATTCCTCTGACACTTAAAATCTAGAAGTACATGAGATGATTTGAAATTGACCCATGGAATCGCATAACCAGCTGTATGATCCGATGGGTCGATCTAAATAACCCAACAACCTACTTCATCCCCATTTCCCCAGAAGTTTGTGCTACATTTGATCCCAAAATTCCTCATCTCTCTCTATTCAATGAAGTTCCACTAATCCATCTCTTTCTCGCCCTCTGCATTTGGACTCCAAATCAGATACAGATTGGCTGATAGCTATGACCTAAAGTTAACTATAGGATACAACACATTTATGAGAGAAAATCTCGTGGCTTGAAAAAATAAGAAGTAAAATGTGATCACAAGGTCATATGCAGAAGTAGAATATTGAGGTATGGTATCAACTACAAGTGAACTGATCTAAATCAATCAGTTGCTACAAGATATGAATATCCCTCACAACGAACCAATGCAGATGTATGATGATAATTAAATAGTAAAGCACATTGCATTAAATTCAGTCTTTCATGAAAAAATAAAGCATATAAAAATAGACTGTTACTTTGTGAAAGAGAAAGTTCAATCCAGACAAATTAAAACTTCATTTGTGAGCAGCCAAGACTTGAGGAGGAGTGTCGATTGATCTTAATTAAAACACTAGATAGAGGACTGTTTGAGCAATTCTTGATTAAGTTGAGATCAATCGACATATATGAGTCCAATTTGAGAGTGAATTAAAGTTATATAGTTTTTACATTGAAGAGTTAATTATATAAATTTATTATATATTTTATTAGAAGTATTTGTATAAATTTGTACAAATTTAAAAACACAAATAATTTATTTAAATTATATTTTTAATGAAATTGAGTTATATTTTGTGTAAAATTAGTGTCGTAGACTTTTTCTATTGAAGAATTTTAAGTGGTATTACCATCGAATTCAAAGAAATCACTAAGTTTTCGAATAATACATCATTAGTACCAAACACTTGGTACTTAGACAACATAAATAGAAATAACAGCCACATCTATCCTCGCAAACTATCAACTATCTCTACATGGCAGAACAAGTTTTATACAGAGAGACTGTCATAATCGAAAATATTACAAGTTTGTCAACAAGCACTGCAAAAAACACTGAATAACCTAAAACAACACATAATAAAGCATACAAAATGTAAAGGCAAGCAACAAAATAAGTAGACTCATGAACTGGTAAACAACACATCAGATTACTCTGTATCAAACAAAGGACCTTCCTCCTGAGTCATCTCCACCACTGCCATCTCTTGATTTTTCTACTATAGAGGTAAACTTCTCATATCCTGTGGCATTATTGGTGAAAAGATTAAGGAGTAATGATTCAACATGACTCTTACACTAAAAATTTAGTATACTGACAATTTGAATACCTGCAGCTCCAATAGATTTCTTATTGTTTTGTTGAAAGCAAAGTTTTTCTCTCTAACCATATAGTTCAAAGCATTGCTCCTCTAATCATCTCTACTATTTGAATATCCTAAAAGGTATAGAAGCATATAATAATCATAAATCATCTAAAAATGTTCCTTGAAAACATAAATTATTATATTGAGAAATCCACTGCCAAATACATTTGTACATAAGCATTCTACAAAGAAATGATCGGTAGTTTCAAAAAGACTATAAAACATACAACAAGAATTTCTCTACGACCCTCTCTTAATTAAATTAGTCTTAGATAGAATTTTATTTTTTCTAACTAACCAAAAAAATATCTATAGTTTAAAAAAAATAGAGTTCCACAAAATACATGATCTTTACTACCAAACCCCTCTATCATTTAGCCAAATATAAAACGAATAAATTATAAATATTTCAGATACAACCCATCTCCGTACTACCTTGTCTTCTAACATGGAATCAAGCACAACAAATGCAGTCTGATGAAGTAAACTAGCAAAATCATTTGAGTGTAGAAGCAGCTTCAACTATAGTAATTTTAGGCTGAGAAGTAAGGTTAAATGATTCTGGGAATTCATAAGTAACAGGAACTTCTAGCCATCTACCTATCCAAAAGCTAGTTGATTGACCATCGCCAATTTTTTTGTATTTCAAGAAAAGTCAATAATATCTAAGTCAGATGTAATATTTCCAAAAAGGAGAATATGCTGCTCCATTTGTAGTTCTATTATACTTAAACTTAAGAACATCCTTCCAATATCCTTGAATTGAATTATCCTTATATCTAATGATTCATTTAACTAGCAAAGATTTATTAATTGTTTCTAAATCTAGAACTCCTAATCCTCTTTGTTCTCTACTTATATATATATATATATATATATATATATATATATATATATATATTAAGAAGAAATCAATGTGAAATTTTTCATAATAGTATTGTTTTTATATCAAAGAAATTTTTTTCTAAGTTGATCTATTCTATTTTTCACTTGTACTGGTAATTTATACAAAGAAATCTAGTATAGTGGAAGAACTGACATTATAGAATTAAGTAACACTAGTCTACCGCCTAAAAAAAGTAATTTATTTTTCCAACTTTATAATTTATTTTCTATTTTTTCAATTAAAAACTTTCAGTGTTCAATAGTTTTAATGTAGAGGCATTCCTATATACATTAGATACATAAGGTGTAAATTAGTTAATTTGCAATCTAATAGAGTAGCTAGAGAAGCGTTGTCTTTAGAAGACAAATTTAATGGTACTAATTCACATTTATTGAAACTAATCTTCATGTCAGAAAACCTTATATTAGACATTTTTAGAAGCATTTTTTTCTTATAAATTTTCATAATTTAGAAAGGAGGCAAAAAAAAATACTAGAAAAAATAAACAACTTATTTGAACTGTAGTTGCATCCGAATTAAATTTTATGTAAATTTAATATCATACAATATTTATATTGAATAGTTAATTAGGTAGATCCATAATAGACATTATAATGAGCATTTTATGAATTAGCAAGAAATTATTTGTAGAAATGGGATCAAAAGTAACTTAAAATGCAAAAAAAAAATTAAACTGTAATTTTTAATTTATTTCTTACAATTAATTATCAAGGTGCATAACATGCACTTTGCAAGATATCCCTTAAAAACCTAAGTAACTAACTTATCTGAAAAATCAAAATACATTTGCTAATATTCTTTGACCATCATAATAATTTAATGAAGTTTAATACCCAATAGTTACATTATTTGCTTAATAAACCTTTGTATTTGATCCAACATTAGAAAAGACTATGAAAGCATCTTTCCAATACATGAACCTTTATACGGAGATATACATTAAATCAATAGATGGGCACTATATATTATTACACTTTACACCATCTATAATTTAGACTTCTATGTTTATTATATATAATCTTGAATCAGATTTTATACAGTACAATGGACAGTTCTAACTTCTAACCTGAACCATTTGTGGTGCGCTGACTTATGATCAACATCTTTAATGACTGAACGCATTTGAATTTTTTCCCCTACAAGATTTTGTTTGTGGGATTTCTGCTCAAGACTTCTATTTTCGTAATTGCACAAAAAGGACAATATTTTTGGGGACTTTTCTTATTATTCTCACGAAGGATGTTTTATGTCCAATGTAAAGGTTGCCAGGAGGTAATTATTTTATAGCAAATATAAACACGGGTATAAAAAGAGGATAATTTTGATAAAAAAAGAATAATTGTTTTCGCTCTTCTAAAACTAAAGTTTCTTTTACTCCCAGCATTAACATTGTATTGGGAATTAATTAACTAGTTATTATTTTTCATTATTTATAATTGTTGAAATAATTAATATATTTGAAGCATGTAAATAAATATTAACTTTGAATCATGATTTATTCTCATGTGGAAAAAACCGATTCTAGAATAAAAATATTGCATTATATAGCCTTTGGTGGTTAAGTTGTTGTCATGGAAGGATTTGTCTTCTTTTGTTCCGAACATTGATTTGGGGGCTTTATTAATAATAAGCTTCATAACCAAGTAGTCCTCTTTTAATGAAAAATTAAAAATCGTCCCTCAAGAGCATAATACTTTAATTAGTGCATAACTTTTAGAGTTTTCCTACAATGGTCACCAGGTTTTTCGCTGTCAGCTCGATCCTTGCTTAATGAACGGGCATGATATTGTAGTATGTAATTTTACCGACATATCTTGCTCTGTATTGTCTTCCTTAACAATATATTCAAAATTACTCGCACCTACGTAGCATGAATATAGACAAATGAGCACCTAATCATTGTTTTTTTTTTCCTTCAACTTCTACTCACAGTTAAGTCCTTTAATATGCAGCTTATCAAGTAGTGTATTTCCTCAATCCAAAAAACTGCAACCATCAAGCAATAATTTATGATAAATAAAGTTTTCTAACTAGAACTGAACAACAATGGTACTAATTTGTTAGCCCCATTTTCAAGAATGTAACAATGATATTAAAGTCATTATCCATATCAAGGAAAAAGAGTAGCAAATTATTGCAGACAAGTAAACATGAGTTGATCTGTGGATCAGTTTATAGATGAAACAAAATATGATATCAAAATCTGATATGAAGTCCGCCAATTTACTTCTTGTCCACAATCACGGGGGTCGGCAGGTCACCGTCAGCCACCCCCTCCATCGGCACCTCCTCTGTGGCCTCTTCAGGCTCAATCTTACCCAAATCTGAATCTGGAATGTGCTCCACTGTCTCTCTCAGTGCATCTGCATTATGCACCTCTCCCTCTGGTACATCATCTATCGCAGCACGCCTAACAGGCTGTCGCGGTCTGACTTTTTCTAGGAAGGCTTTCAACTCTGGCGGCTCCGTGCAAAGATGCGCCTCGACCTCATCGGTCAATTTGTCCAGCTTATCCGACATGAAAATAGTTTTACCTATGATTCTAATTTGTGTGAAGAAATATACTTGTGGAATTTTGATATTTATAGCGTTTTATGCAAATGAGGTTAATTTAGGTCTACGTTCAATTGTTCAATTAATGGATGGAAGCTAATGGGTGGTTTTTCTATTTTTCAGGTCTAAATTAAGATGCTATATTGTGGAATGTGGACGGACTACTAAAATGCATAAACTCAGCCAGATCAAGTCCTAGCAATCCTGTTTTATTTATTCTTGTTTACTTGAAAACCATTAACCAAGAAAAAGCTATTGTGGTAAATGTCAGATGCATTCTATACGTCTTTTATGCAAGGAAAACCAATTAGCTTAGTTGAAAATTAACAACAGCAACAATTAGACTCATCCCAATGAAACTAGTAGTGACAAAATCTCCTGTTAGAAAAACCATACACCAAAACTTTTCTTTAAATCGATAAAACAAAATGAAATGTTGCACTTTTTTTCAGAGAATTAGAAACAAAAAAAAAAGATGGAATATACAAGAAAGAGGAAGTGATACTTACGAGCTGCCATGGCTTGATTGGCGAGCAAATACTCCCTTTACTGCACAAATCAGATCCCCCAGATAGTGCAAAACACATCCAAAACAACATAATTTAAATAAAAACGATACTGAACCCCAAAATTCCAGCGTAATAATCGCAATATGCAAGAACAAGAAAAGGGAAAGATCGAACCTTTGCAGAGAAGCTCAATTAATTCGGAGAGGTCGATCGAACAGAAAGAAAAGATTAGGAATTGTGGGATTGATCGGGGAAATGAAACGAAATGAGCGAGGGTTTAAGAAAGGAAATGAGCACGGAATTAAAGGGTGGCTTCGGATCGGTACGGGCCTTATCGGGTTTCGGATGTTTCTTGGATGCCACGCGTTACCTGATCAAACGGTTGTAATAAAAGAGATGTGTGGTCGGCGAGAGCGCTGGCGCGTTGTTATGCAGACAAATTTCCTACGTGAGGTCGAAATCTGTTATTATTTTTGTCCAAGATTTTATTTTTAGATTTAAATAAATATAAAAATCTTAAAATAGAAAAAAATAAAGATATGTTATTAATTAGGAGAGAGCTTTTTTCTCTTTTACGATCATAATTAGATTAGTGAATAATTAATTAGCGTCGAGTGTCGAGTGATGATATAATCTGACTTGGTACATATCTGAAAATCTATAGCATCGCCCCGTGTTCTTGTCTTCACTTGACTAGCACTCAAGAACAAAATTCTAACAGTAGACAATATAGTCAGGGATGGTGGGTCCTTCCGAACATGTACTATCTATGCTAACAAGAGGAAGAATCGGTGCAACACATATTTCAGCAGTGTTGTTTATTAGTTTCAATTACATATTTCAGCAGTGTTGTTTATTAGTTTTAATTATTTATGATGGTGTTTTTATTTTGTTTCATGCATTTGATGATTTATATCATTTTGTTTTTTGAGTTTTAATTTTTTATGAATTATTTGAGTTGATGACTTGAATTATGAAACTCTATGACTGTTATTAAAACTCTTAGTTTTCTCTAGTCTAATATCATTAGTGTGAATGATAATATTGACTAGTACGTGGATTAATGCGTAATCATATTTCACAAATCACTGATACAAATATCTATTTAATCACATAAATATATATGTACGAGATGCATGATATTAAACCTTACCCACTTTGACTTGCTATTTGGATTATATTTGTATCATTAATAAGATCATAAATTAGTATTAATTCTATTATCTGAGATATTCATAATTCTAGATAATTAATATATATTTTGTGCGATTATCAAACACTAATTTTAATCGAGAGCTATAAAGATAATTTCTGAATATACTTGAATTATGCTATGAATTATGGATAGTCAATAGAACATTTCGTCCATCTCAGTTCTTATGAGATTAGTGATATCTCTGAGCCTCTTGATGTAGTGATAATTATTATGCATATAATTTATGATTATAAAATAATCACATATAAATAATTATGTACTGAGGATAAAAAAATAATTAATGATCAAAGATGATATATTTTGACGCTTAACATTAATTAATTGATATGTGACAAAAGAATTAATATAAAAGAATTAAATGATTATGATCTGTTTGTGTTTGATTAGGTGATCATAATGTGTTACTAGATGTCAATTATGATTTATAAATTAATGTATATTAATTTATTATTGATAAAAACATGGATCCTATGGGTCACTTTATTTGATAAGTTGAAGCATAACACAATCAATTAATTATGCGGGGTATGATTAATTAAATTTAGATTAGATCAATTTGAGCGAGATCCAAATTATAGATGGGGTGCACTTGGACTCAGGGCGAGATCAAACCCAAGATATTATTCAGCAGAAAATAAAATAAAATAAAATAAAGGAAGCGGCGCATGGGAGGTTATCTCCCATTAGCATTAATCAAATATGATTAGTTTTTTAACCACGGTCTGTCGCTGGCATTGCTTCTGCTGAGCGGAAGTTTTTTTAGCTGTTGTTTGGTTATGGCAAATGGAACAAAAAAGAAGAAGAATTGGTCTTTGGTTCTGGCGAAAGAACAAAAGGAAAGGACAATCTTTTTTCTGCCTATTAGAATTTCATGTGTTGAGAATTAAAGGGATTTGAAAATTTTATTTTATTGGAAGCAATCTCGCTTCGACTCGTCAAGGAGTGCACGCAGTAGATGCTTCACGTTTGAAAAAAAATTGAGAGATGATATCAACACTGACATCCTTACGGTGATTGGTGAAGGCGCACACAACCACCATCTGTAGAAAATTATCGCACTTAGTTACGATATCAAGTAAGGTATATTATTAACAAATTTAATTGTTAGATTCAAATTTTATACACATGATCTTTGATTTTCAATTGGTTTGCATAAAAAGTTTTGAAATTCCGCATCTCATGCATGTCACGAACCCAATAACTGATATCAGAGCATGTGTATTTAAAGTTATTTCCAACATCTTTTGTTGATGAGATTAACAAAAGAGTTTGTGAATTGAATAGATATGGAATCCGCATAATTTTTTTCATTTAAAAGAAAAAAATGGTTTCTCATGATTACGGTTATTCAAATAATAAAAAAATTATTGATTTTTTTAGTTATATGAACAAATAGTGTACAGTATGCATTTTGTTTGCACAAATCAAATTATTTTTGAACTATGATATTTATTTATTAGATTAATGAAATTAATTTCATAATCTATTTTGAAATCAAATTGTGGGATAACTTGATTTAAAAAGTCAAAGAAATATATGGATCAAATTCATGTTAGATTTATGTGTCGTGTGTGACATGACACAAATTTAAATTGTATGGATGTCATGTGTGAGGCATGACACAAATATATTGTACTAATTTTATTTTGTAAAAAGTTAAGTAGTATGGCTAATACTCAATGTCTTGTGTGTTGTATTGAATGTTATGTGAATGATGTGTGTAACGCGGCCTTTGGTGTTTCATTAATTAATTAATATTGGCAAATTATTAAAGCCAATTTGATGTATTCATTTGAGGTTTGAATGCCCAATTAGGATTTAGTATATTTATGTCGCACTTAAATTTATTCGGATAGATTTGAGCAAAATAAATATATCTATTTGGGTTTGTGGAGTTTGTTGTGGTGCAAAGATGATGTGTGGAGATGCATATAAAGATGTCATATTACTTGATAGCCTTAAGATGGTGGTATTTAAAGTCAAAAGAGTGTAAGAATGTAAAAAAATCTAAGGTAGAAATATATAAACCGATTTAGGACTTAGTATTCAAGTGTAATGACAGCGGAAGAAAATTCAATTCGATTTAATTATCATAAGAATATTGCAATCAAAGAAATGAGAGAAAAGAAAAGAAAAGATCAAACAAGAACATAAGATGTAACGGAGTTCAACTTAAAATGCCTACGTCTCCGGGACTCCCAACCTCTAACAATTGAGGTTGAGCCGAAACACTAAAAAATAGTTTTACACTTGTAGAACTTGATTCCTTACACAAAAATGGATTGTCAAGCCTATGAATAACAAAAGTGACAAATCACTCAAAAAGATAAGTGACAACACACTCAAAACAATAGTAATTCTCAACACACTCAAGAAAGGTGACTACTACTACTACTACTACTCAAGAAAAGTGAGCACAATAGTTCAAAAAACAGATTACAAGAAAATCACGAATGATCAAGTTAGGAGAATAGAGAGAAGCTAGATTGAGGTTAACCAATGATTTGACTAATTGAGTTTTTCTTTCTCTTGACTTATCTCTCTCACTTAGTATATGGCTAGTAAACTCTCTGGATTAATGATTTAGCTAGATGGATCAGATTCTTCATTAAATCAGTGAAAGAGATAATCCTCTTAAAATAGATCTTTTGAAACAGATGAAGAAACTATTTTCGGCCTGAACCGTTATAACGGTTTGGGAATTATTATAACGGCTTAGAAAGAATAGTCGTTGTATCTAATTGAGCTAAAACATTATAACGATTCACTGAATCGTTATATATTTCATAAATAATTGCAAAGATTATTGAATCGTTACATAACGATATGCTCTGACTTCTATGAGATATTTTCTATCTTAGAATATTTTGTAGTATTAAGATGAACCGTTATAATGATTATTGAACCATTATAACGATTCACTGAGCAGAAGTATTTTTCTTTATTGTTTAAGCTTAATTTATCTTCACCAATTCAACTCAGTTTGAGTCTAATTAAACCTAAGTCTAATCCAGACTTGATTAAGCTCTTGTATCCCATCATTAGTCTTAGTTCTTGTGTACTAACCTATTTGCATTTTAATCCCTGCACAAAACTCAAATAAGGCATATTATAAAATTTATGGTTGTTTTGCAAATCGATAAATAAAAGAAGATGTTTAATGTAACACTACTCAATGCCTGATTGTATGAGATGTAATTATTTCCAACAAAATTATTATTATGTGATTTAAATTTTTAGTTGTGAGTCTAGAAGTATGGTTTTGTGCTTAACCAGACTTGAACTTGAATTGCAAAATATATAATAAAGTCTCTATAAAAATTAGGACGTATTGCACTTCTTACTCTATCTCTTTCAAATTATTGGCATTAGAATGACGTGTTCCGACTCAGTAGGCATTTCATTTTTATCTTTTAGGAGTTTGGGTCGTGCGGGACATATAAAGTGAGGTTTATCTAATGGGGTTATCAGACAGTGTTCGGACCCTATTGTAAGGTGTTAATTCACATGAGGTGTGGTTAACAAACCGAGAGTCATGTAGTGGGGCACATGATTAACTAGGGTGGTTTACCTAAATAAGCCTAATTTAAGTTTCACGCCGATGCTGGCTTGATTTAGTAAAATATGAATCTCATACCTACTACATAAAGGGACATGTCATATATAGTGAGAGTGTTTAGTATCAATTATATTATTTAAGATATTCATAATTCTAGATTATTAATATATATTTTGTGTCATTATCAAACATTGCTTTTAATCGAGAGCTATAAAGATAATTTTCGGATATACTTGAATTATGCTATGAATTATGTATAATCAATAGGATATTTTGTCCGTCCTATTTCTTATGAGATTAGTGATATCTCTGAGCCCCTTGATGCAGTGATAATTATTATGAATGCAATATATGATTATGGGATAATTACACATAAATAATTATGTACTGATGATCAAGATGATAATTAATGGTCAATGATGATATATTCTGATGCTTTATATTAATTAATTGATAAGAAAGAATTAAAGGATCATGATATGTCTGTGTTTGATCGGGTGATCATAATGCATTATTTAGATGTCAATTATGATTTATAAATTAATGTATATTAATTTACTACTGATCAAAACATAGATCATACTGAGTCACTCAATTTGACAAGCTGAAGCATAAAATAATTAATTAATTATGCGGGGCATGATTAATTAAATTTAAATTAGATCAATTTGAACGAGGCCTAAATTATAGATGAGATGTACTTGGGCTCGGGGTGAGGCCAAACCTAAAATATTATTCAGAAGAAAAAAAATAAAGTGGCGCATGGGAGGTTATAACCTTCAATTAGCATTAATCAAATATGATTAGTTTTTTAAGCACGGTCTGGCGCTGGCATTGCTTCCGCCGAGCGGAAGTTTTTTTTTGCTTTTCTGTTTTTTCGCTGCTCTTTGGTTCTGGCAAAACGGAACAGAACAAAAGAAAAGAAAAGAAATGGTCTCTAGTTCTGGCGCAAGAACAAAAGGAAAGAATTTGTTTTCCTGCCGATTAGCATCTTTTTCATTTTTTTTGTGATTTTTCAATTGAATTGATCTATTTCTCTCATGTGTTGAGAATTAAAATGATTTGAAATTCTTATTTTATTGGAGGTCTAGCAATATCGTTTCAACGCGTTAAGGAATGCATGCGGTAGAGACTTTATGTTTAAAAAACTTTTGAGATACGAGATCAACACCGACGTCTTTGTGGTGATTGGTGAAGACGCACACAACCACCATCCATAGAAAGTCATCGCGCTTGGTTACGATACTAATTAAGGTATATTATTCACAAATTTAATTGTTAGATTCGAATCAACAAAGAAAGAAATCAAGGATTGAGTCGAACTAAGGTAATAGCTATGAATAGTCATCTTCTACCCCGAAAGGGGTAGAAGAATGGCACCTATTATGGGACATACAATGCATTACAGGCGTATGATCATTACGCTTCGACCGGGTTATTCTATTCCACCTCTTCTAGAGAAAAGAACTTAAAGAAAAATACTTAATAACACGGCGATACATTTATATAAAACTTCTAGTCGGAGCACAATATTTTGCATATTTCATTTGACCTTTAAACTTTTTAATTTTGAACAATGGTACTTGATACTTTGAATTTCGCGGGAAGCAAACCTCGAGTAACTCGGATATAATGAAATTTTGGGACCTGATCCCTATCTTTGTATAAAAAAAAGGAGCACAATAACTTTAGAAATTGTGAAATTTTTTATTTGTATGGCCAAACAATTAAATCGAGAGTTCCAGCACTTTTACAATTTTTTTTTTTGTTTAGAAACTTGTTGTAAAAATCTTCGTTGGCTACCTGGCCGGAGTGAGTTCCTTGATTGGCATAGGCTACTAAATGAATAAATAAATGAGCAGTTATTGGAACTAAAACCTTCATGAGATTTGGGATGCTTCTGTAACAGACAAAAAAGTGAAGCATATCAGTAAAATCAATGGTTTCATACCAAATAATCGCTGGAAATAAAAAATATTTTTCTCTCTTAGAAACCAAAAATATTAGAAAAGTTTCTATGAATTACTTAAAATACATTTGTCAAATCAGTTTTACACATACGACAGTAAAATCAATAGCTTCATTTGATGTGTACTCTTGTGACTAATCTTAATTTAACTGCACTCATCATTTAGATTGAAACTCTCAAAAGAAATCACAAAAGGTAAACAAAAAAGATATAGATTCAAGTAGAAAATGTTACTGGTCTAACCTTGAAAAACAAGAAAGATAAAACCACCAGCAAAAAACACCTGCTTAAGATATCACCAAGCTAGAGCATTTCAATCTGAACTTGTTAATCCTTTATCCTAACACTATACGAGCATCAGGTCAGGAAATTAGATAATATCATGCTGACAAAAATTTAAGGCAAAAAGAAAATAGTGTCACACTTACCTTTAGCAGTAGAAAGAAAAAATATTAAAATATCATTGTACTGACCTCCCATAAAGAAAAAGTGGTGGTGAAATTTACACTTGTTGAAAAATAAATATATCAGTGTGCGCTGAAAAGAATAATACATTGCCCAAAAGAAAGTATCAAATTTGAAAAATTTGAACCAAAATTACACATGAATCTCGTATGGTCTTTTAGGCAAGCTTCTAATTAAATATATCATTTTAAATGCAATTATCATTTCGGATGAATGTAGGTCTATATATATTCTATAATTTCATTCCATTCCAAGTTTCAACTCCAAGATGTTATAGAATAAATGGAAACAACTAATTGCTGTAAATTATAAAATCATCAATAATTGATTGGCAATCAATCAATAACGTTGTTTTTTTTGCATTAAAATTTCTACAATTATTACGGCACCATTCGTTATTTTCTATAAACTGCATATGTAACTAGTTTGCAAAAGGAGGATAAACAAAATCAAATTTTTGAATCTGGTAAAAGGTCCAAACAACAAAATTGCATTAGTAACTTTATCATCTACACTGATAAAAGGTCCAAGTTTTATATCAAAACTCTATATTTGAGAATAACAATTAATATGGAATAATTGAATTTCAGGATGAGTGAAACACAGAAAACCATGTCCTTTGATCTTTCAAATTATATGTTTTAATGTTATAAAGCTACATTCATCTAAATTAAATCCTCGAAATATGAAAATCTAAATTTTAGTTATGTAAAATGATTTCATCATTATACAAAAAATTATAAAATATGAGAGAGTTTTAATTAAAAATCCAAACTCAAACCTACCAGAGACATATTCTTGATATTTGATTTGAAAAACAAGGAAAAACTTTGCCGAAGACGGGAGATCACCAATTCACCACCTTTATCTTGATCTATGATAATCTTTTGACTTGGATGAAAAAAAGTAATTTGCATGCATGAATATGTCACTGAAAATAAAATTAACAAAACCAGTATGAACAAACCAACTTTCACATACGCACATACCACATTTATTTGAAATCTTTTTATTGCACACTTGAAATAATTATCATCTTAAAAAAAGAATATACCAATGAGTCAATGTAACAATGTTGATAACATATAAATACCAGCAACGGATTATGAAAAAAAATTAAAATTATGAAAGATGCAAATAAAATAGAGAGATGAGATGGAGGTAGGGGTGTCAATGGGTCGGATCGGTCAATATTATTTTATTATTTTCTTGACCCGACTCGAATCTGATCTGATTACATTCAGGTAAAATAAAATTTGACCCATACCCGATCCTACCGGGTTACGGGTCGACCCGATTCATATAAAATAATTAATTAGTTTTATATTATTTTAAATAATTAAAAATTAATTAATTTATAATTAATCTTAATTAGTGTAATAATTAATATATATATAAGCTTTAATTAGTACTAAATAATAAAATTACTTACAAACATAATTAATCGGGACAGGTCGAGTTGATTCAAACCTGATCCAACCCGATTTGGGTCAAAAAATTAGACTCATATCCAACTCATTTATTTTTAAATCATATCGAATCAGATTAGGTTTGGATTTAAACAGATTCAGATCAAATCGGGTTAACATGACGAATCAGGTCAATAATTGATACTCTATGGAGGCGCAAGAAGCATGGTGAGGAGGAAATTTTAATTATATGGGATCCGTTGTACAAGCCAGAAAGGGGCTAATTTTCTTTTCGGTAACTATCAGCAGCCAACGGAGCAGAAAGCGAGGCTTTTTTTTTTTTTGAGAAAGGTTGGTGGATGAAATGGAGAGAATTATAAAAATTATTTAATGTGAGAAGTTCAAATAAGATAAATTAATTAAATTCATTCTTTAAATGATATTTTTGATATTATGAAAGTCTAAAGAAAATGATAAAAAAATAACTTCATTACTTAGGTGCTTTATATAATAGTATAAATTTATAGCTCATATTTTAAAAATTTATTTATTTTATGCTAGTCAATTACTTAGAAATAAAGAAATTAATTAATATATATTTTATAATATTTATAAGAGTAATTATAATAAACTAAATGTATTTATTAACTTTTATAAAAATATTTGATTAATGTGTTGATATTTTAGTTTTTCACAATCATATACTGTCTGCATACGACACGTTTTAAATTTACGGCATTTGCCAAACATTTCTAGTTTCTCCTAAAGTATAATTGATTATTGACCGCACGTTTTAAATTTACGGCACTTGCCAAACATTTAATTACACTTTATCCCACATACCCTTTAGGCCGATTTTAACTTGGATCGATATTAATATTCGGCTCATTTGTAGTTCTATTCATTCCTCACGGTGAAATATTTACGCATGTAACCCTCTAAGAGGTATGATTACCGTAACTCATTGGGCCCTTTTTCATACAAAAAAACTCATTGGGCCCTTAAGCTTAATTAAATTACAATTTGGTCTCTGACATCGGTGCACCATACCAGATTGCAAACCAGGCTCCTCAACTAAGCATAACACATTTGTTGGCACACAGGCCACACAAGAAGGCACAATGCCAGTATCAGCCAGGACCCAACAGCACCAGACACAACTAAGCCTACAAAGGACAAATGTTATCACATATACAGTACAAATTTGGCCAACCCAACCAGCAAGACAATCAAGGCACAACTAAACAAGTCCGTAAGGTACAGGTCAAACCAGCAAATCAGCAAGAGCAAGGAGAACCCGAACAACACCCCTACTTCACTGGTACAGGGCGGTAACAGTGTACCATAGGTCAGAAAAAGGGCATCACAGGGGCCTATGAAGATAACAAGACTGGTAAGACCCACAAAACCGAACTCAAGCACAACTACCAGCAATATCAGTAAGAGATCGGCTCAAAAACAATCAGGCGCATCACACACCCACAACAGTCCAGCACCAATTGCGCAATGAAAGTGCAACAGATAAAGGAAGAAACTCAGCAACGCAATGGCAACAAGGTACAAAACAAGGCATAATTGTGCTTGGCTTACCAGATAGGAGAACGAAAAATCGAGTAATCAATCAGTGGGTTCGGCCCAGCAAGGTACACCACTGCTGTCTCTATGTTTTTTGTTTCTTATTCCCTTTCTTTCTTTTTCACTTCTTTATCACTTTCTTTCTTTCAAGTTTTGAATAAGCAAACAACAATAACAGAGAACCAAGGGGGATTCGAGAGGGGGGGGGGTGAGGGGACAACGGGTACGGAGAGAGAGCACGACGTGAGAGAGATCGAGTGAGGGACAGCGAAGTCGTTGCTTCTCTTAGGTGAATTTGCGAGAGAGAGATAGAGATATAGAGAGTGAACTAACTGGATGGAGAGGGACTAGGCAAAATAAAGAGAAGGAACGGTAGGTTAACAAGACGAAAGAAAAAGGAATAGAAAAGGGAAGATAGATACGGTAGGGTAGAGGGATTCTTTTTGGCAGTTTCGTGCATCCTTTCGTGTGGCGGATCGCTGGAATTTCCTTGAGTTGGGGTTTCACAAAAACAATATTAATTCAACGCAAATTATCCCTTACAAAAGATTCTCTATATAGCAATCAACTGAATGAAAAATGATGCCCAAGAAAGAGTAATTCCTACAAAAATGTTTAGTCCAATAATCAAGATACCAAGAAACAGAAAAAAAAAACAAGGAGTTGCTTGCATCAGCCAGTAAACCTGTCCAAATGTCAAATAATTTAAGCAGAAGTGTGTTCTACGGTGCATCCGCGTTGTCCATTCTGCCTCTTTTGGCTGAAGGGGATGACGAAGCCATGTCCTGCTCCTCTGTTGCGTGGGCTGCGCTAGCATCTGGTGAAAGAACGGCATTGGCGTTGACAGCATTAGCAAGCGCTGCCTGTTGAGAAGCACTTGTGTGCAATACTGCAGCTGAGTTGTGCCCCACTTCGGGTGCAGCGGTGTCAGTTCTGGCCCTTTTCTCTGAAGAGGATGATGAGGCCATGTCCTCTGTCACATGGGCCGCATCACCATCTCGAGAAACAGCGGCGTTGGGGTCGACCACAGCATCCTTGTAAAGTGCTGCCTGTTGAGAAGGACCCGTGTTGTGATCCACTTCAAGTGCAGCAGCGTCATGTCCCATTGCCTCTCCCATCTCAGGACCAGTTTCTTCAAGATCTGGACCAAAAGGCGCTGCCTCAGCTATATTAGGCTGTACTCCAGCCTCAATAATGTTGCGGTGCTTTGTGAGGTTGTTGATCAACTGCTCCAATGTCCAGTGGGGGAATCCAATATCGCCATATTCAATGATGACAGCACTGTACTCATCCTCTGCACCTATACAAGAAGCTTGCCAACTTATCATGGTGTCCGCCATCCTGTCCATGGAAAGCATGGCTGCTTTGAATGCCAACTCAAATTGCTGACGCTTGTTTCTGAGATTGGCCACCGCCAACTTCAGTTCCATGTTGGATTCCTCCACGCCATATAATAACTTATCTTCACAAAGTTCAAATTGGTTTTTCCATTCGGAAAGAATTGCATATAACATGGTTACAATACGGATGGGGGAAAAGTTGTTATTTAATTTGTTTTCGGTCACACAATAGATCAGGTGTCAACTGAATGAATGGGTGCATATTTATAGCGGTTTAGGATGGACGGAGGCCAGTGTTTGGTTTATGTTAGACAAGAGGCGTTCTTTATTTTTTTTTAAATGCTAGCATTTAGTGTTGGATTAATTTTATGAATTTTCTTAATATCTTTACACCCTTTCAATTTCCTAATATGTTTAAACTCTTTCAAAACCTACTCCTATATAATAAAATAAATAATAACACAATAAATTTATCTTCCATCTTTCACACCTTCCGCCATCTGAAACTCAATAAAAATCAAAGAAATCGATGCACAAACTTGTCACTCGAGACTTGACTTGAACTTCCAAATTTTTAAATTGAGTTATATGTCGATCAAATCCTTCCAAGGAACTTACAGACTCTCATTTCTTTTCTCTCAACTTACGAATAGAAGTGAAGAATATCTAACCTTAATGGATACTAGATATTGTGGAGTATAATGTAAAAAATGAATGCACGTTATTGATCTACAAGTTTTGAAGAGTCAGCCCTTAAATACAAGTGTAAGTGACTTAAAAGTAGCACAACTTTTGATATGTTAAAATGCTAAAAATAGCAAAAGAAATGTGACACCCATATTCTCAAGTGTGCTACAGATGAGATACATGTTTTCTGAAATTTTTAAGCTAATTCGGAAAACAAATATGCCAAAAATAACAACCAGAAATTACTTCACACTGCTGATTCTTTTAGCCATAACTTTCTCATATGATGTCTGAATTAACTGATTCAAAACACGCTAGAAATCTACGAATAAGATCTCCAATTTTTTTATTTTTTGTTTTCTCAAATTTGAGGCACATCATAGTCTAAAATCCAATTAAACACGACTAAATAATTTCAACACGTGTATTTTTGTCTCATTTTACTCCAAATTATCCCAAAAAAATCCGACAAAATTTATACGCACTTTATGTTGAATCAACAACAATCTTAACTGTATATTAGCTCAAATTTAATACTTATATTAATTAAGTTAATTATAATTAGTCCGTCAACAATTATAATTAACTTAACTTTAGTTCTATATGTATTCGTATCCAAATCTGAGTGAAAAATAAATCATACCATACCTTATTAATCATATTTATTTACATGTCCTGATATTATTTTACTTAAAGTAGTATGTAATGATAGTAATTAATATATTTAATCATATTACACGTAGTCCAAATTTTATATATTAAATTTTAGATATCTCTAAGATCTAACATTTAGCATTACAATTAATATATGGGAGTGTAATATCAAAAGCTAGGTTAAACTTCAAAAAATAAAAATAATTGTCCCATATTAACATTTTGTTTTATGTTTTTTTCCTTTTTATAACTTTAATAATTTGAAGGGTTATAATTTTCTATTTTGTCCTGACTCAATAAATGATCATGTTTATTGCTACTAAAACAAAACGTGCATTTTAGAGATACAAATAATAAAAGTAAAATTGAACAAAAGGGAAATAATGACAAGGAAAGTTAAGGGAATCTTCATATATAATTGTTTACCCTTGAAAATTCGAGGAATTAAAAAAAATAACTCGGGATAAAATATTAAAAAATTCAATGAGAATTTTAAAAGCCTAAAGAGGCTTAATTCATGTCCAGAAGCACCAAACAAAAAAAATTTCATAGAAATGGTTAAAAATTAAAATTCTTAAGAAAAAAAATTAAAAGTTAAAGTCCTAGAAATTTAAATTAAAAATCTCTTCGAAACCTAAAATCTCAAAACTCAAATTTTATAGAAAAATCATATTTTTCATAAAATTCTAAGAATTTTCATATTTTAATTGATATTTTTAGAGTTACAAAAGAAAAAGAAATTCTATATTATTAATTTAATATAATGAAAAATCAATTAATTAATCACTAAAAAAATTAATTTATGCTTGATTAAGGGGTAAAATTGTAAATAAAAATTACCATACATTTTTTTAATATTTCAAAAAAAAATTTGAGCAATTTTTGGTGTGCAATTTAGACAAAAGTATCTTGAAAAAACAATTTAAAAGCAAAAGAGAAATAATAAAATCAGCGAATAGAGAGCTCCAATTAAAAATCAAAATGGAGAGGGGCTGAATTTGAAATTTTCCCGGTTGCTACGGTACCCCCGAGTTTCTCCACGGCCCACAATCCGAAAATGGAGCCTATGGTCCCGTGCGACGAAAACTCACATATTATATATCATTCGAAAGAGCATGGAGAGGAGAACACAATGAGATGAAGAACTTGCGAAATGGTTTGGGATAAAACTAAAGGAAAAATTTCTGATCCAAAAATGAAATATAGCAATCCAAGCCGTAATTGATTAAATTGATAATTCAAACACCTTTTCCATAGTCTCAAGAGATTATTTGAGGGTTTTGTTGAATTTTAAAAGCTTCAAACTGGTGAGACCACGAACTCACAAATCGGGTCCAAAACCGAGTTGCTCAAACTCTATATCGGAACATTTTATTGATTGAATGAACATTATAGATCAATTCCTCGAATCAATTAAATGCTAATCAAGTTTTGAAATATGAGAAATGGTGAAGAAATGAAAGAGAACGACTATGGGGTTTGAAATCGGGTATGAAGGCAAAAATGGGTCTCGAGTGCATAATTGAGATCCGGTAAGGGCTAAAATGCAGGATGAGAGTGACAAGAATGCGTTTGAAGCTCTAGAACCTTCTAGAAGTCCCTAGAATTATCTGATGACCAAGTGATGGTTGGGGATGATAAATTTATAAATTTTCAATAAATAAAACAAACTCCATTTGTGCCCACTTGTGCTCTCAGCTATTATAACATATTTAAAACACTTAGAATTGGTGTAATACACCAGAAAACGTTCAAAAAAGTATGGGAAGATGAATGAAAGGAGTTGGTGCATGAATTCAAATAAATTAAGCTATATTTTCAAAAATTAATCTATTTTTTATTCTTTCTGAATTTTCTTTGAAACGTCTTTGCTATACATCCTCAAAAGTGTATTAAAACGATTTTAAATAAAAAAAATTCAACATAAAAGTAGTTCATCAAACCTTATTGATAGAATCATGATCTGATTCGAAAGGTTGCTTAAGCAGTTTTTTTAAAAATACTCTCAGTTGTCCAGTTCAGCCCTTTATTAGAAAAAAATTAAAAAACTGTACTGATCCGTCAATGTGACATATATATTATTTTATGTTCTTAAAGTACATATAGTGAAGAGATTGTACATAAATTTTGAAGAAAAAATATGCTGTAAATATCTTTCAAATATGGAAAACAATCATGACAGCTCTGATTTTCAGAACCGTACTCTACGGGTATTTTGCTCAAAACAATACTTTAAAGTGCTCCAAATGAAAAGTGTTAAAAATAAAAGTTATTCGTAACATCTCATTTCATTTTTCTGTCAAATAAAATTAGTATATTATGAATTCATTTCACTCTAAAAAAACAGTATTATTGCTGAAGTCTTCGTTAGTTTTCATATTGTTGTTTGTTGATATTCCTATCGAAATAATATTGTAGAGAGTTCAAATTTAAAAATATTCAAAGTAAAATTTGTTCGTAATATTATTATTGATATTTTTATCAAATAAAATTAGTATATTATTAATATAATTTTCTCAAAAATCCAAAACAGTCCATGACTGATTGTATTTTCTTTACCATTAAAAATCAGAAAAATATTAGAGTGCATTCTATAAAAAATAAAAATGTATATAATAAAATTCATAAACTTAAATAAATTTTTAAAATCATAAATATTTTGATAATAAATATAAATAAAAATATAATAAAAACAATTTACAAGGAGATCTTAAGAAAATAGATAAAAATAAAAAATAATAATGAATCATTTATTTAAAAATAATTATTTCGAGATAAAATATAATAATTAGAGTAAAAAATAATAAAAAATAAATAAAGATAATGTATTCATTGAACATAAAAAGAAATAATAAAATAATAAAATAAAGTCTTTCTTAAAATAAAATATAGAAAAATAATTAAAAAATAGAAAAATATAATAAATATAACTCTTATTCAGAATTAAATAAATTTCAATATAAAAATAAATTAAATAAATATATACACAAATAAAAGAATGAAAGATTTTATTTTTATTATTAAATAAAAAAAAATTAATTTCAAAAATAAATAGACCTTATCCTAAAATAAGAATAAAATAATAAAAAAAATAACTCTCAATCTTCAAAATTAAATAAATTTAAATATAAATAAACAAAAGAAATGACAACTAAAAATAAAAATAATAAAATAATAAAAAATATATTTTCTTATCAAATAAAAGAAAATTTAAATCAATCTTAATCTAAATAAATTAAAATAAGAAATAAATGATCAAAAAATAACACTCAACATTAAGGCTAAATAAATTCAAATATCAAATAAATAAAATAAAATAAAACACAAATAAAAAGAGAGAAATAAATAAAAGAATACATCATTCTATTAAATAAAATAAAACTCAAAAGAAAAATAAATTAAACTCAACTCGAAACAAAAAAACAGTTCTTGATCTCGTTATTTGAGTTGGTAAAGGACTTTAAGTGAAAGTCTCGTATCTCGAAAATCATTCAAGTCTCTATATGGATATTGAGAGTCTGAATGCATAGATTTATGAATTGACGTTACACTCCAGATTCATAGTATAGAAGATTAGTAAAGACCAAGAAATGAGCTAAATCTCATCTTTCTGATTCACTAGATATTGATGTTGAGCGGGCAGAGTGCTTGCGTTCACATCCTGTATCTTGGTAGATTTACCCTGATCTTGATATTTGAGTTGGTAAGAACCATTAAGTCAATATCTCATATACCGAGAACCATTCAGTATCTCTATATAAATCATCGAGATATCTGAATGCCTAGGACCATGAGTTGGCATAACGCTTCATATTTATGATCCAGAAGATCAGTTAAAGACGATCAAAATCTTCTTCGTCTTTCTGATAACTAGTCCTTAGTACTGAGCTGGCATAACGCTTCAAGCTTCACATCTTGCGTACTGACATTCACATGGTCTGAACTGCCATTAATAGAGGCTCATTGTCTGAATTGTCATTAATCGAAACTCATGGTTTGAACTGACATTAATTGAGGTTCACAAAGTGTAAACTACCTTAAAAAGTCCATATCTTTCCTGTTCTTACTCGTAACAACCACTTAAAATTGTTTTAACTATTATATTTATTTTTTTCCTTTTTTAATCATGTTTCTCGGGTTTAAAATTCAAAGTAATTAATAATGGGGGCTTGCGCCCATTAGATTCTTAAAGACCCCATAATCTCTAAAAAATTTTAAATGTACATTCTAAATTTATATAAATATAGCTCAATGCACACTTAAAGCGATCTCCGTGTCTTTCTTCTGAAAAAGGATCGCACGATATTCACCTAGCTTGTATTTTGTTCATCTTTTCCCATAGAGGCCCAATTTTAATTTTTGCTGATTTAGAAGCACTTAAAATTTCATCTAAAGATGAAATATAATCAAAACATGAAAGAGGTGCAATGCTACGACTAAAAAAATTTGTACCATGCGAGATTGACAGGTACTGACAATGTGCTGAGACGAGTTACGCTGTTTTGAGCCGTTAGAGAAGTGTTTGACCTGGTCAACAGAGAGGAAGAGAGGAGTCTTGAGCAGTTACAAATTCTGTGGGAGTTGGGTCTTGATCTCAAATATAATAAATAGGCCATTTGCGAGCTGGTAATCTATTTAGTCAAACAGTTATCTCAAATTTGAAAGTTCAAATGGCTAATTCAAACTGTCAAACATAATTTTCATATTGAAATATTTGGATATCAAATTTTATATATTTTTAAATGGGTACAAACTTTACCGATCTAATGATTTCTGCACCATCCAAAACTAGCTATTTTGTACCCATCTAAAAAATAACAAAAAATTTCAAAAAAATATAAATTTTAATCTCCAAAGATAATGCGATATGAAGATCATGTTAAATGATTTGGATGCGAAGCACGGAGGATTTGTGAAGCACGGAAGATAATGCAATGCCATTTAAACTTTTAAATTCGAGATACGGATGCGAAGCACGGAGGATTTGTGCTTCGCGAAGCACCATAACCTCTCTCTCTCTCTCTCTCTATATATATATATATATAGGGTGTTGTTACGGTGCTTTGAAAAGTAAAGAATTAGTTTTGCTTTGGCATGAGATTTTATATTTCGACGGCTTAAATGGTATATCTAAGTTGCTAAATATTTTCTTTATGCTAAAATCTTATGTGATATTAAATTTCATAATTTTTTGAACTTACTACCTATTTTTTAAATTATTTTTAAAAACATCTTTTTTAAATTATTTTTAAAAATAGTTTTGTTTAATGTAAGAAAATGATCTATTTCAGAACTATTTTAAAAAAATATTAAAAATAATATTGTTTTAGCTTGAAGTGATTCTTCTAACACCTCTTGCTTCTTCTTCTTCTTTCTTTGTTCATGAGCCTCCAAGGAACTTGAGAGCCCATCCACTGTAATTTCTGCTAAGTTTTTAGACTCTTCTATGACACACACAATATTCTCAAAATCATTTGTTAAGGACCTTAATATTTTCCCTACTACTATACTTTCACTCATCTTTTCACCATTTCTTTTGAGTTTGTTCACCACCATTTCTACCCTTGTGATATAATCTGACACACCTTCCGACTCTTTCATTCTTAAAGTTTCAAACTCACCTCTAAGTGATTGTAGACGAATTTACTTCACTCGGTCTGCTCCTTTATATATTTTTTCAAGAATCTCTCATGCTTCTTTTGAAGTCTTCGCACCAGCTATCTTCTCAAAGTCTGACTCATCAACCGCTTGATACATCATATAAAGTGCAGTTTTGTATTTCTTGCGTGACTCATTCAACTCTGTCACTTGATTATTCGCCAAGCCTTCCACGATCGCACGTTCGATATAGCCAAACTCAATGACTTCCCACATGTCTTGCGAGCCGAGTAGCGCCTTCATGTATATAATCCAATTGTCCTAGTTGGTCTTCGAAAGACGCAAGCATGATAAATACCCGACACTTCTAATGGTTGCACCATTATTGGCCATGGCTCTGATATCAGTTTGATAGAGCGAACACACTCTTAAATAGGACAATCACACTCTTAAGTGGGATAATTTTGCCTCTAAGGGGGATCCTGCGGTTGTCGGAAACTCTGATATTAATTTGTTGAGTATAAATAATATAATTTTTTGAAGGTAGAGAGAAGGAATATATTTAGTAAATCTTAATAATTCTCTTAATAATATCTCTCTCTGCTTATAATAGATTACAACTCTTTATATAGAGCAGAAACATGAGAAGAAAACTCTATAATTCGTAATAAATAAATAAAAAGAAAACTAAGCAGCCCACTCAAATCTGATCTTTATTCAATAAAATAGTCATAACTTCTTCTAGGAAATTCCAAATGACTTGATACTTAAACCAATTCCATAGTTCATTTACTAAAAAATAAGTTCAAATGACTTTTCAAATCCACTTATTAATCAGTTTTAAAATTATTGACTTGACAATAAATTTCAATAAAATATTAATTAAGTTTGTATTTTCAACAGATTAGGAATACTTCCCATAAAAATAAGGGTGGATTTACTTTAGGCTAGGAGGGTCAAATGACCCCCTGAATTTTGAAAAACAGTGTTAGATAATATTGGGCTTGAATTTTGACCCCCCCTAGACTAGAATTTTGACCCCCGGGCTCTAAGTCTCTAACTCTTGGACAATTGGGCTACCAATTAACTCAATAATATAAAGGGCTGTGCGCCTAAGAGATTTCATTTCATTTTCAAACCAAAATGGTCGAGCGCAATTTCATTTCATCTCCTGGCCCGGCACGATTCCATCTCCCTGCCTATGCGCGATTCCATCTCCTGGCTCTGGCCTCTGGCCGTGCGACTTGCGACTTCATCTCCTGGCTCCTGCTCCCTCTTGCGCGACTTGCGACTTCATCTCCGCCCCTGGCTCCAGCAGATTGGTAGCAGCCCAGCAGATTGTGATTTCTTCTCCGCCTCTGGCAGCAGCCCAGCAGATTTCTGAACTTCAATTTTTTGGTATTGATTAGTTGATTTCTTGTTATTTATTAATGTTCAGCATTCTTGAGTGTTGATTAGTTGTTCTTGAGTTTTTATTTTAGATTGATTAGTTGTTCTTGAGTTCTAATTTCAGATTGGTGATGTAAATTTGAGATTGAGTTATAATTTCATATTAGGATTTAGGGGTATAATTTCAGTTAAATGATAATGCAACTGTTAAGAAAATAATTTCTTCACAGTATCTTTTGTGATATCATGTTACACGTATTAGCTTGCATATCCAACAACAACAAACTCAGCCAGTAAATAACAGAAAGCATATTAAAAGCTTAATTACAGAAAGCTTAGTAAATTAGTATTTAGCTATAACGATTGAATTGGAGATTATTTAAGAGTACAAATTATTATCTAATTCTGACGGGATTGTGGAAATGCAACGTTTTTTTAAGAAAGCCCCGAAACCTCATGTTGATTCATATTCAAGTTCTAATCTTTCTCATAAGATTAGTAGTGCCGAACAAGATTCTCATTCTGATCCTGCTCTAAGGCCTCCTATATCTCATTATAATTCAAATGAGCGTGACTGTATACGTCGATATTACCTAACAACTGGCCCATATAAACCTTATAACTGTGATTTTCCCCAAAATAATTTTAGTGGTGTAATGAGAAGGTTTAACATCGATTGGTTTGATAAGTACAAAACTTGGTTTGAATATAGCATAAGTAAAGATATGGTATTCTATCTCCCCTGTTATCTATTTAGATCAAAACATCTTGGATCAAGTGGAAGGACCAATTTTGTAGGAGAGGATTTTTAAAATAGGAAAAAAGTTAAAGTCTCCTTTGAGGAACGTGTCGCTGATTCAAATTCACGGCATAATGAAACTGAGAGAAAATGTGCTGTTTTGATGAATGAAAGACAACATTCAAGTCGTGGTAGAGACACAAAGTGTTAGACAAGGGATGGAATATCGCATACAACTAAATGCCACTATAGATGCAATTCGATTTTTGTTGAGGCAAGGTTTGTCATTTCGCGGACACGATGAGTCCGAAAGCTCTGATAATAAAGGACTTTTTCTTGAGAAAATAAAATTTTTAGGAGATCACAATAAAGAAATAGATGCGGTTATTCTCAACAATGCTCCTCAAAATTTGAAGTTGGTTGCGCCGAAAATCCAAAAGGATATTATGAACGCTTGTGCAGAAGAGACAATTTAAGAGATATTGGCGGAGTTTGGAGATGAATTATTTTTTATAATGATTGATGAGGCAAGAGATGTCTCAATCAAAGAGCAAATGACAATTGTGATTCGGTATGTGAACAAGCCAGGTTGTATTGTCGAGTGATTTCTAGGAATCATTCATGTTTTCGAAACTACGGCAATAACTTTGAAGATGGCACTTGAGGATTTATTCGGAAAGCATGGTCTAGCCTTGTTTAGATTGCACGAGATAATGTTACGACGAAGCTAGTAATATGAGCGGGGAGTTCAATGGTCTTAAAGCATTGATTATGAATGAGAATAATTCGGCACACTATGTAAATTACTTTGCTCATCAATTGTAACTAATTCTTATTGCGGTAGCCAGTGATCATAATGAGGTTTATTTATTTTTTCAAATGGTTGATATTATTCTCAATGTTGCTAGTGGATCTTGTAAAAGACGTGATCAATTACGTGAGAATCGAAGAGCAAAAGTTGTGGAAGCTATTTCAAGTGAAAAATTACAATTAGAAGAAGTTTGAACCAAGAAATCAGTCTTGCACGTGCCGATCCTACTCGACGGAGTACTCATTTAGACACCTTAAATAATATGATTATACTATTTTTAGCTACATTAGATGTACTTGAGGAAATAAAAAAGGAAGGATCAAAGCAATTGCAAAGAGCACAAGCACATGGACTTCAAAGAGTTATGCAAAAATTTGAGTTTGTATTTTTGTTACATATCATGAGAAAGTCATTACTCATCACACATGATCTATCTCAAACTTTGACACAAAAAAAAAGAGATCAAGATATAGTGAATGCTATGCGTTTGATAGAAAAACGCTAAAATTAGATTGCAGAAAATATGGGATAGTGGTTGGGAAGATTAGCTCCAAAAGTGCTTGAATTTTGTGAGACACACAATATTTAAGTGCTAAATATGGATGATTTATGTGTCGATAACCCACGAAATCAAACAAGCATAACTAATTTGCATTATTATCGTGTTAATTTATTTTACACGGTTATTGATATGCAATTACAAAAGCTTAATAACAGATTCATGAAAATAAATATCAAAATTCTCATTTGTGTGTCATGTTTGGATTTGAAGAACTCTTTTTCATCTTTTAATAAAGATAGGTTGCTTCAATTAACTCAATTTTATCTCTCTGATTTCAATCAATTTGAGTTTTCTATCCTTACAAGTCAATTGGAGAATTATATTATGGATGTACAAGATGATAGAGATTTTCTCGAGGTAAACAATTTGGTTGAACTTTCTTAAAAATTTGTGAAAACGAATAGACATAATATTTATACCTTGGTTTACAAGTTGATAAAATTGGGCTTGTTATTGTCGGTAGTAATTGTTAGTATTAAACGAGTATTTTCGGCAATGAATTTGATAAAAATCGACATAAGAAGTAGCATAGGAGAGAAATGGATGAATGATTGTTTGATTGCTTTCATTGAGAAAAAATATTCAATATCATGGATAATGAAAGATTTATGCAAAGGTCTCAAAATATGAAGTCCCGTAGAGAAAAAATTTCTTCATTGACTTGATTATGATTATCTATTCAATTAGTTTGAGTTTTATTTTTTTGTTATTTTTAATATGTAAAAGGATATTATTTTGATATTTTTTAATTAGGTAAGAATGTATGTTGAATGTTGAATTATTATTTTTATTTATTTAGTACCCGATTATATAATGGGTTTGAATCTGATAAAGTATCACCATTCGATTATTATCCCTCCTGGCAAAAATTCTGCATCCGCTCATGAATAAAAAGGATACTAAGTTACTAACTATTGATATTTTGATATAGTGAGTGTTATATGGCAATTTCTTGGGACATCAAGTGCATGGTGGCATATTTCCAGAACTATCAATTAGTTCAAAATTAAATTAAGCTCTAACATGTTGATACCACGACATTATTTTTTTGTATTATGTTGCGCCTTCATGTGTTAAAAGATAAGATTTATTGGTGTCTTTTCTCGAGAGTTTGTGATCAAGACGAATTTGAATTGTGATGTTTTGAGGGATTTCAAGCAAATGGTGGCACTTTATCAGGAAGGCCCCTTGAGGTGTCCTATTGGCACTTAAGCCAACTGGAATGGAGATTTTACACTTCTTGGCCTCATCCGCAAGGTACATGTATCAGAAAATAGGATGGGATCACTTGACAATGAGAATGAGGTATTTTAACAATTTTGATAATAATTTTTTAAATAAATATTAAAAAAAAATAGAAAAAAAATTATGAATATATTTTCTACTTATAGATATAGATTGATGGTGATTCAAATTTCATATAATTTAATTATCATTTAATACTTTATCAATGACCATTAAAAAATTTATATAATTTACAATAGTGATAATATGACGGTCTTTAATGGACTATCAAATAAGAATGAAATTATATGAAATTTGAATCACCATCAATCTATTAGTAGAAGAACATATTCATAAGATTTTATTTATTATAAAAATATCATATTTATTTGAAAATTCATTATAAAAATTGTCAAAATAACCATTGTCAAATGATCCCTTCCCCCAGAAAATATTTATTACTGTAGGCCCTATAAATATATAAGCTCAGATTTTACTTTTGCTCTTAGATAGAAGGGGAATTGCAGTTATATGCTTTTAAATAAGCTCCAATAACCTTTTAAGGGAAATAAGCCCCACACCCACACACACACACAAAGAGTTATTATTACCACAATCCTTGAAATTTTGCCCTTATATTTTACTGACATTTTCAATCAGTCCATCATCATTTCATACCATACCATACCATACCAGCATACAAGGTTGGCACTGGTACGGAGCGGTACAAGTGTCATAAAGCTTACAGATCTTGGCAAAAGCAAGAATGCCATAAGGGTTCACAAAGGATGATAAGACCTTTCAACCGAAAGCAACAACAATAAGAAGTTTTATAAGGCCTGATACAGGAACCAACAGCAGCAAGATTGCTAAAAGAACAATCACCTCAGACGACCATCTCTTGAGCAATTTTGCAAAATAACCACACAATAAAGTTTTTTTTCATAATTTTTGCATAACAACCCTTATATTTCTAAATCTATTCAATAACACACTAGCGATTAATCAACAACGAAGAAGAATTCTAAGAAGAAGAAAAAAATTAAAATGCAACTTAATTTCCAAATTGCAATCAGTAATTTTGGTTACACTAAAATAAGACCGACCTCATATTTCGGGGGCATTTCATCCAACAATTCGTGTGTGATGTCAAAACAAAAAAATCAAGAATCAAGAAACTAGAAGGAAAAAACAAAGCATTCATGAAACGTAGACACAGAAACAGACTTTTTCATGTTTTTACAAAGCGACGATGCTACATGAATGGAAAGAGAATGTAAATTCAGGTTGTCTTCTTTGGCTTCAGGTTATAATTGTTGACTTCAGAGTGCCCAGATGTGTTGTTCCCTGTGGCTTCTTGAGCTATAGATGTATCGTGCACCATGGTCTCGGCTATGCCGGACTCTGAGGTCTCCGGGGGTCCAGATTCGTTATGACCTGTGGCTTCTTCCGGATGAAATGTCTCCGGCTCCGCGGTTTCTTCAGATGCAGCTGTGTTGTGGTCCACGTCCACTTCAAGTGCAGCAGCCATGTGTTCCAATCCCTCTCCCAGCTCAAATGCCGGCTCAGCTGAATTGGGGTCCACTTCTGCCTTATGAAGTGTACGGTGCTCCATGAGCATTTTGATTAACCGTTCTAGTTTTTTGTGGGGGAATCCTATATTCCTAATCTGTGGCACAGCATCACTGTACTGGGCCTCTGCAGCTCTCAAAGCACCATGCCAACATATAATGGCGTCAGTCATATTGTCAACGGAAGCCATTGCATCTGTGAGTGCCATCTCAAAGTCTTCACGCTTGCATTGGAGGTCACCGACTGCCACCCCCAAGGCAATATCGGATCCGTTAACACCCAGTTGCAGGTCTTCTTCAGCCATTACGAATAATTTTTGCCATTTGTTGATTGTTTTGAAAACCATGATTATAATTTGGAGGAGTGATTTTTGTTTGTTTTAAAGTTTCGATCAGGGGTGGGATGGGTATATATTTATACAGTTTTATGGAAATGCGTTTCGGCCTAGTTCGATGGATGGATGGATTGATGGGGACTGTAAAGCAAAAAGGGCTTTCTTTAATTTCTTTTTTTTCTTGAATATATTCAAGCTGATGTTGCATAAAAGAAATACTAGTATATCTTAGCCATATATTTTTTCAAAAATATAAAAATTTATATCGTCATATAAACAAAATTAAAAATAAAAATATTTTAGTAATTAATGTAAATTTCTATTATGAATATATAGTTAATGTAAAATAAATGCAACATTAAAAGGACAATTGACATTTAGAATTTAAGAAAAATTAAAATTCATAATTGATTATAATCTAAAAAAATAAAATAAAGTAGATCAATTGTAATACTAATTATGTAGCATTTTGTGTAACAACCAAATTTAAGAGAAAATTATAACTTCAACACAAATTACCATAGAGATAATAATATTATTTGATGTTTAACTCAATTTAATGACTCACATTAGCTCTAAAATCTGGACCGTTGTAGAATCAAAATATTTACATGTTTAATAAGGAGTAAAAATAGAGATAATATCATTTTATGTTATATGATCAATGTGTGTACTAGTAGACATATTAAATGAACTTTCTTGCTGTCCGTTCGTAAAAATCCAAAATAATTTTTGAAAGAAGTATTTTTTTTAACCCAGAGATAACATGCAAATTAACAAAATCTACACGTTTTAATCACATTTTTAGAGTTGATTGGTCAAGTATTACGAAAGATGTAATTTTTTTCCCTGCTGGATGCTCCTGTATCACGCATTCACGCCCTTATTTAATTTATTAATAAAATATATAAATTGATAGGGCCATAATCCTAAACGGCCCGAGGCCCACCACACTGTTTCGGCCCAACAGGGGCCCATCTCTCGCGTAACCCATGGGTGCTCGCCATAAGCCTAAACGGCCCGAGGCATTCACGCTCTTATTTCTTAATTTTCTCTTTCTAATAATTTATCTGATTTGTCCAAAAACTCAAATATAGCACAAATTTTGCGTCTTCTATGTCGTTGTATGCACAACTTAATCCGTTTTTTTTCCACTTTATTTCAGGTCAGTCCATATTTTTTTTATACTTGTGTAATTACATGCTTTGCTCCACGAACCTTTGTATTTGATCCAATTTTATATTTGTATAATTACTGTAGAATATAAAATTTTCAGAAAATATTCTTTATAGTTGTCGCTTTCTTATTTCATCGCATACATGGAACTATCCATTTATATAGACTCTTACATGACTCTTTGATACCTAAACACACTAAATATAGTTAATTCTTACGATTAATTACCAAGGTGCATAACTTGCACTTTCCAAGATGTCCCTTGAAACTCTAAATAATTAACTCATCTGAAAAATCCAAATACATTTACTAATATTCTTTAACCATCATATAAATTTAATTAAGTTTAATACCCGACAATTACATTATTTGCTCAATGAACCTTTGTATTTGATCCAACATTGCAAAAGACAACGGGAGCATCATTCCAATACATGAACCAATATATGGAGATAGACATTAAATCAATAGATGGACATTACATAGTATTACACTTAATTCACACCGTCTATATAATTCAGATATCTATGTTTGTTGTATATAATCGTGAATCAGATTTTATATAGTAGAATGAACAGTTCTAACTTCTGATCTGAACCATATTTATGGTGCATGCCTTCCGATCAAGATCTTTCATGACTGAACGCATTTGAAACTTTTTTGGGGGAATTCTGATCAAGACTCATATTTTCATAATTGCACAAAAAAAAATGTGCGGGACTTTTCATATTAGTCTCATGCAGGATGTTTTATGTCCAATGTGAAACACAGTTGCTGCCAGGAGGTAATTATTTAGTTTCAGTCTTCTTCTAATGTAAGTTACCTGTATTATTCTTAAAAAAAAGAATGACATTTGTTATGCCTGATAAATTTGAATGTATTATCGTAAAAAAAGAATGACATTTGTTAAAAATTATCCTAATGCAGTGTTTACAGCAAAAGACTAGAAAAAATATTCATTAAAAATTATCCTAATTTTGATGGTTCTATTGAAAGGTACAAAACTAGATTAGTTGCCAAAAAAAATTACCCAAACATACAGTATTAATTACCAAGAAACCTTTACATCGATAGTAAAAATGATTTCGGTTAGAATTTTATTATCAGTAGCTATAAATCAAGGATGAAATTTATTTTAGTTGGATGTAAATAATGTATCCACTCGAGGAATCTTGGATGATAAAGTTTATATAACTCTTCATCCCGGACATCAAGATGCATCATATCCTTCATTTGTATGTAAGTTAAGAAATTAATTTATGATTTATCTCTTTTAAAAAAATCTCTAAAAAGTCAAATCTTCTATGTAGTATGTAAAAATTATGAGCTAAACCAGCTAATACTCTAATGAAAACTAATATTGAACTTGGACCGAAAAATAGTGAATCATTAACTGACATAGGACAATACTTGAGATTAGTAGGTAAATTAATTTATCTGACTGTTATGAGACATGATATCACCTTTTCAGTTAGTATTGTAAACCAACTTATGCATATTCTTCGTACTAGTCATTTAGATGTCATTGATAAGATACTTAGGTACCTCAAACCTAGATCAAGGAATTTTAATGAAGAAAAATTGAGCTAATGATGTGATTGATTTTTCTGATGTAGATTGGGCTAGTAGCTGTGATAGAAAATCAATCATATGATTTTATACTTTTGTAAGTGGCAATCTCGAAATATGAAAGAGTAAAAAGCAGAATGTGGTAGCGAGATCAAGCGCTGAACCTGAGTACCGGACCATGACATCCACAACAAGCGAGCTAACATGAATTAAACATTTACAAGAAGGACTTAGGTTATATTAGAATTATAAGAAATAAAAGTAATCAAATTGATTAAACTAAGAAAAATATAGGCAATATGCTCTAACCGTTATAACAGATTAATCCATTTGTGCACATTTTTTTGTTCAAAATCTCTAGAATAAATTTCTCTTACATTTGTTACAATAAATCTTTCAATTATTATAATGATTAACCTCGCTAGGGTTAGCATTACTAACTGTTGTAACGGTTATCTAACCATTGCAACAGATCCTACTATTTTTTTGCGAGATTTGTTGCACGCCTATATATATCAGTTTTTTCCTCTCCAAACTGAACAATTTTGAAAAGCAAAACCTAACCTAGCCCTAACTGTCATCTGTGAGCACCTGAGAAAGCCATATTCCCTTGAGATGATTGTTAGATTGCTTTGATATACCTATATAAAGTGAGATCGAGAGATCATTTAGCATGTTATTTATTTATTTCTCCTTCATGAGTTTTGAGGTGTTGTCCTCACTTTTAATTGGCGGACGGCTGTCCGTTTACTTGGTGTAAGGGACGAGAGGTTCACAGTTATAAGAATAATTGTGATGTTTAGTGACTCGACGCAATCGATTGTTGTGACTGTGAGTTCCAAAAACGTAGATAATTGATAGCCGAACTTTGTTAAATCTTATAACTTCTTTCTCTCTCTTTTTAATTACTTATTTATTATTATTATTGTAGTAGAATCTAATTGTTAGGTCCTTTAAAAATATGTTATGCATGTGAGTTTGACAAATTTACTTGAAGTTCTTATGTTAGTTTTGATCATAGGAGTTCTTGTGTTTTTATTTTGATGTTTGAGGACCTTTTTCCATGAATTCAATAAATAGATATAGATATTTTATAATTTTTATTGATTATATTTTCTCGTGTTACTTGGGTATATTTGATTGGAAATAAGAGTGATATTTTTTATCGCTTCAAAGATTTTCATAGGTCTATTTAGACTCAATATAGGGTAGTAGTGAAAGTGTTGAGGTATGATAATAGGATAGAGTATACCAATAAAATATTTGGAGAACACTTATTTGCTCAAAAAATATATCTTCAAACTATATATTCATACACATTGGCTCAAAATGGAGTAGAATAAAGAAAGAGCTGACATCTCCTAGAGATGACTAGAAACATGATGATCTCCATGAATGTTCTAAAATAGTTGTAGGGGCAAGCAATTTTGACAGCCGATCAATTGATTAATAGGGTGCCTTCAAAAGTATTAGAGTGAAAGTCTCTGTGTGAGATGTTGAAATTTATATAATGATGGGATCATTCCATTGAAGGTGTTTGATTGTGTGTGTTTTGTGAAGGACAACATATTATCTGTAGGGAAGCTTGATCTTAGAGCCATGAAGTGTGTGCTTGTGGGATATTTGACTATTCATAAGAGATATGTTTGTTGGAGTCTAGTAGAGAAGCGACCGTTTGTAAGCATGAATGTATATTTTTGAGAGTTCAAGCCTATTATACACAGGAGGTATCTTCATCTTTTGGCGACTCAGTCGATACTGCAAGTATAAAATAAAAGCGGGAGAATGGTGAGATGTTGGTAAATGTGAGATCAATTTCTTTACCAATTTTTTTTATCGATTGAGGAGCAAGAGAATGATGAAGAAGAGGAGCATGTATGTGTTGGGACTTGAACTCAGGGGAAAATGAGATGTGTATGAAAGGAGGAAGAAATATAATGACAAACCAATGCCTACAATGCCACTCGTTTTGTCAAGTCCTTTGTCTCTATCTACCTCGACTCTTGAGATATCTTCATCATCCTCACACTCAAAATAAACGGATAATATGATTCGTCTTTCTTCTCCTTCCTCTTCTATGACATTAAAGATGACATCTCACAGCAATGCGGGACTTCCTCTAAATCGTTATGATTATAACATCGTTGAGTTTGTCTCATACTCTAACACATCCCCTATAAATGGACGGGCAGTCTCTACGGAGTGAATTCTCTATGGAGATCTTTGCAGAGAAATCTAAACGTTTATTTTAATCTTTACGGCTATAGTGAAGTATAAACACAAATTTTGATGTATGAGGCTGATTATTATTATTAACCGTTGATTGATGATCGGACGAATCAAAATGAAAGTACCGCACAGCTCCGCAGGGAAATCTCCCCAGAAGATATTGATTCCCCTACACATGGAGCATTCATTGCATCTTTGGACTCTGTCACTTTACATAAGTATTGGCATGATGCTAAGAAAGATCCAAAGTAGAAGACTACTATGCTTGAAGAATCTAGGGCCCTTGATAAGAACAATACATGGGAGTTTGTGTCACTACCACCTGACAAAAAAGTTGTTGGATGCAAATGGGTCTTCGTAGTGAAACAGAATTCAGAAGGGAAGGTCAAGCGGAATAAGGCCCGATTAGTGGCCAAAGGGTATAGCTAGACGTATGAAATCGACTTTGATGAGACCTTTACACCGATGACGAATATGAGAACAGTGAGGACATTGGTTTCGATGTCCATGAATGGTAGGTGAAAACTACACCAACTCGATGTGAAAATGTATTTCTTCATGGAAATTTGTTGGAGAAGGTTTACATGGAGATAGCCCTAGGTTTTGTTACAGCCCAAACAGTTGATAATGTATGCATGCTTAAAAAATCGCTCTATGGGTTGAAGCAGTCCCTTCAGACTTGGTTTGATAAATTCAGGAAGGTTATGATAAGTTTGGGCAATCAGCAAATCAATGCAGATCATACGGTATTCTTTTGGCAATAAGGTAGTCATATCGCTATGCTTGCTGTGTATATCGATGATATGATCATTACTAGAGATGATGAAAGTGAGATTGCATAGTTGAAGACAAGATTGGGGAAGAAATTTGAGATAAAAAGACCTGGGACAACTTAGATGCTTTCTTGAAATTCAGGTAGCTCATGGAGCAGATGGGATTGTCCTATCTCAGAAAAAATATATGTTAGATTTGCTCACAAAGACAGATATATTAGGTTACCTGCCTGAGTCTCTTCAATGATGAGATATCTGGTTGAGCACCTAAAAGAGGAATACATGGTTTTTCTTTTTTTACCTGAGACTATTCCATTTTTGGTTGAACTGCTAGATGATGCTGAATTGTCGGTCAAGGCCTTGGCACAGGATATCTTAAAGGAGATGGAGACTCTTAGCGGCGAGAGCCTTAGGCAATATCTATAGATTTTTCCCCTTAAATTAAGAATTAAGAGATTTTGCAGATCATGTGTTGTAGTATTTATCTTTAATAGCTTATTTAGAACTTTGGTCTTGGTTTCACAGACAATGTGTGATTTTGGTTTTGTTGATTAGTTGCACCGATTTTCTTTATTACCATTATTACTGGTAGCAAAATAATTTCCTGGATTTTGTGATCTTGCTGATTTGATATGTAGTACAGAGTGGTGCTTTGTTCTTGGCGTATATCTTGTGTGTGGATATCGTAGATGTCTGGTTACGGTCAATTAATTACCGATAATCCTCAGGCATTTTAACCAAAAAAAGAAGGAAAATAAAGTCCCTTATCATTATACCAGAACTGTCACTGTACCATGCTTAGCATGTTAATTGTTAGGGGTTTCCTCGAGTATTTTTTTGTGAATACAAAAAATAGTTAATGTAGTGCATGAATGTAAGATTAGGCAAGGATGTTCTTCTGGCAACTTCTAATGCATGTTACACGTATGTTATCTTCTTTTGTGAGTTCTCTATTTTGTTTCTAGCTGCAGTTGAGAGCTGATGTAAGTTTTTCTTTGATGGAATACCTAACGCAGATTAAACCAGCTGTCATTTGTGTGTAGATAACAACAGCTTATATCCCGAGCTACAAGTTAAACTCCATTTCTTGTCCGATTACTGACCAAAAGTAAAGTGCTTGAGGCCTTAAACCGATAGAGAACAAAAATGAAGTCCGATGGGGGATCATGGCCTTGGCATTTTAAACCTAATCTACGTATTTTGGAGGCCCACAGCGTAAAGGACAAGATCACAGAGTTCTATATTGCATCAAATAAAGACATCTCTACCCTGTTACCCTTTCTTGCATGTTAGTACAAGACAAATCTCAAACTGCACATTTTCGTTGGGAATCTTTCCTCTCGGTCTGAATCCTTTGTGGCGTAGATACCCCGTTGCACTGTGTTGGGGCTGTCTGATGGCATTGGGATCCACAGACGATTCAATTTTATTACTCTTATTATTGATTTGATAGAGCAGGCCTTCAAGTTGTAGTTATGCTATGATTGAATTTGGATGTATTTATTCATCTCATTAAATTTGCACCTATCAGGAAATCTGAATCCTTGTCTCCTTCATGTTGTCCATTTGGATTTCAAGTGATGCTTAATTAGCTTATGGACAATGGAGTAGTTGTCTGTTCGCAATAATGTCAAGAGTGTCAATGGAACTCATTTATTCGTTTCTTTTACTTATACCGTATTTACTTATTGTGTAATGATACGAATAAGAAAAAAAAAACTAACTTGTCAAAGGATATGGAATAAAAGTATTTCGCACTTATTGAACATATATTATATATAATAATTTCATTTGTAAATTTAACTATAACAATATATTATATATAATGAGGAGGTTGAGGGTTTCAATGCCATCAATTTGTGTATCGTCAAATTCCATCAACTCTCTTTTTAATTTATATTTTAAAATTTAAAACTCAAATATAAAATCTAAACCGTCAATATTGTTAACTTTTGTGGTAAATGTATACTCATAAAATTTTATGATTTTTTGAGCTCATTTTATATCAGTTTAAATGATAACTGAATGAATGAATCTAGTTATCTATGATTAATTTTTTTATGTGATTTTGTTACCATTTGATCTAGTATAAAAGATATCTGAAATTCATAAAAATTTACGAGCACACAACCTAGCATGAAAACAAAAAAAATTGTTTGGATTTTAAATTTAGATATTAAAAATTAAAATATAAATAAAAAAAGGGTCAGTTAATGGCATTTGATGACACACACAATTGATGGCGTTGGACCCTTCTCATATATAATATTTCTTTTTAGTATGAGATCGATCTATATATTTTTATATATTGTCTTGTTTAATTAGTAACCTATAATGAGATTGATTTGTACACTACTTTATTAAATTATTTAGTTAAAACTTTATATTCTTCTAAATATAGTGGTAACAATAATTATTTCTTTGCTATTTATTTTTAATTTAAAATTTATACATTATCAAGTAGTTATCCGTTATTTCTACATTTTTTTGTTAATCTTAGTAGATAAGGATAGGAAATAGGTAATGAGATGGAATAAATAACAGTAATTTTAGATAGTTGTAGATGCAAAAGCACCCCGGCCCCATCTGACACATATTGCTGTACATATTAATATTCGAATGCCTTAAGTTGGGACCTTTTAATTTGCTTCTTCTTTTCATATTTGTTCCAATTCTATTATGAATTTGAGAATAGTAACTCAGAATTAGAAATGTGCTATCTGATATATTTATAAATCAAAATCATATGAATTGTAATTTTATGTTGTCTAATTAAAATTGTTTGTTACGTTTTCACACTGTAATGTCCTGTAATGGCTTTTTGAATATCAAAACAAAAAGAAAGACTAGTTTTCTACATTAAAAAAAAGACCATTTTTTCATATTGTACAATTTTTACAACTATGGATTTTTTTTTTTTTTGAGGAAAACAACTATGAATTTATTACTTTTTCCATCCTTGCATGAAGTTTTAATATAGATACCTGCATGTCTAGACCTAATTATAGTAAAATTTAATATTTTGTATTTTTTTTTAATGCGTGAAGTTGTTACTGAAGCTGGATACTTGTAATTAGAAAAAGTTAACTTCGAATGTTATGTGTTATAACCATTAGATGCATTATCTCATCTTGGCATAAACTTCAAGGACATAAATTATGATTTCGGTAGCTTAGTAGCTTACCATTCGATAAAAATAAAAATAAAAAAACAGAGAGAGAAATAGTAACAAGGACGCTGATGTACAACTGGGCAACAGGAAATCCGTCAGATGGAGCAGGCATTTAACACCATACACATACAGGCAAAGACTCACACCTACTTGAAGTAGCCATTGTCAATAAATTAATTAAATATTGGCCCAACAGCAGCCAAAGCGATATAAGTTATTTATTAATTAAGGAGCACACATTTTTTTGAATAAAAAAAAACTCAAATAATGGGAACTTCGTGACGTTTCTGCATCTGCTCAGTTTTTAGTAATAATAATGATTATTAAATTAATATTATTAAAAATAAGAGTGAGAACCATAAAATTTCAAATATACGAATGGCAGCGCGCTACTGTTAGTGGCGCGGACAAAATGCGCCACTGTCAATGGCGCGTTTCATTATTTTTATTAAACGCGCCACTGGCTCTCCATCTCACTTGCGCAGGGTTTGGACGAAACACGCCATCATGCGATGCAAGCGATGTGCTATCGTCATTCGTATATTTGAAATTTTACGATTCTCACTCTTATTTTTAATAATATTAATTTAATAATCATTATTATTAATAAAAACTGTCATCTGCCTTCTTCCAAGAAAATGCCATAATTTCTTTTTGATCCTCTCGCACGCTGCAACATAAGAAACTCTTTCTCAACCATCCGATCTTCCTCAAAATTTGTGCTACGCAAATCATGAGATAGTCGTGTATGGTAACTATGGTTTAGATTTTTAGAGCAGGCAGGGTAGGGACATCTCAGCCATCCGATCTCAATCATCAAAATTCGTGGCACGATCTCAATCGTCAAATTTAGATCCCAGTCAGAGCGGTCTCCACAATCAGGTTTAGAAACCTTCTAATTTTGAGATCCGATAACAACTCAAATTCTGAATACTGAATTCAGAGGTGGAGGCAGAACTTCAGACAATGAAGGTCATTAATGTTATGTATTCTTGAAAAAAATATATGGGAGTCATCTATAAGAATTTTGTCATGTAAGTATGTGGGTGATTTTAGTATATTTCCCTTATTTTTATCCAAAATATATAATATTTTGATACATTATTAAGAAACTTTTTTAAAGAATGGGGGTCGTTTGACCCCATTCAATCAAGATGCATCCGCCTCTGACTATACCGACGCGATTTTTATCTGGACCAGTCTCTGCTTTGAAGTCTTAATAACTATGTACTCTTATTTTATTTAAGGAATTAATTTCCTACAAGAAATAATCAAACGAACAGTAAAATCATTGTAGATGAGGCACCGCACCACGCCCATATGTTGGCATTACTGTGGCGAAAAATGATGGATCAACAAACCATACGTTCTTGCCTTGACATTCACCAAATCAAACCGTTTTTCGACACATTTGTAAAACTGTACATTTTTCAATTTCATGCCCGTCGTTATACAGAATTTAGACTCGGAGATTGATAGTGTAGTTGATGTGAAAGAAAGCTCGAGTGAGTCGAGCCCATACAAGAAACAGCTGTAATGAGGTGCCGACACAAAATCTTGACTTTTTCGCTTGCACTATTGACATGGATCATGGGGTAATTAGAGGTGGCATCGGGCGGGTCGGGTCTATTGACAGTTTGACTTTTTGGAAGAAATGGATCATGGGGATAGAATGATAAACTTTCTTTCGGGTCGGGTCGGGTTCTGCCACCTCTAGGGGTAATGATAAATTCTGGCTGTACCAAGAGAAGGTTATTTTGCCTTACTGCCATTTGTTACTGCCAAATCGATTTGATTTCCAGTGACACAAATAAGTTCTTTCCGGTTCCAGCTTTAATGATCAAGGTATTACTGGATTTCATAAATTAGATTTATCGTTACGATAAAACCAAATATATTTGTATCCGCATTTCATGAAATTAAAAATAACAGAAAAAAAAAACTAATCAGTATGCCTTAATGCCTCTCAGTTTAGCAAAGCTAAATATCATTTTGTCAAGCTTCTTCCCTCCTACCAATTCTTCCCAGATCCCCTATAAATTTCCTCCAGAACTATACAAATTATACTATACCAAGCACATTTGTTGTCAACCATGTAAAAAACCTAAAACTATATGATAAACCCTCACCTGCAAATTTCCTCCAGCTGCCTCAATACACCCTTAATATCAGGCCTCAAAACCGGGGAAGGAGAACAACAAGCCGTGGCCAGTCTAAAAAGCATCTGAATTCTCTCTTCACTTGTACCACCTTTGTTCTTCGTCAATACCTCTGTACCAAATGCATCGCTTATCTTCCTCTCAAGCACCAAATCCTTGAAATTAGTCGGCACATGCATTTCTTCACTCGCCAACACGCTACCATCGCGCACCGATTCTTCCTTTGGAGAGAGCATCTCCAGTAGAACCACGCCAAAACTAAATATATCACTGCTTGTGCAAACATCTTTCATTTTCATAAGTTCAGGTGGTTTGTAGCCATTGCATGCAGCTGATTCGAGCATCTCTTGTGCAGCAGTTGCATTTAGCAAGAGGTGAAGCCCAATATCTGATAAACGAGGCTGGAAATTTGAGTCAAGGAGTACATTGTTAGCCTTGAGGTTGCCATGAATAACAGGTCTTGATAACCCATTATGGAGGTGGTCTAATCCTCTCGCAATGCCGATCGAGATCTTACAAATTATGTCCCATTTATGTGTTTCATCAATTCCTTCTGTATTTTTGTACAAAATAAAGTTTGCATCAGTCATGACATGAGAACAAGCCTTGAATATAAGAGACCAATGTGTTACAAAAGAAAATTGTTCACATTTTAGATGACAAATGGTATTTACTGAAATGCCAGATGCAAAGAAATGTTCAATATCTGATATTAGTAAAAGGGGGAGAAAATAGGTTGGACTGAAGATCTGATGTTAAGAAGGATAAAAAAAATTGTTCCAAAAGTTGAATTATAGTATTAAAACAATAATATTTTAGTGCATTTTCTGAATTAACTAATTGAGGTAAAATTTGAGAAAAAGAAACAGAAAATTACAAAAGTTTAAGCCTGGTAGCACGGAAGAAAATAACAATTCCCTTGTGATAAAATCCAAATCAAATGACAAGAAAAACACACACCTCTCAAAAATCGGTCAAGTGTACCAGCGGCATAGAAAGGGTGAACAAGCAACTTCTCTCCTCTAGGCCCCACATAAAGTGCTCTCAGAGGTACCAAATTGGGATGCCGAATCGTACCGAGCATTCTCACAATCGGTACAATCTCCTCGGACCGGCCAGCACAGCCAGGCCTGACAAACCTCAGCAACGCACTAACTGCACTGGTACCAGCTGGATCCACCGGTATTGATGCCCGGTACAGTGTACTATGACCTGATTTACCAACCACCTCTCCAGGCGCCTCCAAAATATTTGTCACTGTTAAATTCTCACCTCCAGAAAAAGTTATTAAACCTTCTGTTTCGGTACCGTTACCGTACCAAATACCTGACTCTAGCGAGCTCGCGAGGTCGGTGCATCTCTTGCGAAAACGGCGTGTTAGTCTTTTACAAAAGGGGTGGTTGTAGTGGTACAAGTAGAGAAAGAAGAGACAGAGGAGAAGAGAGGAAGGGATGGCCACAGCTAGAAGGACGTTGGTTTGAAGGTGTTCGCTCATCTCTCTGTGTAATTGTGTGTGGCTGGGTGTGAGAGAGGGGGAGAGTACGTACTAGGGTTTTGGTCCGAGAAAGCTAGAGAAAGGAAGGAAAGGAACTAAAGCGATTCTTTTCTTTGTTTGTTGCAAGGAAAGATTGGTTGGAGCAACAGCAAGTGACTGTGATTCCTTTTTTTTTGGTGGGGTTTTTCTTGAGGTGTAAAAACTACAAAAGGTTGGCACTTTTTTGGGAGGAAGGTGTGTGTCAGTGTATAAGTGTGAGAGGAGAGAGAGGGGCAGGGGAATCGAGGCGAGTAATATGTGATCTATGAATATGGAGCAGGGAAAATAAGATGTTTCTCCTGTTTTTGCCTAGACGTGGTGTTACTGTTGTACTGGTCGGCTGGTAGGTAAATTCGGTGCTGTTAAAAAGTCGCTAGCAGGAGTAGAAAAGTCGATTTCCACCGGTTACCATAGAGCAAAGAGAGATTACTATAAAGATTGGGATCTGAATTTTTAAATAAATATTAAAAAGTTAAAAAAAATATAAATATATCCTTCTATTTATAAATAAATTGATGGTGATTCAAATTTTATATAATTTAATTATCATTTTTACCATCAAAATTATAGATTTTTTCATATTTATTTGAAAATCCATTATGAAAATTATCAAAATTACCATTGTCAAGTGATCCGCACTTACACCAAAAATTTTACCCCACCTCGAACATTTTTCTTATTATCATTATATATTTAATTAAATTTAAAATAATCATAATAATAAATTTTCAATAAAATCTGAAATAATAATTATTAAATATTTATATTCAGCAGGTATTAAAAAAAAAATTTCGAGAAAACTATTTGATATGCTGAGTAAAATATTTTATGTAGATATCATCTCTCTTTTAGTAAAAATAAGTCCGTAGAAATTTCATAAAACAAATACAGTTTGTTCAAAGTTACATGACCTGAGGGTTATGCGGGTTTTTATATTCTAGCACACCAGAAAATTCTGGATAAATATTCTTTCTTCCACATACTTCTAGTACATGCACATTCTATCTTCATATTTATTTTATGATACGAAGCATTGTGAGAGTCAGTACTCAGACTCTTATAATTTTAAATTAGAAATGAATGATCCGTTAAATTTAATCTCCATATCAAAATATTTTTAGCAAACTAAAATTTATATTTATTTAAAAATTTACTATTTTTTCGATGAGGATGAAATAACTTAATTTAAAAAATTTTGATTCATCCAAAATAATAATTTTCTCTCCATTAAACCAAAATAAAAGATATAAATATATAAAATTTGGAAAGAAGATATTGTAGGAGACAAGACATAAGAGTTCAGATGAGAAAGAAAATCAGAAAAAAGAAAGGAGATGAGATTAAAGAAGAAGAGAAATACGAGGAGGAAAATGGAATCTAAGAAGGGGAGGTTGAGAATGGAGGAGGAGGAGAAAAGAAGGAAGATGAGATTTGGAAAAAGAACAAATGGGAGATTGAAGGAAGAAGAATGAAAGATGAGAGAGATTAGAGGATGAAAAAAGAGATTGAAAAAGAAAATTTTTTAATGAAAAAGGGAGATGAGAAGAAAAAGGAGGAAGGAGATGGGGGAGAGAAAAAAAATAGAGATATTAGAGTGCAGAAAAGACATGTAAAATAGTGAGTGCAAAAAAAAAATCTTAATTATAAATTATGAATAAAACTTACATTGATTACACAATATAAAAAAAACTTATAAAGGAGCGCATTGCATTTCCTAGCAGTCTATATCTTTTATGATAGCTAGAGAGGTACAATCGTCAACAAGTAAACAACTAGAGAGGCAAGCGATCATGAAAGTAGACAATTAAGGTGTATAACTGAAAATGTTGACGACTGAGGAGATAGATGATTTGAGACATCGACGATCAGAGAAGTCTGATTATTTTTTATAATTAATGATCTCTTATAAAAATATTATGTAACTATTTTTTTAATTATGTTGGTGATATTTGAAATTTAGTATCCAAAATAATGAAATATATTTGTATTTGTGTATTATCTGATCCTTATGTATCCGTTTAATATTTAATTCATATTTATATTTGTTTAATATTCAATCCATATTTGTTTCTATTTAACATCTAATTCAAATTCATATACAAAATTATTTGTATTTATATTCATATTAAAAAATTTAAAATATATATAAATATAATTTTGACCATTATCTAACTGTATCTGATCTGTTTGCACTCCTAGAGAGGCCAGAGGTCGGCCCCCATGAAGCTTCCTTTTTCTTTTTGCTAGGGTCATGCTCAAAGTGCGTATATGGACAGAGAAAAAATAATAAATCAAAATTAAAGAGGTTAATATTCTCCGTCTGAATTAAAGGTTCTTTGTCCATAGAAACTCCTCGGTGCTCGACTAAGCTCTTACAAACTTTTAGTATTTTATTAAAAAAAATAAACATAAAATATTGCTCAAAAAATGTTGTGAGTTAATTATATAAGAAATAGATAATTTAGATTATAAAAAATTATAGGGATTAATTTGTAAGATTGTAACTCCTGTCACTCTTAAGCCTGATGGCCATATCGAATGAAAAGTTCCTTTTTTCAATATTTTCTAGAATCGTAACTTGGTATTAGAGCAAAACCGAGCCTCAGTGTCGCTCCACCCTGTGCGCTGCTTCACTGCGCCCCTTTACATGTTGCTCCACCTCTCTCTGTGATTGGCATTGTTGCTCTTCGCGCATTGCTTAGTGCTGCCCCGTGTAGACAAGTCTCCGATCATTGCTGGTCTCCATCGGTGAAGTCATCCTAGTGGGTGAAGGGGGCATTTCTCGCAGTTGCTTTGAAGCGGTGAAAGATGGGATCAAAAGTGGTGAGTAAGAAGAGTATAAAGAAGGTGAGAGTGTTGGTCAAAGGGGTGAAGAATGATGAAGTTATTTGTGAAATTAGATGATAATGACGTGAAATTGCTTGTGAACTTGATGAAACAGGCAGGGTGTTCGACTTTGACATCAGTCTTAGGGATATGACAACCACCAAGAATGAAACTCTTACCAGTGGATTTTAAGCTTGATGGATCAATTACGTATCTGAGCTGATCACGATGAATCATAAGTGTTTTGGCAGGAAGAGGTCTTGACTGTTATTTGACAGGAGAAGAGAATGAATACAGTGATCGTAATTCCACAAAATGAAAAGCATGAAGAACCACTCATATGTCAATGATATACTTGGGTGCTCAACTCAATGATTTGGACAATTACCACTACAGTTGATGGAATTCAGAGTTTGCAGGATATTGGGCAAAACTACACAGTACATATGCTGGAGAAGGTAATAATATGAGATTTTTCAAATTGAACAGGAGATAGATGTTGTCTTTCAAGGAGATAAAATATTCTAGAAATACACCATCGAGTTAAGAGCGTTTTTGGATAGATTACAATCACTTTTCTCCCGTAACAAGGTGCTGAATGTAAGAGCAAAGATGCTGAATGTAAGAGCAGAGGGTTTGTTTAGCGCACCATGAAATAGCAAAAAGTAGGAATATAATTACTATTTCGACGAAATAATTTGCCAAACAAATTTTAAACTAAGTAGAAGAGTGTGAAATAGTGCTAATCCGATATACCAACTTACAGGTGGAATATCGGATTAGCTCTCGTCGGAATAGCGATTATTATTTAATTATATTATATTTTGATTATGATTAAGATTTAGTATTATTATATTATTATATTATATTTATGATTATAATTTATTATTATATTAATATTATGATTATTATTTATTATTATTATCATTATATTATTATTATTAAATTATTATTATCATTATTGTTATTATATTATTGTTACCATTAGTATTATTATAAATATAATTTTAATATTATATTATTATATTATGAATATAAATATAATTATTTTATTATTAAATTATTATGATCAAGATTATTTATTATTTATTATTATATATATGATGATTATGATTATGACTATAATTATTATTATCATGATTATGATTATGATTATTATATTATGATTATATTATGATTATATTATTAAAATTATGATTACTTATTATTATTATATTATTATAATTATGATTGTAATTATAATTATATTTTTTTATTATTATATTACTATATTATGATTATGTTTATATTTTTATTATATTACTATTATAATATTATTATTTATTATGATTATTTTTTTATTATGTTGTATTATATTATTATACATTGATTATAGTTATGATTAATTTATTATTATATTATGATAATTATAATTATTGATAATTATTTTTATGATTATGATTATATTTTTATTATTATATTATTATGATTATGATTATGGTTATATTATTATGATTATGACTATAATTATTTTATCATGATTATGATTATGATTATTATATTATTAAAATTATGATTATTTATTATTATTATTATATTATAATTATGATTGTAATTATATTTTTTTATTATTATATTACTATATTATGATTATGTTTATATTTTTATTATATTACTATTATAATATTATTATTTATTATGATTATGTTTTATTACTTTATTATTATTATTATCTTACTATTATGATTATTATTTTACTAGATAAGATTGATGTGCCTCAAGATAGTCATTTGTCTCAACCTACCACGGTTTATGAAACAATTTCATCATCTTTAATGATTTTCTCAAACTCAAACTCAGAACCAAAATTAGACGTAGGTGATAGGATTCCTAAATTATTTCTCTTCTATAGAATTGAGACGATTCTCTCACAATAATGCAGAAAAACTACCTAATCACTATGGTTTCTCACATGATATTACTAAATATTGTTCATACTCCAACTTATCTTCAAGTTTTATAGCATTTATTTCATCTCTCGATGTTATTTCTGTACCTAAGCGTAAGGAGCCATGTTGGAGGAGTTTGAGACCTTGATATGAATGAAACATGGGAGTTGATGTCAATTCTAGTATGTAAAAAATTAGTGAATGCAAATGGGGCTTCATGGTGAAGCAGACCCTCAAAAGAAAGATATCGGTAAGCTGGTATATTAGGTTGTAAAGTTATAGCATGTTCAATGGATCGATGACTGAAGTTGGGTAAAGATGCTAGAGAACCGGTAAATCGGGAGAGATATCAGAGATCGATGGGTCGACTGATCTATATCATTCAAACTCGTCCAGATATCTCATTTGTAGTGAGCATATTGAGTCGTTATATACATGATCTAAGTGAACGCCACATGGATGTAGTTTATCACATTTTGAGATGTTTAAAGGGTACTCTTGGGAGAGGATTGCTATTCAGAAACAATGGTCACATGGTATTGAGGCATATTATGACTCTGATTGAACAAGTTGCACTGATGACATAGAAGGTAATCTGGTATCCTGAAAAAACAAGATACAATCAATGGTAGCTCGATCTATAGCTAAAGCAGAATATAGAGCAATCACATTGAAAGTTTTAAAATTGTTGTGGCTAAAATCTCTTTTTGTGGAGTTGAAGATGGATCGAGGTGCTCACATGAAACTATGGTGTGATAATAAGTCAACAATTAACATTGTGAACAAGTCAGTGTAACATGATAGAACTAAACACATTGAGATCGAGAGTTTTTTTTTATCAAGAAAAAGTTAAACAATGAACAATTAAAGTTGAATCATGTTTCAATAGAGGATCAAGTGACAAACTGTCCTATCAAACCTTTTATTCTGCGGACCTTTCTAGATTATGTCACGAGATGGGTTTAGCAAATATTTTTAATTCATCTTAAGGGAGAGTGTTGTGAGTTAATTGTATAAGAAATAGATATTTTAAATTATAAAACACTATAAGGACTAATTTGTAAGATGGTAACCCTTCTCACCCTTAAGCTCGGGCGGACTCAGCTCGTTGTGCTGGTTCAACTCATTTGACTTGATAAACTATTAATATTTATTATTTTTATTATTTATATTATGAATTTTTGGTATAATAAATAGTTTATATGTAAAATTCATGTGAAATATATTATTATCAGTATAAAATATTATTAATTATTAAATAAATATTATTAGTTATTAAATATCTTAATGAGCCAATTTAACTCCACTCGTTAAATTAGTAGGTTGAGCTTGGCTTTCTTACAACCCTACAGGATCGGGGCAACTTTTGAAAATGCACAATACAATTTTTTGACTTGTGTTGACGTTAGATCACGCGCTTCCAAATCCGTTCCACACGCTATTTTTTTATTTATTTCAGCACTAAATGTTCTTAACTTCAACAATAAAACAAATAATATGAATAATAAATGACCTAGTATGAAAAAAATGCTAATATGAATAATAAAGCCAACAAGGTAAGTAGTACTAAAAAACTTGCATTACCTACATATTAAATTTATTGTTATTAATAAACAAACATAATTAGCTACTTGTTAAAAATTAATGTTCAATATTAATGCACTTAAATTGATCCATAAAATAAATATGAATAATAAATTATCTACTATGCATAAATTTTAGAGGAGTGATAATTGTATTTCTTATTTGCACATTGTAAGACATAAATATTTTTCAAAAATACATGTAGAAGTATGCAAAATAATTTCTCTAAATATTAATACAAATATGAATAATAAAACCAACAATCTAAATAATAAATCAATCAACGTGCATTATTAGCTACGTGTTAAAATTGATTTTTAGTAAGAAAACTAAATTCATAAGAATCGTAACTCATTATCTATTTATCTACAATTTTTTTTTACTGGACAGTAATACTGAAAATAATTATGTGGCATATGTGCCGCAAAGAATATGTACACTCTAAAGCTCCCTTTTATGAGATGAAATAAAATTGCTTAATACTAACCGAATCAGAATTAATTCAATTTCGTATTGATCAGTATCGTCCTTCATCGAGATAGACAAACATTGATCCAAAAGAAAAGAAACGAAAACAAAACACAAATCATGACGGAAGAGAGACCTATATCATTCGGTTTATTGACACAGTGGGGAAGGAAGAACCTCTTTTCATCTTGCTTCGAACTACATTTTATTTGAAGAGATAAATTGAGGGATATGGAGACAATTCCTCTACTCATTTTCTCAAAAATTACTTTTTATTTTTGGATGTAAAAGTTTCCATGACCCCTTCATTTTTTTCTCTTCCCTTCCCTTCCCTTCTCACCTCTTTATCCTCAAACTCAAACTCGAGAGCAAATATTAAAAATAATGATTTACCTGCTAATCATAATATATCTTTACCTTTCCTTTCAATATTGTCGCAGTCGTGGCATCTGTTGTACTTGTGGCTGCTATTTTTGTACTTGATCTTAACATACTTATCATACTCGACCTTGGGCACTAATTTTGCTACTCCCTAAATTAGAGAGCAGGACCTTGCTATTCATAATCTGATGGTGATCATTCATTCACGCTACAATTATTTACTTTTTCACTGTTTTTCAACCGTCTGATCGAAAAAGCAGGAACCTGCTCTATGCTTTGGAGAGCAGCAGATTTTCATCCCTCGACCTCGATGGCTCGATCGGTTCAACTCTCTTGCTGACAAAATCTCTCTTCATGTCTGTCAAAATTACAAGATTTTTTGACAAATTAAGGAATAATTTGAAAAAGTGGTAATTTTAAAAAATGATAGAATAATATATTTTTGGAAGAGTGATATTCTTGATAATTCGGAAGAGCAAAAATATCATTTGATAGTTGTTAATCAGAATAGTTAAAATATAAATAATTATGATACTAACAATGATGATGATGATGATAATAGTAAAATAATAATATTAATAATAATAATAATAATAATAATAATAATAATATAATAATAATAATAAAATAATTATCATAATTCATAATCATAATAAATAAAAATACTCATAGTTGTAATCATAATAATATAATAAAATATAAATATAATCATAATATAATCATAATAAATTATAATTATAATCATAATCATAATCATATAATAATAATCATAATTCTAATAATATTATATAATATAATCATAATCATAATAATATAATATAATAATAATAATAATAATAATAATAAGTAATCATAATTATAATAATATAATAATAATATAATTATATAATAATAATAATAACAAAGTTGATATTAATATAATAATTATTAATCATAATATAATAGTAATAAATAATCATCATAATATTAATATAATAATAAATCATAATATCATACAACATAATCAAACAATAATCGTTATTCCAGTTTTTTTTTAATAATAATTATTATTAAATTAATATTATTAAAAATAAGAGTGAGAATTGTAAAATTTCAATTATACGAATGAAAATACCACCACTTCGGTGGCGCGTTTGAACCGCGCCACTGGCAGTGGTGTTGAGACCAAACGCGCCACTGCTAGTGGCGTGTTTGCCTATTATACAAACCAAAACGCGCAGATACTCATTTGTTTGTGTTTGTGAGAATTGATGGGATTAAACGCGCCACTGATAATGGCGCGTTGCCATTCGTATATTTGAAATTTTATATTTCTCACTCTTATTTTTAATAATATTAATTTAATAATTATTGGGATTAAACGCGCCACTGATAATGGCGCGATGCCATTCGTATATTTGAAATTTTATATTTCTCACTCTTATTTTTAATAATATTAATTTAATAATTATTATTATTAAAAAAACTGTCGCTATTATGATGAGAGCTAATCCGGTATACCACCTATAACTTGGTATACCGGATTAACACTCTTCCACACTCTTCTACTTAGTTTAAAATTCGTTTGACAAATTAATTCATCGGAATAGCTATTTTATTTCTATTTTTTGTTATTCCACCAAATGTGAAACAAACCCAATGTTTTCACTCTTTCTTTCTCTCCTGGCTAGAACGACAAGCTATGTAATATGTGAAAAGAAAAACCACTGCCACAACATTTGATCTTATATAACCATGTTTAGTAATGACGATTAAAAAATATTACTAAATAATTAGTACATTACGAAGAAATAAACAAAAAAAAATAATAATGATTTTTCATAAAAAAACGTTACTATAGATAAATCTATAGTAACAATTTTTATGAAAAATCACTACTAAATATCATTATGTAACGACACATCTATGGCTACCTTTAGTAATAGTTTTTATGAAAAAAATATTACTAAACGTTCCAAGTAATTCAGAAAAATAACACTCATAAATTATGAACTCTTATCATATTCATTGTTCATTGTGTCTCCATCTGTCATTCTCGAATAAATGAACCTCACAATAATATATTGTCTCCTCTTATGTTTTATTTTTTTTTCTCTTACTCATTTTCAAAACTCAGACCAAAAAAAATAGAAGAGTTGTTGAAAGGCAAAGTTAGAGAAAGAAAAAGAAACAAAATAAAAATGTGAAGGCACAATCAAAATTTGAGCACCTCTATTTCAAATAATCATAATTTTTAATAGAAAACTCTGATCTGGATGTATGACCATTAAAAGCTCACGATGAGATATATATTTTTTTATCAATATCGCTGTTACGATAGTTTTTGAGGCCTAAACATCTCATACGATGCCTCAAATACGTGTTTGAAGTTTTAAGATCTATTTTTTTCAGTGTTTTCAAATCTTTCTCTTAGAAATTATATAGATTTTCATATTATTACATGAATAAAATATATTTATATTTTTATTTATATATGCGCATATTCTTTACATATTCATAATTATTAAATAAAATAGCTAAAAACCCCTTCAGTAAATGCTCAAGGTCATTATTTTATAAATTATTTTTTTAAAACCTACAAAACACTACTGATAGCCACTATCAGTTTTTACATAAAAATCATTACTAAGACAACCTTCATTCTTTATAAAAATCATTATGAAGGTAAACATAAAAGGTGTCTTGATATAGATTCTAAAGTGGACTCCACTGTCATTTAGTAACGATTATTATAAACTTTTTATGATTGTGCCATTATTAATGATTTCACAATCCTTCCTGATGGCTTTTAAAAATCATTATTGATGTGGTTTTATGTGGTAGTTAACATAAAAAGATGGATGATAATAATTATTTTAATGATTTTGAAAACTTATTTTATATAATTTTATAAAAAAAATTAAAAAGAAAAAGTTTCACAAATATATTCTAAAATTTATGTTGGGTGTGTTTTGAATTTTATGGAATTTGAGTATCATTTGTTATTTCATTAAAGTCAATTAAATATAAATCATTATAATTATTATAAGTTTGTTACTCTTTGATAAAATATCAAATGATACTCAAACTACATGAAATTTAAAATGAAAATATATTTAAAAGAGAAGATATCTAATATCACTAACTTTAGTGACATCCGATACCACCAACTTATCTTTTAATTTATATTTTAAAGTTTAATACTTAAATTTTGAATCTAAATAATTGATCTTGTTCATTTTTATGTTGTATGTATGCTCGCAAAATTTCATGCTTTTTAGATACCATTTCATACTAGATCAAATGATAATAAAATGAATGCATAAAAACAAATCAATCATAGTTAATTAGGTTCACTCATTTTATTATCATTTGATCTAGTATGAAATAATCTCTAAAACTCATAAAATTTTATGAGCATATATCTATCCTAAAATGAACAAAATCAACGATTTGAATTCAAAATTTAAATATTAAATTTTAAAATATAAATTAAAAGATAAATTGATTGCATCAGATGCCACTAAAGTTAGTGGTATCGGATCCCTTTTGTTTTATTTTCATTTTTTTTATATAAAATTGATTATCAAAATTATCACAATAATTAATTGTCAAGAGACTCCATCCAAAAAAACATGGCATTTAACATTGAAAGATAAAAACGGTGTATGTGTACAACAGTTGAGTTAACACACGGATCAACATCGATTGTGTGCAATCACACCGGCTCACAGTGACGCAGCAGAGTCCTGCAAGTCCGATCAGGCCTCGAGCCTGAGCCGCTGAGCCTCGAGTCCGATGTGAGTCTGGTTCATCAGGCTCGTTTCGCACAATATCAAATGAACCTGAGAACCTCTTATTTTTCACAACACTTGTCCGATATCGAACTGAATCCAGTATTGATATCCATACAACACCTGTGATCTATGCAATATGTACTAGTGAGGAATTCTACTTTTTTCAAATAGTTTGATAATTGAATAAAGAATCATCCATGAACATTTTTTTTGCGAGATAATATCTGCGAACAAATAAATTTAAATATGATATATAATAAGTAAAATTAGGTACATATCCATCAAAACTTCTTTAATTAGAAATTTATCCATCAAATATTAAAATTAGATATTTATCCATCAAATATTAAAATTATATATTTATCCATCAAATATTAAAATTAGATATTTATCCATCAATACTTTATTGACTTTGATATTTGACATTATCTGATTTTTGGAGAGAGAAAAATGAGAGAATTCTTAGGGAAAACATTAGCATGGTAGCTTCAAAGTCAGATTGACTTGTCTGAAATCCTAGACGTCTCTCTCAAAAAATTATAATCGTCTCTTCACTGAGAATTTTCGGTGAGGAAGAGACAATTGATTTGCTTTTATCCCGCCATTTTTTTCTTCTCTATTTTTATTTTGCTGATGGTTTTTTAGATTTTGTCACTTTGTTCAATTTTTCATTTCTTAGTCCGTCTTTTCATCGCTCATTTTATTCTAAAAAAATTTATCCATTTAAGGTGTTGTGTTTTGAGATATTTAAGAAGAAGAGTTTTCTTTAACTTTAATAAATTAAAATATTGATTTAAAATCTAAAGTCTTACGGTGTACGTAATAACTCATATAATCGAGTAAAGCCAAACACAATAATATTCAGTACGATCGATTGCTTGAAAAGGAATATTGAGTTTCTTTAAAATTTATCATTCTACAACGAAAATGAATATTGGATTTCATTTCAATTGCTAAACAAATAACAGATGACTAATATTCAATCCCATTCGTTGTTTTGTCTTGTTTGATACCCTTTTACATGTCTCAGGATGCAAGTTTCAATGAAGTTCTCATTAGTCCTTACCTATGTTTTTGCATTTGCAATAATCTTTTTCCTCTTCACGTTCGGGTATGTATGAGGCACAATATAGTGATATACCAAGATGAGCTGTACAATTTGGATTTACAATGAAAACCCACGCTTGCATTTTCCAAAAAAAAAAAAATCTATCATAGGAAAAATCATGTGAGAACTGAAGCAATATCAATTTGCATGGCTTTTAGTAAGCAAGAAAAATAATATAAATTCGATGATTTGAACTCGTAACCAGTGAATAGTTTCAAAAAGACAACTTATAGGTCTATTTGGCACGATAATTACTAAAAAGTTTATTGAAGATACAATTAAATGAGTTTTAAAACAGATCTCTGTTATTTAGTCACATCCATGAATTTACTTATAGGTCTATTTGGCACGATAATTACTAAAAAGTTTCTGAATAATATTTTCATATTTGCTTTTCTTTCAAAAGGACAAAATAAGTGTGGAACTAGTATCAATCAAGATTGTTACAACTTTGCATCTTCCTCGTATAATCCCAAAAACAAGATGGAATTGGTACCATTACAATAACATGTGATATTTGTAGAGGATTCAGATTTTTGTTTCGATGGGGTAAAAATTAAATTTTCTTTAGGGAGACAAAAATAAATATATTTTCTATTTTTTTAATATATATATAATTATAAGGATATTACTTGAAATTTCTTTTTTCAGAACCCCTGGACATAGCTGGATCCCCCCTCTTAGTAGATGTTATTAGTATATTATTTGTTTCAAAGAAAAAAAAAAAGATGGAAGGGTGAGAGGTTTGACTTTTGAGCTACTGTTAGAGATTAATTTCTGTTGGGATTGGGTGAAAAAAAGGTGCTTTGGCATGTAGAAGACGTTGTTGTTGTGAGCACTGGACATAGTGGAGAAAAACTGAAAAGACAGTTGAAAGGACAAATTTATCTTTTTAAATTTTAATTATATAATAATCAACAAATAACTGTAGTTATTTACATCTAACTTCTTTAGTGGATAAATTTAAAAAATAATAAAGTATTGATAGATAAATATCTAATTTTAATGTTTCGATGGATAAATATCTAATTGAAGAATTTTTATGAATATATACTCAATTTTATCTATATAACAATATTTTTTAAAAAAGAAATTTAAAGTAATTCGGATCGGGTCGGGTCGGGTCTTATTATTTTATTATTTTTTTACCCGATCCGATTAAATTCGGGTCAAAAATTTTAACCCATACCTGACTCATGTAAAATAAATAAATATTTATTAATTATTTGTATATAATTTTAAGTAATTAAATATTAATTATTTTATAATCAATCTTAATTAGTACATAATTAGTGTATATTTAAGTTTTAATTAGTACTAAATCATAAAATTACTTTAAAAACATAATTAATCGAGTCAAGTCGGGTTGACCCGAACCCGACCCGACTCGATTCAGGTCAAAAAAATAAATTCATACCTGACCCATTTATTTTTGGGTCATGTCTGGATGGGTCGGGTCGATAATTGACACCCCTACTTTCAACAGATCTAGTTCAGATCCATATTTAGTACTTTTTTTGCACCTATATTGTATATTTTTTATATTTCTATTTTGACTATTAATTTTTACTGTAAAATAAAAATACACTAATAGTAGGGTTTATCGTTCATATTATAGACACGACTATGTTGTTGATCAATGTGTATCATGGAGGTCAAATTCTGAACACTCCAACCGACGTGGGTTACGATATTTGTGTCGTGTGAACATTTTTTGTTGATAAGACAATCAATATTAATGACTTGAAGAGGCAGGTTCATGTTGGTTTGAAACTGCTCCCTAGTCATTTCAACATCACCATTAGTGCACGAATTAACATTGCCCCACCAGGTTCAGGTATTTTTTTATGGTTTATTTGGGGTGGTTTTTAAGAAAATTTAGGGAATGGTTAAAACAACAACTTTGTATCAAATACCTAGGTGTAAAATACTAGAGCGAGTAGTTGAATCTAAATTAATATTCAATTTTGATCATTAAGATCTGTGTCCGACTAATATTTCTAGAAGTAGTAACTTAGTGCTGATTGAGGAAAAAACTCACTCTTAAGCTTGGGAGCAGCCACCAACCTGTGTCCCGATACAAAATGTAGATTAGGATGAGGAAGAAGAAGAAGAGTGACACATGAATGTCAAGGAGGATGACATTCAAGATGCAACAAATATAAATATGAATAGAATTGATGATGAGATAGATGTCAGAGAAATAGTTAAAGAGTGGCAACTATGTATTCTTTTCATTAACCGGAGAATGAAGCACATGTATACACAATTTGCTGATAATACGCCAATGTTGTATGTAAATGGCCTTTATTTTCTCAAACTACTTAGAATTAACGAACAATTTGGTATCGATTTCCAACAGAATAAGTGTCTAATAGAAGAACATGAAATAACAGAAATCACAAAAACCAAACCGCTGCATCTTGTGCCAATTGAATAAGTGTCAACCGAAAATTTTCATTATGAGGAGTTAACCCTAGATCAAGTGGCTGCATTGCATTAAGAAAAATGAGCATAATATCTAGACGGAGGTCTCAATTGATAGGGTATAATGATAAGCAATGGTTCAGATTCACTGAACAACATCTTCAGGATCTCCAGACAACTTTCGATATATTCTATCGTCGAGAACACGTGACACAAATGTGTTGAGTAGTTCTATAAGCGTCAAGAAATTACAGCAGCTTGGGAAAGCCTGAGGTATGATGTTCTTCCAAAAGGTCACGAAACTGATAAAATATCACGGTGATAAGAGGAGAACTTATGATGTCATACCACTGAATTAGGGTATAAACAACTATGATGTTTACAACAGAATTAGACTTATTGAAACAGTAATATTCTATACTTATATAATTTATATTTAATTTCAAAATTTAAGTAATAATTTTTATTTTTATTTCAAATAATAAGGATAAAGGAGTAAAATGAAATATGAAATTGAATTAGCTATGACAGGAATTAATAATTATTGGTGTCAGAAATTGTAATCGATCGACATTTCATGCGATCACTTGCTTGTCGTTTGTTCATTCATAATGCTAGATTACACTCAGTACATTAGTCCATATTATAGCATTCGGTATTACATTAACACATGATCTAATCATTGGCGTAGTTATGATAATAAACGAGACCGATCAATGTACAACGGTCCGACATCAGGTTAGATCCGGCAAAAATCAATAAAAGAATGAGAAAGAAAATACGCATTCTAATAATTATAGATGAAATAGAGAATCATATCAACAAACTATCAACTCGAGATCGAGCTCATTCGAGTAGAACATGATTTATATTACATGATGTAGTGTTTATGTTTTATCATTAGAATTGTCAGAATAATTTAATTTTAATTGTTATTATAATATTTTATCTTATTGACATTATTTTAGAACAATCTACTATCGTGTTTATGTTTCACATTATAAAACTCGGGTCATGTTTCGTGATGTTTTTTAATAGAAATAAACAAGCAAACATAAAAAAAAAGTTAACCTGAGACTGAGTTTAAAATTTAATTCCGGTATCTTAGACCAAGTTTAAATCTCGTTCCAAACTACTACCGCAAAATTACAGAGTCCTTATATCATTTCTTTAATTTTTTTATTTTGTTTAAAAAAAATCTAACTAATTAATCAGTAAGCGGTACTGATACACTGATATTATTCGCCGATAAATACGCAGAAAAGAGAAAACACTGCAGAGGCCAAAGTCACAAGTATTGATTGCGATTTGCGAGTCTCATCAGCTCTGATATGTCAAAGAAACGATGCCAACTTTTTTGTCTTTACCGCTGCGAGACTTCTAGATTGTGTGTGACAGACGCATGCATCCGATGATGTGTCACGTCACTGAAAATATAGATCTACTGTGACCGATCCAACCTATTGCTGTATTGTATTGTGGGTCATTATCCATTGTATACCCGGCATGGCGGCATCAAAGCAAACTCGTAAGATTTCTTTTTCCTTTTCGTCTCAAAAGACGAAGCTAGTCCGCATTGGGCTAAGCCTCTACATTAACATTTTTATTTCACGTCGTAACACTGCCTTACAATAAAAAAAGAAATATATAGGCCTGAATGCTTCTCCCTATCAACGGGTGACCTTTACGCTTCCGTAGATTAGGGCTGTAAAAGATTTGAGTTCGGGCTAGCGGAGTTTAGCTCAAACTCGATTCATAATTAATAATTTGGATCGAGTTGAGTCAAATTGAGTGCATAAAACGTTTTGAATTGAAAATTTTAACTCAAATTAGTTTCATTACTATTCGAACTAGTTCATGAGCCAATATATATATATTGATTCGGTTTGATATTTATAATTAGTATATCTACAAACCACAAATTCGATATATCTACAAAAAATATATATGAGTTAGTACAAAATTAATATATCAATAAATTATATTTTTAATAAAATCTTTATTGCACTAATTTAAATGGATGGACCAATGAAAAATTATCGAGTTAAATATATGAGCCGAGTCACAAACGAGTACGAGAGGTCGTTAAGCCGCTGAGATGGTGAGATGATGAGTGATAATGAGAGATATTATCGGATTAGAGTTTAGTAAAAAAAATATATAAACTATTATTATTTGAGCTAAGTCAACTCCAATTCAAAGTCAACACATTTAATTATTGAGTTATATTAACTTGAATCAAATTAATTCGAATTAGATTAGCTTGAGTCTGAGTTGAATCCGATCTGAACCACCAGCCCGAGTTGAACCATGAACCGATTTTTTTTATACAAATCTAAGATTAACTCTTTTATCTTTTCCTTTAGTTTTTTTTTAACCTTCCGTAAGGTTCTTTTGTAAGAAAAAGAAATTTACTTTCAGGTTGCAAAAGGCCGAGAGCGAGAACACTTGGAAATAAACGAGAGACGCAAAAGATGCGTTGCCAACAAACATCCAAGCAGCGCTGCACCGTGCCCAGGTTTTCTGGAACTTTGCTGGCTTTTCACATAGCCGCATGGATTCCTTTCTTCTCCGAATAAATTTATTATTCATTGCTACTGATTTATTCATCTTTTCTATTGAATGAAGGAACCGAGGTCCCGGTCTCCAAGATCCATTACCTTATCGCCTACATATCTCATCCATCCTATTATTCCCTGATAATGCAAGGAGAGTTCTAAGTCAGATAATATATATTAGAACTGAAGAAAGTTCTAATTTTTGAGAAAAATATACGGAGAGAATTAGGCAATCTCTAATACAACTTCAATATTGTAATTATTATTTTAAATTTTAAATAGTTCCATCATTGAGATCATAGTGTTTTCTAATATGAAAATAAGGGTAGGGATCGTCTGTCAATTGTTATATAAAGAACAATTAGTTGGTAGTTATTATTTCGATAATCTTACAAATTAAATAACATTAAAAATTAAATAAGTTTGCAGTTAAGGTAATACATATAGATAGTCTATAATAACTAAAATTCACACAATTTATGTTTCAGAACAGTCAGTTTCAGATAGTTAAAATTTTAAATCAGTCAATATAAAGTAAGATATTGACACTATCTCATAAAAAAACATTTTCTGTAAAAAAAAATAGGAGGCAAAAATTAATTGTAATTAAAAGATTGTTAAGCCGAGATGTAATGTTGTGAGGTTTTCAGCCAATTAATGAACAACTCGCTACAACCTACACTTACTGATTTAAGGACCCGTTCGGTAAGCAAGAACAGAGGAAAATGTGAAATTATATTGAACTAGTAGCCGAATAAGAAAGAAATTGAATGAAATTATGAAAATATGTAGACAAATTTCTTCTTTTTACATTTTGATTTCTCTCTATTTTAACTCACTATTTCACTGAGGAGGTGAAATTGTAGAATAATAGTTTTTTTAAGTGTTGAAAAATAATCAAATTTACTTTTTCACTATTTTAAATTTATCGAATATAATTAAAATTATAAAAAATAAAAATCAATTTTCTTTTTTCTTTTTTCTCTGTTCTACTCATTTGACGAGCGGTCACCCTAAATGATCACTATGTTTGACCATTCCCTTCTAAGAAGTTCTAGAAAATGCATATAGAGAAGTCCATATCTCTCTAGAAAAGTTTCCATCAATCTTGTCCACACAAATTGTGTCATTCTTCACACATTTCTTCTTTAAAGAAAAATCACTCGTAATATTTACAATCTGAAAATATGACAATATTGAACATAGCATAACCAAATAAAAATGTCAATGTAAATTTTTAAATAGATACCTAATTTCATGCAAGTATAGCTAATTAGCTACATTAATTATAACATAACAGCTTCTCATGTTTGAGGGGGAAAAAAAGATACAAAGTACAAGATCAAGTAGTTTTGATCCAACGTACATACCTACCAATTTTAAATTTCAATCCAAACTAATTCACATTATTTTCCACCACCTTTCCGAACAGTTGATATTTTCCGACATTGCATCCTCTGCTGTCTGATCTGCTCTCTAAACTTGGCTATAAATTCATCAGCCTTTTTATCCACTTCATTTTCTTCTGTTCCATCATCAGTTACGCAGCTACTCGAATTCGACGATTCTTCTTCATCAAATGACTCACCACTTTCCGACTCCTCCAATGTTTTAATCAATTCATCCATGGAATTACTAGTTTTCAATCTGACTGTTTCAACTGATCTTCCTGTTGAACTGGAATTATTTTGTTCGCACCTGAAATTCTGTGCTGTAATTTTTCGACCATTACCCGGTTGTTTTATAGTCGAAGAACGGAATGACTTGTTCATTGAACGATCCGAGTCGGAATTACCAAATGGTTTAATATGGTCAACTTTCTCTTCTTGATTGGTTGAATCTGATACCTTACCATCTCCATCGTTTTGAAATAATCCATCCTCTCCAAGCAATTCGGGTTCTTGAGCTATTGCCTTCAAGCTTCGGACAGGTAAAAAAAGGGGCTTATTCGTTTTCTGTGCAATGTCATCCATGATTTCATCTTCCACCACAACAAGAGGCTCATTGGGGTTGTACATTGAGCTCCAAGATTGAACATCTGGGTTGTTGGATTCACCTGAATTGAAAACCGGTATCCCATCTAGCATATCAGATACAAAACATTGTCGGTTGTCGGGTTCGTTTGCATTCCCCTTCTCGGTCTCCTGGTCAGTACCTTTTCTACTAAGTAGGCCGTAGGATATAGCAACGCCGACCAAAAGAAGATGAAAAAGCTCCCACATTTTATTTGAAATCACTTGTTTCACAAAATCTGGGGCTTGGAGGACAAAATGGGGAGAAAAACGACAAACATTGCAACAAATATTGCTTTGATTTGGAAATCAGAAAGAGATAGAGAGGAGTCCTGTTGGTTTTGTGGGGTTTGAGTTCTGATTGGTTCAGCCATTGGAGGAGAAGAAAGGTTTAGGAAGCTCCTCTCTATGTCTCCTTTTTGTGCTTTTGAATAATACTTTTTCCAATTTCTACTTCTTTAATCGACTCGGGAGATGTAATGTATTCCTTTCTTTCTCTTTTGATCTAATCTACTGCCTTGTTGGGAGAGGAAGGCTTGGTTGCTAAGGAAAAGTGCTACTGCTAGGGAATTTAAGAGGGCAGCAACAAAGCTGTTGAAAAAGGAACCAGTAAAGGAGTAATAACAGGTTGCAAAGATGCTGCTCTTTAAAATTTTGGGCGTATGGAAATGAAATCTGAATGACTTGAACACTTGTAGCGTAGATAATGTAGCTATCATCCTGCGTGCCCGAATCATGTGTAATGTGTTGCATTTGTGTCCTGGAGTTAATATTTGAAGAGAGAAACGATTCAATTAATTATTATTATGGCAACATCATTAATTACTAGTGGAGGAAATAATGAATGAACAAGCTCACAGGACTTTACCATTAAGGGCCATTAAATCAACGTCCGGTGCTATAATACTTGGAGGTTATGGGAGGTATCGAGTTTTGACAATTTAATTAAACTTAATGGGCCTAAATGGGCTTATTTGTTTTTTCGGAGATCATTAAACAAATCAAGGCCGAGTCTTCAGCATATGTGCAATTCAAAGCCCAGTTCTTCTCTGAAAAAAATGCATATCATCGGCCCGTATAGAGGATAATTAACTAGGATCGGGTTTTAAGATCAACACAAAGCTAATAATCTAGATAATAGATAAATTTCACTTGACAAAAATCGAAATTACCTATGTATGATCTTTTGCTCTAAACACTGAGCCAGCTGAATAAAAATAATTATATTATCATTTCTATTGACCTCTTCTTCAGTATGCTTAAATGTTTGGATGTTTATAACTATTTTAAAATTTTAATCAAACTAAACCGATAAATTTTCAATTGGTGAGGCCCTTCGACTCGGTATCATACGTTATCTTTAGACCAAGATTTCTTATAAAAATTAAATTATATTGTAAACGGTTTTTTCAGTGATCATTTCTTCTATTTGATATTTACGGTGGTATGCTTTGTCTACCCATTTCAAGTTCGATCGAACACCTAACTAGGTTAGAGGCCAATTTTGGCTGGGGAATTCCAACATCGGTTACCATGCTTGTGTCTTTTGAGTTAGGCCCCACCTAATGCATGCAGTGCTCATTTTTCTTCATGCAATGAACTTGGATGAATAGGACGAGAAGCATGTGAAAAAATGTGAATCTTGTGACGATTTGACGCTGTTAAAGCGTTACAAGGACAGACAACTGATTGGATCACAGAAGAAGTGGAATACGATTGAAATTCAAGCTTTTTATAACACCAAATTTTTTGTACAATTGCTCATGCCGGGCTCCTCTAATTTCTGGCTACTCTCTAAATTAATACTAATGCAGATCCAAATGAATGCTAATTTAAAACCATTGAAGTTCATTTATGTCATGCATACAGATTATCTTACTTGTGCCTTACTATCATAAGGTGACATTTGTGTCGGTTATGAACTAATTTGTTTTTTTTTTTAAATGGAGGTCAAATTTTTCAACTTTAAATCTTCACAAGAAAAGAATGTTTTTATTTTGAATTTTTGATCTCTCACATAAAAGATATTGCCTTAGTTTCTAATGAAAGATTAATTCCAGCTACGTAAGATTTGAACTGCATTCCAAACATTTTTATTTTCTATGCGTGCAATACTTCTTTATAGGATACAAAATTCATTAGAGAATCTAAACCTGGAGATCATTTATTTCTCATCAAATAATTCATGTAATACTTGACCCAGTATTTTTTTATAGTTGTTTATTTTATACTTGACATGCATTTCAATTTGAAAATTTACACAATATTATATATATGTCCGTCAAAATGAATAAAAATAATCTTGCAGAAATTTGATATAGTGAAACAATTTTCCAAATTGCATGTTTAAAACTTATGTTGAATGAAAAAATGAATTAGCTAGTTGACTACATTTTTTATTTTAAAAAAGTTACTCCATATTTTTCAATCTGAAATAACCGATTCTAATATGTCTAAATCGAGGACCAATCTTTGGTTTATCGATAAAAATAATGTCCTCTGTATAGAAATCGAGACCCAATATTTTTCTAAGTAAATATGAGAGTTTAAATTATTTATTTTTAATTATTTATAAAGAATTTTTATTTTGATTTCGAACATGTGAACTTCCACATAATAAACATTACTTTTGATATTAGATTAACGATTAATTCTTTATTATGTCCATTACACTTATTCCATAACATGACACTTTTAAAAGACACGACTCTTGCAAGCAGTGGATCCAGTGGCGGATCCACATAGAGCCAAGTCTAGACAAGTGCCTAGGTTTATTTTTCAAAAATACTAAAATTTCATTTTAAATTGATAAAAATATAGGTTAAATATTATTAGTGTATGAATTTAATTGAATATTTATTTATTTATTTATTTATGTGGTCAAGTGTGTCCAAACTTGCTTTATATTCCAAATATGTCCATGCATGCAAGAGTATTTAGGTCGTGCTTAACTACGTACATATCATACCGTATTCACATTCTAAGTACTTTTATTAATACACGGCTCCAAATGATAGACAATTAATTTGGAAGTCATAGCCGGATAACCTCAAAAGTAAAAAGTAAAATATGGCCATTCGGATAAATCCAATTAATTTGCTATGCTGAAGCCGGCAGGGCTCAGGGGACCAACGACGAGTTAATGATGCATTACAGATTGGGATGCATCATGCATGCATTGAATTGGAAGGTAGAAGTAGAACCACAGAGCGTGTGGGGTTTTGTGACCAGTCGGTCCCAGAAGCGGAGACAGGGAAGTTATATATTAGAGTTAAATAAATTTTATTATATATTTTTATTTTATGAGATATATTGACCCCACTAACTTATCAATTATAATACTCTAATAACATAATTTGTTTCTCTCTCCATGTGAAATCCTGATTACATCCCTGATCGGTCCAGTCCCGAGCTCCTGGCCAGGCAATTATATTTATCCGTCACATTCATCACTCATCAGGGGCCAATTTCCAGTTTTTACTCCCGGACTGGTGGGTGGTTTAGTGGTTGCTCCTGCTCTCCCCACCACTTCAATTATAGGCCCATTTCAACCTCTTTTAGTGCCAATTGTTGCTCTTCTTTTGTTTCTGTTCTGAGATGGTAAAAGAAATCGCTGATTTGCCCTTTCTATTGAAAAGCTAAATTTGTCAATAAAATGTTTGTCTGAATTCCATTAGCTTGATTATTAACTTTTCTCCCATTTATTGCTCTTTCCCTCAATTACTTTCAATTTTGTTTCATATTTACAAATTAAAATTTTTGATTTTCAAAAAAAATATTTATCATATTCAGAATTTCATAATTTATAAAGTCCAACTAAATATTTAAATAAATTGTATGGATTATATGAATTAAAATATACAGGACCTAAAAGGTTCCTCTTCAAAAACTTCGATTCAAGCGTATAAGATTAATTGAATTTGAAAACATTCTAATTGCTTTACTTTTCAATTGGAAGTGTGAAATTATATTGCATTGCATGATATATGAAAAATATAATCTATAAATTTAGTTTTATGAAAACAATAAAGTAGAAAAACCCAATTTTGAAATACAAGAACGTTGCCTTTTTAAATATCATGCAACGTTAATTGTCTAATGGAACTCTTAACATAAGATGGAATGATTTATATTAGTTATATTTAGAATAGAAGAAATGTGAAAATCTAAAGTTTAATATATCGAGTTATCAACGAGTGATATTTAGAAATTTCAAAGTTATTAATATCTCCATTTTTTATTTATAAGTTCCAAATTTCAATACAATTAATTTTTAATTTCAATATATTTCCTTTCATAAAAATTATTTAAAAAACTTGTCTATTTTTAATTCAAAGCAAAAAAATGACAAGTTAAATTGAAAATTAAGTAGTTTAAAAAGATGCAAATTTTAATCTTTTATGCTTGAAGTTTTTAAAAAGAGACACCTTTTAAACTTTTATTTTAACTTGAATAAATAACAAGTACATATTATTTTAATGCATGAACCCATATTTTTCTAATTACAATTTTTTAATATTATGAATATTTTTTATTATGAAAATTAAAATTAAAATTTTTAAATATGAAAAATGAAATTGGAAGTAAGTAAATGAAAGGGAAAAAGGAGGGAAAAGTAAAAAAAACAAGCCTACGGGACTCACGATTACATTTTTTCTGAATTTTTTTAGATATAGAATAGTTTGTTTAAACTTTTAAAGACAATTTGCAAACTCTCCCATTTTTTTATGAGTGTTTTGGTGCCTGAATGGATTAATCATGGCAGTGATGGGTTTTGTAATCCCTTACTCTAGTTCGTAATATATACGGATGCAAACAAATCGAATTCGAACGAACTCATTGGTGTTTGAGTTTGATTTGAAATTATTTTGAACTAAATCGAATTCAAACTAAATTGAACTCGAATTAAATCAAACTCGAGCTAAATCGAACTCGAACTCTAAATGAACTCAATTATTCTAATTTTTATATTATCATAAATAACTAGAGCTAAAATAATTAAAATTTTATCAATTTTATATTAAATTAAAAAAAATAACTAATATTTATTAATTTAATAATAAATTAATAATATTTTATTAATTTTAAAATAAAATAATTATATTATTGCATATATTATTGACTAAATAGTTAAAAATATATGAAAATAACTATATATCGAACTATTACGAATCGAACTCGAACTACTTCATTAAAAAAATTATCGAACCGAACTCGAATCGAATATAAAAAAAGTCTAATCAAACAAACCGAATTCAAATTAAAATAGAATTAAATACCGAACGAATTACGAATTATGAAGTTTCATTTCAACCCCAGTCATATATATATATTGTTTGCTTTTTTTTATAAAAAAAAATCGAAACCAGGGAAAAAGAGAAATTACTGACCCTGGCCCCCAAGCAGTTGTCTCCGACAATGCTTGTGTCACTATTTTCTTTTTCTTATTCTATTAATTCTTTTTTTCTTTTTTTTCCGAATATATACCACATTGTAGCAAACTTTGTGGCCGTGCTTTCTCTTATAATAACTTTATTTACATGAACATGTTTTAACTCTGGCTTGCACCAAAGTTTTATCTGTTTTATCATAAATAATAATTCCAAAATTACGGTTTTAGCAAAAGAATAAATCTAGACGACTCTCCCTATGGACACTTTTTCTTGGTTCAGAACTTCAGACCAAATTAAATAATTTATTTGGTAATCAATTAATTTATGAGGGATAATACTCACAAAATCAAAAGTATCAGACCAAATTAAATAATTCATTTGATATTAAGTAACCTAAACCTCATAAAATTCATAACTAACTAATTTTCATTCTCCGACATCCTCGTCGCCAAAATACCCTTTCAACTTGCTTTTGGCCCAAAATTAATTTTCACAAAAGGAAATGAAGATACACATTCATTGTTTAATTCGACTCAAGCGGACATTACGTATTAATTTTGGTTGATCGGGTATCATTATGTGGAATGAGTGTCCACTTCAAAACGAGATATTTTGATGTCAGATTAAATAAATGTGCATTCAACGGAGCTGAATTAATGTACATTTAATTAACACATGGGCGACAAATAAGTGTGCTCTCATATTTATATTTGCTGATTTATTAATATTATGAAAATATATAAATTTTAAAGGTACCACACCACAAAAATTTGGAGAACTATAAATTTTCAAGGCTGTCTTATTACATCGTACGGACTGTCCTTGAATTTGGTTAGAAGGCGCACCTCATGAGAACACAAATTTGGGGCAGACGAAAAATAGTACGCAGACCTACTATCACTTGTTGAATAAAAGTCGATGTGATATGTCCCAATATTTTAATTCTATAGTTATCCTACTGCTTTCGAAAGAAATAGCATGTATGAAGTATCAACAACAAATCAATATAACTACTGTACAAATAAATTATCATTATCATAGCACTAAAGTTAATTATCAGGTGCAAGGACCTATGTCTCATTCATAATTGCAAAGCAATATATATTTCAACAATGTTCAACTCCAAAATTAATACATCTAATTGGTTTTCATTACAAAAAGAATTTATCTAATTAAGAACGCTGTGGTGGCGTATCTAGAAAGGCTGGTCGGAGAGAAATCGGCGCCCACGGTGCTGGTACCATGGGCCGGTGGTGCTGGTATGACTGATGCATGGAAGGAAGAACAATAGCTGCAGTGCTAGCACTGGTAGAACCCGAGTTACCAGCAGACGAACTCGACACTCTCTCACAAGAGGGGCACATTGTTAATGTTGTTGGAGGGTTCATTTGCATGTAGAATTGTGGGGATAGTTTCAGTGCTCTCAGTTCCTGCAACTCCTTTTGCAGCCTCCTGTTCTCCTCCGTGAGGTTCTCGCAACAGCGTTTCAGGAATTCACAATCCACCTCTGTTTGCTTCAGCTTTGTCCTGGAATTAGAAGGTGAGTAGAACATCAATTTGCTATTTTTAATTGCAAGACCAATATTTGCAACTGCCAAATCTTCCTCCTACCCTCCCCACCTTGTCTACCTATTTTTAGTTAGGTTGTTGTAAGCTAGCTACCAGTTCAGTTCAATACGATACCACGCACAGTGATGCTGGTACATGCGCAAACAATCTATTTTTTTGTTGAGAAAAAAATATTTTGCAAGTGACATATTAAAATAGGCCAAGATCGATTTACTTAAAAAGGAATAATTGAGATGTATTAAAATGGAGTACATCTTATTATGACATTTTGTACGCCTTTATACCCGTGTACATGCATGTTTAACCTTTATGCAGAAAGAACCCCCATAATTTCTATAATTGAAAATAAATTGTTACCTAGCTCTCCTGTTCTGAAACCACACTTCCACCTGCCTTGGTCTTAAGTTCAGCCGCTGTGCCAACGCCATTTTCTGCTTCTGCACAGATTAAATTTAAAAAAAAAATTAACATTAGTCTATTAAAATACATGTACACAAAAATAAGTGAAATGCAATAATAAGCGATCAAGCCATTAATTATATCAAACATACCGGATTGAGTGTATTATGCTCTTTGAAGCTTTCTTCGAGCAGAGCAGATTGATCCTTTGACAACCGCAACTTCTTGCGGGACCCGTCCCCGCCATCCTCTTCATCACTGATGCCTCCTGAACCAGCTCTCTCTAAGAGGCGGCCGTCTTCACAGGTGCCTTGATCCCTTTCATTTCTTTTTGCACTCGAACTGGAGTTTGTACTGTTAGGCGAGGAGGGTACACACGCATGCACGTCCTCTTCGCTGTCTTCTCTCTCTGTGACTGGGGCCTGGTTCATGTCGATCCGTCGGAGAGACGTTGGTGGTGGTGCCCTTCTGTCTGTCAATAAGAATTGGACATTATTATAACCAATTGATAGATATATGTAACTATATATCAAATTCTCTCGAGATACCAAACAAAATCTAAATTCATCTATTATCCTTTCTTTATTTTTATTTAATAGGAGGTTGGTACATGCATTTGTATTGTGCTTGCATAATTAATTTGGGTGATGCAAGGTGACCATGTAACCATATTTAATCTAAATGAACTCTGTATATTACTCAGTATGAAGTCAGTTGGCATGTATATCATTTTCCTTCAAAGGGTTGAGGTCTGTACCGAAAGGAGAGAAAGAAGGCATGAGGTTTAGCTGACGAGATCGGCAATTGCTTGCGGTGGTAATTGTTGGGCTGAGACTGAGACTAAGACCCAGATCTTCCTTTCCTATCTTCATCATCTTTCCTTTCCTTATATATCCCTTTTCCTTTTAAGCTTTGTTTGTCCAACTTTGTGCCGGTTTGGATTGTTTATAGAACATATAAGGGAGATTGCAGGAGGGAGATGAGTAGAAAGGGTAAAGTATGTTGAAGAGAAAAATGGGGGATGAGCGCGTTTTTATAAAGAGTTGGAAATGATTGTTTCTCTCTCTACATTCTACAAAGTCTGAATTAATTCTCGCATGACTTTTGTGTCATATCTCTCTATCGAATTAACTAAGAGGTGCTTGCTCGCCTAATTATGATTCCTACAAACTTACCCCCTGTGGCATCCTTTGTAACGTGTCACTGCTCTTAAATTTTAATTTGAATAACCCGAACAAGTTTGACTATAGCATAATTGGTTTTTCTGAGCAAAAACTCTATCAGTGTGATTTATTAATTTTAATAAATGATGGGCAACCGGGTTCGGGTTGGATCCGGAGTTTGTGGGTTTGTGCTGTTGAGATGGATCAGACGTCAGTACGAACGGACCACGGCCGGGACAGCAGATCTGATTCCCAGTAGGGGGGGTTGCTGGGGTTGCCCGTCTCATGGTTCACAACTCACAGGGTGGGGTCATGTCAGGGACTCAGGTCGCATGATTGCATTACATGGTACCAATCCATGTTTATCATTGCTGAGAGCTGAACAATTATTGGTTTTGGAAAATGTATGGCAACGTTTCTAATCATCCCTGAACGGGGCAAACCAAGGAATACTATCATCTTATCAACGGATTTTATTGGCAGTGTTTATCTGAGAAAAAGAAAGACTGATTACCAGAAAATAAATCAAATGCCAAATGTGTAGAGAGCACTCAAGTATTCAACTCCTGTAGACTTCCAATTTCATATTGAATCTTCTTGTGTGCAATTTTTTTGACACAACTCAAATAAAAGACACTCCATTGATTACAAGATCGAATTCATTTTTTTTTCTGATAAATATACCAACTATGTAAGTATTTTTTCTAGGCAAAAAAAAAAAGATATGAACCTCAAAAGATGTTATCGTTATATATATTTTGTCGTCTGAACAACTGCACTAAGAAGACCTATATGTCTCGACAAAAGATACAATACATGTGTATGTATAACACTGTAGCAACTAGCAACTTACTACAAAATTAATGAAGGTCAGATTATGATTGAATTTGTATTTAATCTTTTTAAAGATTATAAACTAAAAATTCTCAAATAAAGTAAAAAGTAAGTTTTACATGACTAACATTAGACCTGTGATAATATATAGTGTAGATTGTTGGGCTATAAAAAAATAACACATTCAGAAAATGAGTATAACCAAAATGTGAATATTACGTTGGATATGTAATCATACAAGAAAAGATCGAATCAGATATAATAATGTACGAGATAAATTTGAGTTATCACTAATTCAAGAGAAACTGATCCAAAACCATTTGTGATGGTTTAGTCATATCCAACAAAGACCTCATGAGTCACCAATATGTAGTAGTATTCTAAGTCATCCCGAAAATATAAAAGAGACAGGATTGATCGAGACTGATATGAGAGAAAGCAATAAAAAGAGGTTTGAAGAAATGAAGTAAACCTAAAAGATGACGATCCACGTATAAAAACCATAATCTATGAGTTAGAACCTAGTAATAGAGTATAGACTTTAGTTTCTTATATTTTTTATATTTTTAGATTTTAAGATTTTAAGATTAGAATCTAGCAACAGAGTATAAAACTATTATTATTATTATTATTATTATTATTATTATTATTATTATTATTATTATTATTATTATTATTATTATTTTTTCTCTCTCTGGAGAAAAATTCCTTCAAACACCAAGCAGACTATGTAGGATTATTATTAGAGAAGGGATCTAATTACCATTTTTTTGGTGCCCATGGTGTCTATTTATTTATTTATGTATAAATTTAAAAATGTGAACCGTTAGATGTATTCTATATCATCTCAATTATATGTATATGAAAAATAAAAAAAAATTAACTTTATTTGAATAGCCATCAAGTAACGTGTCTAAATTATAAAATTTGGTCCGTTGATTTTATTAACGCTTGATGCCTATATAAATAATATCGAAATGATATAATTTTTTGTATACATATATAAGATGATATTTATAAAATATTCCTTCAATTAGTTTTGTTATTTAAGAATTTAAATAATAGTTATTTGATATTTAATTTTAATGGTACCGATGTGACACCAAAATGGTGGTAATTGAATCCCTTCTCTTATTATTATTATCAGCATTATTATTATTAGATGTATGTATTATTATTAGTACTATTAATATTATCATCATCATCAATTATTGTCGTCGTCATCATCAACAATATCAATATTTTTTCTTACATTTGAGATCTATGATCTATGTACTTTCATATTGGATTTTATTTCTAGTCTGTTCTAATTTATTTGAAATTAAAGACTTTATTGTTGTTGTTGTTGGCAGTTTTTGTATAGTAATATTTTTTATTTTTGAAAAAAAAATACATGTCACAACAATTTAAAGTTTTATAACTCTTTAAAAAGTTTTTAAAATAACTAATGAGATCGGTTTTAGTTATTTGATTGAAGCGGGCGCTCCTTAGGTCTCGTTAATTTCATAATCCAACATAGAGTAGTGTATAATGGCGTTATTGGATAATAGGGCTGTATAAAAAAAATTCAAGTTCGTGGTTCAGTTCGGGCTTGATTCAAACTTGAGCTAATTTGGCTCGAGTTAATCTGATTCGAGCTAATTTAACTCGATATTTAAGTGAGCTGAGTTTGATTTGGAGCTGGATCAGTGCCCGAATAATAATAGTTTATATATATTTTTTCTGTCGAATTCTAATCTGATAACTCTTCTCTCATTATCTTTCACCATCTCACAATCTCAATGGCTTAATATCTCTTATTTACTCGTGACTCAACTCATAAATTTGACTTAATAGTTTTTTGTTAGTCCATCCGTTCTAATTAGTGTGACGAAGATGTAATTGAAAATATAGTTTGACCAATTTTGTATCAATTCTTATATCGGTCTTGTAGATGTATCAACCTTGTAGTTTATAGATGTACTAAACCTAAATGTCAATCGAGTCAATGCACGTATATTGGCTCGTAAGTCAGCTCGCAAGCTAGCTCGAATAGTAACGAGTCGAGTTTCAGTTAGGTTTTTTAGCTCGAAACCTTTCCCGAGTTCGGTTTTGACTCGACTCATATTTTCATGAGCCGAGATTGAGTTAAACCCAACTTGCTCGAACTCGACTTATTTGCGGCCCAACTTGATAAGGAGGGTTACAACGAGGTAAAGTCAAAAACTAATCTAATTATATACAATTCATGCAAGTTGAATAATAAATATTAAAATCTAGAGATAACTTTTAACGCAAGCTCAAAGAGTCATTTAGAATTCATTTTGTCAAGGATTTTTGGTTGCTCAATTTTACAGTTGAGTTCTTCTAAATTATATTATTTTGAGAGAATTCATCTTTTAGTTCCTAAATTAAAGAAAATCAATTTAGTCCTTAAGTTGTCAATTACATCAAGTTGGTCTTTGAACTTCTTCCGAAAAACCAAATCGATTCTTAAATTTTAAAGTGCACTAAATAAATCTTTAAATTTTAAATATAAGGAGTAATTTAATCGCTAAAATTTTCAAAAAAAAAACTAATGCTCAAGTCCTTAAAAAAAATTTAATATTTTTTTTTCTAAGTTTAAACAAAATAGAAAATAAACATATTTCCTTAATTCATTTTCTAAGTTTAAATAAAATAGAAATAAGCATATTTTCTTAAGAAATTTTTATCAGGTCACGGATTAGGTTGAGTTTTGAGTTGATTAGTGTGACCCAATCTGAACGCGAATGATCAGAAAAATGTCCCAACCAACTCAACCCAAACTGAGCTGATTAAAGAGCTGAAAAAAGCCAACATTAGTTGACTCGAAATCCGACATGACTAGATGTGTGATCCGATAACTTTTCTCAATATAATATATTTATTTTTATTGTATTTAAACTTATAAAAAATAATAATAAATTTTCTAAGCGTCAAATTAGTTTTTATATTAAAGGTTCAAGAATTTATTTAATATATTTTAAAATTTAAGGACCAATTTAGATATGGTGAAGAAGTTCAACGACTAATTTGGTGTTTTTAAAAAGTTTAAGGACAATATTCCATATTATTTTATTATTTAATGATGGACTATTGCTCGTAAATAACACTTTTAACTTTGACGTTTAAGATTTAAAACTTCAATGAACGCTATCATTGTAAAATAAACTTATTTATTTCTTTAGATAGACAGATAATATATAAGCCAACTGAACGTAGGTATCAATTATTAACCATAACAAATATGTGTGCTTATACATCAGTTGCCCATAATGGAAACTCATGACTCCTGCACTTAAAATATATTTTTTTTTTCTAAGATTAGGGGAGAAGAGCATGTGTATGGGGGCCCACACATCCACTGAAAATGGGCATGCATCCACCCTGTACCAAAATACCATATGATAGTGTCCCTCTTTAACCGGCATGTACAAGGCCTTTGCTCTTCGGGCCCCATAATAATCTTTCCGTATCATCACATCATCATCATGATCTCTCTCCAATTTAATATGATACTGTTTACAATTTGTCCGGCTATCCTGGTGTGGCAGGTTTTCTCATGTAAGCTGACAAAGGATTTGGAAAAGCTTCTCCGTTGGTACGAGAAATTTATTTCTTTGGTTGACCAACGACGAGTCACGGGTGTGTGTATAAAAAAAAAACAAAGTTTAGTTACTATATTTAATTTTGAAAATTGAAAAAAGGTACTTATATTTCAGAATATTAAACACGTTCTCGCCTATGAAAATTTTATTATTACATCAAAACTTTGCTATCTTATGAACCATCAAGACAAAAGGAAAGTTGAGTGTTTGATTGTTTGCAGTTTGATACTTGAGTAATCAGCGTTGAGGGAGAAAACTTTTTCATCATTGTCAACGATATTAAATTTAAAGCAATATGTTAGAAAAATATCTAATTTATTATATTTATAAAATAAACATACAAATATTACTGAGGTCATTCGAACCTACTACAGATAATTTGGCTCCCTCGCAGTTAACGGTGATGTATTTCGCTGATTAACTTCACTTATCTACTCATGTCTAAATAAAATATCTAAGCCTTTACATGTGAAAAATTGAATGTCCAAAATTCTTCAGATCTATCGCAGAATTGGCCAAGTAATACTAGATTAAAACTTCATATTTTTGAACTTTTAAAAAGACCCATTGAAAGTACTTTAGTTGATTTTAAAAATATATAATTAATTTTACAAGATACATTATTAGATGAATTTGCAGAAATAATAGAATCGAACCATTTGTTTTTTGTGAAGCTAACAAAAAGATCTCACGTTAGATCCTCTGTTCATTAGAGAACAGTTAATCCAACAATAACAATCAATTAGTTTTAACATAAACGAGAGAGCATTAATTAACGCAATCAATATTAATTATTTTTATTTCGAAATGCCTTAGTTTTTACATTGGTCAGAGAATAACGCATATATTTCGGAATTTAGATACATTAATGAAGATGATACATAGTTGCAATGTTGCAGTGGTGAATAGAGGATTTGATTTGCATAAATCAAATACAAATGTTTTATACTTCATTGTCTCTTCAAATTAAACTAAACCAAGTAAACTATCTAAACTACCTATGTGCATTCTGTTGTTGTAAATAATTATTAAAATTATATTTTGACGATTTATAAAATAACAACATAGATATATAATATAATTATACATTAATCTCTTTATGAAATTTTAAAATGATATTATGTCAAAAAATTTCTCCCTCTTAATTTGAAAATCATAGAAAATAATTTTTTTTAACAAATTTTATACCCCTCAAACAAATAATATTATAATTAACCAAACAATCACAATATCAATTATCACATAGAGACAAAAAATATAGCCAAGTAGTAAACTCTAAATAATCAAGCATGCAGACACAAGTAAATATATCATGGTAGAACCTAAAGATAATTATACCGACCGATCAAACATATCACATAACAAGCATAAAATTTAGAAACTCTCAGGTAAACCTAAAAAGAAAAAAAATATGAAGAATCCTAAGAAATGGTCCTACATGAAGTCATCAGCACCACCATCAGTCGGAGCATAGGCGGATGCAGGATTTTAGTCAGGGGGGCAAATATTGGATTGTAATAGCTTATCGGGTTTAAATCCATTAACTAATCGGGTACTAAATAAAAAAATAATAATTTAATATATATTCTTATCTAATAAAAATTTATTAGAATAATAACATTTTATATATTAAAAATAACAATAAAATAAAGCTCAAAGTAATAGATAATCAAGTTGATGAAGAAAATTTTCATCTATAAAACTTTATATTTTGATATTTTTGCATAATTATTTCATTATACATGATATTAAATATTTTTTTTTAATAAAATTAATCAGACAATCTAGGGGGGCAAACAAATTTTAGGAAAAGCAAACTACCGAAAGTATTAACTAAAAGCACTGTTTTTCAAAATCCAGGGGGGACCGCTGCCCCCCGGGATACTGTGCATCTGCCCCTGAGTCGGAGCAGGGGGCATCATCTCCGCCTTATACGCCCTAACATGCCTCACCTTCTGGAGCATCTGCTAGTCTACCCCCTCGGATGACACCAATGCCCAGCTGCACCAGTCCTGCTCTTAGTTCTCCACCTTCAACAACGATTATCAAGGGTTCAAGGTCAATGTGTACAACCTTCTCGACTCGATTGAGACTGCTCAGCACCTTCTAATTGTCACGTAGCTCGCTAGTATGGTGTAGGTACCAACTCCTCCTGCGGGCATGGTGATGGCAGTGATGATGCCCCTGCTCCAATTGATGGTGATGCTGATGACTTCATGGAGAACCAGTTCTTAGGATTTTTCATTTTTTTTTCTTTTCTTTTTCGATTTACCTAAGAGTTTCTGGATTTTATGCGTGTTATGTGATATGTTTGGTTGGTCGGTATACTTATCTTTAGGTTTGGTTATCATGATATATTTGCTTGTGCCTGCAAGCTTTATTATTTAGAGATTACTACTTGGCTATATCTTTTTATCTCTATGTGATAATTACTATTGTGATTCCTTAGTTAATTGCAGTATTATTTGTTTGAGGTGGAGAATGTATATTTTGAGGAGAGAGGGTTGATAATTTTTTTTCTTTCTTTTTTTTTAATTTTTAAACGAAGGGGGAGAAATTCTTTGGCATAATATCATTTTAAAATTTCATAAAGGGATTATATGTTACCAAAATTATATTATATATCTATGTGACTGTTTTGTAAATCATCAAAAGGGAAAAATTATCGTTGTAAATAATTCTCAAAATTATATAAATTTATATTTATCATTTACAAAATAATTACATAAGAATTTAATTATTTTATTGAGTTTATTTGATATGCAAATATATATGCATAAAAATGTAAAAAAGAGTTAGGTTAGATTAGAATTATAAAAAATCAAAGGTAACCGAAGTAATCTTGAGACTAAATCATTCATAATAGAGTCAATATACTCTAATTGTTGTAATGATTATCATAACTGTTGTAACGAAATAAATCATCAATGTATAAATTTTATCCAAATAGCTCAAAAATATTTTCGTTACCTAATCATTACATCAGATCTCACATCTATTGTAACAGATGATATCGAGACAAAGTTCAGCCCCTAACTGTTATAATGGTCATCTATAATCATTGTAACGGAATAAATTATTTATTTATAAGTTTTGTTCAGAATGCTCCAAAATTTTCCCCTCTTATATATATCCGTTGTAACATATCTCACATGCATTACAACGGTTAATCTCGCTAGAGTTAGCATTGTCTAACCGTTGCAATGGATGTGAAAATTAAATATCACTTTTGGCACACGATATATCCAAAAAATATTATTTTCATTGATAATGTACAATTTGATGGGATGAAAAAAATAATTACATAATCAAACAACTCATGATATGCACGAACTAGATATAGATAATAAGTCTTTGAACTATATATTGAAATAATAAGGGTGGAAATAAATATTATAACAAGATTCGTGAATAATTTATAAATAATTTGTGAATAATTTATTTTTTATTTATAACCGAATATTTCATAAATTAAATATCTATTTAGTATATATAATAATATTTTATTCATAAATAAAATATATTATATATAATTCATCACCAAATATTTCCGAAATCGCGAATTTGTAAGGGCCGAATTATCTTGCTGAGAGCCTGAGACAACACCAGCGATCACAAAAGTAACCGACACATCAGAACCACGCTATCGTTCAAATGATTGTGTGAAGATGATCAAACTTGCTGTCTTTTCAATATCATGAATCATAGCTGTTGTATTATCATGTGCCAACCAAGATGAATTCGTGGTCCAACGACGACTCTTGCTATTGGGCCGCTTGCCATTAAAATGCACCGTCTAATTATGTAATTTATTGGTTCTTCGAAATTTCAACTCTAGTTTTCTTTTTTCACCGGAATCCTCGTGTCTAATCTTTCGTTCTGGCGAAGTCCAGTGGGAAATTTTCCTCAAAAAAAAAGGTCCAGTACGAAATTTATCTTATTAAAGATTTAGTTTTTGTATTTTACATAAAATATCGTTCGAGGAAATCGAGGCTCGGAAGGATTAAAGATTCAGCTTGTTCAATTCAATGTGTTTCACGTTTTATGTAATTTATATATTACTTGATATTTTAAATTCGAAACAATTATTATATGTAACTTGGTTATTTCTATGGAATATTAAATTTGTTGAGACATAAATTAGAATTTAAGATTATTTAGGAAAATTAACTTCAATATTTTTTATTATTTTCAGAACGTACCGTTAGGGAATAAGCTGCCCTTAGAGAAAATATAGTTACCGTTATACGTTGTAACAAAGGCTATATATAAGCCACTGTAAACATAATGTAGATTGATACTCTCAATAAGAAAATAAATTCATCAAAATTCTCAACAATCATCGATTCTCAACAAAATTATACTTAAATTTTATTCTAAATTGAGAAAAAACTGAAATGAAATTAGATAAAATATGAATAATAATAAAAAGAATTCCGTTTTCAGAGTTTGCAAACCACATTTTTAATTCATGAACCTTACGCGTATATATTAATCGTGACGGTTTTATAGATTCTAAATATGGTTTACAAATAATAAATACAAACCAAATTTTGATTTATAAACAACGAATGCAAACTATCTGGTTGAAGACGTGTAATATTCAATTGTGCGCTTTTTTCTTTTACATTTTCATATGAAGTTAAATATGGATCTGGGTCGGCCGGGTCAAAATATTAATTTAATTTAATCATGTTCGATCTGAATCTACCCAATATGGAACAAAGAAATTTGACTAAAACTTGACCTAAGGGTTCCACTTGCCTAACCTCGATTTATTATTTAATAATTCATTTTTATTGTTGTTCATCGGACTTCACCCAAATATATATATATATATATAATATATATATATATATATATATACATAAACAATCAGATAATTAAGAAAATCTGTAAAATAATTTCTGTTAGAAAATTTTTGAACAAAAATATAATTTTTAAAATACTAAAAATATGTTTAATGATAAATATTATAATTTGCTACATAATAATTCATTAAAAAGAATATAAAAAGTTATATTACTTTAGTATTTAAATTATACCTTAGAGACATTGTATGATTTCTTTAAATGAAAAAAGAGCAAAATGATATGAGTCATTTGATTGATATTGCTTTAGTATTTAAATTGTATCTCAGAGGCATCATATCATCTATTTAAATGAAGAAAAAAAAATGATATGAGCCATTTGAATAAGATAAAAATGAAGAGAGAAACAAAATCAATAGTAAAAAAAAAATGGATGATTGATATAGCTAAAAAAAACTAACCCTCTTTGGACATAGAATTTGATGTAATGTAATCTTTATTAAGTGTAAACAAATTTATAATAATGTTAATTTTCAAACCAATTTTAATGAACATAATAAAATTGATCTAGTTGACCTAACTCGACCAGAGAAAAAAATATAAATCTATACTTGACGCATTAAGTCATCAGATAAGTTCGGATGGAGTGGAAAATTGACGTTTCTAATACAGTAATACTATTATATTAGAAATGATGATAAATAACATTAGAAAATGTTCTTTAGTCAAATTTCTACAAACATGACTTCAATGTTATTGCTTTCTTTAAAAAAAATATTATTTCTGTGGATAAGAAACTATGGTATCGCTGTGGATCTTTCAAAGGAATTTACAAAAATATTTGCTACTATTCTCATGAATTTATCCAAAATTCAAAAATACAATCCATCATATCAATTAACTAACAACTTATTTAAACTGCCTTCGTTTCTTTAAACCAATGATGAAATTTCGTAGCTAAACTTTTTTTTTTTTTTTTGGATTTTGGCCACAAAATCATATAATTGTGAATTATGAGAATCATGTACAATACTATAGTCTATACAAGTATTCATATACGTACATAGATATCTCATCTGAAAGTGTATATATAGATGAAACTCAACAAATGAAAGGTCCCAAAATTAAGCTGAATGTCGGTTCTTGACTCAGCAATCAGACCCCATACAGAGCTAGTGAGCTACTACGTCTACGTCTACGTCTACTCTGCCCTGCTCAGGGTTCTGACCAGAAAGAAGAAATTCTGAAAATAGCGTCTTGAAACGCAGATGGAGCATCCTGGGATGGCATCATAAGGGAAACTAGGTGGTGGAGATGTTGTGTGTTCACGTGGGGGAGAGGAATAAGCCCCACCTCCACTCACGTGGTCCAAGGTGCTCTTTGTCCCAGCACGTGAGAACAAACCACGCATGAAAGTCCTGGCAGGCTGGGCTGTGACCTGTGAGCCTGTGACCCATCTGCCCGTCGAGCGTGTCATCTTGTCTGCTATGAACCGACAATTTCACACGGCTCACTCTCCTCAATCATTCCACCTCCATTTTTCAACTTGGTTTTCTAATTTTTTTTAAAGCGAGAATAATCTATAGCTTTTGTTTTAGAAAAAAAAAAAGAGGACTAAATTTCGGCCGAGCCCACAAATAATGGCGTACATCATTACTTCATCGATCTATTAATTATTTCACCTCGAGTTATTGGAATTTTATTTTTTATTGCAATCGAATCTTCATATGTTCTTTCTTCGAATAAAACAACCAAAATGTATTTGAGGAGTATTTAATTATTTCGCTTTTAATCTTTATTGTTATGCCTCTATTTCTTAAACCTTAATAAGTAATAAAATATAAAAACTCAAATTAAAAAATTCAATAAAATTATCAGATCTAATTTATTTCATTGTACTGTAGGAAATTCTATGGACTATGAATTCTTGATCGAAATCAAAAGATTCTTAAAGTTAATTGGTAAATAATTGCATGTCTAGCACGAATAGAAATAATTAAATATTGGAGATAATAAGAGTCCTTTAAAAAATAGTTTATTGATATAGATAAATAAATGGAGATTGATATTTTATATTCTTGACATCAATAACAATAAAATCAAAATGTCTCAATTTTAAGTTGAGGAATTTATATTATCCTAACTGAATGAATATGGTAAAAGATGCAATAGTTCAAAAAAAGTGACGATAGAGTATCCTTTTATGTAAATGTTTCTCCGTATAAAATTTGTAGGATATTTTCTACCCTTGGCTGTTTGATTTTTCGCATGTAAAATATAAAATGTTTAATTGACAGAAGACAAAATAATTAATATGGCATTTCATACTAATTTATTTTCACATATACTAATAGGAAGAACGCTATAAGTCCACAGAAATTGTAAAATAAATAGAAGGACACTAATTTATTTTCCTTCTCTTGCTCTGTTAGATATTTCCTGATAATCAAATAATAATATTATTCTAGTAAAATAGATTTCGCAAAAAAAAAAAAGAAAAAAATTTCTCTGAATTACTAGGTTATGTTCTCTCTGAATAGCAAAACGTGTTCGACAATCCCATTCCCACCTTAGCGGAATAACTCTGCTTTTTTTTTTTTTGATAATTACCCGTAGGCGGAATAACTCTGCTATTGGGTATTTAAGTGCTAGGTTTTCATCTCTGTTTCCTTTTATTAACATTGGGTTTGGATTCGGTTACTTTTGTTAATAAAAAGATATATTTTTAAAAGTTCCATTTCAATAAGTGAAGAGATACGTTGAATTGGACAAATGATGATAATTTATTGGAGGTATAAAGTTAATGGCCACCGAAGGTGGTGCTCTGGTAAGTTTTTGGATTTTAATTTTGTCCACAGAAAGATAAACTTGGACCCGGTCGATGTGGGAGTTAATTATTGACAGGTACCAACAGGGTCAAATATGACTGTTTGAGATAAACTTGGACAAAAATAATGAAGAAATTATTTTTGTATATCCAAATCTCGCAACACGTTAATTTGTAAATAATATTAAGTATAAATATTTTTATTTTAGGATTTAAGTTAGAAATTATGTATTTTATTATGTGCGAATAAGATATAAATTAATAATGCAATTTTCACTTTTCGAAATAATATTTTCATTTTATTTGTTAGACGAGTGCGAAGATAACTGTATTTTGATGCAGTAGAAGAAAAGGTGCTAGGCAAGCATCAAAAGCAAACAGAGTAGAAATATATTTTTGATGACCAAATCTGCTGTATAATTTCTCTATTTTATATATTTTGATCATTTTATTTTGTATATACAATCTTGATTCTTCTCTCCACATTTAAAGAGGATGTATGGGTTACCTAGAATATAAAAATAATCTTACGTACAACATCTTTTGTGTGTTTCTTCGTGGCAATTTCAGCAGAATTTATTATCTTACACTTCATTATATATGTTTCAAATTTATTGAATACAAAAATTTTGTAGAACGAAGTCGTCCAAAAACAAGCTATGTTTAAATAAAAGTACGTTTTAAATTAATTGGATGATATATATACCATCAGTACAAAAGGTATTTCGGCAGGAAGTCCAAGGAAGCCTATCCTTAATTGAAACTGTACCCTTTTGTTCACTTTGTTTTTCAACTTTAATATGGCAGAATATACCATTTTGATAAGTTGATATTTTGAAATTCGAAGTAGTGTAGATATTATTCTGGATTTGAGAATTTGAGAATATGTGCTTTTACAATTTGATTAACCACACTCGATGGAATTGACATATCTTCTTTGACAGACCATCTTGCATTTATTCTCAGGAACTTGTGGAACAAACAAAGGCGGCTAAGGAATAATCATGATAGGCTAAAATAGGATGATATCATGATATGTCTAGTACTATAGAATGTGGAATAAGAAATTACAAAGATGAAGGAGCGTCCTTCTGGAAGAAATTATTTTTCGCCATTTTTTGTTTTCTCTGGATGGATTGCAGTAAGCAATTTTTTATAGGAAGTGTATGAGGTTTGATTAATTCTTCTCGGTTACATATAACATCTAATGGCGTGCTTGAATTGACATTTTAAGAAGGATTAATGTATTACCCCGGAACGTCAATTTTTAGATATTAATTTGGCTTACAAGTTGCAACAAACACATAAGATGGACCGAACTAATAGATTCTTAATATAAAATGTTTATTAAATTTTTTTCATCCTTGTTCACGTGTTTTTTTATAAAAGCATGCAAAAAAAATCTGTCATTTTTTATTTTATTTCGAAAACTATACAAAAGTAAAAGTCTTAAAAGTCTGCCTGTCATTTTTTATTTCATTTCAAAAAAAAACCTTATAAAAGTAAAAGTTCTAGAAGTCTGACTAAACTAAAAACAGTATGCAACATATCAAAATACCACCAAGCAATCAGAGAGAACCAGCGATATCAAACATAGCAAAGAGGAAATTCATGGAATGGCAGCTGGAAGGGCCTCCACTGTTGGTAGGGGTATACAAATGGATCTGTTTAATTGAATTTCAATGGAAACGTTAAATTTTAGACTATTTTGTTTGGTTTTTTAGTTCAGTTAAAAAATCATAGTTAATTCATTTTTCATTATTTGGTTCGGTTTTCTAAATTGGATAAACTAAAAAAACTGAATAGTTCAAAATTTATCAAGTAAATTAATTTTACTTTGATGTAAATAAGAATAAATAAGAATGATATTAAGGATAACCAAAATATATTTATTTTCTATATATTTTATTTAATTATTTATTTCGTTTTTTCATATATCACTATTCTGAAACTATTGATATTTAACATCTCTTTGACTAATATAATTTTGATTTAACCGAATAAATTGAATACAATTTTAGTTTATTCAGTTGATATTTTTATAAGTTTGGTTCAGTTTGTAATTTGACAAATCGAACTAAATTTTAATTGTATATATTTTTCGGTTTGAACTGAACTGACCATTTACACACCCCTAACTGTTGATTCTTCCTCAAAGACCAACACCACTTCATTCTTGTATAGATGGTCTATGTTACTTTGAATGTATGTCTATATATAGAGGTGTGCAAACGGATCAGTTTAATTGGTTTTGAATCAAATCGTTAAATTTTGGACTATTTATTTTGTTTTTTTCAGTTTAAAATTTTGATTCGGTTGAAAATTTTAGCTATTTGATTCAGTTTTGATTTTTTTCTAAATCGGATAAACAGAATAGTCCTAAATTAATCAAATAATTTTATTTTACTTGATATAAATAAAGATTATATCAAAAATAATCTGAATATGTTTATTTTTTATAAGTTTTATTTTGTTATTTTTTATTTTTTAAACTATTTATTTCTTCTATCAACTTTTCTGACTTTTGATATTTTTATTCCTGTTTAAATAATATAATTTTGGTTAAAACGAATAAACCGAAAGAAATATCGGTTTATTCTGTTTTCAGTTTATTATATTCTATTGATATTTTTAGAAGTTTGATTCGGTTCATAATTTGACAAACTAAAAAATTTCAAATATATATAATTATTTCGATTTAAACCAAACCGACCGTTTACAAACCCCTATCTATATATGAAGAAAATGTGAAAATTTTAAGACAAAAGAATAAATATTAGGAGCAAACGACAAAAAATGAATCTATTTCTATAATTCCATTGAACCCAGAGCACACTAAAATTAAAGAGTGAGCATAGTATCTACCAGATTACTGCAATTCAGAGCAAGCACTCCACATATCAATAATAGAAGTAAACGACAAGTGGAAACGCCTAGAATTAAAGCAATTAAATACGACCCAAAAATCTTTCATGAAAGCAAAAGAGATAAACCAATAATCGATAGTTTCTTCCTCCTTACAATCACATATTTATTTTTATTAAAATAAAACGAAACCTTCTAAATGATTTCATGAACCATAGTAACACGAGGATGCAGATGCATTGACAACAAATTGGCTTGTCTATTTTGAAAAAAAAATAAAATGTAATTATTTGATTTAAAAATCTGATAATGAAATCTAATTCATAATTTATATGAACCGGGATTGTTCATCGGGTTTCATCCCGAAAAAAATATAGTATATATAAATAATACATATTTAACATAAAAAATTCTGTAAAATAAGTTTTGTTAAAAAAAATTGAACATAATTAGCTACATAATAATAAAATAAAAATAATATAAAAAAGTTATATTGCTTTAGTATTTAATTGTACCTTAGAGATAACATATCATCTTTTTAAATGAAAAAAAAAAAATGATATGAGCCATTAGATTAAGATAAATAAAGAGAGAATAATAAATTAATGATAAAAACTATGGATGATGCGGCATAATTAAAAAACTTTGAGAGCTAACTCTCTTTCTGGATATATAATTATATATATGAAACTCAATTAAATATAAAAATGATTGTTCAACAAATAATACGAAATGAAATGGAGTATGTAACGATCTACTTTTAATAGTACTTAGACTGATTAAAAAATAATATTTGATATAGTGGCAAAAGATAATATTTAATGCGTGAGAAGTTGCTAGTTTAAAATACGACCAAGAGTCATTTATGGACCTTTAAAAAAACAGGTAGTTTAGATTTTTATCTTTACTAAGAAAATAATACTTCATGAATTATTAAAATAATATGTGAATATTTATTCCTAAGTTTAATTTTTTTTACATAGTTTGCAAAGGCATAGAATCGTCAAAATAAATAATTATAAATAAATCTTTTTTCTTTTTCCACCAAAAGAAAATAGGAAAAAAAAAAGGAAACGGGAATGATAGTTGTCTCACATGTGACACCAATTATTTTCTTCTCAATTCTCTCTCAAATGATTCCCTTCTAATTCTTTTCGAAATCTAACCCTCCAGGTAATGGTGGTTAAGTACAAATAACAGCGCACATGTTGTTGTGTGCTGTATTCGAATTATATCAGTAGTTACAGAATTGAATTCACAAATGACAAGGCTCCAAGTATTGAATTCAATTAATTTGGAATACTCAACACTAAAGTACAAAACTTCAATGCAAAGTAACTGGTTATATATATTAGATAAAATACATGTACAGTGTTCTGCGCTTAGGTCATATACATGATGATATCTATAATATAAAAATATAGACTAAAGTACTCGATTACGAATACGAAGTTTTTTTATGCTCTTAATTCAAAATATATATAATTATTTTTAATTTTTCTTTCAATTAATTATTTATATCAAAATATTATTGATATAAAAAAATATTATTTTTTAGTTTCATAAGTATTTATTTTATTTTTTAATATGAAGATAAAATAATAATAAAATAATCAGTCGTTGCATATAAACATAAATCACTTTTGAAAATAAAAATAAAAAATAAGTACTTAAGAAACTGTGAAACCTCTTAGCGAAGCATGGTGGCTAGTATATTTTGAAGTAAAATATCTAATTTTGAACTAGATATGATCGATTTGAACCCTTAACCTAATTTTCATACCAAAATAATTTACAAATTGAAATTTATATCTTTTAGTATTTATTTGCTATTTTTTTAGATGTGGAGAAAATAATTTGATGTGAGAATTCTGATTCGTCCGAAAATAATGATTTTCTTCCCATCTAACACATTTTGATATGAAGATTGGATTGAACTGTTTGAATTGGTTATATCTTCTTTAAAATTAGAAATTTGAATCCAAAGCACTTTATTTATTATGCTTCATGAAGAACGGTAGCCTCACTCAATTTTTTTATCCCATAAGGTTTTGATATAAAAAAATTATTAACACACATAAATTGAAATTCAAAATAATTAGATATGTTTTTTAGTTAAAAGCACAGAGAGACTTTGTATTCCTAAAAATATATTAGTTTTATATATATATATATATATATATATAACTATTCTCATATTAAGTCATTTTCTCTTCATCCGAAAAAATAGCAAATTAATTTTAAAAAATATAAAATTTAGTTTGCTAATACATTTACATATGGCGACTAAATTGAATGGTTCAGATTGATCATATTTAGTTTGAAATTACATATTTGAGTCCTAAGCACCACATCCACGGTGCTTCTCCAAGCACCATAATATAGTTATATATATATAGAGAGAGAGAATTGGACTATAATGCTATGCATAGCACGGATCACCCCGTGCTGTGGATCGATTCTTCATTTTTAAAGTTTAAATGATTGATCCAACTGTACAAAATGATATTTGTATGAATATCAAGATGTAGACCAAATTTTATATATTTTTAGATTTTTTTTTATTTTTTAAAATAGTTAGAAAACTACTTCTTTTGAATGACTCATTATAACTAAATAAAGTGATTTTCTAACTATCTTAAAAAATAAAATAAAAATTCTAAAAAAATATAAAATTTGATCTACATCTATATATTCATATGAAAAATATTTTGTACGGCTGGATTCATCATTTAAACTTCAAAAATAAAAAGTTGATCCATAGCACGAGGGTGATCCGTGCTATGTATAGTATCATATCCCAACTCTATCTCTCTCTATATATATATATATATATATATATATATATATATATATATATATATATAGTTTGTCTATTGTATTTCCAATAGCGCATTTGGCCGAAACACTACCAGTCTAAATTTTAATTGAAGTAGCTCAATAAAATATTTATATCATAATCTTATAGATACTATTTTTTACCATGTTTGAAATTATTTTACTATACTTAATGATTTTTGAAAGATAGCCCTAAAAAATATAAAAATTTATTTGTCAAAAGGGCCATCTTCTAAAAATCATTAAGTATAATAAAATAATTTTAAACATAATAAAAATTAGTATTCTACAAAAATATGATATACATATTTTATTGAGCTACTTAAATTGAAACTTAGAGTATGAAAAAATAAAATTTAGACCGATAATGTTTCGGTCAAAATGCTACTGAAAGCGCATTAGACAAATTTGCATGTCTAATAATATAGGGGAGGGATCACTTGACAATGGTTATTTTGAAATCTTAATAATCAATTTTCAGATAAATATGAAAAAACTAAAAAATATATAAAAATATATTCTTGATGGTGATTCAAATTGCATGCAATTTTGATAGTCTATCAAATATCATTAAATTAAAATCTTTATAAATTACATAAAATATTGATGATCTTTGATGAATTAACAAACAATAATGAAATTGTATGAAATTTAAATCACATCAATCTATAAATAAAATTATATATTTTTAAATCATTTTCATATTTTTTTAAAATTCATTATCAAAATTGTTAAGATAGCCTACTGTCAAGTGATCCTTCCCAATAATATAATACATCCGACTGTCCGAGATGAGGTAGATGTGTAGAACTACATCCGAAATATCTCTACCTCTATCTTCAGCAATCAAATTGACCAGTGTATATGGTTGTTTATTAGACCGTTAATATTCTTTTTTTTTTATGTCAAGCTGTGTCTAAATAATTGCAAACATGTGGGTTGACGTGGACTGTCCAGGAGACACCAGCTCAAATCCAGCAAGGGGTCGTAGGTCTCCTGCCCCCTCGCAAGTGCGAGTGGTGGTCATGGTCTGGTCTATTTGGGCCCCTGCGGTCCTGCCCCCTAATCATTGGTTCATCACACATTTTTGTTACCAATAGAATTTCTATGATGGTATGTTAGTGTGTTTTCCTAACTACTTTTTTTAATGTAAAATTGAAGATATGTTAATTAAATTATTAAGGCCATTGTCACAAATAGCGTCAAATAAAACGGGTCAAATCAAATAGGAATTGAATTGCGTATTTTTTTTTTTTTTGGATTGAGATGTGCTCCTCAAATTCCTCCTCTTCTTTGTTTTTCTCTTTGATAACGAATTCTCATTCTTAATGAGACTAATTTCAGATTAGATTTAAATTTTAAGTCATCCCTATTCGGGTCCAACTGAATTTTGAGCCATGTGGTTTTAAATGAACACATATTTTCTGTCATCCTACATTAAATTTAAATCGATACAATTTTTAAAAATTATAGGGTTTTGTTGTATGGGTCCGTGTCCTATGTGGTACTACTATACATGATGTAGTAGTTGCCAGCACAATTCAGATTGTTCATTTCAAATTAAGGACAAAAAAGTGAATACTGTGTCATTTAGATTCACTGAGCCTCTTTATTTTACGAGAACTTCAACGAATGAAGATCGACTTTTCTAAATTAAGGTAGGATCGTGAGAGTTCGTCGACTCTTGTATATTAGATGTGGCAATATAATGAACCAACGATGTTTTTAGTTTGATCAAATCGAACTTTGCAATAATCTAATTTCAATCTAATTCAGTTTTTCTTATCAAATTAAATTTCAGACCATCCAACTTTGACTTTTGTAATGAAACATTATCAGATTTGTTGGACCTCCAATTCGGATAGGCAAGGTTATACCTCCTCCGGCCACAAGTACCAAAAAAAAAATCATGGCACGGAGGCATTATGTACCAATATATTAATTGATTAATTTGTTCTCCATGAAACATAATTTCTTGTCAGAGTACTAAATCAATTAATTGTTACAAGACCGACCCTTCTGTTTTGTCATTATGATCACGAGTTGGGAGAACATGGGTTGGGAGATTTTATATTTTTATCAGATAGAATTCAGGTATCCGGTGGATAACACTAGTTGGATTGGTGATTGGAGGTGGGGAGGTACAAAGGGTTTTGAATCAAAAAATTAGTTTAAAGTTTTCTGGAATCGTTGATTTTACATCGAGATTTATAATAATTATTAAAAATATTTTAAAATTTAAAATTTAAAATTTATTAAAAATATGAATCTCAATACAAAATTAACGAAAACCGAGGACTTTGAACTAAATTTTTGATTCAAAGCTACAAATCTCCATTCAAAGCCCTTGTGATTGGTCCTTGAGTTCGCTTGTCCGTTGGAAACCGCCAAAAGTAAAATTTGCACTGATTGTTATTTTATTTCAATTTTGTGGTTTCTTTAATATTTATTCTCCGAAATTTCGTGCCTTCTCCCATGTGATGGGGCAGATGGGTGTTGCAGTTAGGATCCGGGAATCCAAAGCTTACTAGTTGCATGCTTGCCTAACTTGAAAAAAATAATAATAATTCAATTGCACAAGGTCTATGTCAATGTCACCAACCGGTGTGGAATAGGTATTCTTATCTACCTAAGTATCAGCACTCTAAACATTTGTATAATTTTGCCGTTAGTGATCTCAATTATTTATGGTTAAAACAAAGCAGTGCAACTTAATATTAACATAAGTTCATATATATGTGGGATAACAATTTAAAAATGTGACATTTGGATCATGGGCAATCTTTATTCTTAATATATTATTTTTTTAATACGCTTACTTCTTTAACCGACTTTTTTTACGGATCAATAAAAATCTAACACAACTCAAGCAATTTTCATTGATGTTATTTAACTTGTGTAAAATAAATAAAAGTTTATTAGAAAGAACAATTATCACGCAATTGGAATTGAAGGTAATGAAGTATAATTACGATAGAATTAAAATTAAAAAAAAAAGTGGAATAGCGTGAAGTTTTGAGATCAAATCCTTCTAGTTTACAAAGGAATTTGTGTTTCACAGTACAAAATATCATATTTTATGGAAGGAATAATTAAATGTTTTGTGCTCTAGAATTAATAAAGTTGGAATTAGATATTCCACTGACATAGCTCTAAACCCATTACTACTAAAAGAATATAACAAAAATCTTCTTGTTTTCTATTTCTAATTATTAATTAATAAAGATGGATTTGTTTGGAAAGATCTGCGAATGTTACACCGGGACTATCAAAAGAATTTCACTAACTGAGACCTACATTTCTTTTTTGCATTTAATTTGGGAACAACTTGGTCTTGGTGGGTTGCACTTGCCACCAGACTTATTAAAATTAGAGCAATCACGTTGGTTGTACGGATACTGGATAGTTGCAGGCCTGCTCTGCTCATGATGAGTAAGCATTGGGTCTGGAATCTGGATTTTGATTAGGGAACTAATTGCGGTGCACGTGAAATGCAGGTCTTGGAAGAACCGATGCTCATGGATCCATCTCGGTTCCATGGGTGATTTAGACCGTATGATCAAATAAGATATGAATCTCAAAGCAATCAAAAAATGAAAAAATAAATATTTAAGTACACATCTTAAAAATATTCAACAAAATAAAAAATTTTTAAAATACACATCTCAAAAATATTCAATGGATGAGCCCATAGAATCAAAGATGGATCCGATGCCCAGTTCTCCCCATTCCCCTTGAAAGAAACAGGGTCATGAGTGCATTAGCATTAGCGCTTATTCTCGTTAATCACACCCTTGCTTTAATTTGATACCTTTGAAATTTGAAGAGACTAGTCTGCTTTCTTGGTACCCAAAAGAAACCAGAAGACGAAGAAAATGATGCCATTTTATTTCTCTTCCTTCTCAAAAGAAAAGAATAATATATATGTATTCAAAAAGAAAGAAACAATTCGTACTCAGTTTTCAGGGCATCGTGCTCCAATGACTTGGTCCGTATACTTCAGTTGAGAATCAATCTGAGCAAATTATTACGGCTGCTCTCTTACAAGCATAATATTAACACGAATTATATGCATTTGTTTCCTTAGAAGGTATAACTTATTTTGATAGTCATTCTTTTCTTCTTTCAACATGGAATATTTAGAGTGCAGCTTCAACTTTTTATCCTTGAAAATTAAGCAAGTCTCTTAGAATGTCGCCGAAAAAAAATGAAAAGAGAGAATTTTTTTTTCAAAAAAGGAAAACCAAGATCAATTAAGTTTATTGTTAACTAGCTTTTAAAAGTCTCATTTTTTTTTTTCAATTTAGCCTACAAAAATATGTACAAAATTAGAAACCTATGATCCCGACTAAAGCCGCTCAAAATTTCTATTAGTATGTTTTGTATATTTTAATTGGGTTAAATTTACCTACTTTAATTAAGTGCAACAATCCATCGAATCATGTGGTAATTTTAAAGTAGGAAAAGAGGTTAATGAGACCACGACAGGCCTGAACAGACACATGACATGCCTGAAGAATTTCTCCATCCAAATTCCATAAGCTTTTATCGTGCTGTGAGACAAATGTGAAGGCAGGAGTCTGAAAGAAGAATAGAAGATCGTTAATGACATAATTAAAATTGATTTTAAAGATAAGTGATAGGTTTAGTGAATACTACTGACCTTGTGGTGTTCTATAAAACTTTAGTTCAGGCCCACTTTAAAGTGGGGTCAGACCCCCTCCTTGTAAGTTGTGTAAGATGCCTGCAGTACCAGTTATGTTTACATTACTTGACTGTATATTTCTTATTCTCTATGGACTATTTTCTGATGCACAGGCCCATCAGAGAACTTGAAGATAATTTTCTTATTTTTGTGGAGAAAGAACCGCATATGATCCAAAAAGTTCAAAGTATATAATAAAGCTTTTTTGATGGGCATGTCTCCAAATTCTTGTATCTGCTATTTGAGATATTAATTTAAGATGCTTTCAGGCATGTGTATGTTTCCCCTTCATGTAATAGAAAGAGGAAGAAAGGCTATTTCTGTGTTTGTATGATGAAGGCTAATTTTATATTATGGTTACCAAATAAACCAATTGTACCCCCATGCTAAACTAGCACGACAAGCTGGAAACAATAAAGAAAATCATGTTTATCTTACTAAAATTTACCAGAGATAGTAAGGACGGGGGCAATCTTTGACAAGTATGAGATGCAAGAAACCATCTGACAAGTGAGCATCAGCTACCAAACCATCAGGTGCTCTTTCATTTCTACAAGAAATGACAGCAGCGCCAACGCTGAGAAAGCATCCCTTTGACCTCGACCACTTCAAATCTTGGTTGTTATAGTTGTCAGATTTGCCAACTACTCCATCTGAGAAGTCTCGGTCAAATTCTGATAAAGTAGGCTGGTTGCATACCATGCAATTTGTGCAGCAGATTTGCTTTTACCGTCTCCTCCTGGGTTTATGAGAGGACTCAATATTCTGTGGCTCCAAATAAGTTGCTTCTGCTCGTAGGTTCTGGAAATGAGAATTATCAATTAATCAATTAAAAATCAAATAAGACATCAGATAACTGTAAATGGGAATTATCAATTAATCAATTACAAATCAAATAAAACATCAGATAACTGTAATTGTATTATTGTTTCTTTTTCAATTAAATTAGTTTATATTTCTTTGCTTAAACTACAAAAGAGGCATTTGGCATTCTGCTGCCAAACTAATGTACACAACAATATCATGGTTGGTCCAATAGACTAGTTATCACAGTAATCACCACCACCACCTAAATCTAGAGACTAAATGAAAGCAGAACAGAAGAAAAATGCCCCCCCCCCCCCAACCCAACCACAACTCTGTTTTTCTTTTTGCTTTTTTTTTAATGTAATAACCGATCTCGTGCCATGAAAGTGATGATGCAGATATACTCTGTTGTGCAATCTAATTAAAAGGTCCAAATTACACATTGATTTTTTAAGGGGTGTTTTTAAATTTTGGTCTGAACTCTGAACTGTTTTGATCAGACAGCCCATGTGCAAACTAGGGGATTTGCAGCGTAGTTTCTATCGAAATGGATTCAGAGTTCTATACTCCTATGGAGAATGCCATAAATTAGAAGAGTACTTGTACTTGAGAAAAACCATTGTTCCAGCATAATCATAGCGCATAGGACCCATCAAATGAAGGTTTTCACTCTCCTTGATAACATCTCCATAAAATCCATACCTGCATATGAAAATACAAAATTTTATTTGTAAAGAAAAGTTTAGCAATTTGTCGAATCAAAACAAGAATTCATGGAACCATGCCCAGCAAAGGAGGCAGCATAGCGTAGGGAAGGAGAATCCATGACAGAGGAAGGGCTAGTCTTCCATCTGATGACTTGAGCTATGTCAAGAGACATCATACTGCCTAGAATGATATGCATTGCTGATGTTACAAGGTCTCTTACTCTAGTTGTGCTGCATGAAAGAGGGAAATGGAGTTTAAACCGCGGGTAAAAAACTAATGAAAGTTGTGTAGTAATGGTTGGGATCAAATTCTATATTTTGGTCATTCACTGGTCACGTCAGGTCTGTACCGTAACAGAACATCATTAGTCAGAATATACCATTAGGGTACTCAATTTTGGTCATGCAATAGTTGTACTGTGCTGTCCGATTCAGAAAATGCGGTCAAAGAAGCACCGTTGTTTCCAAAGCAGGCTGATTAGAGGTAACAAATTCTTCATACCTCAGCAAAATAGCATCAGTCGACATAACAAATTCTTCAACACATTGCATGGTTTTCTAAATGTTACTTCTAAAGTCATATAAATATAGACAACATAAATTTATGTACCACAGTTACAATGCCATCTAGAGATCTAAGCTCTTTGTCAGGTAATGTTGATACTACATCATGTGCGTGTCCGGCACGCTCTGTCACCAACACCTGATTTTAGAAAAAATCAGTACATTTTTAGAAGAATATTTCCAAATATATTTTAGCATTTAACAAAAATAAATGTCATTTAGAGAATCTCTATATTGGAAGGTAATTCACCTACCTTTGTCTCTACTTTAGCTCTGTGGAATATAGGCGCAACCGTCTCCCATGTCTTTACTCCCTTCCGTGTTCCGCACAATAGATGTACTAGTACCTAAAAACAAATGCTGCATCAGTTAATGTTAAAAACTGGCATTATCACCTTATCTTAGGAGAAATTTACTAACTTTACCCCATTTTTATGAAAAAGAATATTTTCAGCTCTCAATACAATCCATGGCATAAAATTGTCTAGTTTTGCAAGTTGTTTTGACACCTTTAAGGCAATTTTCAGCTAAGGGGCAAAAAGGTTTTTACCACAACCCCACCAGTATTCAGAAGTCAATATAAGTATGAGTGGTGAAGAGATGAAGTTCTTTACTGGTGCACACCAAACTTTTTGTTATCAGTCAGCCTTAGGGGCAATTCAATAAACCTACCCACCTTTTTTATAAAATTTATTTCATCTTCTGGTTCTGAATTCTGTATAGCACAATATTATGTACATCATGCTTCTGGAATTGTTTACAGGCTTTAGTCTAAAACCGGAAGGCAAGACAGGCATTTTATTACAAGTTGAAAACATCTAAGAATAAACATCCTAGAATTACCAATAAAGCATGTGACAGTTAAAATAAACTTCAGAACAGAATAGAATGGAAGAATTCTATTGGTGATTCACAGATGATACAGGGATATACAAGTATGTATAAATGGAAAAGGATGTGGAAGAAACTGAAATAAGGTTCAACTTGGATGCCAGTAAAATTATGCCATTTTTCAAGCATTTGTTCTTGAACAACCACATTAACAGTGCCCACGAAATTGTAGTGCAATCCTAAAAGATGAAGTCCAGAAGTGTACCAAAAGTTTCTTTGGCCTCCTGTATCCATTCCTCATGCAAGAATTGAGATTCTTCAACCATGCTTGACATGTATTTAGGTCCTTGTGCGCAAAAACGTACTCTGATAGAATCCATGGGGCTGGTTGTTTCTTGGGTTTTACATCCCCATGTACAACAAATCGGTGCATCTGCATCAGAGTAACAGCATGAATGCATGATATCAGATGATAAATCATGTTAAGAAATTACTGGTTGGATCTTTGCAGAGTACCTTGAGGCTTATCATTTTTCTTGAGTCAGGTCATCAATTATTCAAGCTACATAAGACCAAGAATAATCATTTCAGCTTGCATGTAGCAGAGGGAAACACAAATATTTTTTTGACAAAATTGTTAATTGGTCCTATTGTGATGTTTTTAGCCTCATTTCAGCCACATAGACTTCTTGAAGGCAAAAAGCAAGACAAGAAAAAGAAAAGGAAAAGGCAACAATAACTTTATATCAGCAGCAAGTGAAGACTGAAATTTTCGCTTGTTCAAGCACAAAGCTTGAAACAATATCAAAAGAATGATAATTAGAAAGAAGGTAAGTCTCAAAATCTCACTAGGAGAACATTATCAAAAATATTTCTGCCATCTAATTTATTGTCCAAGTCAGGAATATCTGTAGGTTTCCATTTATGCGTTAGTAAATTGAAAGAGATATTTCTGACTTATAACATTAGAGTAGAAAAGGAAGAACGCCAAACTGACAATGTGGAGAAAAATAAAACCTCAACATAATCGCCATGTAGAAAAGTTGTGAAGACTGAAGGATCATAGATAGCACCCCAATCTTTTGGATCCATAGCATAGATATCTGAGAAACGAATTTCCAATTCTTTCACTGCTAGGATCTTAGCCCCAAGCAATCATTTGTGATAGCGTTCTACAAGCAATCCTGATAATTAGTTTAATCATACTAGAAGTGCAATGATACAACCAAAAGTGTAAACTATGGTCGGATGATTCATACATGATTAATTGTCAATTCGAAATTTTGATTCATGCAACGAATTAATAAAAGTTAGAACCCCCAAACCCACTAGTTTACAACCAAGATGACCGAATTATACCTCAAATGCCAATTTAAACCTGAATCGATTTAACGCATATGACACTGGCATGGTATCAGATGTTACAAATTATGGTCAAATCAAAGCAAATTGTAGAAAAATCTTAACGACTACTTCACCAACGAATCAATAGGAGAGCAGGATAATCCGTCGATATTGAGCTCAACGACTATTTCACCAACGCCATCCAAGAAGAGAGTCGGGCTCAGCACCACCTCGTCGTCTCTCTCCATTTTCTAAGAAGATAGAGGGTTAAGTAGAATTGAGAAACCAGCGTGCTTTCCTTCCTCCCAGTCGGCGATTTTTTAATTTCTTCCGATGGCTTTATACAATGAAAAAAAGAGAGGAAGTTATAAAAGGGGACAACCGGACAACTTGGAAGCGGCGCTGACTGACGGCGCCGTTGTTAAATGTTCAGGATCACCTCAGTTTTAAGGAGGCGGGGAGGTGCAAATATTTTGAACTAAAAAAATTGATTTAAAGTTTCTTAAATTATTGATTTTATATCGAAATTTATACTTTTAATAGATTCTAAATTTAAAATTCATATTTTTAATAATTATTATAAATCTTGATGCAAAATCAATGACTTTAGAGGACTTTAAATCAAAAAACTTTTAAAATCCTTTGTAACTCCATCACCTCCTAGTTTTAAAGGCAAGGGCCAACTCGATAAGAGTTGACCCTTTTTTTAAAGTACCCATACTAGGGTTGGATATGGTAAAGTACGGATAGATATTTTTATATTCATATCAATTAAAAAAATTTATCTATATTTTATCTATGCCTATTAAAAAAAATATTCATATTTTATCTTTATCTATTAAAAATTTCGAGTAACGATAGATAACGTATAAAAATAAAAATAATTCAATGAAAAAAATTATATGATTTAGATAAATAAATATACTAATAGAGTGTAATAATAATTAATATTTTTTATAAAATAAAAATTATATAATTTTTTTCTTGTTAATTGTTATAAAAAATATATACTAATTAATATATATATTTTTATATAATTTAATTATATATATTTATTAAAAATTAAAATATAAAATAATTATATTTATATATATTTAACTATATATATATTTATATAATTTACCAAATGGATAATGGGTAACGAAAACCCCTTACCCATATCTATATCCGATAAGTTAACGAAATTTTTTCATACTCATACCTGATAACTTAATGAAAAATAAAATATTATCTATATCTATTTTATCGGATATGATACGGATCGGATAAACGGTGAAAAAATACCATTCACAGCCATAACCCGTACCCGTACGTTCTTACTTCTAGTTCTACGGCTCCACCTGTCCCCATCGCACGAAATAAGTAAGTATTCAGATTATCTGCGGAGACGACGACGATATCAAGGTGTTAGTCATTAGACGAGGACAGGTGGCCCAATGGGATGGAGAGTATACAATCCGACCCCGCTTGTCATTGCGTTATTAGACCCAAGACTTGGGAGTTGGGAGATGTTTAAGATTTCTGCTCATTTCCTTACTGCTCGGCTGCTCCAGAAAATCCTGACAAGGTGGATACTATTTTTGAAGGAAATTCTGATTTTGATTATCAATATGCGCAGTCCGATTAATAGACGTTGTAGATCAAACTACAATTTCAGGTATTTTTGAAAAAAAGTAATATAATGTCTATTTTGAACTCCGTACTTCGGAAAATATTAACATAAAGTTAAAGTAATTATATTGAAATTATAATTTGGTCCTCATTAAATATTTTCTACGAGGGGGAGAACTTTGTGGAGAAACTGAGATGCATTTGCTCTATCGCAATAATTAGCGATAACAAGTTTACAATGAACATGGACTCTTCGATGAAACATTGCCAGATTATACAAGCTCCATTTTTCGTTTTATAACAACAAAAACACAAATTTTGCTTTATCGGAAGAAATAACAACGGCAGCAAAAATTAAGGGTGCATTGTTAAAAAAAACAAATTGGAAACTGATTGTCGAATTTTAGTGTTAACTTTTGAAATGTAAATTAGAAAATTGGCTTTGTAGCATCTTGATCAAACACAAAATCTATAGCATTGATACCCTCCTCATTTGATTAATATCAAAAGGCTTATGAACGACAAAATAAAAATGTTTTTACTTAACGTAGTTTTTTTATATAAAAAAAATAAAAAAATAGAATTATAAAGATGAAATTAATTTAAAAATTGCAAAAAATGATCCAATCTGCAGGCTAACCTTCAGCGTCAACTTTCGACGCTTATAAATTTCTGACAGTTTGTCAGAATTTAACATTCTTATTATTTTTTGAGAATATATATATATATATATATATATATATATAGTTCTCTATAAAATATTAAAATTTCATGAACATTGGAGCATCCAATAGAGAGAAAATAAATACAGAAAGATCATTAATTTTAGAATTTTGACGTATTGATACCTGCTACTTGCAAATGTTATAACTTTTCATGTATTTATCTAGTCAATGAGTTATTTATACTTTATGGAAAAGCTTATTGAAATATTTATAATATCAGTGAAGAACATTAAGTCGTATTAATGAGAATAAATTATAGAAATAAAAATGCAATGTGTATGCAGAGCAAGTAAATATCAATTCCCACATTAGGTTTTTATTTTCATACTTTTTTTTGTTCAAATGATTCAATGTTCTTCATTGATGTTATAGATATTTTAATATGATTTTCATAAAATATAAGAACTCATTAATTGAATAAATATATGAAAAATTATTGTATTCATAAGAAGTGAAAATTAGTATATAAAAAATTTAAAATAATGATCTTTCTGTATTTGAAGTGATTTTTTTATCTATTCATTACTTCAAAGTTTATGTAATTTTTGTATGTTATAAAGTACTTTGTTAGCTTTTCAAAGAGTATAAAAACGTTAAATTTTGACAAACAAAAAGTAAATTATGAGCGTCAAAATTTGACGCTGAGTTTAGTCTGCGGACTAGATTTGCGGCTCAACTTTTTTTTTTGAGTCTGCGGTCCTTTTTTTTTTGCAACTTTTTTGAATTATCTTCTCCTTTTATAATTTCAATCTTTTTAATTTGTTGTAAATAAAAATAACCCTACTTAACGAGAAAAAATTTTCTTGTACTATCAAATAAGGTTTTTAGATTGTAACAGAGTGTCAATTAATCGGGGAACTTCTAATTTCCTTTCACACGTTTCTTTTTAAAAATAATATCGTATATACCATTCAGCTCCATATTTATTTCTTCTGAATTGCTTATATATTACATTTCTTCTTCAACTTTTTTAATTTTTTTTGTGAGAAAGAAATAAATAAATCGAAATAAAAGTGCGAGCTCCAAATTTTGATTAGGACTAACTCTTTTTTCATTTCTTTTAATTTTTTTTCACAAATGTCAAAGTTATATGATAAATAATCATTAAATAATCTACTCACATACATAATATATAGAAACATCCCCCCCCCCCCCAATTTACATAGGTATTATATATAAAGAGGGATCCACTTACAATCAACCAATCAACAACACTCCTTTATTATATAATAATTTAATTTTACGATCAAATCATAAAAGCAAATTGTTGATCGTTCAATATACAAACGGATCGTTTGCAACAGAAACTATTGCATTCAAAATTAACTATGTTCATTGATTTTTCACCTTTCAATATAGTATCAAATGATTTGCAAATTCATGTATCAAATATTACATGTAATACTAATTTTTATTTTAAGATTTAAAATTAAAGTATTAATGTAATATGAAATACTGTTATAATGTCTGTCCTCTGATAACTTGTCAATATATATTTAAAAAAAAATTGAAAAAAAAATCTGCATTTCACATCGTCTTTAAAAACTCATTATAATTTATTGAACGACTTGGATCAAAATGCAACATTCTGAGATGATATAATAATATATTTTGAATTATTTCTACTTCGATCAAAATATAAGTATTTGTAGAATAAACAATCAATATATTGTAGACATCTCTAGTGCATACATATCTATAAATATATTTCATATTTAGATCTCATTAATTCGAAATTATTGGTTTGATTAGATTTATATCATAGTTAGGGTAATTCTAGTGTACAATCAATTTTATGGCACATTTTATAATTATGGTATATTTATTTGAAAAATATTGTTCAAATGTAAAATCTAAAATCATATGTGTGTTTCTAATTATTTAAATAGGATGTATAAAAAATTTTAGCCAATTTTAAAGAGATTAACTCCCATCATATATTTTACAATTTTGACGGTGAAATTTCAATAATAGTATGATGAATGATTGATTGATTAATCTTATTTTTTTTAATTTTGTATACAACCTATTCAAATAATCTATGATTTAATTTTTTATTTAAATAATATTTTTAAAAGAACATACCATCCTCATTAAGGGTTCCATCTTGTTATGGATTAATATCTTCTGTAGGGTTCGTTTGACAAATTAAGGAATAATTTTGAAAGAGTGGCAATTTTGAAAGAGTGATAGAATAGTGTCATTCTGTAAGAGTGGTAGAAGTGATATTTTTGAGAAGAGCGAAAATATCATTTGATAGTTGATAATCAGAATAGTTAAAAATATGAATAATTATGATACTAACAATGATGATGATAATAATAATATTAATAATAATATAATACTAATAGTATAATAATCATAGTCGTGATCATAATAATAAATCATAATCATAATATAATAATAATAAATAATCATAATCATAATCATAATAATATAATAATAATAAATAATCATAATCATAATCATAATCATAATAATAATAATAATAGTCATAATCATAATAATATAATAAACCATAACCATAACCATAATATAATAATAATAATAAAAATTATAATCATAATAATATAATAATAATACAATCATAAGCATAATAATATAATAGTACTAAATAATATAACAATAATAATAATATAATAATAATAATAAATTATAAGCATAATCATAATATAATAATATAATTCAACATAATCAAACAATAATCACTATTACGATGAGAGTCAAACCGGTATAACATTTATAACTTGATATACTGAATTAACACTCTTCCGTACTCTTCTACTTAATCTAAAATTCATTTGACAAATTAATTCGTTGAAATAACAATGCTATTCCTACTTTACATTCACATTCACCGACTCTTTAGTTTTCGAGTTGGAGAGAACTGCGCTCTCGGATGTTGATTCTCCTGGTATGTAAGCCAAAGAAGACAAAGGTACAAAGCCACAAATCAAAATCTAACTGAGGGTGAGAGCCTGAATTCGAAACGTTAATTCTCCCAACAAAAATTCCAAATTATTTTCGCCTCCTCCCAATCCATTTGACATTCTATAAAATAATAGAAAGTTGTAATAATATTACTATTTTAACGAATTAAATTTGCCAAATAAATTTTAGACTAAGTAGAAAAGTGCAGAAAAATATTAATCCAATATACTAAGCTATATGTGGTACATTGGTTTAGCTCTTATTAGAATAATGATTATTGTTTGATTATGTTGTATTATATTATTATATTATTATATTATTATATTATTATATTATTATTATTATTTTATTATATTATGATTATTATATTATAATATTATAATTATTAATATTATGATTATGATTATATTATTATTATATTATTAAGATTACGACTATGATTATCATAATTATGATTATGATTATTATTAATAATTATGATTATGATTATATTATATTATTATATTATGATTATATTATGATTATTTTAATATATTATTATGATTATCATTATAATTTATTATTATTATATTATTATATTATAATTATAATTATATTATTATGATTACAATTATGAATATTATTATTTATTATGATTATAATTATATTATAATTATATTATAATTATAATTATTATTATGTTTTACTATTATAATTATTTTATTATTAATATTATTATTATCATCATTGTTAGTATCATAATTATTCATATTTTAACTATTCTAATTAATAACTATCAAACTATATTTTCACTCTACCAAATAATAAAAAATATCACTCTTATATTGTTCTTTCAAAATAACACTGTTACATCACTCTTTTAAAATTATTACTCTTCCAATCCCATTACTCGATTTTGCCAAACGAAATTGTCCAGTGAAACCCTAACCCCTTGCCAGAGTGCCCCGCCTAACACACACAACGGCGTGGAAGCAGATCAGTGGAAGCCTCAGTGCCTATTCTCACTGCCGCTGCAAGGGGATCCTCTCAACCGCCTCAAAGCCATATTGCTCGTTTCTCCTCATTATCCTGTTGCTCGTAAGAAGCCCACTGTCCACTGTTCTGATTTAATTCTTCTACTGTTCTCTCATCCGAAAGGCAATGGCTTCCAAAGAAAGCTGTCGAAACGAGCTTAGGCATGCTGTCAGGCAGCTCTCCGATCGTTGCCTCCACTCGGCTTCAAAATGGTAACTTTTACTACCTAAAATAGTCCATACGAGTTATCCCCAATGCGAGAATAGTGGCTGAAACGGAGCCGTTGCTGCATATTTTAGCTCGGAGATAATGTTTACGGTTCTCATAAACACAATGCGGGTCATTCTTATGGCCACTGGCATTTAGATCTTTCAATCTGGACTGGAATACCAGCTTTTCCTTTGTTGTTCCTACTCAAATTAACAGTCAAGATAAAAATGATTGTCAATTGTGAATCAGGACCTTTATTCCTATTTATCATCTATTTTCCCTCTCTCATTGTTGTGATGGAAAGTTTGGCAAGTATTGTGCCCAAAGTTAACCTTGTGACCAGATTTGGAAAGCAACAAAGATGTATGGTAGAACTGTGTTCTATCTATCAAGAAAAAGCAGTATTTCATGCATATATTTCATTAGGGATAAAAGAGAGAATCCGCAATCCACCTTATTCCTGAGGCCTGGCTGCTAATTTGTCTCAGGAACACAAATTAACTTTTTTACCTTATCTACTTAACTCCAAAGGGAGTGACTATCCTACTCCGATTTTATATTGTATAATCTTAATCTAATTTCATATAAAGGAAAAACTTACCTGAAAAAGGATAATTTCCACAGACTCCTGCAATGTATCAGTTTTTCTATAGGATAAACCTATGTTGATATAAGACACCATTTATCCAGATGTCTTACAGGTTTTGCTAGCATCTTTACATTCATAACTTGCTGACCAAATTGGATAATTCCCACTATGTACTTTTCTGAACTCTTCACAGGGCATCTGAGCTCTTAGTTGGGATTGAGCCTGACACTCCCTCCTCCCGGCCGCACAACTCTGGTGTGACCCCTCTGTCATCAACACTACGACACCGTTTCCGTGCAATTGCTGCTGCGGAGTCGCCTACCACCACCACACCACCTGCTGGCGTGTCATATGTTAGCACGCCGGTTCCCTCCGATGATGTGGACAGTGATGACTATGATAGTTACCTTCTAGCGAAGTCATGCTTTGATTGTCGTGAATACAGGCGTGCTGCTCATGCACTCCGGGGACAAAGTGGAAAAAAAACAGTTTTTTTGCGGTGCTATGCACTTTATATGGTAAAGTGAATGATACTAAACTTGTTTTAAATTTGCATATTGTTGTTTCTTTTTGATGGTATACTTCCTCAATTGCCATCTTAGTGTTAGAAATTCTTAATTTACTCCTTTTAGATTGTAGAATCATTTACGCCTCTTTGAAACTTCAGAATTCTCGCTAAATGACCATGCAAATGAGTTCATCATTTTGTTTGTGCTGTGACCTTTTCATTTTCTATTTTTCCCATTTTATTTCTCATAACTCTTCTCCCTTTTGCTTATATTATGTAAGCTCAACATGTTCTTTTTTTTTTTTGGTTACTCATAGCATTTCAATTTGAGAAAATATTGTGGGTGGGATGAATTTAAGTATGGACCACCTAACCAAATGTATGGAGCTTTTAGATTTGTCATAATAATTTTTATTTTAGTGGGTCGAATAAGATGTTGTAGACATCATTTTCGTCCTCTTTCGTATCTAATTTTTGGAGATGTATCGGAAATTAGATACGAAAGAGGGCGAAAATGATGTCTACAAGATGACTAAACTTCAAGAAAGGAAGACAAGAGACTTCAACCAAGTTAAATGTATTAAGGATGAGGTGATAGACTTTTGGTGAATGATAAGGAGATTAAGAACAGATAGAGAGAATATTTCGACAAGCTATTCAATGACGAAAGTGAGAAAATCGCGATCGAGTTGGACGACTCAATTGACACCAACAAACGATTTGTTCGGAGAATTCAAGAGTCTGAGGTGAAAGAAGCTTTAGAAAAGATGAAAATAGATAAGACGTTAGGACCAGATGATATCCCGATTGAGGTATGGAGATGTCTTGAAGATATAGCAATAGTGTGGCTCACGAAACTATTTAATACCATTTTCCGGTCCAATAAGATGCCTGATGAGTGGAGAAGAAGTATATTAGTACCAATCTTCAAGAATAAAGGAGATATTCAAAGTTGTACTAATTACAGAGGAATTAAGCTCATGAGTCATACCATGAAGCTTTGTGAGAGAGTGATCGAGCACCGTTTAAGAAAACTGACAACTGTCTCTAAAAATAAGTTTGGTTTTATGCCTGGGAGGTCCAATATGGAGGCGATTTTCATGATAAGACAAGTTATGGAGAGACATCGGGAACAAAATGACCTACATATGATATTTATTGATTTAGAGAAAGCGTATGATAAAATACCGAGAAATATCATGTGGTGGGCGCTCAAAAGGAAACTAGTCCTAACAAAGTACGTTACCCTTATTAAGGATATGTACACAAATGTTGTGACTTGTGTCAGAGCATGTAACGGCGAGTCCGATACATTTCCTATTAAGATAGGATTACATCAAGGGTTAGCATTGAGTCCATATACTTTCACCTTAGTGATGGACGAGATCACAAATGACATACAAGGGGATATTCCTTGGTGTATGCTCTTTGCTGATGATGTGGTGTTGATTGACGAGAAGCAGAATTGGAGTCAATCAGAAACTAGAGTTGTGGAGACAAACTTTAGAATTGAATGGTTTTAGACTTAGTAGGACCAAAACTGAATATATGAGGTGTCAGTTCAGCGGGGGAAATTCAGATGACGGAGATGTTAGTTTGGATGGACGAGTAGTACCCATGAATGACACATTTCGGTATTTGAGATCGATGTTGTAGAGTGAAGGAGAGATTGATGAAGATGTTAGTCATAGAATAAGAGCTGAATGGGTAAAATTGAGACAAACATCTGGTGTTCTTTGTGACAATAAGGTCCCAAACAAACTAAAAAGCAAGTTCTACAGGACGACGATTAGACCCGCGATGATGTATGGCGTAAAATGTTAGACTACAAAAGGACAACACGTCTAGAAGATGAGTGTAGCTGAAATGCGGATGTTACGTTGGATATGTGGCCACACAAGGAAAGATCGAATCAGAAATGATGATATTAGGGACAAATTTGGGGTAGCACAAATTTAAGAGAAGCTAGTCCAACATCGTTTGCGATGGTTTGGTCATATCCAACGAAGGCCTCCTGAAGCAGCAGTACGCAGCGGTATTCTAAGTCGTCCTGAAAATATAAGAAGAGGAAGAGGTCGACCGAGACTGACATGAGAGGAAACAATAAAAAGAGATTTGAAGGAATGAAATATATCTAAAGAGCTTGTTTTGGATAAGAGTGCTTGAAGATGGTGATTCATGTACCTGAACCATGATTTAGGAGTTAGAGTCTAATAGTAGAGTTATAGACTTCATGTTCTTAGATTTTTAGGATTTTAGGATTTAGAATTTAGAAATAGATTTTAGAAATAGAGGTTTAGAAATAGGATTTTAGGATTTAGAATTTAGAATTAGATTTTAAAATAAGATTTTAGGATTTAGAAATAGATTTTATAATAGAGGTTTATTATACTATTATTATTATTATTACTATTAGCATATTATCGTCATCATTATCATCTTTATTTATTATTATTATTATTATTATTTTTTCTTTTATCATATTCATTATTATCATTGATATTTGAGATCTTTGATTTTATATTTTCCGATTGGGTTTCATTTCTAGCCTACCCCAATTTATTTGGGATTAAAGGCTTTGTTGTTGTTGTTGTTGTTGTTGTTGTTGTTGTTGTTGTTGTTGTTGTTGTTGTTGTTGTTGTTGTTGTTGGTCGAATAAGATGTTCCTGAAATTCAGGACACAAAATTTATTTCAAACTTCAACCTCAATCTACACTAAAAGGTGCATCATGTATTTTATATCCTTGCAGGCTGGAGAGAAACGGAAAGAGGAAGAATCAATTGAACTGGAGGGTCCAATGGGGAAAAGTGACTCAATAAATGCTGAGTTAGCGACTATAGAGAGAGAGCTATCCTCCCTCCACCGAAACAGGTCTATTGACTCTTTTGGTCTGTACCTGTATGGTATTATTTTGAGGGACAAAGGCTGTGGGCCTCAGGCTCTGTCAGTCTTGGTTGAATCAGTCAACAGCTATCCATGGAACTGGAGCGCATGGACTGAGCTCCTTTCTCTGTGCACCACCCTAGATATGTTGATGAACTTGAATTTGAAGAACCATTGGATGAAAGATTTCTTTCTTGCAAGTGCATTTCTGGTAAGTTATGAATTTTTGATCCAAGGAATTCAACACATGTAAACCAATTCCTTTACTGATTGGCCAAGCTCAAGCTAAAATCTAATTTAACTGTGGTTACTCCAATACTCACTGACTGGTTATTATAATACTGGACAATTGTATAGCAGTAGACAGACTAGGTAGTTTTGCACTGGATAGATCGTTTCTGTACTTACCTGGCTAGTACTTCCTTGTCCCTGGCTCCCAGCTGAGATATGATGACCGAACTAAACTACTACTACAACAACAAAACCTTTAATCCCAAATAAATTGGGGTAGGCTAGAAATGAACCCAATCCAAAATCATAGAGACCGGAGATCTCAAATATCAGAAATCAATGATAGTAATAGTGACAATGATACTGACAGTAATAATGATTAGAATAATGAGAATATGATGATGATATGATAATAATAATAGGAGTTGGGCTATAGTACTAGCATAACACATATTAACTCTGTGCTATGGATCAGTTCTTCACTTTGAAAATCATAATGGTCGATCTGAATCACTCAAAATGATTTTCATATAAATATCTAGTTATGGACCAAATTATGTTGTTTAGACTTATTTTATTATTTTTTAGATGGTTGGAAAATCACTTTTTTTGGATGGTTCATAATAATTAAAGCAAGTGATTTTCTAACTATCTAAAAAATTTTGAAAATATAAAATTTGATCTACAACTAGATATTCATACGAAAATCATTTTGAGTAGTTCGAATCGACCATTTAGACTTTGAAAATGAAGAACACGATCCACAACACGGAAATGATACGTGCTATGCATAGCATCATAACCCAACTAATAATAATAATAATACTAACAATATTACGAATATCCATAATAATAATATAATAATAATAGTACTAATAATAATATAGACATCCATAATATAATAAGTCTAATTATAAATAATAGTCCTAATAACTATGGTCACAATAAATCTATACTATAAAACTTACTCAAGTTTGTGTTGTGCATCATCATTTCTAATTTGACGTCTCCTTATATGACCATAAATCTAACGCAACATCCGCAATATGACTATACTCATCTTCTGAATGTATCGTCCTATTGTAGCTTAGCATTTTGGTACTATGCTAGGGGTGCTTATGGACTACTGGACTTAACCCATACCCTGTCTTGCCCCATAATATGGAGCAAATGGCCCTGCCCTTGATCAACCCATATTTATAGAGAAAAGTTCAGGCCCTGCAAAAACTGAGAGGTTGCATTAGCTTTTGTAAAACTAAAATATGGAACAAATATTAACTATCATTTGTAGCAATTACTAATCAGATCCATGAGCTCCAATCAGTTAGGAATTGTATCAGCTTAAATTAATTCACACATAATCTGAAAAGAAGTAATAGAAACGGATAATTTTCTAATGGAGCGTGTAGCTTAATTAAAAGAGCCTAGCATCTGCTTTGAAAATTATGAAGTTCAATTAGGAAACTGATACGGAGAATCTTTATATCAGAACTCTCATTGTACCAGAAATTAATTAGGTCATGGTTGTTTTCAAAGGAAGAAAATGGAAGTAATTATAGGACCTCAATTCCTCTAAACTTCTAGCTTTTTAAAAAATAATGAAAAATCTCAATGTGTAGTTAAATCCTGGAGAACCAATAAAAAAAGGATTGATCTGATAGAAGCTATGTGCGATAAAGTAATGTAGAATAATTCACCATATGGACCTTCTAGATGAACCTTACTACTGTACTGTTTAGTTAGAATGTTACATTCTTTTATTTAGACCAGAACCAATCACATTAAATAAATTCAACACCATACAACCAATCATAACTCACAGCACCCGTCAGAGTGGCACAATATCAACAGCACCATGCCTGTCAAACACCTCAGTTACTGCTTGCTTCTGAATGAAAGCTGTGAATCAGCCAAATGCCTCACTCTATCTGGGAAAAGAAGTGACTCCGACTTTTCTTACATGTTAGTGGTTTGATTGACAAAATGGCAGATAAGTTATGGGGTGCAGTGCACCTTACAAGAAGGGTGGACTGGCCATTTTTTTTCGTAGAACCATTGAACTTGGGCTGATCTGTCCCTGTGCTTGTTTGGCCCTAAATAATGCTAAATTACAAATCACGGCTGAGCGTTAGACCTGACAGAATTTAGCCCTGCACCATATTGAAACTCAAGGCTGCAATATTTTTAACCAAAATTGTACTTATTCTTATAGGAATTGAAGATGCATGAAGAATCTCTGGAAACATACAAACGACTGCTAACCATTTTTCGTCTTAGTGACTACATCCAAGCTCAGGTTGCCACGGTACACTACAACATGCGTGAATTAGATGAGGCCGAGCTTATTTTTGAAGAATTGCTTCGTACTGATCCATACCGCATGGAGTCCATGGACACTTACTCCAATATCCTCTATGCAAAAGAAAGCTTCTCAACTTTAAGTTTCCTTGCTCATCGGGTCTTTCTAACTGACAAGTATCGTCCTGAATCATGTTGCATAATGGCAAACTATTACAGTTTGAAAGGGCAGCATGAAAAGTCAGTTCTGTACTTCAGACGAGCTCTGAAGCTGAACCGAAAGTATTTGTCAGCATGGACCTTGATGGGCCATGAGTATGTGGAGATGAAGAACACGCCAGCCGCAATTGATGCATATCGGCGTGCAATTGAGATAAACCCGCGTGATTATCGGGCCTGGTATGGGCTGGGCCAGATGTATGAGATGATGGGCATGATGTATTATGCCTTGTACTATTACAGCAAGTCAGCGGCACTGCAGCCAAATGATGCTAGGCTGTGGAATGCAATGGCACATTGTTATGAGAGTGCACCTCTGAGGAGAATAGAAGAGGCTATCAGGTATGCTTTTTCCTCAGACTGGTATGATTCGTTTGATTCATGCATCTTGATTGAGCTGGAGGCTGCTTTTATTTTTGAGTATTGTTTTAACATGCAAGTGTGGTTCCTAGTTCCTACCCATACTGAAAACTATTCAAACTTACAACACTCTATTTTTTTTTAATCAACTTTGGACAATCAAGTTAAACACGGGCAACTAATTTATGTTAGCAGAAATAGCAAGGCTTTCCAAGTTCATGACAATTTTTCCCCCAAAAAAAAAAAATTAAAAAAATATCAAGTTACAAGTCATTTCTGTGTTCTTGAGCATTTAGATAGCTTGTCCGTTAAGTTCCATACAATTTGAGTATCATTTGGTAATGCACAAAAGGATACTATGGTTGTTTGTGCATGGTGTATATTTCATGTGGAATCCTAATTATTGCATTAAATTTAAATTAAAACCTTTTATGAAGAATGTACACAATTGTTGCAGGATTGAATCCTTCTATATTATATTGTCATCGTAAATTTATTAGAAGATATTTTCTGAATTCAGAAGTCATTTGCTCGTTTCACATGTTATAATTATAATTCACCTAGTGATAATTCGTTCTTTCACTACTAAAATTGAATAATGTTCTCTCTTTTAGTACTGTTATCTATGGTGATCTCTGCTTGGTGTGCATGATTTGATTGAAACCCCATTAATCCATTTTTTCAATTACTTATTTGCTTAATTTTTGCTCTATCAAAATTTCCTCAAAAGGCTAACAACAAACCTGTTCACTACCTGAGCCACATCATATCATGTACCACACCATACAATGTTTGCAGTTTGCCATACAATGCCATCATCAACCTTATCAGAATTGACTATTATTGTTCTAAAATTGAAAAGTTCTTAACAAATCTGGATCTTGACTCGTCTGGATTTTTATGAATCTTGCACCAGATTTCTTCTTTTAACCTGCATATCACAATCAACCTAAAATTGGTAAATGTTACTCAGGTGTTACAAACGTTCAGCAGACTGCAATGATGCAGAAGGGATAGCACTGCATGAGCTGGCACGGCTTTATGGGGAACTGGGCCAGGCAGACCAAGCTGCAGTTTACTACACGAAGGATCTTGATCGGATGGATGCTGAGGAGCGGCAGGGCCCAAACTATGTTGAGGCCTTATTTTTCCTTGCCAAGTACTGCAAGAGTGTTGGGAGATATGAGGAGGCTGAGCACTATGCCACTCGCCTGCTGGATTCCACTGGACCTGTATATCTTTGCCTTTTTTTTTGTTTATGGCGCCTTATAAAACATTTATAACAAGCACATATAATGTTTGGATGCATGAAAATAGCAAATATTCCAGAATAATAACACTATTCTAAGTTGGGGTGTGATCCAAACAACTTATTGCTATTCAGAACGGCTTAGATTAGCTGCTATTCCACTTTCCCAACAAAACTATGGAATAGCAACTATTGTGACTTCCATGAGAGAGAGAGATCGTTCCACTTTTTCAAATGTACAATCCAAACAAAACTAATTGAAGTTGCACTACATTGACACTATTCTCACACTAACCCCAATTGCTCTATTCTTGTTCTATTCTCATTTGCTAACCCCAATTGCTCTATTCTTGCACTAGTCCTTTCAAGATCCTAATGTCCCATTGGGTAAGTACATGATTAGATTCTATTGTAATTTCTGACAATCCTGTTTCCATTGCATCCAAAATATTGGGTACCTACACAATTAGCCATCGACAAGTCCTATATGTTGGTTGTTCTTTAATTTAATTAGGTTGATCCTATATTCTTTTCTTCTTAATACAATATCCGAAGAAGTAGAAAGAACAGTTTGTATTCTCTTTCTTAAAGCTGTAGAAGTTTCGATGAGGCTAAGTACATTGCACTGGATATTTGGGTGTAATGGACCTCCTTTAATTTTGGGTCTCAATTCCTGAAGTTTGCCAACATGAGGGGTTGCTGTCCTTTAGTAAGAATCCTTAGCAGCTTATAAGCAAAACCTAACCAGTTTCACACAAAGTAATATCATAAATTTATTATTCCTTTTGTCCAAACAGTAAAGAGCATGTAGAAAGGTCATTGTATGTTTTATGAGGACCAGTGATGTTCCATATTCAACCAGAGTGTTTCTGTTAGACGGTTACCATGTGAAAGATGTGCACATACCAACTACAGCTGGCACTTCTTAGTTGTTAATAAGTATGAGGTTTTCATTCAAATTACTGAAGGGGACTTTATGTACAAGGGATTTTCTCTGTTTGTTTGTTTATTTATGTAGCATTGCAAATTTTATTTTCTTAATAAAGCTGCATTTTCTTGGTTTTATGCAAGGATTGGTTTAGTTTAGAAAATTTCTAACTGTCCTGCTCTATGCATTATCAATGCTATTTTCCAAATTAGTCTTATTATAAGACACATATTGTTAGTTCATTAAGAAGAATCCCAAAGAAGTGGCAATAACATTCAGCAAACTATAATAGCAAATGAGCTGGAGCTGGCTTGAGCAGGGTCTTGTATTGTATTTGAGCGAAGTTTGCGTGCTTTAAGCAGCACAAGCCACAAGCTGAAAGTTCAGCTTGTAATAGACTCCAAAATTTCAAGTTGTCTTGGTTTAAATCAATAAAAGTTCAGCACATACATCTGCAGCTTGCCAGCTTGGGTTGTAGTTTGATTTGTGGCCATTTGAACCTTGTTAGTGTGCTCAATATTTGAACTTTGATATTTGTCTAACATAATTGCAAAATGACTGTAATAGAGGAATATTTCAGAATGTACCATATAAAGAACACAACCTTCTTTGACTCGATGTTAAGTGCTGGGTCAGCTCAAATTGGCTAGTTTATAATGCATTTCACTGCATTGGTAATTTTTTGGTTTTATTTTGAAAATTCAAGTTAATGTTATGCCACATGGCTGAATGAAACTGAACAAATTCATGATAGAGCAAAATATTTATCATGTCTGGCACTACCACTGATTTAGCAGCTGTTCATTTTGTTGTACCAAACTTTATTCTTTACATCCTTTCTTTTGTTTGCTGTTTTCTTCTTGAGAGGTGATGGGCTTATTCTAAAATTATTTTTTCGACGCCCTTCTGAGATTATTTCATGAATATACAAGCATGATGAAAACAAGAGGTTAATGTTGTACTAAATTTTTTGACCTGTCATTCAAATTTTCAGGAGAAAGAGACGGCAAAGTCAATCTTACGAGGTCTGAGAGCATCCCACTCTGATTTTGCATCGATGGATATTGACCATTTTGCCCCTGAATCATAATTTTCCTGTCTGAGAAAGAGAGATGCTGGCAGCCGCTGCCAATCATTAAAAAAAAAAAAAAACAGAGAGAGTAGACTGGATTTGAGAAAGGAGCTTTGAATTTGGATGCATGGAACACAGCACATACCACATGCAAGTCTATAATAGCTACTTGTACCCAAAAAAAAAAAAAGAGGGAGAACTGAATTTCATGTTGTACAAAAAAGATCCTCCTGATTCATAATGGTCATATGGTGTCTGTCATGGCATTGATCCTAGGGATTTGGCTCCAATAATCTGTTTCGTATGTGGTTGACATCCGTGAAATGTATAAATGTGATTCACAAGAAATTTGTGGGCATAGCCGGGATAGCTCAGTTGGGAGAGCAGAGGACTGAAAATCCTCGTGTCACCAGTTCAAATCTGGTTCCTGGTAAGACAAAAAAAGATTGAGTAAAAATTAATTCTATTATTTAGAAAATATAATTCTATAGAATTATATTCTATACAATTAGAATATATTCTATGTGCTATGAACACATAATTTTAATTTCCTTGCTGTCCATTGAAGGCTGGAAATTCTCAGATTCTCTGATTACTACGTTACAAACATGTTGCTCAATAATTCCAAGTTGCATATTCGAAGTTGACATCGTGAATTAGATAACAAACATCTCGTTTGAGATGATGGGCATTCTCTTATAGATTCCCTATCCTCTCATCTGCCAATTGATGTGCATTGAGATTTTCTCTCACAGGGATATTGATTGAAAACTGGGTTGCATTTTACTGCTACGTGATGCTGAGTCCAATTTTACTGCTAGTTCCAAACTTGAAAGCAAATTCAAGAAGATTTAGATTACCCGGTTGCAAATGTTGTGGATGCTTTGCACCTTCCCTCATCGAATACTATTTTGATTGTTAAACTCGCAATATATGTAATAATTTTTAAGTTTTGTTATATATATATTAGCCTTTATTTGTTTCTGTTTGTCCATAGAATAACCCACGAAAATTTGCTGAATCAAACAATATATAATATTTCGCATTGCTTGAATAATTTCAATATATTTTTACAGCAATATCAACTAGTGAATAAAACAACTTGATGTGCCATGATATGATGTGAAAAATACGAGGTGTTCCGGTTATGTGACGTGTTGTGATATGATTAAAATATTTCTTTGACGTGACATATCATAATGTGTTGATAAGAGCCGAATTGATATACAATTATTTGAGAATTTTATAGGATTGAATTTAGAAAATTTGATAAAAATATTTTAATTTCGTTAGTTTAGGCTTAAAGTACAATTTACTTTCAAAAATTTAATGTTTAATGTAGGAGAAAAGAAATGAAAATGAATTTGGAGCAAAAACTAATGAGAATCGATGAAAATATGGATTTTTAAAGCCATCTGCAGTCCGTGCGGACCCTTTTCAAGTCCGCATGCGGCCTAGGGAAAAACAATTTTTAGCAAGACCTTCTAACAATTATTTACAATTTCTGAGAGATCCGCTTGAAGTTTTTCAGCGTTCTTAGACTCATTTCGCTCCTGAAAATGAGGAGAATAATCATTAGGTCATCACAACCGAAATACATCACTGAAGAGGCGAAAAATAGAAAATACTTGGTCTGTTTATAATCAAAGACAGAAATTTTCTCTCTTTCTTCTCCAAACTTCTCCCCTTATTCTCTCTCCTGTTGTTTGTTGCCTCATGGAAGGCTAAACTCATTCTCTCCTAGGGTTTAAGGTATATAATTGATACTTATGTCATTTTAATTCAAATTATATTGTTATTTATATGATTGCTTTGTGTTGATCTTTGTTTGTGAATTTTTTTGTATATGATCTGATGAATTGGTCGATTAATTGCTTATTTAGGTAGTGACCAATATTTGAATTTGTACAAAAATCGACCAACTCCATGTTGTATGCAAAACCCTAGATATGAGACTAAGTATTGAAATGAGACGTTGATTGCCTGATCCAAACTAAAACTTAAGAAAATGATTTTGTTAGATGTCTTAGTACATTTGGAGATCCAGGTTTGAATCTTGTTGTTGAGTCCATTAGGAGATTAGACGACTTGAGTATACAAACTGGCCAATCACAAAAATTAGTGTGCTTAGGGTATGCTACAAAATAAAATTTATCATGACATATAGTAACATGATAATTTTTAGTTTAAATTGCATTTAGGATTTACATTTTAATTACATATAGTGATAATTTTGGATTTATTTAGAAATTTTTTTCTAATACAAGAAATTTAGGAATAAGGGCCAGGTATTTCTTAAGAGATTTTTGAGGGTCTACTTTTCAAAAATAACAACATCAAAATCAAACAAAAAAGACTAATTTTAAAAGAGATAATTAGGCAAGGAGTTTATTAGCATTCATAAGAGTTAAATTTAAAGAAATTTATAATTTCAACGAATGATTCAATATTTTCTCAAAATGTTTTTTTATCTCCCTACAAATAATTTCTCAACATTTATTTCTTTCTTCTTAGCTTCTAGCTTTTTTATTTAGAGAGTTGTACAGTTTGTTTCGAACTTTTTAAATATTTGTTTGGGAAGTAAGAAGCACTAAAAAACTAAAAATTGTCATCTGTTAAGTAACCGAGCTCATTTATATGCCTCGTGTTTGAGTTTGCGTCAAAAGACCTTAAACGAGAATAGAGAATAAAAAATGAATAAAAATGTTTCTACTTTTTGTCAAAAGGTTATACGTGTAATTTTATTTTTATTTTTAAAGTACACAATGTACTTCATCTCCCCTTTGTATCTTTTTTCTTTCGAGAAATGACCCGATCATTTGATGAAATTATAAAATTTTTCATTTATAGATTTTGAGGATCTAATAAACCCCATATTTGATTAACTTTACCAAGAGAGTCTTATTTATTTATGAATTTTAAACCCTTTAAAATGGACTCGACAACCTCTTTAAATACCCTTATGAAAATTACAGATACTTGTCTTTGCTTTTAAATTTCTTAACTTAGGATATTTTTCTTAAATATTATATTTTGGATTTTTTTAGTTAGAATAGTTAGTTCCGAGTCATACCATATATCTTGAGATGACTTTGTTTGGAGACAAATAAAAGTTTAAGCTGGGAAGACTTGATTAGAGTCAAATTGATACAATTATTTGAGAATTTGTAGGGTTAATTTAGAAAACTTAATCAAAATATTTTAATTTTATTCATTTAGATTTAAAGATCAATTTACTGCCAAAAAGATAATGTTTAATGTAGGAGAAAAGAAATGGAATAAATTAGATGCGATTTGGAGTAGAAACAAATGAGAAACGATGAAAGTATCGACTTTTGAAGTCATTCACAGTCTGTGCGGACCCTTTTCAGGTCCGCATGTGGCCTGAGGTAGAATAATTTTCAGCACAATCTCCGGACAATTATTTATAATTTTTGAGAGATTCACTCAGAGTTTTTAGCGTTCTTGGGCTCGTTTAGCTCCTGAAAATGAGGAGAACATAATCATTAGGGCATCACAACCAAAACACATCATTAAATAGGTGAAAATAGAAATTATTTGAACGGTTGAAAATCGGAGGCGAAAAATTTCTCTCTTTCTTCTCCAAACTTCTTTACTTGTTCTCTCTCATGTGTATCTATTTCTCTTATTCTCTTGTTGTTTGTTTTCTTCATAGAATGATAAACTCATCCTCTTCTAGGGTTTAGAACATATAGTTGATACTTATATCGTTTTAATTCAAATTATGTTGTTATTTTTATGATTATTTTATTTTGATCTTTATTTGTGAATTTCTTGTGTATGATTTGATGAATTGGACGATTAATTGCTTATTTAGGTAGTGACCAATACTTGAATTTGTACAAAAATCGGGAAGCTCCATTTTCTATGCAAAATCCTAGGTTTGAGACTAAGCATCGAAAGAAAACGTCGATTGCCTGAACAAACCGAGATAGAAAAACAATTTCGTTAGATGTCTTAGTACCTTCGGACACTCAGGTTTAAATCTTGTTGTTGAGTCCATTAGAGATTCGATGGCTCGAGTATACAATCTGACGCGTCACAAAAATTAGTGTGTTTTGCCACAAAATATAATTTGTCCTAGATAGGAGACTGCACCATGAAAGTATACATATTTTAAATTAGGATTGAAAACCCTCAATTATAATTGCATAGAAAATAACAAATTAATTTGAATTAAAATAGCATTTATATTTAATTATAGCCCAAAAGTCCAATGTGAAAAGACAAAATACCCTTAAAGTTCATCCAATTTACCAAAACGCCATTGGGCTTTTTGGCCAAATTACCGAAATACCCTTGGGCTTTTGGACAAATTACCAAAATACCCTTGGAGGTCATCATGGGCTTTTCATGGGCCTTTTTGGGCTTTTCGGATTTTGGGCTTTTTTGATTTTGGGCTTTTAATTATTAATTAAGACTTTAATTATAAATGGGCTTTGGCCCATAATTCAAATCCATAATTAACATTTAAAATCCAAATCAAATATATATAATTGTCAACTACAATTATATTTTTCTCGGTTGTTGTTTCTATTAATTTATACGACGTGTCCAACACGTTATAAATTCAATCGATTTTTGCTTCTTGTCATCTCTATGACAAATATAATTATATCATATATAATTAATTATAACCATCTTATTATTAATTATAAACAATTCATAATTAATCAATAAGATTCTCCGATTAACTCCTATACGGTGTGACTCGACAGATCCGTGTTATGTTGGTAAATAGAGTTAAAACCGTTTTAACTTCTATAATCATAGGAGGCATCCGAGAATGCACTATGACCATCCAATTTACGATGATGATGATGTCTTGTACAATATCATGATCCAAGTAAACTATTTACTTGTGTTTAATTCTTTTGTCTCATATCTATCGATCAGTTTCAAGGTAGGTATGTGTCATCCTTGCAAACTTAATCTTTTCTTGATCCCGAGTAAATTATCAAATATAATTACTCTTGTAATTATCTTGCTAGCAGATAATCTTACTCTATCAAGGGCCCAATGATGATATAACTCGTATAGAAATACGAGGGACAATAGTACTTTTGGCAAACCATCTCTTCCTCCGCATAAGTTATGTATACCGAAGAGCTACCTTTATAGCCACCTTTTACGGATAACGTTTGGTAGAAATCACACACATACATATCTTATGTAGGAAAGATGAATACCTCATACTTTAGAATTTAATACCGAACGAAAACATTAATGACACGAACACAATTCCATTTAATGTTTCATTCGGGTCTATCAAATACGATGTTCCGTGAACATCTATCTATGTGATTAAAATGACAACTCTTTGTCTATGGTACGTAAAACTTGACCATCATTTAATCCACATACTAACACGATAACGGTTAATTAGTGTTCGCTAATTACCTTGGTTAGTGACTTTTAAGAGTATATTCTATATTATGAAGTTTCACAATTCCAGTCATGAACTCGGAATGATTCATAAATTCAATAATACTCAAGGAAACAAAATATCGTTTAAATATCCAATTCATGAACAAAACTTTATATAACAAATTTATCGTATTATTGACTTCAAGATTATTACAAACTAACAGAAAGCTCTAGGACTTTTCTATTTTCTGAACTTTCATGAATGGTAGTTCTTTAATTTAGGATAGCTTTACTTTTCTATATTTACTTTAGAATAAAAATTATAAATTAGATCACTAACTAAATTTTTATTATTGAGATAATTAAAAATTAAATAATCTAGTGTCAAAAACTATCCCTGTGGACCGAACCCTAGTTAAACTATAATCGTTAGGTTTATATGCTTATAAATCCGACAATTTATTATATTTTAGAGCATATTTTTCCAGCACCTCACTCACGTCATGTGTCAAAAAGATGAAGGAAAAATATGTCATGCCTATGACATGACATGCATAAGACATGTCATGATTGGACACTCGTGTCATATCGTGAAAATTGAAAATAACATCACACTTGATTTTTTTGGCAAAAAAACTTTGCATAAATCAATAAATAATAAAGAGTCACACTTAAAAAAAATTCAAATTTATGTTTAATTAAGTTACTATTTTATTTTGTCTCAACTTTTTTGGCGACTATCACAATTTATTTTTAATGAATCAGCAAGTTTTTAAAAGATAGTTAAATAAGAAATTTGTTTTGGCTTTTACATGTCTTGCTGATGTCAAGATATTTTTTCCTGAAAAATATATATGGTAATATAACATTGGCATCACTGAAAATAAAAAAAACAATATCAAGGTAACGAAAAATTAAACAATTAACGAGCTGGGTAAGAAATCGTGGAATTGCCGTGGGTTCCACGTTCATTTTAGATTTGTTTGTGCCGTGTCATTTTGTGCTACGAATTAAAGAGCCGTGGGATATCAGATTTTTTTTTTTTTGAAAAGCAAGCAGCAAAATTGTGGTTGACGACACCTATAAAAGAAAACAATAAGTTTAACCATTTATTATTGTTAATAATGTACATTTTTTTAATTGCGGGAAAAAAATAATTGAACGTATTGACTAATCATGATTTAATTAGAACAAATTACATGTAATATTGTTAGTAAACATGGGCTTTTACTGTGCCTCGAATCACTGTGCCCCCACATGGATTTTGAAAAATAGTATTTTTCGGTAATGATTTCAGTAATTTGTCTTCCATGAAAATTTTTTTTGTCCTCCCTGAATTGTCTGATTATTTTTATTGAGAAAAAATATTTAATATCGTGTGTAATGAAATAATTATGCAAAGATATCAAAATATAAAGTTACGTAAACGAAAAATTTCTTGATTATCTATTTATTTTGAGCTTTATTTTGTTGTTATTTTTAATATATAAAATATTATTATTTTAATATTTTTTTATTAGGTAAGAATATATATTTAATTATTATTTTTTTATTTAATACCCGATTAGTTAATGAGTTTGAACCCGATAAGCTATTACAATTTGATAATTGCCCCCTAACTAAAAAATTCTGCATCCGCCACTAGTTGGTAGGGACAAAGGGAATCGTGTTTGCTTGCACGTATTGACAATCAACCATGTTACTCAACAAATACAATATTATTGACAATCAACCATCCGCCACTAGACTGGCCTCTCTAGATGTTCCTTTTTAGATTAAAAAAAATAAGAGAAAATCTTTTTCTCCCCGGACCCTTCCTTTCTCAAATAATCCCCGCACTATCAGTGTTCATTTCGTTTAATTAAGTACGTACTAATTGAGCCCGATATCACATATATATAATTTTTAAAATATTTTTCTCAATTATATCTGACGTGTAGCGCTTTCTTTTTGAATTCTCTTTTTTCTTATAACTTATGATGTTGAAATGTGTTTCATGTATTATAACTTTGATGTTGAACATAAATTAGAATGTTGTGATATTGAATATATTATTATGCTGATAAAATTGTATAAAGATGTATTTAAAATATACTTGCTGCTTTATGAGAAAATATTATTTTGTGAAGTTTAATTTTTTTTCGTGTTATTTAGTAAATAATTGAAAGAAATCGTATACTCCAGATAATCACATATAAATGATATTTAAATATTCAGAACACATATCTAAATACCTAAATAAAAAATCTAAATACCTAGATATTATACTTAAATACTTAGAACACATATCTAAATACCCAGAACAAATATCTAAATACTCATTACACATCTATAAATACCTAAATAAGAAATCTAAATACCTAGATATTATACTTAAATACTCATAACACATATCTAAATACCCAAAATAAATATCTAAATACCCATAACACATCTATAAATACCTAAATAAGAAATCTAAATACCTAAATACGTAAGAACATATATCTAAATACCCAAGTGAGAAATCTAAACACCCAGAACACATATCTAAATACCTGGGACAAATATCTAAACACCCGTAACACATATCTAAATACCAGTAACACATATCTAGATATCTAAGTACGAAATCTAAACACCTACATATTATATCTAATTACATATAATATATTATTATGCATGCATAACATATATCTCAATAACTAACATAAGTAATTATATAAAAATAAAAATCTAAATACCTATAACTTTTTAAATATTACTTATATATATGTACAATATAACTACATAGAACAAGGGATTGACGGTCCGAAAATTATAAATTATCATGTGCACTTTTATGCTAATGGTTTGTACACGGCGGATTAATAATCGCGCGCAGTTAAGCGAAACTTTCTGAAAATGAAAAGTCATTTACGAGGTGATTTTTTAGAGATTATCGCTGGTACTGTTAGTTAGTCGCGTCCAAAAAATAATAATTGAAGAAGCTAACTATTGTCCAGAGATTGATCGCCTGAGCCTTGTCCAAAATTTAGTAGGAAAATTAAGAATTTTGGCGCATAAATTTTAGCTTACCAAATGTGTGATCTGTGCATCATTACCGATCGATTAAAGTATGTATATGAAAAGTCATTTCTGACTCGTTAAAGTTTTGTAGAGAAAGGTCACATTTATTCCGATCAAGAAAAACTTATAAAAATTGCACGCGGAATTTTGGTGTTTTCCGAACTTATTATATATTTTTTTAACTAGGATTTACCCGGCGATTCATGATGGGGTTGTGCTCTTTAGTCTTTATGGAGGTGTTGTTGATTATTCTGAAAGTGTTAATCAGATCATTTTTGTATCAAAACTTCAGAAGGAAAATATTGTCAACTTCAAAGTTATAAATCTATTAATTATTCTGCAGCAAGACTTTAATTGAGGCTACATCTACCCACCCTGTACAATAGTTGCTTCTGGTTATACAATCAAATGGAGAAACTCAAAAATAAATTCTAAAAGGAAAGTGTAGGTATAAATTAATTGAACGATAAAGCACAAACAAAGAAAAACTTGTACCAATAAAAGGTCGAACATGTGAGAATGTGACTACCACAATATTAAAGAATTGTCCACAACAAAAATATTAAAAATAAACAATGACAAATTATAAAATTATATTAATTAACACCTAAATAAATGAGCAAGAAGATAATGAAAATAAATCTAACTATGATTTCGAAAGCATAAACAATTAATCATTTTGGTTCGAAAATGATAACCTATCTCATTTTGATCAGCGCATTTCCAGAAATACAAATAAAAATACCTTTGAAACAATAAGGTATTATTTCGCGGACATTAGCACTGTGTAAGCTCATTTTGTCATTAGCGATGGCCGAATGTCCAATTGAACAAAATTGTACAACTAATCCTGTTGGCAATTAAATTTTCCCAAATAATTCTCAATGATCAGTTATGGCTATATAAGGAAAAAATTAGCACAATAACTTTGTAAAAAATAAATAAATCTACACCAACAGACATGTTGATGTTTGATACTAATTGAACAGAGGGTATCGACAACATACCTGTTCTTAATTGGCAATTAATTGACTTGCATAATATTGGCAATTAGGATTTTTTTCTCTTTGTTTATTAAAATACGGAAGTGTCACTTATATTATATTTTAAAGAGAACATTTTCTCTCTCGCTCCTTCAACCTAGAAAATCTTATTCCGTACGACTCATATGTCCTTTATCATATTCCTAACTAAATATCTTATTTACTTATCTAAATATATAATTCACTTATATAAATATCTAAGTGTTTTTTTATTTCCCAAGATTTTTTTCTCTCTATGCTTTAACATGTTTTTTCCCATGCACTCTTTTGTATCTCTCTTTTTATTATCATTAACTTTTTCTCCCACGTAAATTTAATTTTTTGAGATATTTCTCTCTTGCTATTTTTTTTACCGACAATTTATATAAATACATAGTCTCATATATATATATATATATAGTAAAGCTAGCGTGCTTCTAGGAGCACGAAGCCTCTCCGTGATCCTAACTCTAAAAATATATCAAATGATTTTTAAATTTTGATTTATCACTCTCATTAAATTCTTCATATTAAAATTATATGGGGTGTAAAAATTTAGAGTGTTTTGAGTTTCCTAAGTCACCCTTTTTAATTTTTCAAAATCAACTCTAAAAATAATAATAAAATATTCAATGTTTATACATTATTTTTAAAAATTATAAAGAGTGACTTAAATAACTCAAAACGCCCCAAATTTTTGTACCCCACAAGATTTCAATATGAAAAATTTAATGAGAATGATAAATCAAAATTTAAAAATCATTTGATATCTAAATACCTGACTCATTTATCTAAATATCTGCCTCAACTATAAAATTACCTTCGGGCCTTGAAAAAGGAAAAAAAAAAAATCCAAAGTTAAGTTGTAGATTAAAAAAAGTGATTTACAGATTGAAACAATTTTCCAAGACATTATATGAAAAATCTAGCTTTGATTTAATTTCTTGTGATTTTAAGATTATTAACACTGGTCATTCATTATTCATCAACCATAATCATACATATTGTAAGGTTTAATAGTTGGACACCTAAGAGGTTAGATGGTGCAAGAATATAAAGAACCTTAAAAGAAGAGATATAAAATCATTTTGGATTTAATGTTCAAGTTTAATGATAGCAAAATAATTCTCACAAAAATATAGCAATTAAAGAAAAGAAAGATCAAACAAGAATATAAAATTTAACGGAGTTCACCATGCAATACCTACTTCTTCAGTACTCTCAACCTCTACAACAATTAGAATTGAGCCGAAACACTAAAATAAGTGAACTTGACCTCTTATACAAAAATGAGATGTCAAGCTTATCGGTAACAAAGAGTGACAACACACAAAAATAAACAAAGAAGTGACAACACACTAAACAAAATAAAGAGTAACAACATATTTAATTCTGGTGAGTCACAACACACTCAAGAAAAATAATAATAATTGATCTCGTAGGATCAAGTTAGAAAACTAGAAAGAATTTAGATTGAGATTAAGATAAAAATTTGGTTTATTGAGTTCTATCAACTTATTAGATTTATCTCTTTCATCTAGTATATAGCTTATGAGTTCTCCGAAATTGAGATTTAACATTATGAAACAAGTTAAGTGAAAATGAGAGAGTAATCCTTTGTATAGAGCTTTTGAAACTAATTAAGAATTGATTTTCATTGTGAGCCGTTATAACGACTTGATTAATTTTGAGGTCATAATAAGAAGTTGGAATTTCTTTCTTTAAGGATTGGGAGGGGGTCAATGTTTTTTTGCTAATATTATTGCCAGTATTCGATACTAGATTATTAATAGCATTATTATACCTTCTTTATTCATTGCGGGGTGGTTATTCGTCGTATGTGTTTAGCTTACGACATTTTTGATTCTCACTAGCTCTTATCTATCAATGAGGAACTGAACTCTTTGACATGACAAAAAGAGGAGGGGATAAGAAATAGATTAGATTATGTCAATAAGGGAATCTTGATTCGTTTGGCCATTTTTCTGTATTTTGGAGCTTCGAATATAGGCTAGTAAGGAAAGTGACCCATGCCTATCCGTATATTTACCAATTTTGGCTTTCAACTAGATAAGCCTCTCTCTAAAGTGGGTTCAGGTTAACAGGCGAGGTAACCGCTAATATATGTTGCACTGAGGATGGATGGAATACGAAAACATTGAATCAGACACGTAGTGGTGAAGTAATTGCTTCTTAATTTCTCAGGACAATTAGCTTAATCCCTTTGATTGCCAGTGTCCAGCCTAGTGCAGCAATTTGAAAATGGTTGGAGTTGCCACCTTCTTTGGTCATTGAGGCTTGAGTCTAATCGCTTCTCGAAGAAAGGATTCGACTTGAGCTACGACACGAGTAAAGGACTAACAGAGCTGGGTAAAGCTCTTTTTGAAAAAGGCATTCGAAGCTGTCAGTATCTAGAATTTATATCCACTGCCGCGCAACATCGTACAACGCAGCACGTGGTCCGTTCGATCACTTTGAAATTTATGCTAATTCGAATCTCGAAATGATCGAACAAATCACGTGCTGCGTTGCACGGTACTTTGTAGTAATGAATCAACACTCAAGTATCTAAGTCTCCTTCCCTCAAAAACTTGATAAATTGTTATGTTAGAATTAATTATTATTAATTACAATATGTATGGGCTTATATATAATAAATATATATTATATAATGGACTATCAAATTATATCCGTAATGAAGTGATCAAATTCTGTATCGGATTTATTATATGTCATGAGAAGTGAGCATTTTAATGTATAAAATGCGTATTAATGACTTTATGATTCAGTGATGGTCTGAATTATATAAAGTCTGATAATAATATAATTATGCTATTGATCCTTGTAGAACACAATTATAAATAATTTTTTGATTAAGCGGCAAACCCGTTAAGAGAGTTTTGGATCCGATATGGATCCGCTAAGATATAATTGCTCTCAGTTATATGGACATCCATTATATATATGGATACTGTTGGTTTTCAAAACTATTCTCATTTCTCCATTTTCTGCCACCCTTTCATTTCCCAACAGTGATCCATCTCTCTCTAAACAGAGTTCTAGAAGAGAAAAAACTGTCTATACCGGTCCTCTCAATCACCCCATCAGATTAGAGGAAGATCGCTGAAAGGTTAAAGAAGTCTGGTGATCAACGGGGTTGTGTCTCTCTAGAAGATCGACAGCATAGAACAAGTTAACATAATTTATAATTAGGAGTTCACTAGAGGATCACGGTCATATAGAAATCCTAACAATTAGTATCAGAGCATACTCTAGTAGAACTGTTAAGATCTGATGACTGATTTGAAAATTTCTCAGAAATTCATACTTTTAATTGAATCTGTTATTTTAATCAAATAGTTATGAATAATTCGAAAATATGTAGATCAGTTTGTTAGAATTAAAATTAAGATTGATAATCGGTTTCGAAAATCAAGTTTATCAGTTTATCAGAATTCAGAAAATTAAAATATTTTAGAAATTGATTGGCCAACAAAGTAATCCGAATTATATATGATAACTGTCGAATTTCATGATTATGTTAAGAAAGTGTAAATTTCTGACTGTATTCCACTGTGATTATTTTCGAATCATGTTAAAATCAATTGTTGTCGGTTATGTAAATGGGACCGCCGCAGTTAGGAAGCCCATTTTGTATTTGTATGTCTAACTTTTTTTTGCAGAAGGGCTATGAGATAGTATCACTCTGTTGTCTACCAGAGAGAAGAAGTGCAATATCTAATGATTATATTGTGTTCTTTCAAGAAAATGAATTCAACATTGGCATGATGGAGGATGATCCTGTCACTCTCCGTCAGACTTTAAAAAGTGTGAATTCTCATAAATGGACTAAAGTCATGGATGAAGAAATAAAGTCAATGTATGACAACAAAATCTGGAATATCGTCCCTTTACCTGAAGGTGTGAAGCCTATTGGTTGCAAATGAATATTTAAGACCAAAAATGATTCAAACAATGTGGAAAAATATAAAGCACGACTAATTGCTAAAGAATTTACACAGAAAGAAGATATTGACTTTACAAAAACTTTCTCTCCCGTGTCAACGAAAGATTCTTTTAGAATTATTATGGATTTAATGACACACTTTGACATTGAATTACATCAGATGGACGTTAAGACTGAATTTCTCAATGGCGACATTGATGAATGAAACAAGCGTCTTATCAGTGGTATTATATATCGCAACCACCGAATTACGAGTCTGATGACTCGAAATAGATGGTTTACAAATTAAAGAAGTCTATCTATAGACTCAAACAAGCGTCTCGTCAGTGGTATTTCAAATTTCATTAAGTAATTATCTAATTCGGATTTGAGCCTAACTTGATGGATGAATGTCTATATCACAAGTTCAGTGGGAGAGTTTGTATTTCTGATTTTATATATCGATGACATATTGCTTGTCAGTAACGATAAAAATATTATGCGTGAAACTAAGAAATTTCTTTTTAAGCATTTTGACATGAAAGATCTTGGCGAAGCATCGTATGTGTTAGGCCTTAAAATACACAGAGATCGAAATAAGGGTATTTTAGGACTTTCACAACGGACATATATCGATAAAATTCTCAAGCGATATGGTATGGAAAATTGTAAACCAGAAAATACCATTGTTGCTAAAGGAGACAAGTTTAGTCTTGATCAGTACCCAAAAAGCAGAACTCGAGAAATCAGAAATGCATCAGATTCCATATGCTTCCTTAATAGAAAGTCTTATGTATGCTCAAGTGTGTACGCGTCTGGATATTGCGTATATCACATGAATGTTTGGTCGCTATCTTAGTAATTCTGGTATGAATCACTGGAAAACAGCCAAAAGGGTACTAAGGTACTTGCAAAGAACAAAGAATTACATGTTAACATATCAGTGATCAGACAAGTTTGAGGTCATTGGGTATACTGATTCCGACTTTGCGGGTTGTGTGGATAGCTTAAAGTCAACATCCGGTTATATTTTTATATTGGCTGGGGGAATTATTTCTTTGAGGAGTGCAAAGCAATCCATGATTGCCTCTTCCACCATGGCAGCAAAATTCATTGCATGTTTTAAGACATCGAATCATGAAATATGGCTAAGAAACTTTGTCACAGGGCTGCATATTGTGGATACTATTGAGTTATCACTTAATTTATATTGTGACAATAGTTCAGAAGTGCTGTATTCTAACAACAACAGGAGCTCGTCGAAATTCAAACATATCGACAATAAGTTCCTTGCTGTGAAGGAGAGAGTTCAGAGTTGACTTATAAGTATTGAGCATATTGGTACAGCTTCCATGCTAGAAGATCCACTGACACATGGAGGTTTGAACCCATGATTTTTTTTTTAGATCATTTTAGTTAGCTTGAGCTACAAGAACGTTGGCGCCTCCAATGGATAGTTAAACTCTCTTAATGGACAAACAAACAAAACAAAACAAAAGAGAATGACCGGAGCAAGAACTTGCCAATGGGGCACAAATTTTCCCATCATTTAGAAAACTCCTTTAACCATAAATTTTTCTTGCTTAAGCAAAATTGCTCCCTAAAAGAAGTGGTTTAGCGAATTTCACAAAAAGAGAGGATCTTCACCAGTCAATTAAGCCTCTATCCAGTTTCCTTTTGATTCTTAATAAATGAAACCTAATCATTCTGAAGAGGGCTTTAAATTACTGTTCATGAGCACTCCACTAGATTGAAGGGTCACAATTTATCAAATAGCAAGTGAAGGCAGAGAGGTATTATACTGGCAAGCATGTGCATGCTTTATACTAGCCTGAATGGAACAACCGAACAAGGAGATCAAGGGAAAAAAGAGAGGGGAGACTAAGTACCATTGAAGGAAGCGCATCATGACATCACCATCTCCAGTGGCGCCACAGGCACCGACTTCATCATCAGCATAGGCTGAGGATCCAGCAATTGGACCATCTCCAACTCTTTAATATAATTATTGACACTTCAGTTGCAGGCTTAATACTTGCAATTAGGTTGGATCACGATGGAGGCATAGCAGGTCCCAACCAAAATGACCAAATTAAAGTCTAAATAATGTAGTGATCACATTGAAATCAGGTTAACAGTCCTCAGTTTTATTACCAATACCAGTCAGAACCTCAACCATAACATATAAATAATCATTCAAATTCTGAAAACCATGGAACTAAAAACAGTTATAAATGATCATTCTTGCTTCATGGCTCATTTTCTATTCATGAAGTTGACGAGAAATGTACTGGATATCCTAGCACATATATTTCATTCAGAACCAGTCTAAACATAAGTTCAGTAAAGCTCTTAACAAAAAGAGGGCACAGGAGTCTAGAAGAACCAATCATTAAGGTTCTGAAGTTGCTATCGTTAAGCCATATTTTTCTATATTTGGTGGTTTATGCACTAATTGGACATTTTAACCTGGTCAGGCTTAATAATAGTCCAAATTCAAATCCATAAGAAAAAGGAGACATTTTAACCTGACAGGAATTTTAAATGTAGCTCGCTTAGTTGACGTGCCAACTGCAATGCGTCCCCACTACATTGGAAAAAAAAGGAGCATTGTTTCATTCTTCAGTAGCTAATAGTATAACTTTTAGGAAACATTAGGCCAAGTTTTCATACAAATAAAAAAGCAAGATATGTTAACATCTTTCAGTTATATTAGTTAGAATAATCAATGCAATTATTACTTTATCAATGACAGCCATGGAGACGGTATCATAATTATGCCGACCAACAACATTCGATCATGATGTTCCAAAATAGTTTTGCCCCTCAGCCTCTCCATACAAATTCAATCACAAATCTCATTGAGACATATTTTTTAAGATATCAGTGTGGAAAAGATTAAAAAAAAATTGTCATAATTACACTGTGTACCGTAAGGTATAAGGAAACTTAAAGGTAAGAATTTCATTACTCCATTCATGATGAGAGCATCTAAAGTTGTTTCTCCATTCTCATCTGGACTCCCAGTCTCCCACCAGGCCCCACTATACAAAGAATCAAGCAGAATTAGTGGACAGATACAAAAAGATCACAAAGAAGAAGAAACCATAGCTGCAAAACTATTTTCTATATGATTGCTTATCATTAAACTAAGACTTAATTGAGGCTATTTGGGAGTTCAACTGAAGAAACAACCTAACAACTCCAAGTTTGCTTACCATGAGCCAATGATATATGCTTGTAAGCTTGTGTAGAATTGAATATATAAGATTTTAGAAACTCGAAACTTCACTAACCTGTGCCATCACAGCGTAACTCTTCACAAGCTGAGCATCCCTCGATAACCGCATCAACGGCCGATGATCCTTTCTTGTGCGCTGATCTCCACGCAGCTCGCACTGCCTCCTTAAAAGGCCGTGTGGCCACCACTAAAGGATAGACTGGTCCCTGCTTGCGCCTCCGCTCTGCCTCCAAACCCTGATCCACGAGCGAAATGCAAAGGAATTTAAGGCATCGATTGTGTTGCAGGGTATGTTTGGATGGGACAGTAATAGAGAAATAGCCGCTTAGCTGCTGTTTTTAAAATAGGAATAATAGTTGTATATTCAAATATAAATTTGTTGTTTTGAAATAATAAAAATAGTTGTTATTATGTTATTTTATGATGGTGATGAAATAGTTATTGTTCTTTATAATTTTTTATTATTATTTTAAATAAATAATCTAAATAATATTTCTATCATTCAAAATAACATCACTTTTTTATTATCCTCATGCTAAATGAAAAATCACTATTTTTTTATTATCCTCATTTGCTATTTTCAATTCCTCTATTCTTGCGCTATTATTTGCACGATTCAAACATACCCTAAGAGAATAAAAGGAAAGGGAAAAAGAAGAGCGGAGTATACGGTTGTGTATGGAAGGACAAGTAGAAGAAGGTAAACAGTTGAGAGACGTTTCAGAGCCATGATGACTTGGTGAGTTCAGCTCCAAGGTCATCTTCTAGGACTGGTGGAGCTCCGTCTGAGTGTCTTATCATGACGGAGATACCTGTAGGAGGGGAGGGATCCCATTGACAATGGGTTATTTTGAAAATTTAGATATTAAACTTTTAAACAAAAATTTAAAAAATTTTAAATAAAAATATATATATATATATATATATAGAGAGAGAGAGAGAGAGAGAGTAGAGATACCGTGAGCTTAACTCAAAAAACATATTAAATCATATCGAAATTTTAATTTATCATTCTCATTAAATTTTTTAAATGAAAATCTCATGGGATGCAAAAATTTGGAGCGTTTTGAGCTTTTTAAGTTATGGTTTTTAATTTTTGAAAATCAGCTCTAAAAATAATAATAATATATTCAATACTTGAACATCATTTTAAAAATTTAAAAACGGTGACTTAAAAAGCTCAAAACACTCCAAATTTTTGCATCCCACGAGATTTTTATATAAAGAATTTAATGATAATGATAAATTAAATTTTCGAGATGATTTAATATTTTTTTTGAGTTAAGTGTTTTGAGATTATTAAGGCCGTTTTTAATTTTTTAAAAGATGTTCAAGTATTGAATATATTATTATTTTTAGAGCTGATTTTTAAGCTCACAGATATCCGCACTCTCTCTCTCTCTCTCTCTCTATATATATATATATATATATATATATATATATATAAAATAAGGGATCAGTTGATAATGGATTATTTTGATAACTTTGATAATGGATCTCTAAAAAATACAAAAAAAATCTTAAAAATAGAAAAATATTTATGGATGTGTTCTTCTACCTTTAGATTTATGATCACTCAAATTTCATACAATTTCATTATCGTTTGATAGTCCATCAAAGAGCATCAATTTTTCATATAATTTACAATGGCTCCAATTTAATGATGTTTGATGGACTATCAAACGATAATGAAATTTTAATGACCATCAATCTAAAGGTAGAATAATATATCTATAAATTTTTTTCTATTTTTTTAGAGATCCATTGTCAGGGTTGTCAAAATAACCCATTGCCTCCGTGATCCCTTCTCTCTCTCTCTCTATATATATATAGTAAAGATCCCTTGAGCTTAAGCTCACAGAGGACTTCCGTGAGTTTAACTCAAAAAATATATCAAATCATCTCAAAATTTTAATTTATCATATTCATTAAATTCTTTATATGAAAATCTCGTGGGATGCAAATATTTGGAGTGTTTTGAGTTTTTTAAATTATCGTTTTTAATTTTTAAAAATGATGTTCAAATATTAAATATATTATTATTTTTTTAGAGCTGATTTTTAAAAAATAAAAAATCATGAATTAAAAAACTCAAAACACTCCAAATTTTTGCATCCAATGAGATTTTCATATAAAGAATTTAATGAGAATGATAAATTAAAATTTTGAGATGATTTGATATATTTTTTGAGTTATTTGAGGCCTCCGTGAAGTATCTTTACTATATATTTTATGTAATTTCATTATCATTTGATAGTTCATAAAAAATATTAAATTATAATTATTATAAATTATATAAATTTTAATGGTTTTTGATGAACTATCAAATGATAATGAAATTATATAAAATTTGAAATACTATCAATCTATATGCAAAAGAGAACATATCTATAAATTTAATTATTTATTTGTAACAAGATTATCAAAATAATCTACTGTCAAGGGATCCCTCCCCTTTATGCTGTGCTTTTGAGCTTGAGAAGAATATAATGGATGGAGTAAGAAATAATGGAAAGAGAGGACGGGTTAAACTTTGTATCACTAAAATTGATGATGAATGATTTGAAAAAAAAAATGAATAGAAGAAGTTTATCCATTAATTCTTTTTCACCATTTCTCACCTCTCATAGTAAAGCTCGAAAGCAAGTTCTTTTGTGGCTCTTTGTTTTCATTTCACCGGCCCACTCTCATTCACCAACTTAGGAGCATAGCTTTAGTCTATCCGTATTTTAATTTTAATATTTGAGAGGATAATAATATATTTTTATCGAGAATTAATTTTTGATCAGTGACATAATATAATGCTCTATGTATAAGAAGTTGTAGCTTTAAAATCTATTTGAGAGTTATTTATGAAATTTAAAATTTGACTCTTATTTTTTATTTATAAAAAAAGTAATGTACTTCTATCTCTTTCTCGAAACAAAATTCTGATACTTTACATTTTTTTTTATATTATGAACGCTGAAAAAATCAATTTGACCTATAACATGTCCGCCTTTACTACGTTACCATAATTCTATATATATATATTTATGTCTGTGTTATACAAAACCATTACAAAATTCAAATGTTGTGGTGCTTAATTTCTTTGTTTAATTTGAAATAATGTGCTTTCTAAGTAAAAGGAAAACATAAAATACCTCCGAACATTTCTAATTAAATATTTTTATCTTTATATTTGTATAGGGGAGCTAGTCTTGCTTTAAGGCAAGAAAAACAGAATTGCTAGCAATTTTACATGCTCTTAATTTTAATTCTGACATTGGGGATATAGTTTTGTGGGGGTTTGCATCCGTCAGGTCGATTTACAGTACATTCTTTGTATATGATGATAAATTTTCGAGGTGTCAAAGCATCGTTGGCTGATACTGTTTGGCAATTGCATATACCTTCAAAGACTATAAGAGATTAAGATGTTTATTTGGTTAGCTTTGCGTGGTAAGATTCTAATAAAGGATGCTTTGCTTCAGCGTGGATGGCACGGTTCTTCGGCCTGTGTCTTTTGTTCACAGACTGAGACCATTGATCATTTATTGGTTAACTGTTCTGTAAGCTTTAAATTTTGGGTTCCAAATCTGCTGTTATTCTCGGAGAAGAATAGAATCTCGTTATTTATTTCAAAAAAATAGAATTTTTTTTTAAAATTGAAAAAAATTTATAGATATATTTTTTTTACTTGTAGATTGATAACCCGTCAAATTTCATATAATTTCATAAATATTTGATACTTCATCAAAGATTATCAAATTTAACGGTCTTTCACTAATATTTACAACGGTTCTAAATTAACGGTCTTTGATGGACTATCAAACGTTAATGAAATTATATTAAATTTGACAGACTACCAATCTATAAGTAAAATAACATATTTATAAAAAAAAATTCTATTTTTAGAATTTTGTTTCTATTTTTTTGAAATAAATAACGGGATCATATTCTTCTACAAGAATAACAACAGATTTGGAGCCTAAATTTTGGACTGATTTTAATTTCTTTAATCCTAAGGGTATTTTCTTACTTTAAGGTCTTTTCAGGAATTATGGCAATCTACATTATCTTTATCTAAGGATAATAGATTATATGCTTAATCTCTCATTTCAATTTATGGGTGGAATATATGGAAGCTTCATAATTCGGTTATTTTTTAAGGGGCAATTTTAAATCTGGGGCGATCTTTTTATTCTACGGTTTTGTCATAATTTTCTTTTTTATACAGGTTTGTCAAGTGATTTAGGCTCTTTATATCAGTCAACTGAGGTCATCTTAGATGCAACTGATATTCAAGGTGTGCTGCCAGTGATTTCTACATCGGATTAGATTATTTAAATGTTTTATTTACAAATACTAGGTATTTGCCATATTCTACTTTTTTTAGTGTTTTGGTAGTGTACTGAGCCAAAAAAATATTTTCATACTTGGAATGATGTCTGAGAAGAACAGAGTATTATATTTGTACTAATTCAAGCTACTCACAGATCAGACCCAAATTAGGCCCAATCATTACAGCCCACAAACGCGCTGTCCTCCCAAAATCTCGACCCACCTAAAAGAAACCGCCGCTCAGAAAGAAAAACGAGACAGAACAAGAAAAAGAACGATTCAAGTCCAATTCCGAACCCTTTCTCTAGTCCACACCCTTTCTTTTTTTATTCTACCCAAATCGGCCGAAAAAGAGAGTGATGAGTCAAGAAACGGAGGCGATCGGAATCGGAGATCAACGGTGGGTTTGGTGGGCGGGGGCCAGCACGGCACAAGTGGCAGCCGGAGTAGCGTGGTGTCGCCGAGGTTACTCCGGTACGGGCGCCTCCATGCCTCTCAAGGCATTCGCAGCCGCCTCCCTCTTCGTCTCCTCGGTTGCCTCGGCCGCCACCGCCTCCTTTTTCGCCTCCGGTTTCCAGTCGGTAATTTCAGATCATTTTGGCGATGCATTTCCCAATGTACCCTCCGTTGTACTTGGCGTTGAACTTTTGATTGATTGTTGATTATTTTGTCGAAACCAGCTGGAGGATGTGCGAGAAGCTGGGGAGAGATTTCGGAGATGGATGGGTGCGCCGCCTAAAAAAACTGCGAGATGATTTGATTCTATATTGAGGAGGTTAGGATCTAAGAATTCATCGAAAATTCCCCTGTAATAAAATTCATCAAAATGGTGTCTTGAAAATGTTTACACTTCCAAAAGAGGGAAGGTTTCTATCTGTTTTTCGTCATTGCTGGCAGCTGCTTCGATTTTAAGCAGTTAACTAGTGAATCGATTCTTGACCAGCGTATATGACGTGGGAATCGAGTAACTGTGCACATCAAGTGATCAAAGGAAGAATATCTTTTTCTAATTTGGTGGAATTAAGTCTAGCTCTTGTAGCACAGATTCTCAAGAGTACAAAAATTTTAGAAATCATAACATTTGAGAATACTTTGGTATATGGAATTGATTGACAAAAGTAGATTGACCACTACTGCATAAAAAGAAACTTGAAAAAATAATATGCCACATAATATGTCAATATTAGTACGTGAGCACGAATTCAAATTAATGTATGCACACGTAAAAATCTAGAAATTAAGGCCAGTAATGTTAATTTTAGGATCTTAAATCGGGCTCAAGTAGATTAGTTAGAACGAGTGCACACATGATACTTAAATGCATTATAATTGTATTTTGTTCATAATATTTTATGCATCTATTTGATTTTAGTATAAATAAAATTGAATTGGTGTTTAAGACTACTTGTCGGTATGGATTATCTTAGGATCTGAAAATATGTCCACGTTGGTTAGAAAACCTTTAAAGTACAACATAAACAGTTAAATACATTGTAAATGGATTGCACCAAAAATTGATGCGTAAAATTTAATTTTATTGTTTTTTAGAACAATTATTTTACTTACATGTAGACAACAAATGTTAGGAATTATCTTTCAGTATTTGTGATTTAAGGATATTAAATGTGGTATTGCAAATGTATTTTTGTAGCATTTTATATATTAGGATGGCACTCTTTTATTTTAAATAAGGACGATGTATTGGATTGATATTCTTTTATACTAGTTAAATTAATTTTGGACCAATTTTCTACTGTTCATCTACATTTTACAACAGTGAATGCTGCAGTAATTTAAAGATTGAAAAATATTATGATAGAGGAAACACAAATACTACTCTAGATTTATGTATAACGACCAAAATATCGTTATTCAATTTATGATTGAGATTGTTGATTTTATAAAAGCATCAATTTAGATTTTAGTCAAAAAAATTTTGTCTATTTCATTTGCTATTTTTTTATCAATGCATTTATAGAAGATCTAAAAAAAAGTTTTATACCAAATAAAGTAAACATCAATTATTATTAAGTTTTATTGTAAAAAAAGAAACTATGCATTGTATAATTTTACTAAGAAAAAAAAAGATTATTATATTTGGTGCATGATTTTTTATTAAATAATGAATTAATTTTATTTAAAAATTAAAAAGCCTTTTAATTGATATATATATTATATCTAAGTAAAATATATTATTTTTACAATGAAATTAATATTAAATATAATTATTTTATAAAAATAAATTGTATATCAAAAAATAAATATCAATTACTATTAACTTTTATTATAAAAAAAACTATGCATTGTACGACAAAAAACTTGCTTATAAAAGAAAATTATTATATTTTATACATCATTTTTTACTAAATAATATATTAAATTTATTAAATTGTTTTAAGAATCTTTATAATTAATTTAGATATCAATTATAATAAAATTAATATTAGATATAAATATTTTTAAAGAAAGAGAGTTCGTACATTGAATGTACTGAACGGGTTTTATGCTAGTCTATATAAAGCTTGGCAAGTGGATCCAAAAAATCTACGGTGGAGGTTCATTTTCAAAATGGCACTCCAGGTGCATCCATATCCTTTCAGTTACTGGTGGGATACTGGGATCTCCAACGTGGCTATTTGTATTTTTTTTTCTGCTGCTCTAGTGGTCAAATTAGTATTTTAAAAACGGGTCGGGTCGGGAGGTGATGGGTTTTCACGAGTCGACGGATTTTAGCGGGACGAGTTAATGGGTTAGTACGTGATGGGTTAGCACGGATTCATTTTGGGGGTTAGATCGCACCTGTCCTAGACCCATCGGGTCGGACGGGTGACGGCGGGGCGGGTCGGGTCGGGAATGAGACGGGTCGGTCGTTTTTTTTTTTTCAAAATTCAAAAGTAACCCAAAATAAATCCAAATAAATTCTCAAAAATAATTATTAAAAATATATAAAAAATTATATTCTTGACCAAAAAAAATTATTTTTTCGGATTTTTTTGAATTTTTCGGGTTTAACGGGTATTGGGTCGAGTCTGCACGGGTTTCTCAGGTCGGAGAGGAACGGGTCCAACGGGCGGGTCGAGTCCAAGATTGTTTTTTTTCGAATTTTTTTTGCCCACACCCGTTCTAGACCCGTCTGTTCTAACAGGAACGGGTTTTCAGCGGGTTTGACCACGGGTTGGGTCGCGGAGATGGATCCAATGGATCGTGTCTAGACCCGTCGGGTATTTTTAAAACACTAGGTAAAACCTCATCCGATTTCTTCATTCAGATTTAAATTTGATATGATTTGATTTTTAGAAAAAAAGTAGATTGATTTGAGTTGATTCGAATCCGATCTTATTTGATTTGATCTGATTCGAAATTAATAAATTACAATTCAATCAAAATTAATTTAAGATTTTAAAAAATCAACATATAAATTGATTCAACACGATCCGATCCGATTTTTTTTTCAAAAAATCAAACTGATCTGACCCAACCTACTTGATTACCAAAATTCTATAGATTTTCCAAATTAAATAATATATATTCTAACATGTTTGATGTCATATAGATTGATTGTGATGATCCTTATATTGGGTTTGAAAATTTTCTAGCCGTGAATTATTTGATGGATGAAAGTGAAGAACTAGATGCAGTATTAAAAGATAGAGATAGAGGAGAAAATGATGGTGACAATGTAGCGGGATCAAAACAAAATAAAATGTAACCTTATGTTGGTATGGAATTCACAACAATATATGACACATTCAGTTTTTACAATATTTATGATGGTCACGTTGTGTTTAGTGTTTGTAAGGATAGTTGCACAAAGTTAACAAAAGTGTGCATTCTTATAGATTTGTTTGTTGGAACGAATGATTTTTAAAGAGTCAAATAGCTGAATAAAAATCTACGGGAAGTTCAATAAATGAGAAAACAGCAGAGAGAGAACACAAAAGTACAAAAACTTTCAAGGCATATTTAAAGGTAAGGTTTTTAAAAATCGGAGTTCGCTTGTGCTGTTTGATTTGTTTATTGTTTAGTTTTGACTTTATGACCTCAATTACTTGTACTATAACTTTGATTTGTACTATTTTTTTCAAACTTGGTCCCTTCATACTTGTACCGCAATAAAATCAATATAAAATCAATGACGGTGTATTAAATTATCTTATTTTTTATGCATATTGTATTACTGCTATATTGCTATTTATCCTTATTCTTTCTCCTTGAGCTCTAACTATGTGTAAATGTAATCTCAAATAAAGTAATATTTTTTTTTTACAAACTAGAACTAACAAATCAAAGCTGATCATAACTAGTGTCTATCTAATGAGATTGATATTTATAGCGGTAAAAATAGTTTCATAATTATGATTTTATTATAATTTTGTGCATTGCTAAAGTAATAAAATTAGCAAGAAGATTTACATATAAATGAAAAATTATCTTGAATCATCATAAGGGTATTTTTTTATTATAATTTTAATTAATTGTTAATTTAATTTTTATGAGGATAATATTAGTTATGGGTAAATATCTAAAATTTTGATATTTTCAGGGATAATTATCCAAGTTTCAAATTTAAAGAGGTACATATCCAAATTGGAATGTGTTGAAGGGTATATATATAATTTTGTCAATATTATACTACCCATTGTAATTTCAAACATAAATTACAAAAAAAATACAAAATATTAATTATAAAACAACCATGCATATAAAACCAAATTTAATGATTCTTCTCATTTCTCAAATTACATCTTTGCAGCGAAATTGTTTCTTTCTTATGGAAGGATTTCAGATTCACTTCATCTTGTTTCTTACAGATGTTTTCAAATACACAACATCACACAAAGCAAGAAAGATGCTACTATCCTGTCACACTCACATGCATAAAATTCACATTCTAAATTGTTATCACTGTGAGACAATCATAAAACATGAAAAATCACATTTCTTACAAATTTATTACAACATCATGATTGAATTGCAACTTTTTAACTCTCCGTCTTCATTTCTGATTTTAAATTAACAAACAAACATGAAACAAACAATTAGACGATATAAAATAGCATGTGACAACAATAATTAACTCCCTTACTGATGCTGATGCTGGTATATGCATAGTAATACAATAATAGAGCATCTAGATTTCCACTGGCACAACTATTGTCATACACATCACTCTGAAAATAAAATTTTGCAATAAATTGGAATTGAGATAGGTTATCTAAGTTATTATCATGATTTGTACCAACTCAAGCAAGCCCATATCACATCGTATTGAGATCGAATAAGGAAAACAAAATGAAAGGTAAAGAGGAAGCTGCTGACCTTGATAGGGAGTGTAATTGGGAGACACAATGGTGAGTGATCAGGTCGCAGTGATGGCTACTGTGAATGATAACAACAATAGTGAGTGAGATTGAGAGAGGTAAAAGTAGAGTAGTCCACCAGAGGTGTGCCAATTAGAGGGGAACGTGGCGGATCTGAGGCGAAGTGCGTGGCACGGCAACAGAGACCACGATCAAAAGATCGACCGCAGAGGAAAATTATCAAGAGAAAGAGAGCAAGTTGTGTAATGAAAACAGAGAGAGACTTGTTTAAAGATTAAACGAAGCAACTTCGTTATTTTTTGATCGAGCGCCATCATCAAGCATGGATCAGAAGGAGATTCAATGATTAGCAATCACATAACACACTTGCTACTGTGCTATGCATAGCATAGTAATCTGATTCTTTAATCTTCAATTTCTTATTGGATTTTCTTTTATATTCACACATTATATTTTTCTGACTGTCTTTTTTATCTCAACTTTTTTTCTATTTTGATTCTTTTTAGAATAAAAATAATCCAAATCCTAAATGTCTATATATATTTTAAATTTTATGCATGATCTTATCCTATCAAACTTTATTTTATCATTATTTTTGAGATTTGTTTTGAAAATCCAGAAAAATAGTTAGAAATGTTCAAATGTTTTCCTTCGGCCTAAAAAACCTCACAAAACCAAAGTTTAAATTACAAATCTAATTCACCCAACATAAACTACATATTCAAATATTATTGAATATTAAAATTGATTACATTTGGAGTTTTCTAACTAATTTTTTTATTTTTAAAAAATGTCCCCAAAATAATAATAAAATAATGATAGGTACACCTACAAAATTTCCATCTTTCAAAAATCCAAAAAAAAAAGTTATAAAGCTCCAAAAATAGTAAAATTTGGTATTCAATAAGTTTTCAATATCTATATTATTGAGGATTAATTAGATTGATATTTTGAGATTTCGGTATATGAGATTTGAAATTAAAGCAAAACCCTTCTTTGCTTCGTGAAGCATTGTATTTTGATAATTTTGACAATAGATCTCTGAATAAAAAAAAAAATCTTATAGATCTTGTATTTATAGATTGATGGTGATTAAAATTTCATATAATTTCATTATTGTTTGCTAGTCCAACAAAAACCATCAAAATATTATGCACTTTGTAACAGTTCTAATTTAACGGTCTTTGATGGACTATCAAACGATAAACAAATTACATTAAATTTGAATCACCATCAATTTATAAGTAGAAAAACATATCTATAAGTTTTTTTTCTATTTCTAAGATTTTTTGTGTTAATTTGAAGATCTATTGTCAGGATTGTCAAGATAACCATTATCGAGTGATCCTTTCCCATATATATATATATATATATATATATATATAGAGAGAGAGAGAGAGAGAGAGAGAGCGGGGGGGGGGGATGGACTATTGTAAAAACGTGTGGAATTATTCATATGAAAAAAATACAAAAATTGGAGTATTTTGTATTTTTAAAAAATAGTCCTAAAAATAATAATAAAACGAAATTCAAAAGAGTGGCGTCCAAAAACTCAAAATGGTCCAAATTTTTATATCCTACAAGGTTTTTTATGAAGAATTTAATTAAAATTATAAATTAAATTTTTTGCATTTCATTGCGTCGATATAAATACATTAAAAAATATATTTTAATATCTAAAAAAATTTAATTTATGATTTTCATTAAATTATTCATATGAAAAGAAAGAAAATAAAAAAAATTATATCTTCATGTGAAAAGAAAGAAAATAAAAATGATTATAATTTAGTGATTAATGTATATTTCAATCATGGATACATAATTAATATAAAATAAATATAAAATTAAGAGAAAAATTATCATTCAGAATTTAAAAAAGTTAAAATTCATAATTAATGACTATATATGAATATAGCTATGTTCTCTAGGAGCAAATAGCCCCTCCATGATCCTAGCTCAAAAAATAAAAAAAATTATATCTTCTTAGAAAAATGATTAATGTAATTTCAAAGTAGATCAATTGTACTACTAAATTATGCAGCATTTCATATAACGATCAAAATTAAGATAAAATTATAACTTCAACACAAATGATCATAGTGATCAAAATTAAGATAAAATTATAACTTCAACACAAATGGTCATAGTGATCGTAATATTATTTGATGAATAACTTAATCGATGATTGATATTAGCTCTAGAAATTAAAAAAAAAATTGGACCGTTGATTAGAACACTTAATAATTAGTAGAGATAGAGATAAAGAGCATATATATTGGAGATATCCATTACTATTATAAGATAATATGTAATGATCGAAATATTCATATTCAAATTATGATTGAGATTGATTGATTTTATAAAAATGATGGTTTAAATTTCAGTCAAACTCAGTTTTCATCTACATTCCATTTTCTATTTTTTACTATACATTTATAGGAGGTCTAAAAAAAGTTATATATCAAATAAAATAATAATCAAATATTATTAAGTTTTATTATAAAAAAAACTACATATTATACAATGTTACTTAGAAAAGAAAAAATATTATATTTTATATGTTATCTTTTATAAATAATTAATTAATTTGATTTAAAAATTTAAAAGTCTTTATAAATAATTTAGACATAAATTATATCTAAGTAAGATAAAATATTTTTAAAATAAAATTAATATTAAATATAATTATCTTATGAAAAAAAGTTGTATATTAAATAATTAAATAACAACTATTATTGAGTTCTAATAAAAAAATTATACATTTTATGACCAAACTCAGAAAAAATTAGTATATATTATACATCATCTTTAATTAAGTAATAAATTAAATTTATTTAAAATTTTAAAAGTCTTTGTGATTGAATTAGTCATTAATTATATTTAAGTAAAATATATCATTTAATTATAATATAATTAGTGTTAGATATAAATATTTTTAAGAGTATCCGCATAATGGATGGGTTCTATGCTAGTGTGTATATATATATATATATATATATATATATAGTCCAACTATGGTGCTTTGCAAAGCATAGAGGCGTTATGTTCTTTGCGCTTTATTTTTAATTTCAAGTTAGAAATAATTGATCCGAACCATTCAATCTAATCTTCATATCAAAATCTATTAGTAAACCAAATTTTATATTTTTTAGAATTTTTTGCTATTTTTCTAGAAAGGAGAAAATGACTTGATCTGAGAATTCTAGTTCATCCAAAAATGATGGTTTCTTCCCTATCCAAAAAAATAGCAAATGAATTCCAAAAAATATTAAATTTGGTTTACTAAAAGATTTTGTTATGGAGATTAGATATATATATATAATCGATCATTTATATATATATATATATATATAATATATATAATAATGCTATGGTGCAAAACAAAACACACAACACATTTTTATTTTAAGCAAAAAAGCACCATAGCCTAATTATATAATATAATATATATATATATAATATATATATAAATAGCAAATTACAAAGCATTGTGTGCTTTGCGCTCTATGTTTAATATTAGTCAAAAATGATCGATCCAAACTGCTCAATCTAATCTCCATAACAAAATCTATTAGTAAACCAAAATTTATATTTTTTGAAATTTATTTGCTATTTTTTTGAATAGGGGGAAAACCATCATTTTTGGATGAACCAGAATTCTTAGATCAAGTCATTTTTCTGCTCATCGGAAAAAAATAGCAAATAAATTCTAAAAAATATAAAATTTAGTTTACTAATAGATTTTTATATGAAGATTAGATTGAACGATTTAGATCGATTATTTTTTACTTGAAATTAAAAATAAAATGCAAAGCACATAACGTCTATGTGCTTTGCAAAACACCATAGTCGGACTCTATATATATATAAAGAGAGAGAGAGAGAGTTGGGTTATGGTGCTATGCATAACACAAATCGTCTCCGTGCTATAGATCAATTTTTCATTCTCAAAGTCTAAATGATCGATCCGGACAGCTCAAAATGATTTTCATATGAATATCTAGATATAAACCAAATTTTATAATTTTTATTTTTTTAGATGGTTAGAAAATCACTTGATTTAATTATTGTGAGCCATCCAAAAGAAGTGATTTTCTATTCATCTAAAAAATAGTTAAAATTTAGTCTACATCTAGATATTCATATGAAAATTATTTTGTATTGTTGGATTGATCATTTGCACTTTGATAACGAAGAAACAATCCATAACACATAAGCTTAACTAAAAAGTACATCAAATTATCTCCAAATTTTAATTTATCATGCTCATTAAATTTTTTATATGAAAATCTCGTGAGATGCAAAAATTTGGAGTGTTTTGAACTTTTTAAGTCACTGTTTTTAATTTTTAAAAATGATGCTCAAAGATTAAATATTTTATTATTACTTTTAGAGTTAATTTTTTAAAATTAAAAATCAGAACTTACAAATCTCAAAATACTTCAAATTTTTGCATCCCATAATATTTTCATATAAAGAATTTAATGAGCATGATAAATTATAATTTGGAGATGATTTGATGTATTTTTTGAGTTAAATTCACGAAATATCTCTGTGAGCTTAAGCTCACAGTATCTTTACTATATCTCTCTATATATATATATTACATCACAACTCTTTTTGAATTAGGGCAAAAAAATCACGCATTTATGAGTGCACAAGGTAGAGAATCTATGTACGCTTTGGAAAATTTAGAAGCATAAATGCGACATGAAGTCATGAAATAACTTAAAACAGCAATATTGCAGTCTAATATTAATATACAATAAATATTTTTTTTTGTATATGTTGTATATAATATTTAATGGGGGAGCAGGGTGGATACACACATAAATGTACCATCTGATTGTCTACTCACACTTTTAACCATAAGATTTAACTAATGCTTTGAGATTATCAAAGATAAATTAATTCAGCAAATTCTCACTTGATAGCAAGCGTTTTCTTTTTTCAACGGAAGCATTCAATGCTTTTGTCTCAAACGGGACCCACTGACTTAGAAGAAAACATTGAAAATGATGTGTGTTTATTCTATATTCATTCTTCTGTCACGCAAATTAAAAAAATGAAGTGCTTATAAACTTGTAGTATCTATAACAACGAATAATGTAGATATGTGTTTATTCTGCTTTAAGCTCTGATAAATTCAAACTGTTTGGTTATTGCTCAATTATAAATAATAGTATATCAAATAAGATTCAGCAAGGATATATTGCAAACATTGGAAAAACAATTTGTCAATTAAATAATGCATATTTACAGATCAATGAAATGTAAAGACAGGTTCAATTCAACATTTTGCAAACGGAATGCAAGCGCCTAGTTTATTTAATTCATTCCTGTTATATACTTTCTACCCTATTTATCCCACCGAATATATTTTTCCAACAAATATATAATAAATAATGGAATATAGCTAGCGAATCATAAGAAAAGAAATTACAAATTTTTTTCTTAAATATAAAAGTTTGATTAACTCGGGAGCTAGTTTGATGAGCAGTTCAGCCCTTAATTTCTCAATTGCGAGAAAATTGTACAATTTTATCTTTTTATTTGCAAAATTTAGAGCTAATGTCTAAACAATAAGAGCTTATTATGCATCTCTTTAAGTGTGCTAAAGATGAATTTCAATTATTGTTATGAAAAAGTTTTGAGTTATTAATTTTAATATTTTTTTTCTATAAATCCATTGATATTAAATTACACGTATATTCTAATTTTTCAACATTAACACGCAGTTCAAATAAAATGCAAAAAAAAAAATTTATTACTTATTATTAATGGGATAACTTTGCTGTTGAGTTAAAAGTATTTGACCACCACAAATGGATGTAAATAAATACTACTATTTGCTTTAAATCTCATTATTTTCTAATTTATTTTTCTTACGATTCGCCTAGTCATGTTTTCATTATTTATTATATATTTGTTGGCGCCATATATTTGGCGGAGTGAATAGCATATAAAGATAACATATTCACAGAAATCAGATATTTATTATATATTTTTTGGCGCCATATATTTGGTGGAATGAATAGCATATAAAGAAGTATTTTGTGAGTTTAACTCAAAATTTAATTTTTGTAGTTCAATAAATTCTTCATATGAAAATTTTATAGGATACAAAAAAATTCTATTTTTTAAACTTCTAAGTATTTATTTTAGATTTTTTTTAAAATGACTCTAAAATATTTATAATAAAATAACAAGATTTGTATATGAAAGTAGGTCACATTTAAAAAATTCAAAATAAAAACTTGAAAAATCTAAAAAAGTAGAATTTTTTGTATTCCATAAGATTTTGATATAACAAATTTATCGAGCAACATAAATTAAAATAAAAATATAATTCAATATATTTTTAAATTAAATCAAAAAAGCACCAAGTAAAACAGTTTAAGCAGACTTTCATTTCCGATGCTTTCTTTTAAGTCAGTGGGTCCCATTGGAAAAAAAAATTCGATGTTTTCGTTGAAAAATGAAAACTCTTACAGTTAAGCAAGACTTCGCTCCATTAAATGACTTGTGATAATCTCAAAGCATTGATTAAATCTAGTGGTTAAAAGTGTGAGTGAACAATCAAATGATACACTTGCGAGTGTACCCACCCTGCTCCCTATTTAGTGCCGATCTGTTAGGAGTAAATTGTTGCAATTGTAAATGAGACAAGGTGTCAAGGTGGATATGACAGATTTTTTTTTATTTTAGTAAATAAAACAAATAAATATAGCAAATTGGTCATCTCTCTCCTCACTTTTGCGTTTATAGCCAGACCCGAGTTTGAAACTCGGGTCCATTTTTTTTTTTTTTTTGGAAACGTCAAAAAAAAAAAAAAAAAATTTACCCGGACCCGAGTTTCAAACTCGGGTCCAGCTATCCCATTTGCATTTCCAGCGCCTCCCATAAGGATAGCTGGACCTGAGTTTGAAACTCGGGTCCGGGTAATTAATTAATTATTTTTTTTTTTTTACGTTTCTGTATAATAAAAAAAAAAAACCGGACCCGAGTTTCAAACTCGGGTCTGGCTATAAACGCAAAAGTGAGGAGAGAGATGACCAGTTTGCTATATTTATTTATTTTATTTACTAAAATAAAAAAAACTGTGCATATGATATCTGTCAAGTTTTATCTTTTTAATATCATGTTTTTATACATGACAATTGTCAAAAGTCGACTAAAACAAGAATTAATATGCATATAAACACATTGTAGTTTGTAATGCAGCTTCAATTGTTTAATTTAACTAGCATAGTGCCCGCGCATTGCGGCGGGTGATAAGTAAATACATGTAGAAACAATATTAAACCAGATCAACATCAGAGCTTGAAGGTTAATATTATTTTATTATTGTGCAAGGTCTAAGCATACAACATTTTAAATGAAATAGACTCACTAACAGTCCCTAGTACAAAAGAAAGGTTATATGTGTTGTTTCATAATAAAGATGACTTACATCAAAATTTATCCACCGATTAAAAGTGTATGTCACAATTAATAAAAGAGGTGACACCTTAACCTCATAGCTCACCTTCTGAAACAATCAAATAGTAGTTACAAATATTCAAGAGATAATACCTTAACAACCTCAGCTTCTGTTATCAAGGGGGTTACCTCCCACGATGTCAAAATCACCCTGTATATAAACTTTGAGGCTTAAATAAACATATAGATTGAAGAACAAAAGCCTTAAAGATGTAATTTAGTAAATAAGGACTGCTACCATTTAACATGAAGGAATCAGCTAGGAGTTGATCGACTAATAGCTCTTCTGTAGAACCATAGTATTAACTACATTTTCCTGGAATTTATATTCATATTTAAAACCAAATAATGTTTTGACAATGTTTCCTATTTTCTGAAAAAAGTTTAATATCATCAAATTAATACATAGAGATGCTTGAAGTTGTGCAAGAATTAACTTTGAATGTTAATAACCTGGAATGCATCAAATTCATTGATTTTCACAAAGGTAGTCACTGAAACCATGACCACATTTCACAGAGAATTCTGCTACCAATGCACTTTCTACAGTTTCCTCCCCGTCAGCTGTAACCACATAAGGAAAAGCCATTGAAAAGTCTGATCTTGTAAATGACATCTGATACACATCAAAAGGAGAATGAGAGATAAACAAGTGTCAGAACTAAGAAATGTACCAATACAAACAGCACAACATCAATTATTCAATTTTCATCTCTCCACTGAAATAATGAACTCTTATTTAAAAGACAAATGCAGAAAATAAAATAATATATAAGAGCATATTGACTAAATTCTTGCGCTTGTGTATTGACGTTAAGTGGGGTTTCACTCTGATCAGAGCTTCCGACATCTCCAAAATTGACATTATGGCGAATACTCATTCAATAAAATGTAAATGATAAATGAGTGATGTTTACCAGTGACAAGAAGCAATCTAGAGGGGAGTTGCTTGAGGAACATAACTCTCTTCCCCATAAACCTCCCTGCCAGAAGGATCAACACATTTCCTGATGTAATGCTAGACCTAGTTAAAATCAGAAACAAAATTTAATTTCTCAAAAAAACCTCTAAAATTGATCGTGCTTCTATGAAAAAAACATTCATATTAAGCTTAGATTTTGACAGATGAAAGCACGATCCGGACACCGAGCTTGAAAATCCTTCACCGCATAACCTCCGCCCTCCGTATTTTCAGTATCACCACCGCTTTCATCTCGCCTATTGTTTCCAGTTTCCTCTTCTCTCCGACTTGTATCTTTTTGTAAACGATTTTCGCCTATCAGTCGCGAGTTCAAGACAGATCGGGAGCGGATTTGGACATTTTTTTGAGGTGTCTCGAGAGAGGAAACTGAGACTTTTCAAGATGATGAGAGGAGATCGAGGCGTCGAAAGTAGCGCTGTCAAGAGAAAGACGCTGACTGGAAGGAGAAGGGTAGAGGAGAGAGGTAATGTCCGAGGAAGTGATCTGGTGAGAAACCGAGCAGAGGCATCGAGAGCCTCATGGAAATGAGTGGGTAAGGAATCGGGGAGGGGGGAAAGGAGCGTCGTGAGAGGGGAGAGAAGAGAAGGAGAAGCATCGTGGAGTGGGAGAACCGAGAAAGAAAGTCCGATAATTGGTTGAGCCGTTGAAATTTAATGATACCGGTTTTAAAAACCCTCTGTTCCAATTCAACTCTTTGTTCATCTACATCATTTATTCTCGCTTCTCTTATTTCATAATTTTAGGAGCGACATACATAGGATGTTATATTTGGATCGTCCCTTGTGATATCTGGATCCGATTATTTTTGTTCAGATATGTTCGGGTAGTATCGAATTGCCGGATCGGGTTGAGACAACTTCTTCGGGCTAATCGGGTCTACTATTTGCTTTATCACCCGCCCCACGATCCCACGTTCAAATTCTTCTAGAAACTCCACTATTCAGAAATCAGATTTAATATCCGGCTTTGTGCGTCACATTAAATGAGTAAACCGGAAATATATTATTGCTCGCGTGGGTCCCACATGTCATTGGGCATAGGTCCGTTGCTCGCTTCCTTTTTCTATTTCTGCACTTCGTTCAGTGGTCTGACGTGTCTTCGTGGGTCCAGACGTGGAGCCATGTAATTAATATCAAATAGATATGGTTCACCATTTAATGGATGAATGTATGACATAAAGAAATGTTCTTTCTAGTGCAACTAGCCTACGTTTTTCAAGTAGCGGTCCTTTTATTTAGTTTCTGAGATAAATATTCTTTCTTGCACCATCGGGCTCCAAAACGAACCTCCACACTTCGTTAAATTAACAGATTGTGACATTTTCATCCGAAACAAAAGACACATTGTGAGGTAAACCAAGAAGCACCTGCAAGCTTCTGCCACCGCAATTTCCAATCAATTTGGGAAGGGATCAATGGAGGGTTTCAAAAGGGGCCGTGGTCGAAGGAGGAAGATGCAATACTTGTTGATTGGGTGGCTGCGTATGGGCCCCAAAACTGGAGCTGCATTCAATCCAAAGGCCTGCTCAGGCGCACTGGTAAGTCCTGTCGCCTCAGATGGGTCAACAAGCTGCGACCTGGCCTGAAGAAGTAAGTCCACTTACACTGTTTTGCTTCTAGTTAATTTATGGTACCTTTTGTTGTCCCCTTTTTTTCAGTGAATTTCCATAATAATTTTGCAAGTTTGGATTAGTCCAGTTTCTTTGAGCAAACTTAATGTTGTTAGCAAATTAGAATTATCTATTTTTTATGTGAGCTGACTCATAGTTGCTCTTTTCAGCACTTAAGTTACATTCGTCTTGTTTTAGATCAAATTACTAGTTTAGTCTTGATATAATCTTCATGTGTTAAGTAGCATAGCAGCACTGCACTTTAACGCTTAGTTAGTGATAGTTTGGATGTTTCTTTATCTCGGATTTTTAGTGCAATTTTAATTATGCTTTTATCGTGCTTTATTTATTGACTTTTTTAATGCAAAAAAATTGATAATTAATACAATGTAGGTCAGTTTGTAAACCCTGCAAACAACACTTTTTATGTTGACAACTTCTGATAAAAATTTCTACATGCTGTTAAACAATAGGGGGCGAAAATTTTCATTAGATGAAGCAGAGATGGTGGTAAAACTCCAGGCGCATTTTGGCAACAAGTGGGCCCGCATTGCAGAATTTTTCCCTGGCCGCACTGATAATGATGTGAAGAACTTCTGGAGTATACGTAAGAAGAGGCTTGCTCGCAGACAGCAGGGCCCACTTCCATCCATACCGAGGAGTGGAACTGGCATGCACGAGCTTGAGCTGGTAATCCCCCCTAATGAAGTGCATGTTTTGGGGGTAAGCATTTGCTGTTGGCTTATGTGCTCTTTTATCAGTTTCATTGAGGATGTCAATAATTTGTTGATGAAATTAAGACCAATAGGTTAATTACTTAGTTATCTAGAAACAGAAAAAAATTGTAATGAACTGTCTTGTCTCTGGTACAGTGGCCCTGCTGGTACTGTACATCTCAGGTTGCTTTACTGATCACCAGCATTCAATGTTTTACTGTATGGAAGTTCTAAGCTTAATGCAATTACTATTATATTCATTCTTTACTGTATGAAAGTTCTAGCTTTGTGCAATTACTATTATATTGAACGTCTACTTTCAACCAGATTTCTAATTGTATTCATTTTATTTTCCTATATTTAGATATATTTCTAAGTACCATTATTTTTTATTAACAAATCCAATAACTTAAATTGTTTATTTACAACAGACTCAAATGGACGATCAACAACAAGACAAAACCATTACATCCAACCACCAGGAAACGATAGGCCTGCCTTACATCCACCAACACCTTGATGCCACATCAGCGACAGCTGTTCTGACTAGGTTGACCGATAACCCTTGCGACACAAAGAGTGCACTCTCATCAGCACCTTTACACGATGAAATGCCACATCGGCAATATCTGAATGGAACACCAGCTCCACCTGTTCTGACTTTACTTACCAGTTACCCTCCCGACACAAAAAGCGAACCCTCATCTGTACCTCTTGATGGTGCAATGCCACATAAGCCATCCCTGAACTGCTCATCAGCGATGCCCGTTCCAAGTGTACCAGCCCTTGACACACCCAGCATAAAGAGTGGACCCTTATCAACACCTTTCAGTAACATGACATCACAAATCCAATCTCCATTCTTTGATTGTTTCGAAACTGAATCCATTTTCTTTAAACCTGAATTTTGCTTCTTAGATGGTATAGGTACCTTCTGTGCACCTCCAATTTTTGATGACCTCACAGATAGCGTGTTAGATTCATTTGAGCGGACTCCCCTCCCCACTCCCAAAGTCTAGCCATTTATGTATTTATCTTTTAATTTTGAGGTGTTAGAGTTCAGTTGTAATGTTTGTTATTTATTTAGGCTTGCATTTTGGGTTTTTGGAAGTTCCAAATTTGAGTGCAAGGAATGTATCAGTTTTAAAATTAAATTTTAACTTAGTAAATGGTGCAAATTTCCTCTGTAATGCGTGTTTGTCTTTTCTAGACATGAAGAACTGCATTTTGATCAATTACAAATCAATACTCTTTGAACTTGATTTGATTAGATCAGTTTTATTTGCGCTCTGTTTGCTGAACATACATAATCAGAGCAACACCAACTGACAAAATCTATTTGAGCTCAGTTGTTAGTGATCGTCCTATTGCACAAAAGCAAGGTTCTAATTAGTAATTATTGCGTCATTACAACGGTGTTCCCTAAAAAGCGGAAGTTATTGTACATCATATTTTCTCTATAGAGAAAGTTATCTTACATCGTGTTTTCTCTATATTTTTTATTATTTTTCATATAAATTAGACTTTCATAGAGTTAGTAAGTAATAATAAATTGATTAAGTTGTAAACTTATCATTAATCAATATAAACTTGAAATTGTTATTCAAAATAACATTGATACCATAAAAGTTAAATAATTTTTCTATTCAAAATAATCTAAATAATTATAAACTCTATTATTTACTTCATTAAAATTATCACAATACTAAAACTATATAAGTTTGGGCCACTCAAGTTGTACATAATCAATTTTGAAAAAAAAATTATAATTTATGCCGAATAATGCTCTATTTTGCTGTTGCACACTATGCGTTATTGCGACCGCTATTACCGTTATAGCGGTTGTAGCTTGACATAACGTAATGTTGATCTATAACATAATTTTTTAGATTGAAAAATGCTATAGCGACGCTATAATGCACTATTTAAAACCTTGAATAAAAGCAATCTCATCTCCAACTGCACAAAAGCCACTGGCAACCTTTTCAAAAATAAATAAATAAAGGAATAAAAGCAATCTCATGTCTTATGCTTCATAGCATGTCCCAATTACATGTTTCATATTGGTACTTATATTTATATAGCATATCTGGGTACTCACAGTTCACGCAATTGTCCCGAAAGCATGAGTTTACGCCAATAATATACTTCACATTCAACACAACTCTACAAATGATGCTTTCAAATTAATTAGCTTTTAGTCTGCCTCAAGCTTTATTGTGCTACTCCCAATAATCTACTTGTTTAAAAAGGATATCTATACCATCAGGTAATTTAAACGAAAAATACTAGGGGTAGAGCCGAATAACTAAAATCAATAAAACTGAAAAATAATTTAAGGACATTCAGCTAAGTAACTTTGGCGTGATATTTAAAATAAAATCCTAATCTTATCTTCTTTTTTATCATAATTACTTGTACTAATGAAAAAAAAGTTAAACAATTTAGATCTTTTAGCTTTTTTGGGATTTGAATGATTTAATCATCTACATATTTTTTTAGAAGAAAAATAATGAAGGTGGAGATTATAGGTTCTAAAAAAATAAAAAATAGAGATAAGAGATTGATTCGAAGTAGAAAAATTATAGTAGGAACTAAAATATTTAGCCACTCATAGCGACATATAAAAAAACAATAAAGATATAGAAAATGAGAACAAAAAATATTATAGCAAAAGTTAACAAAAATAACAGAGATGCAACACACAAAATTGATTCAAACACTTGATATTGCTCATGTGTCAGTCTCTTGCTCAGCCTCCGTCCTCTCTTGAGCTTTTCGGGCCTTCGATCTCTCGAATCGCCTCGGGGGTGGAAACAACGAATAGAGTTTGTGGAGGTGCTAAGAGGGAGAAAAACATCCTTTGAAAGTTGTTGGAGGCACCTTATGTAGGTGGAGGCTTAGCCAGAATGGAAGAAAATTCAGCAATTAAGTTGCCGTGTTATTTGTTTAGTTTCCGGATTAAGACCATACGGTCCGTATGGACCTGCATATGGACCATATGCAATGCTTTTTGACGGCAAATGATTTTAGTGGTGGTGCTGAATTCCATGATACTCCAATCGGCGTGAAAACCCTTGTTTAAGTCTTGATTTTTTAGCTCCTTAGCATGAAATTTTTGAAACGCAAAACTGACCAAGACAAAATCAAATATAACAAAATAAACATGTTATATAATGATTTAAATATGTGACTGAGAGTTTAATCTTGATTTTAGAAATAATTATGGGTCAATATATATATATATATATATGAATGTATGACATCAGTTGTTTCGAGAGAGATGAATTTAATAAGTTGTATAGTTACTTTAATAAGACACATATTAAATTTGATAACAAACAATTGATTTTTTTTTTAAAAAAAATTGTGCAACATCACTGGACCATAACAATTAACCGAGGAAAAACGCTCGATTAATCCGAAAAGTCGGATAATTAGTCGTTCAAGACCGTGAAATAACCTCCAATTCTATTATTTGTGACGATTTATCCTCCATTTTCGATTATTCGGCCCAATAATCGGCCCACTAGTCATTTTTTTACAACACTGAAAATAACAAAGAATCCATTTTCCAAAACCCGGTCCTCCACAGAGGGATGATATTTTCATTTGAAAGAGAGTTATTATCGCTTTTCCTTCCACAAGCCCAAAAACCAGCAAACCCAATATACAATTCAAATAGGCCTTTCACCGACTGCAAATCCCGTAACTCAAGCATTGATTCTACCATCAAGCATCCGAATTGAAGTGTGGAACAGCAGTGTGCATCCCGTAACTCAAACATCTTCGGAAAATGTTCCTAAAAGAGATTATAGATGAATTCAAACAAATAACGCGAAGAAAATCAATTAGCATGTGTTAGGCATTCAGTCTTCTTGCATAAGCATTCATAAATTAGTACCCGGTCAAGCAATAAAAGCCAACAAAAATTCACTTCATATGGCGCCTTAATTTCCGATAGCGGTTTCCCAGGGGAATATCTATATTTCAATTCGCTTAATTTTGTTGTAAACACTTCTAGTAGAAAACACTCTATTCCTTGCTATCATAATGTATCAGGATATTCATGACCAACCAAGATACGTTTATCATGTGATTTTCTCCGAAAAACGAAATATACCATGGGATATTTGTAAATGAACCGCTCATTGGAACAATACCGTGTTAGTGCCAGAAAGTGTTTGAATTAAGATTGTATATTTTGGCAATCTGAATGGAAGAGAGGTGGGTACACTCATTAGTGTGCTTTTTGATTGTTCACTCAAAATAATAATCGTTTGATTTATAACATTCCCCAACTCTCTCCTTATTAAATGCTGATCTTTTACTCTCTCCCCCATCTATTAATTCACTTTCATCTACATTAAATAGAGATGTTAAAGAAGTTTTATCCTATATTTTTTTATAATAAAACTATTATAATTCATTAATTCTTGAATTGCTTTTATTTTTGCCAAACAAGTACGTAAATAATTGGATGGTTTAACTTTCATAATATGTCAATTGCTATATCAAACATTTTTACCTCATAAAATAATTAAAATATTCATAAACATATTATATCAAGATATCAACAAAACCATATGTGTAGTCATTCATCAATTACATATTTTAAATATGGTAAGTGGTAATCTGTATTTGTATAATATTTCATATTGCATTTTCAATTTGATTTGTCATATTGTTTTAGCAAATTTCACACCTAACCTTAGTTCAAATATTTCATAATTGATAACATTAACGAACACTCAATTTTTTTTAGTACACAAGTACACCGAATTTTTATTGATCACATTAACCATAAAAGTGATCAAATTTTCACAAAGAAACAATTTAAAATTGTCGATTTTTTTTATAAAGTTTAGAATTATAAGGTATATTTTAAAATTATTGGACAACTATTGATACAACTTTCAAATCGGTCTAAATTTGTTAGATTTCCTATCCGAATAATTGAAAACACATCTATAATATATTAATTTGAACAATATATTTAAAATATTTTTTATCATAAAACTTAGTTGTACACTGAAATTATTTATTATGTTTTAATGATGTTGATAATAGTTATATGTATATCATATCTTTTTGATATTGCAATTAATTTGTATATTATTAATTGAAACTTCAACATTTCATTAGATATTAAGGTTACTGAAATAAAAAAATAAAAAATATTAATCTATATAAAATTGAGGGCTGCACGGTGACTAAATGTATATTTAATTATCATCGACTTTTTATTGAAGGGAGAGAGAGAGAGGAGCATGCATTGGGAATAGGTGTAAGAGGGGTTAATAATCAATGCTTGAATCAAACGGTAAGAATTGTGAGTAGACGATCAAATTGTGTACTTATGGGCGTATCCATCCTGCTCCCAATCTGAACCCATCGAATCTTCTAAAAGAGCACTAATCTCCTTTCAATGCACCATAAAAATATTATATTCTAACATCCACACAATGTAAAAACTCATCAATACTGTTGGCAGCTTAAAATAGTGAATAACAGCATAAACCATAAACCTATTGCTACCTAAAAATAGTGATCTATACCAAAAATAGACAAAAGTATAAACTTGCAAGTCTAAAGATAGTGAAAAACTTATTAACAATAAGGTTGAGATCGTTTTTCCAAATAGACCTCAAGTGGGCAAACAAAATCTCAATACATTTATAAATACCACCACCTGATGCGTGAATCGAACTAGGGGTCCGTACACTCTGAAACAACTCAAATTTTGAGTTCCTTCACCCCAAAATCTCAACCATCGGATTTGAATTTCAGTTATATTTAGATTCAAGAACCCTATTAATTTTGAAGTTTGGGCAACAACTAAAAATCTGAGTTACTGCACCAAATGTGAATTCTTGAACTAGGCCTCACACAATTATTACCAATTTGGCGGTCTACCAATGAATTACCACTGTTAGTGTAGGATCAGAATAAAAAAGTGAACCCCCATACACCAAAAAGTAAACACCCATCTCAGTTTTCCTAGAAATCCTTGGAAAAAAACATAGAAAATTTCACAGGACGAAATGAGGAAAAAAATAACATTATTCAGCTTATTACACAGTATCTTGACCAGTGGCAATACCAACATCAGAAACAGGTCCATCCATGGTGTTCTCTGCATCCTTCTCAGGGGCAACAGTTTCAGTGGTTAAGTTATCATCAGGGGCTACAGTTTCGTCCATGGTGTTCTTTGCAGTATCTTCATTAACTTTACTAGTGGCTGCTACTTGAGGGTCGTCATCTTCAGCTCCAGCCACTTCACCATTGTCTCCTTTCATATCCTCTGTTCCTTCCGTAGGGCTAGGTTCAGTACTCTCGGCCACCACCTTTCTCTTGTGCTCTTCTAAAAGATTCTGGAGCCTCTCAGATTCAGACAGGAGGTCACCGTACCGGCACTGGAGCTGTGATTCTAAAGTTTTCTGCTTGTTAACTTCATCCAGAAAATTGTTTACCCGATATGAGGCCGCAAGCCGTTCCTGTTTCTGAAGCTCCTTGAAGCAGGCAAGTTCAGTTGATAGGTTGTTTACTTGCTTGTAAGTGGCCTCGGTTTGTGACCATAACTTCCCTGCCCTTGTCTGCAAATTCCCATTTTCACATGTCATTGTGTGGCATGGGTGTATGTGTGCATGCAGGGGTGTGCAAACGGTCGGTTCGGTTCAAACCGAAATAATTATATGCATCCGAAGTTTTTTTCAGTTTGTCAAATTATGAATCAAATCAAACTTCTAAAAATATCAACTGAATAAACCGAAAACCGAAATTATATTATTTAAAGAGGAATGAAAATATCAAAAATTATTAAAATTGATAGAAGAAATAAATAGTTTAAAAGATAAAAGAAATAACTAAATAAAACTTATAGAAAATAAATATATTCGGATTATTTTTGATATAATTCTTATTTATATTAAGTAAAATAAAATTATTTAATAAATTTTGGACTATTCGGTTTATTCAGTTTATCCGATTTAGAAAAATCAAAACCGAACCAAAGAACAAAAACCAAATTAGCTAAAATTTTCCAAAAAACCAAACCAAATAGTCCAAAATTTAACGGTTCGGTTCAAAACCAATTAAACCGATCCGTTTGCACACCCCTATGTGCATGTCTTTTGTGTGCTTATGAATGTTGCGCACATATTCTGCCTTCCTAAGTGTACATGTCTGCATTTATATGTGTACTGTGCAAGGTGCAAATTGAAAATTTCAGCAGAAGTGAAATAATATAGGATGTTTCAACAACATAGTTGAAGATGTACTGAAATATAATGAGCTCAATTCTAGACTTCTAATGGATATGTTCTCTTATTAGCACTGGTCATCGCTTAATAAATTAGACAACATATTCTTTTTTTCTTCTCTCTTTTAACATTCAAGCTCATCGCATGCACCCTCCCCTCCCTACTTAATATTTGCAACGCCTTCTTATGTTTTTCTTATAATTCAATTCTCCATGTTATCCTCATTATAAACTTTTATTTAAACATCAAACAAAATTTGTATTATATTTTTTCATTTTCTGAAATTTGTAAACATTGAACGATATTGCTTTATTACCGCTCAAATAATTTGTGCAAATTTTGGTTTTATGAGATATTCCTTCTTTTCCAAACGAATATTGTACATTTTCTTCCTTTATAAAACAACAAAACTAGGAAAACAATTAAGAAGGGAGTAGAACAAGCTATTTAGCAAGAATAGAACAATTAAGAATTTTAAGATAGGAACACAATTAATGTTTTAGGGAGAGAAAGAACTCTGGGTTTTAGTGTACAATATTCATTTGGAAAAGAAGGAATATCTCATAAAACCAAAATTTGCACCGAGTACAGATAGTTCAAGTTCTGCCACTACACTTTCCTATAACAAATTACCACATGTTACTTACTGCATCACTATAGGCATGAATTCTTTATGTAACAGAACAGGGATAACATATTCTGGGCAATTTTTTTTTTTTTTTTTGAGGATCACAATCCTGGCAACAGCAAACTAACAACAATCTTGGAACTGATGTGTGCTAGCTGCTATGAGGACGTGGCACGTATGCTTTTACGTGTGTTGTTCAAAGTGCACATGCATGTGATTCAGTAACTACAATATTGTTCTTGAGTGGCAATACTGAGACTTACATAAACTTATTGAGCCTCATTGACAACCCAAACTAAGGATAAAAAATTTTAAATAATAAAAGATTGCAGTACCTGATACCCATGAGTAAGAACCTTAATCTTCTGTTCAAGCTTGGTGGCTTTCTTGGTCTCTTCATCCAAGCGCCTCCTCACTATCTCAAACTCATTCTGGACAGCTGCAAGCTTTTCAGAATTCGATGCAACACTAGCAAGGCTGTAGCTGCTTGTTCCTGGGAAGAAAATAAGGTCATCCTGACATGCATCACGAGCCCACATAAACTCCTCAAAGGGCTCATTCTCATGCCCCATGGCTACTCGGAGGAAATTTGTCTCTTCCCTTATCATAGAATCCGCCTGTAATAGGGAAACAAAGAACCCATTTTTATAAAGAACAAAAACACCTTTGCAGTTCAACATCTGTTGTTTTATTTGCAGACTATGCCTTGCTCCTGTACTGCTTGCCCAATGATTACTAAAGGGGCCATTATGTACCAGACTACTAAAGCCAACTCATCCCAATGAGGTGATTTACAGTTGTAGATAAGAGAAAAACAAACAAGGATTACAAGGACTACAAGGAGATCTAGGGTTGCAGATAAAACAAACAGCAGAACAGTTGTTTAAAGACTTGTCTATTTCTATTGCTGAAATCTGAACTACAATGAATGAAGTCATGTTATGATCAAATCCACATATAAGACGGCTCTAATAGTCGCCTAAAATATGCCTTACCATAAAGTGACAGCACAATAAAACATCCCACATACCAACAAAACATAAAAAAAATTCCAAAATAAATTAGTACTGAGTGGTCGAATCTAAACTAACCAAAACATCATTATAAACTGCTAAGAAGCATATAAATACACATCCAAGTAATTGTGAATACTTCTGAATTGGAACAAAAACAAATCAACTAGTTGTGAATACTTTTAGTTGGCAAAACAAATTGTTATTTGTTACCATAAAAACCTACTCCATAAGAAGCATATTAAATACACATCCAACTAATTGTGAATACTTCTGAATTGGAACAAACACAAATCAACTAGTTATGAATACTTTTAGTTGGTAAAACAAATTGCTAATCATTACTATAAAAATCTACTCCATGTACCTCTTTCAACTCATCCTCTTCAAAATCTTCAATCTCTGGTATATAAACTTTTTCTTTCCGCTTCCCCTTTTTCTTCTCTTTTTCTTTTTCCTCGAGTGGGTATTTCGCATTGTCATGCTCCAAAAGAGCAAGCATTTCTCTGTTAATCAACTCATCAGCTTGCTCAAACATAGTTGGCGGCACAAAGGAACCTCTCCCTTCCCCTCCTCTAATAATAAGCCCCCGAACAATCTCCAATGCACCTGCTGGAGGTCGGGGGAGCTCTCTCTGTAACACCTTCGACCTTTTTCTCAACAAGGCCTCCTCTCTGGCTTTTTCATCAGCTCTCTCTCTAGCCATTCTATCTGACATGTCCTCCTCCATCCTCTCCTCAGCCTCCACCTCATCCTGTACTGGTTGCACTACGATCTGATACTCATTCTTCGGCTGCGGCAACGACATCAGACCCGACCTTAGATTCTTCCGAAGTTCTTCCTGCCTTCTCTTCTCCAACTTGACATTTTCTGTCATCTCCATTTCTTCATTTATTCTCAATTCATCACGGAATGGAGTACCTCTAGGGGTCACACCAAATGCCTGTCCGTCTTGTGCAGGTGTCATGCCAAGTCGGGGGGTGAGACCAGGTCCAGGAGTGGCTCCAGGAGTTGCCATTGGATTGGGTGTCTGTAATTCTTTCTTCCTAGGTGTCACTCCTGAGAAATCAGATGGGTGAAGCTCAGGATTGTCACCCCCCAAAAGTGGGGTCTGAGATTCCCTCAACCGAGCCAAATTCTCAGCCTCCATCATAATAGCATCCCCCTTCCCAGATGGGGTCCTCTGTGGGGTCCGCAAGGGAGTTGCACCAAGCCTAGGAGTCTGTGAGTAATTAGCTAAGAGGGCACGTGTGGCAGTCCCTCCACCTCCAGCTACCTCCTCGTTAGCCAGTGATGCCAGATCGCCAGCATAGCCAATCCTTGCAATCTCCTCAAGCTCCTGATCAGAGATCTGAGGCGCAGGCAGCATCAGCTTTGTTCGCTTCCTCACTGCCTCAGGATCATTCATTTTATTAGCTTGCATTATGGCTGTTGGTGCATCCTGTCTCTGAGCAATTTTGTTCTTAGCAATATCCTGTTTCCTCAGCTGTGCTTCTGTATCTGCCCTTCTCTTTCCTTCCAGCTCTTCTATTGTAGTTGGAAAATTCATTGCTTCTGGTGCCTGATCCTCCCCTGCTGTGTCATAAAACCCAGGTGGTGGGCGTTTTTCAAAGGGAATCTCGGCATTATAATCAATCCCTTTTCTCTTCCTTCTTCTCTTGTTAATATCAATGCCAGCAGCTTTCAACTCCCTTCGCTTTTGTAGAGATGCAAGCCTTCTTGCCTCCTCTAACTGTTTCTCTCTAGCCTTCCTCTTTGCTTTTTTTCCGCGCGTATTAGCAAGGCGGGCCCGGGCCTCAGAGAGCATCTCTTTCTCATCCTCATCCATGTCAACTGGATCAGGCCTAGCAGGCTTTGATTCCGGGTTTGGGTCAATCTCACCAGGTCGGAGCTTCCGAGGGTCATCACCTCCTTCATAATTCTCATCACGAGCACATGCCGCGTCGAGGAGCTTTTCGTATCTTTCCAGGCATTGTGACGGTGTGCGACCAACAATAGGGGCAATGGTGCGCCACTGAGTGGGCATGAGTTTGGCAAGGTGGAGAAGTTTTTCATCTTCTTCCCGTGTCCATTCAGTCTGACATCACAGACAAATGTTAGTATTCTCTGTAATATATAATTGAAAAACAGGGCTAGTACAGCATAAGACACCTGATCTAATTTCATTTCCAGATCAATTTGTTTCCTCAAGCCCTCTAAAAATCGGAGTAAATTCCAGTTCATGGGTCAGTTGACGACAGTGCCAATCCATAACACCAGTTAACTCTGGCTACAAATGCTGTTATTCTTCACAAAGAAAATGCACCAAAACACTTTAAGAAAAATAAATAACAACCAAAAACTAAGGAACTACTACAAGGTACACCACAAAATAAAAGAACTTATTCCATTCAACTTAATGAGCTCAGAAAGCGTTAACGTTAATCCCATTCAACTAAAATGAACAATCAACCCCATTGCCGGAAAAAAAAAGGACAGTGAGGAAACAAAAAGAGCAGACAAAGTACCTTTTTAATCGAGGGGTCGAGCCACTCGTACCAGCGGGCCTTGCACTGCTTGGCCGACTTCCTGACGAGGAGCGACGAGATACGGGCCCACTGATTCTTCCCGTACTTCATCACTGCCGCCTTCAGAATCTCGTCCTCCGTGTTCTTCCATACCCCTCCCTTTATCATAATCCTCATCTTGGCAACTGGTTGTGTAACCCCTCACGAAGAGTCTCCTTCTAGTAGGAAAATGAGCTGGAAGTAGGATACTAGGAGGTACGGGTGACGACAGTGGCGCGGGGAAGCTGAGTAGCGAAGCGATGACGGATTAGTCACCGAAGGGAGGAGGAAGAAGAAGAGAATCCCGTGGGTTAGGGTTTGCTTTCCTCGGCCGGGTTCGGCCGTTTTTAGTGAAATTAGTGTGGGTGTGGGAGCTTTGCAAGAGTGGGAAGGTGGGATCAATGATCAGTACATTACGGGTTAATTTCCCCATATATCAATTTGTTATTCGTCTTGGATGGCATGGCAGCGGGGGTACCATTGTTTATTTCATCCGTTCGATTAAAATTTTAACGGCTTGTGATATACAAAATTCATCTCCGATCCGAGCTGTTTCCATCTCGGCAGTTGATGTGGACTTCTGATAACCAGTTAATAAATTAACCTGACATGGAGTTTCTTTTAAGAAAAATAATCTGATGTGGAGTTCTCCGCATCAAATTAATTTGAACGCGTCAAAATAATAAATTAACTTGATAACCAGTTTTAATCCTTTTCAGGTTTAACTTTTTGATTTTTTGTCCTGCTCGGATCCTTGTTTCTCCAATTCAGTGAGAACTTATGTTAGCCGGGTGCTTTATATAGAACAAATATCGGGTGCGTAATAGATACGGGTAGAGTTTTGAAGACGGTCTGGTTCAAATCCGGACGGTCCACGGTCCCGCACGGTCCATCGGTTCGGTCTTAGACGGTCCAAATTCTAAAAAACCGAAATCATCCCACTGTTGGCCCCCGGGGGCCGGACCCCCACGGGACGGGATGGGACGGTCCACGCTCCGGTCCGGTCCGAATTTTTTTTTATAAATTGAAAAAAATAATAATTTATAATATTTTTTAATAATAATTTTTAACTAATTCGAATTATTATTTTTAATTGTTTAAAAATCTAATAGTATTAATAAAATTAAAAAATTAAAAAAATTAAAAAAATAAAAAAATTTGTAAAAAAATATTTCCGGTCCGGGACGGGTTGGATCGTCCGGTCCATTTCAAATCTCTACATGCAACCATTGCAATCACGCTACAAACGTGCAGTAAAAATATTTCCTCTTTTTGTGAAATTAAAGGAGTTTTTTTCTTCTTTTATCTAACCTCCATATCAGCTTATATTTGTTTCAGATCTTTTTAAAATAATCTACTTTCATATATAAGTATTTATTATTAAATATTTTGCAGTTATCTTTAAAAATTTGAAAAAGTTTAGAAACTTTAAAAATAAATAAGTTGGTGCCTACAATATTTTGGGGTAAAAAATTTGAGCAGTAAATTAAATTTTACAGAAATGATTAAGTATACTATTTATTTAAATTCACCGAGTACTCTGAAGAACCTATGTATATACTAAATTTACTATAAATTCATAGAGATTTTATGTGAGTTTAACTTAAAATTATAATAAGTTATCTTAAAATTTTAATTTATATTGCTTAATAAATTTTTATATTAAAACGATGTCGATACTCGTTATACCTAATAAGATTGTTATAAAACATTTTATTCACTATATGCAAGTAAACAGGGTCAAGTAGATTAATGAATGCAACGTCTCTTGCAGCACCTGTTCTCTCCTACTTTTATATATAAATATTGATTATTTTATTAACACTTTAAATCATTTTAAAAAAAATCTAAAATAGATACTTAAAAAACTCATAGAGATCTTCTATAAGTTCAACTAAAAAATATATCAAATCAATTTTAAATTTTAATTTACGTTGCTCAACATAATTTATAAAAAATCTTATATGATGTAAGATTTATTTATTTATTTTTTAAGTTATCTAAGTATTAGGTTTGTATTTTTTTAAAAAATGACCTACTTTATATATAAATATCGATTATTTTGTTAATTTTCTAGAATTATTTTTTTTCAATTAAAAAATACTTAGAAAACTTGAAAAAAGAGTTTTATATCTCATAAAATTTTGTTTAAATTTTTTGTTAAGCATCGTAAATTAAAATTCAGAACTAATTAAATATATACTTAATTAAGCTCACCGAACATATTTTAAGCTGACGATGACTTTAATATTGTAACTCCAATTTTTCTGGTTCGTAAATAAAAATGGAAATAAAGAGATACAGTTCCATACGTTTCAAACAATTCAATTTCTTAATTCCCTGTGGCAGATCTCCAAACTAATATTTGACTCAGTGAGCTCGCAACAAACTATCAAACTCAAAATGTGCAACAAAAAAATCAGTGATAGTTGCCAAGTGATTTTATCACTTCTTGGTAAAAAAGGATCCCATACGACTCCACCTCAGCGTCGTGACTCGTCGCCCCACTATCAGTCTCAGTCGCACTTCGTCTCTATCTACTCTCTTCAACTCCGTACGGGTGGGAGGGGGTCCGGTCCAGTCCACGATCCCGCACGGTCCACGGTCCGGTCCGGTCCACGGGTCGGCACGGTCCATTTTCGGGTGAAGGGAGGACCGACCACCGTTGGACCGGACCGTGATAGAGCACGGGACGGTTCACGGTCCGGCCACGGTCCGGTCGGTCCATTTCAAACCTCTAGGTACGGGTATGCGTTGGGACGCAGACGGGTTGGACCGTTCGGTCCATTTCAAACCTCTAGGTACGGGTATGCATTGGGTACGGTACGGGTATGTATCAGGTACGTTATATGGCGTATCGGATTATTTTAATCGGTTTGATCGGCCAATACGGTCTCCGATACTTCTAGGTACACCTGGGTGTAGGATCCGATACGGTTGGATGCGGTCAAACTAAAAAAATTCAAAAAATCAAGTGCATAAATGAAATTTGAAACTAAAAAGTGAGCTACACCCATTAGTGTATTAGACCGCTAAACAATTTCTTCACTTGTATTAGTAGTGATTGACATATATATTTTACTTATTTATTTTTTATTTTTATGTATTATATATTTATTTTATTTAAAAAATATTATATATATTATTGTATCCGTATCTTAAAATTTTTAAAATTGACGTACCGCCGTATCCGTATTGTACCCGATACGATACTCACACCCGAACTTATGCAACACATATGAGAACGTATAGATAATAATTGCAGCATTTCCCAACCACTTCTCATAATTAAGATAATAATGAATTTGGCCTTTATAAGTATAAATAAAGAGACAAATAAAAAGACACGTCTTACACTTTCTAATTCCAGCACTATCCCACTAAATAGTAACATGCAAAAATTATTGTTAAATATAAATTTGGCATTTGAAAGAGCTGGCATGGCAATTTTAAAAGAAAATAAAATGAGATATCGCGGGATGTTTTTTTTACCTTTTTTATTATCTCTACGGATGCGGATGTAAGTATCATATTCGATACAGCACAGATATAGCGATACGGCAATTTTGAAAAACAATAGATACGGATGCGTTCATATATTTTGTATATTATATATAAAAATTATTAAATATAATATGTTAAAATAATAATAAATAGAAGTGGTGCAATTGTCTCATTTAACTAACTGACATATATCCGCAACTTAGAGTATAATACTGAAAAAGTGAACATTTGACGAAGTAACATTTGGTGTAGTGGTTCGTGGTGTTGGAACCTTTGTACAGTGATCCTGCGTTCGAATCCCCTCTTAGCAGCACTTTCCAAGTAGGTTTTGCCTTTAAGCAAGGGCCAAGATCATTTACAACTTGTGTATCAGAAATGAATCCCCACGTGTCAACGACCGTATCGGTCAGTTTGACTAATTAAAATATTCTGATACTCCACTTGATGTATCGGATATGCATCCAAACTATATTCAACATGAATTCGTATCGGACATGCATTTGATGTGCGTACGGTGAGATTTGAGGAGTATTGGAGTAATATAGTTTATTATATATTTTTCAATGCTAAACGCCAGCACTCTTTCGAAATAACATTTTTCCACCATCCTTCTCAATTATTATTCTTTATATTAATCTTCATTAGCATTTCTAACTACCACTCTATTAATGTGAATTCACAAATGCTGTCATATTTTTTTATGATAGCGATCTGCCACAGAATTTTTATGTATACGGTAACGGTAGTGGTAAGCTAATGAGAAAGCTCAAGTACAAACTCAGGGGAAGGAATCATATCCAGGTACAAACCAAATCAATAATTTAAAAGTACTTTTACAAATTAAATCCAAATAAGTGTCTAGACTTGCCCGTGAAGAGCTCCGTAGTATAAAGTATTATACTATTATGGTGAATAGGATCCACTAAAAACAACAACCCCATACATCTAAATCCGGATTGTATAAACTAAATGCGAAAACTAACTAAATTCTATGGGTTTGGTGCAAATCGAAAACTATGCGGAAGAGTGAAAATATCGTTGCGTAATAGTTAAAATATGAATAATTATGATATAATAATGATGATGATAATAATAATAATAAAATAATAATCATAATAGTAAGATAATAATAATAATAATAAAGTAATAATATAATCATAATCATAAAAAATAATTATAAATAATTATCATTATAATAATAGAATAATAAATTAATCATAACTATAATTAACAAGTAATAAAAAATAATCAGAATAAATAATAATATTATAATAGTAATATAATAAAAATATAAACATAATCATAATATAGTAATATAATAATAATAATAAATTATAATTACAATCATAATTATAATAATATAATAATAATAAGTAATCATAATTTTAATAATATAATAATCATGATAATAATAATTATAGTCATAATCATAATCATAATGGGATTGCTCAATCTTCTCTCGCTGGATCCCAATAATATAATAATAAAAATATAATCATAATCATAAAAATAATTATAATAATATAATAATAAATTAATCATCACTATAATCAATATATAATAATATAATACAACATAATAAAATAATAATAAGTATTAATAATCATAATCATAATCATAATAATATAATAATATAATAATATAATAATACTATGATATTACATACATATCCCTACTAATGCATTCTGTAAATTGCCGGTATAGACAATACAAAATATGCACACAAAAAAAAAAAACTTGTTTTGATTCAAAATTAAGCCTGGCTATAGGCCCGCTAAGTCATGGACTTAAGATTTGAAGCGTTAAACCACAACTTTTGAAGATTTATGTTAAATCGATTGGCGCAAATTTAAATATTCAAAGTAACGAATAAATTTATATTCTCGGAGAATGCCACTTTGTTCTTGCAATTGAGCCCAATTGTCTCTCAGCGATTGGCCACTTTGGTTTACTTATTACTAATCTCTTTTAATCAATCTTGATTCGTCGCAACTTGCAAATCAAATGGGCTATGTTATGGGATTGGATTCCGGACATACAAATAAAATAAATACGGGCATAATGGGATAAGTATAGAAAAATAGACTCCAGTCAAACCAAGACATAGATAAGCAGGCAAAAATAGTTTACTGTGATAAAACTAATGATCTAATTGTTGTTAAAATATACTTCACAAAAAGTCAATAGTTATAATATCTTTAAATTCCACCGATATCTGCATATAATATCTTTCTACCTGTTTCTGCTATGTATTGAAAAAATGGTTGTTTTTATATTTAAAAAATAAAAAAATTATAAAAAAAAGAAATAAACTAAAAAATTGAAAAAAGGCCGAACATCAAATTTGCGGCCCAAAGAGTTAGACCACAGACTTGGTAGGCGACTCATGTTTCCTTTTCTTTAATTTTATGTCGCCTTACATTAGTTGAATTTTAATACATCCGAAAATTTACTAGGTAAACTTTAAAAAGAATATATTTATAAAAATTAAATTTACTTTGACGGATTTTTTTATTTAACAGGTAATGTTAAAGTTTTTGAAAATATTTTAAAATAATAAGATTTGAAGTACCATTGTTGCGATTGATTAGGCCAGTACTCTTAGGCCCAAAATTTAACTGAATTGACTAACACCGGATATGTATCCGTTACACAAATGTAATCAACACTAGGGTTGCAAACAAATCGAACACGAACGAACTAACGTGTGTTCGAGTTTGATTTGAAATCTATTTCGAACTAGTTTGATTCGAAATAGATAGACAGTTTCAAACTCAAATGGAATCGTCAAAGAGCTACTTAGTGAGCTGGAAAACATCCTGGAGCCTGTTAAGAACCAGACTTGGCCATGTGGCATCCAACAAAGTTCAAAGTTTTTATGAAAACAGAAACCACATCAAGTCGAGCAATAAACACGTTTTGCGTCTACTTATTTTTTCATTTTTCTTTTGTTGTTGGTTAATATATTAGGGGCCATGTGAATTTAACTAAATAAGTGTACCTTGTACAGCTATAAATAAGTTTTTTCGGATGTACAATACTGATCTCGGGTCGGGTCGGGTCGGGTTGGGTTCGGGTCGGGTCGGGTCGGTTTGATACAGCCTATATGGTTTTTGACTATTTGGCAATGTGATGATTCAAAATCTTTCACATCATAGACAAATTGACCCTTTAAAAATGATGATATGTCACATTTATAATTTAGATTGGGGCTCATCAGTTGTGATTTTTTGCCCTGTTAAATGGGCTGGAGGTTTGGCAGTCGTTGTCGCTTGTGCATTTTTTTCTGGGCAGAGAATAACCCTCCAACAGAATTCATATCCTCCCAAACTGATGGTTAGAAATATATCAATATTTAAAATTACGTCGACTCGGATCGAACTCAGGAAGCACATCAGCACAAGGAATTGGCAAGATAAAATTATATATATTCATCTATTCTAATGGTGCAAATACTTATTTTATTTGAGCTAAGGCCCATGTATATAATACAACAACAAAATATATTTGAATAGAAGACTTAATCTTTCCTAAATTCTAATGACTTTTTAAACAAATAGACAGATGACAAAATACTTCTTTATTAATAGAGGTAACACAAATACCGGACAGAAATTTTTAATGTTGGTAACAATCGTATTATTTTTTTTGGGAAATTCTAGCGAACATCCAATTATTTTTGTTCATCTGACTTTTAGGTCTATACTATCATCGATACCAACATGTAAATTATTTGATATAATACTTTATTATTAAAATTAAATGAGTTATTATTCAGGTCAATTGAATAACAATAATATAAAAAATAAGTTGTATCATAAAGTCTTTACATGAATAATAAATCATTTAATGTGAATAATAAAGTTAGAATTGATGATGGTATCTTCCAAACATTTTCCTGTGGGGGAATACTATTCAAATTAAAAATGAAAATTATAGATGGGTTTTCTAACTATTTAGACACACTGTATATCAAATTTAAATTAGTCTAGAATTCGAATAGTCATTCATTATAAATTATTGATACTCTATCATTAAAAAAATAAAATTATTTGATGAATGATGCTTTCAAATTGATTAAATTTGATATACGCTCTATGTATAAATAATTAGAAATATATTCGTAATTTATTAATTTTATATTTTAACAATATTTTATGGAAATATGTACCATAAACATTGAATGCACAGCAAACTCTGGATTTATACTAGAATTATTTTTTATTATTCTTTTCCTTTTTACAATAGAAAAGCACTTCCGAAAGATGAACAAACTTTAAACCGCTTACTACAATCTGTCTATATCAGATTTAATCCTACTTTCATGAAGTGGTGAAGTAGCTTTTTGTTCACCTTTAAATTTCATTCATTTCATGCGGCATTTATTGTTCGCTTTCCTTTGTTGCACTATTATTATTTCAGTTTGTCCAGAAATACAAGAAGAACCTATGTATCTTCTCATATGGCAGAGGGACAGATCGTCTATAATTTATTACCTAGTCAATTACTTGGTTGCACAAGAAAATTAACTTAATTGCTCAGCAATCTTCAAGACGAAATCTGATTCAATGAATCAATTGTCCCTCCCCATAGTAATACAGTTTAGAAGTTATCAACTAATATTTTTTTTCTTAACATTTGCTGATTTTTTATTTATATGACTATCATCCTTTGTTTTGATGGTCTAATTTCCATAGAATAAGTGTTCTGCAATAAAGTCAATGAAGATTTTAAAACTACACAAATTATTGTCCTCTAGAGTTCGTTGTTGGAAATCTTTCTGTTAATTTTGTAGCTTTTAGGCCTACAGAGGCAACACTGATTTTTTTTTTTTACCTGTAGTTCATATATAACTTTTACAAATTTAAATTTGACTATTTCATTTCAGCTCAATTTTTATCAAATTGGATTTCTATTATCACTTTAATTTTTGAACTTAATTTGGTAACTCATATGATTATTTAAAATTGAATCATATAAATATGATATCATCCTTTACTTGATTGTTGTTTATTTATTCTCTTCGTAATCCAACTTGCATTGAACTGCCATTAATTCTTTAGTTTTCTGAATAATGCATGCATGCATTTGATTATTGTTAGTCGTGCCATCTATATGACAACAGAGGTGGTTAACAACTAGGGCTGTCAAAAGTTCCTCGTTTGACCGTTTGATCGTTATGTTTCAATTTTATTTCAGTGACGAAACAATTAACGAAATTATAATACATTTCGTTCATAAAACGGAACGATCAACGAAATCGGCCTGTTTCGTTTTGCCAGTTTCGTTAGTTTCATTTAAAATTCTACCTGACTGCTATACTTTCAATTTCAGGATATCATTAGCGAAAAAACCCTAACCCTTATACTTACCTAATACCGCACACCGCACTCCTCTCAGTCTCTCACTCACCTAATACCGCACACCGCACTCCTCTCAGTCTCTCACTCACCTAATACCGCACTCTCGTCTTTTTCGCCACTCGCTCTCCTCTTTTTTTTTTTGTCGCAGAAACCAAACCCTAATCTCTTCTATCTTGCTCAGCCGCTCTCCTCTCTCGCACTCAACCTACTCTCTCTCTTTCTCGCTCAGCTGATCTCCTCTCTGACACCTTTGACCCACTCTCTAGCTGTCTCGATCAGCCAATCTCCTCTCTCTCTTATAAGTACTAAAAATGACTCAATCTTTCATCATTCCTTTATTGTTGGTTTGTAAGTCCTGGCCAAGCGTGTGACTGGTGCCTCCCTTCGACGATCTATCTCAGTTTCCAGTACGAATGCCTAGGGCTAAGGGAAAGGTGAAGGAACAAATCAACTGGACTAAGAGACATGTGATGGGTCATTGATGGAGGCACGTCAACGCCACTAGGCAGGCACCAGGTGATCGAATCATTGCTTATATATTGTGTAATTTGTGTTGTTGAAGGAAAGAAAAAAGTCAGAAAGAAAGAAAGAAAAAGAGAGAGAGAAAGAAAGAGAGAGCCAGAGAGATACATTTTATTTATAAATTACAACTATTATTTCTTTGTTTTTTTCTTACTATATGTGTTTTTAGCATGTTATTTCTTCAATTTTTTCTCTTACTGTCTGTTTGTCGTTGTAGGTCCTGCTTTTGTTATTTTTCTCTTACTGTATGTGATTTTGCTAGTCTTTGTTGTGCGAGAATGACTGATTTAGATTTTATTATATCCGAGCCTAATATTTCTGACGATGAGTAAATTTTTTTGAACTTGATTGAGCATTTCGGTAATTGCCAATATGTTAGTATGTGAGAAATATAATTGAACTTGAGCAGTTATCAGTATGTGAGTATGTCAGTACTTAAAAATGAGCATTTGTTAGTAACTATCAGTGTGTTACTTTGTGAAATTGAGCACTTGAAGTATGTTGTGAAATTGAGCACTTGCAGTATGTTATGAAATTAAGCACTTATCAATATGTTAGTTTGTTAAATTGAGCACTTGCAATTGTAGTATGTTAGTTAGTGAGAAATGAGATTGAAATTGATAGTACTTGCACTTGTCAGTATGTTTTGCAGTATGTTAGTACTTTATTAGTATATGAGAAATTGTTTGGAACTTATAATTTAGTATGAGATCAGAGTTGAATCTTGAAACCCCAGAGGATATTATTTGTCCAAGTGACACTCAATTACCTGGTGTTAATGTATCAGAGTCTGAACAACCCACAAAAAAGAGGAAAGTGAGGGGTACATACTCTAATGTGTGGAAACATTTCAAAAAATGTCCAATAGGAGATGATGGTTATTATGAGGCTTTGTGTAATTATTATGGAAAATATTTTAAGCAAGGAAATCAAAGGAGCAAGGTTTGAAATATCACATTAAAAAGGGTTGCAAGAAAATTCTATGGGATAAGAGACATAATAGATTGATGCCTTACAAAAGATGTTGCAAGCTGACAATACAACAGGTAATTTTTCAAAATATAGAATTTCACCTTAATATTGTGCAATTGTTGTTGTCAGTATGTAGTACTTAATTATTTTTTATTTCATATATTTTTTATAGGTGGACCAAATCATGTTGTTTGCGTGTTTGATCCCGTCAAATGTAGAAAATGTTTTGCAAAGATGTACTTTATATGATTTATTTGGCAAGCTAGATTATAGATTTAGTTTCACAAGTGATTTATGAATAAATAAAGAAAAAAATAGGGGTTTCATGGCCCTTACATGACATTATATTGATGATAGTTGAAATTTGAGAAAAATAATTATCAACTTTACCTCTTTACTATCTCTACACACTGGTTTGAACATAGCTCAAGCCATTTATGATAAGTTGGTGTTGTGAAATTTGGACAAAAAGACATTCTGCCTTGTACTTGATAATTTATCTGCCAATAATGCTTGCATTAAAGAATTATTCAATACATCTTTAAAAATTAAACTTTCCAGTAAATAGTTTAATCTTTCATCAAATGTGTGGTTGTCATATCTTGAATCTAATTGTTCAAGATGGACTTAGTGTATTATGTGATGAGATAAACAATATTCATAAAGTGATGAAGTACATTCATCATTCACAACAAAGAATAGAGAAATTTAGACTAGCAACAACACAAATATTCAATCACACTTTTAGGTTAAATTAATGTAATCATTTTTTAGTTTGTTTTAATTTAATCATATTTTTGTTACTTTTCAAGTTAATGCTCAAACAAACAACCTGTTTGGGATGTCCAAACACGTTGGAACTCTACATATTTAATGTTAGAGTTAACCTTGCATCTCCAAGAGGCAATTAATAGATATGATGCTCTTGATAAAAGGTACAAACTCAACCCAAGTGAACAAAAATGGGAGAAAGTAAAGGAACTTGTAGTGTGTTTGAAAGTATTTTATGATGCTACACTGAAGTTGAGTGACACTAAGTATCCAACATTGAATCTATTCTTCTCTGAGTTCTGTGAAGTTTATTTGAGTATTAAAAAATGGATAGTAGTTCATATCCCTTTATTGTCAAGATGAGTATAAAAATATTTGCTAAGTGGGATAAGTATTGGAGTAGTGAAAATACTCTATTGTTAATTACTTGTGTTCTTGATCCTAGATACAAGCTAGTTGTTGTTGAGTACTACATTCAACAAATGTATGCCAATGAATGTGCTTGGTTTATAACCAAATTGAAGAATTACATTAATGAATTGTTCCAAAAGTATGCGGAAGCACACTCAAAGTTGGTACATAACCAACTCGGCAGCTCAACACAACATTTGAGGTATAACACTAAACATAAATTTAAATTTATCTAATATGAACTACAATTAAGTAGTGTTAGCAGTGACAATTAAGTAGTGCCAGTGACAATATGTGTTTATTTAATAGGTATGACTCTAGTGTCAGTAGTAGTGTCAGTGATACAAAGGCTAATTTGAAAGATTTCATATGTGTTAAGAAGATCTCTGAACCCATAAAATCAGAGCTAGATGAGTATCTAGCTGATGCACTTGATGAAACTAGCTTGGATGATGATTTTGATATTCTAGCATAGTGAAAATTAAAGGCCCCAACATATCCCATTCTTGCTCGATTAACCCGGGACATCCTAGTATATATGTCCATGAAATTATTTCCACTCTTTCTATGGTTTTATTGGCTTGTTGGCTTGTTGTCTTGCTGACTTGTTATTTGTTACTTGGTATTCAATACTTTCATCATCTAAATCCACTATTTGTATTTGACTCATATTTAGCCTTTGGTTGAGATTGTTATATGGCTAAGAAAAGAGTTTGAGATCCGGGTTGCTGGTATTTGACTCCTTGTTTCAGTCAGTTACTTGGTAATATGGCTTAGATAGTTAGATTGGTATATGGCCGAGAAAAGAGTTTGAGATCATTGTTATTTGATTTTCTATTTCACAGTGTGTGCTTTTATGGTTGTAATATGTAAGTTTTTTAGTCGATGAATCATTATAAATTTGGACTAGCAGTAATATGAAACTGTAATATTTTAATTTTTGAATCATTGGTATTATGTAATTTTTGGGATGGTAGCAATATGAGATCACTGGTATTATGTATTTTTTTTATGATTTTTAGCAATATTTGTTCTAATTGAAATTGTTCAAAACAAGTTTGTTAAACGATCAAAAATTTTTGATCGTTTTGCACATTTCAATTGTTTTGTTGAACGCAACGATCAACATAACGATATAGTGTTCTGTTTATAATACGAAACAGTTAATGTAAAAAAAAATTTCAATCGTTCCCCTTAATGAAACGATTAATACAAGTAATCACTTCCGTGATCGTTTTAAAATTAGACAACCCTAATTAGAGCACAGCAATCATGGAAACTGTGCGCTTTACTCGCATAACTTTTAGTATAATTATTGATCAATTTCTTAAAAAGAAAAAGAAATGCATATTCCCACATGAGGGACTTGATTGTTTTTAGTTGGGTCCAAAGAGGTGTTTCCATCACTATACCAAATTTGTTCCTTAGCTCCATTAACTGTATTAAACATATAACTATAGTTCATTTCTAGTTGTTAAATTATTAGTTTGTTGAGTATTTAAATATTAATTGCAATCTGCGTGCTCAATTTAATATGCCTTCAACATCTAGATTGCATGTACTCATGAAATTGAAAGAACACTTGTAACTGTATTATATTTATCGGAATATATAACGACGGAGTTGATTACTGTTAGCGGTTCCACACATATATAAGACAAGGGTAAGCAGCAATTATATCATATGACATTTAAACGGTAGAAAACTATTAATAAAAAAGAGATAAAATGCATGTTGGCATTGCGCTAGATGGTCGAAAGATCAAACAAGACAAGTCAACAACTCGTGCCTTTTTTAGTTTTCGACTTGAAGAATCAAATACCAAATTTCTTCATGTGCTCCTTTCGTTATTTTTTTTTGGGCAAAAGTGCTACAAGTCCCTTCCTTCCGGCTATATATTCATTTACATTACGTGGGGATAGTTTTAACTTTCAAAAATTGATATAGATTATAGAAACAATATTTCAAAAGAGCGGATACGGAATGATATCTATGTGATTAAATTTAAGTTTAGTTGGGGAAATAACAGTTCGATAATATTAAAATTCGAGCAGTAATTTCGCTCCAAAATTTTGATAATCATGTGGAAAAAAAAATCAGATTTGAGAATCCGACAGATACTCATCAAACTCAATGTTGATCCGACACATCGGTTAATCGTAGGAGCGTTAACGGATCAGAATGGGTGGGATTAAGATCGGTTATCATTATTTTATTAACCTCAATTGATCTAATCCAATTCATTTAAATTAGATTAATATTTTTTAAGCCGATCAAAAAGAATAAAATAAATAAGTATATATTAATTATTTTATATATTTTTAAATAATTTAATATTAATTAATATATAATTAATTTTAATTTATATATATAATTTTTTATAACATTATATCAGAAAATAAATTCAAAATATATAATTAAACGGGTTGATTTGAGTTGATCGTACCTGATGCAATCTACAACTGTTTAAAAAATCTTGATCCATATCCATCCATTTATTTTCAAATCATTTCAAATTAAATCGGATCGGATCAAGTTTTAACACCCTAGTTAATCCCTAAGATTAATTAATCATTTTTTTCTAGTGCTCAAACCAACAAATTGGAGCCTATATAGTTTTAAATAATTATTAAAATAGAAAAGTAAAATATTGTAAATGTTACAACGTTAATTGATTTAATGATTCTCACATAAATCAAGGTCTCTTAATGAGTAATGAGTTGAGTCTGATGTTCCTAATGACACGTGAAGTTCATCGGAATGAAAACCACACTTCTAATTTCAAGACCACCAAATGGCTGACGAAACGTTTTAGTTGTTATCCTGACATTATCACACGAGGCAGTCATGGGAGAGTGATGAGGCTTTATTTTCTGTTTCCTCTTTTTAAATTTCTTTTCGCGAAATCCAGGCGGCTATATGTAATTATATATTTTTGCTGTCAAAATTAAATACAAGTTTCCAGCAAATAATATCAATGTGTGAATGATATCGTAATTGGTTGGGCCGTATTTGCACCAAGGTGGATAAGAATAAGAGTGTCAAAATTTAATCCGAGTCAATGGATTAATTTAATTTGATCCGAAATATTTTGTAATGAATGAGTCGGATATAAATTTAGATTTTTCGAACCATCAAGGGTCGGATCGGTTACGGATCGACCCAGCTCATCTGATTTATTTATTTTATATTTTAACATAAATTAAAACTTAAATATAGACTAATTAAAATTAATTATATATTAATTAATATTAAATTATTTAAAATATATAAAATAGTTAATAAATACTATTTTTTTCAGTCGAGTCGGACTGACTTGTAAATCAGATACTTTATTTTAAGAGATATAAAACGATTCATTGTTCATCCGACAAGATCTGTTTTGTACAGTTAAATAGTGGATCGTCCACGTTTTAAACTGAGAAAAATGGTGAATCTTCCACGTTTTAAACAGAAGAAATCGCCAGTCCTGCACTGGACTAAGTTTCTGGGTGATAGTTAATAACTTAATCAATAACCCTTTTATAAATTTCTCCTTAATAATAAAACAATCATATTTAACTTTCCATGATATAAATATTTACATATTAACCTTAAACATCCTAAAAATTTCAAAATGTTCTCTAAAACATAAAAACTTCCCGTCCCTCTTATCTTTCTCTCTCATATTCCTCTCACGTCTTTTTTTTTTCAATGTAGCAATTGATATGGGTCATGTCTGATTCATGTTAGGTTGTTAGTTCAGTTAAGACTTCGGGCAATCGTTCACATCAAATCAGTTAAAATTGTTAAGGTTCGAATCGGTTTGATTGAGCGGTTAGAATATTTAAATAGTATAATATTTAATATATGACTTAGTACTAATAGTTATGAGTCACGTTCATTTATAAATAATTAACTAAATGATGTATTTGAAGAGTGCATATGAAGAGTGTAGTTGTATTTTGATGGAAAATTCAGATGTCCCAATTCGCTGTATTAGATCCTGGGGTTACCTCACATTTATAAAAAGACTCATGTTCTGTAGTTCTAGATACTTATAACAATTTCATCCACTAAAGATAAATAGAAAAAAAGCAGAGCAGAAAGAAAAACGTCTAATTAAACCATCATCATATTTGAAAAAAATCTTTTAAGATTAGTACTTCCGCTTCCACTATTTTCTGTTTCAAGATGTCTGCTCTTCATAACTATGAGTTTTAATTTATATTTTATTATTTTATATGATCTACGTATTCTTGAGCTTTAATTTTAATAATAAAATATATTATGTTTATTCATATTTTATTATATTTGATATCAGAGCCAAATATATTTTCATATAAAATACAATATTATAATTTTCATATTCAATTTCTAATGTAAAATGTGCGTGTATGCATGTTGGAGTTTTTTATCAACTTATTTTACTTCTTTGTGTATAAATTAGAGATGACTATGAACTAGCTTTAGCCATGCACATATGCCAACAAGCACATAGGTACTTTTTTCTCATACATCTTGATTGAATATAACTTAAAAGTATAATTTCTTAATTAAAATCTCATCAAAACTCTTTATTCAGAAAATTAATCTAAGAGACTATAACTGAGTAGGACATAATTTTTACCGTAGGGTTTGTATAGAATACCATTTTATTTTTAGGGATATAATTCTTTCCAACTAGTACCTCTTTTACGTTATAATTGTGAATTCTATTTTTTTTATATAATTTTTTTAATTTGGTACTTCTTTTATGCTATAATCTTGATTCATATTATATTTTATTTACCCAAAATTCGTTATAAATTTTGTATATCAATTTACTTTTAATATTTAATTATAATCAATTTTATAAATTTAAAAAAATATTAAAAGAAAATATATTTTACATTATATTTGTATTATTATTATATTTTATGTTTAATAAATTATTATTGTCAATTTTACCAACATTAATTGTTAGTATAGTTTACTTAATATTTTTATGTCCTATAGTTCATTTTATTTCTACCCAACGGTGGTATAAATTGATTTTATTTATGGATTAATTATTATGTTAGAACTAAAATATTATTAGTTATTTTTTATTTATTTTAGATTGATTAAGTATTATCCCTTTATAGTTGATCTAATTTTATTTTACTTTGTGAATATTTAGTTGATAATTATAAACACTTTATTTTCTTGAATTTAATGTAGCATTGAATAATGTTAGTGTTCAAATTTATAGAATAATACCATTGAAAAGAATCCCAGGGATTGCCTCAGTTTCAATAAAAAACTCATGTTCTATAGTTCCTGATACTTACTCATAACTATTTCGTCCATTAAAGACAAACAGAAAAAAGAGCAGAGTAGAAAGAAAAATATATAATTAAGCCATCATCATGTCTGAAAAGAATCACTGAAAATTAGTACTTCCGCTTCCATTAGTTTTTGTTTCAGCTATCTTCTACTTTAAGATGTCCGCTCTTCAAAACTATGAGTTCTAATTTATATTTTATTATTTTATATAATTTACATATTTTTGGGTTTTAATTTTAATAATAAAATATATTATATTTATTCGTATTTTATTACATGGGCATATTTGAATCATATTAACTTAGAACATGGATTTCAAAATATTCAAATTAACATTCAACTTTTATCAATACAGGTTTCATGTCATCTTAAGTTCGATTGATCAAGTTTGAGGCAATTTGACTTTGAAAAAGTTATCACGTCAAGTCGATTAGTTTTTTAGGTTCGGTCAGAAATTTTTATCTTCTATATTTCTGCATGCAATTAAATATGAAATTTAATTGGAGTGGACATGGAGAACTTCTTTTAATTAGAATGGAGATACATTCATGATTTAGTTGGAGAGTTATCATGTTTATGAAGGATAAATATAACATTTGTAATTTTGAAGGCCAGATACGTAATCTTACATTTTTGGAAGAAGAAATATAATAATTTTCTGTTTTTAAAATGAATAAATATGAAATTCGTAACATAGAATGGGCATATATGTAATCATATTATAAAATGTTAAATATTGGAGTTTTATATTTCGACAAGCTACAAGTGATTATGAAGTTTACACAGGATAATGCATTATTTCAAATTGAAAAAGATACATCCATGATCCATCCATACAAAATTTTACGAAATTTCACCGAAAGTTTACGTCAAATCTAGCTCGGCCCAACTTGTTTAGGTCCGACTATTCATTACATACTCTTTGTTTTCGTTGTAATTTTTAATTATACTTTTAAAAAGATCATAATTAGAAGGATTGATATGATCAATATTGATATTGTAATCGACGTCAAATTATTATTCTGGCTAAATTAGTTTTGTTTCATATTAATAATTTTATTATGCAGTTACTTTATTCAACATAGATACTAATAACATAAATAATAACTCATTTAATTTGAAAATAAAATATTGTACAAATTAGTTGACTAATCGAAGTCATTAATAAAAAAAATAACTTTGTTAATTTAAAAATATATCTGATCATCTTTAAATTATGATTTGTTTATCTCAATAAATTCTTAATATAAAAATTATGGGTATGAAATTTTTAATTTTTTGAGTTTCATAAGTATTTAATACATATTTTTAAGATGATATAAAGTAATAGTAAAATATTGAAATCTTTACATATGAAAATAGCTCACTTCCAAAAATTCAAAATAAGTATTTAGAAAACTATAAAATATTTTTTTGTATTTTATAATATGTTAATATAAAAAATTATGGAACTTTATAAATCAAAACTTAGAAATGATTAATTAAGTAATTTTTTTGAGATGAGAGCATGACAAGGTTTTGTGCTCATAACACTCCAAAAATAAAAAAAAAATAACTTAGAAAACTCAAAATATCCTAAATTTTTGTACCCCATAAGATTTTAATATGAAAAAAATTAATGAGAGTGATAAATCAAAATTTAAAAATCATTTAATATATATTTTTAGCTAAAATCACGTAGGAGTTCAATGCTCCTAGGAGCACGTTAGTTTTACTCATTAGTCCAAACAATATTTTGCCTCCAGCTTTGTTTATTATATTATTTATTTTTATATACAAATATATTGTATATAACTATATTTAATTTTTACAAAGTAATGCATCATCGCATGCAACATATATATCTCATCATCATGTATTATTATAAGCTTCTATTATGCACAAGGGCAAACTTTGTCCGTTCGTGTGTCCTATTGGAAAACGCACAGTGGAGAAAATAATGGGAGTTGTATGTATCACAGGGCCAGGTATATAGAGAGAGTGCACCCACAGTGTTAAATTAGGTGGCCAGTGTACGAAGAAAATATGTTCTTGTCGTGTTTAGATTGGTGGTGGTTGCCACAGCCACATCTTACTTTAAGAGGTGAGAGAGAGATATTATGTCTCGCATCTCCGATCGGAATCGTTTTCTGCCATTAATATCAAGTGGCATCTTCTGCTATATTTTTCAAAAAAAGAGAAATACAGATATTAGAGATGTATAATACATTGATTGGGGTTGCTGAGAATTTGTATGGTCTGTGCAGCGCGTTTTGGAGACCGTTTGATCGCGTGGAGATTCGTGTTTCATCTATCTCACAACGATCCTCTGTGAATTCAATGACGTGCACGCGTGCTGCCCTCGTACAGCGCAGCAGCCGATACGGATCCAAGTTGTTGGATACCACGTATCAAGCTATTTGATTTTGTCTCGCATCTCCGATCGGAGTCGTTTTCTTTTCTTTTTTATAATTAATTTTTCATTAATTGTATTTTTTTTGAGGTAATTGGTTTAGCATTTTTAATTAAATTAATTTCATTTCAGTGGGGGCAATTCTTTAACTCACGTCTATTTTGATACTGATCGTTTCAATTAGATCCGCCCATAGTTTTTTAATTAGTACCGAGGGTCTTTTCCGCATTGATTTTTCCGTCCCAGTTGAGTCTGATGTGTGGGGGTCTACAGGCAGATAAAAAAATATATCTGATGTAGGCTGAATTAAGAGCTTCAGTTAATTTTGAATTAATTATGGTTCTGATTTAATATGAGAGACATGGAGAGAGACGCCGAATTCAGATCCGCACATTTGCGATACCAGAATATTTTTCAAGTATAGAACAAAGGACTTTTTTTTTTTTTTTAAGTATAGAGCAAAGGAGGAAAAAAATGTATCAAAAATACGGAAGGAAGGCTTGATATAGCATCTAATATTGTGATAAATTTACAAACGAGTCATTGCGCTTCAACTTTAATTACTTTTACAATTGTAGTTAGGGGTGTCGATGGTTGGGTTGGATCGGATCATTATTATTTTATTATTTTTTCGATCTAATTCGACCTGAATAAAAAATAAATAATAATTATTTATTTTTATATATTTAAAAAAAATATAATACTAATTAATATATAATTTATCTCAATTAGTGTATATATAAATTTTAATTACTGTTAAATGTGTTGAGACAGGTTAAATGTATATATAAATTTTAATTACTGTTAAATGTATATATAAATTTTAATTACTGTAAAAAAAAACAATTAAATGTGTTGAGACATGTTGACCTGTATCCGATCTGATCCATGACGGGTCAAATTTTTTGATCCATACCTAATTTATTTATTTTGGATCATTTTCAATCAAGTCGGAACAAGTTCTAACACCCCTAATTATAGTGAATATTTAAATTAAAATTTAATCACATTTATAGGATTAAAATAATGTCTTGAGCACCAACCTCTCATGTGCTCCTAACTAAAAAAAAAATATGCTTAAACATTTTCAAATTATAATTTATGTCATTTAATAAACTTTTTGTATCAAAATATTACATAATACAAAAATTTTCAATATATATATATATATATATATTAAGATGACTCAGAAATAATAATATAATTATGAATATTTGTGTATGAAAATAAAATACTAAAAAAACTTTAAATCCAATGAGTTTTTGACATAAAATATTTACTAAATTGAAATAAATCAAAATATTTTTGTATAAAAATTTATTGAATTAACATAAATTAAAATTTAGATTATTAAAATATATTTTTTTAGTTAGAAACACGAAAGGAGTTGAAACTTCTAGGAGCATAATAACATACTCATATATGTATATATATATATATATATATATATATATATATATATATATTTATATATATATAGAGGTAGACCATGAAAATATCTACACTTCAGTCAATATGCACTTGCATCAAAATAATGCTTTATCATATCTAAAATTTTGATTTATGATGCTAAAATAAATTCTTTATATAAAAAACTCATCAGATACAAAAAATTTATTTTAAAGTTTTTATCTATTTTTTATTTTTTTTCTAAATTGCTCTAAAATATTAATATTTTGTATATGAAAATAGGTCATTTTAAAAATCTGAAATATATTCTTAAAAAATCTAAAATCATAAAAAATTATATTTCATATGATTTTGATGTAAAGAATTGGCTAATTCCTCTATGGATCAAAATTTTCAATAGTTGCATTTTTTATGTAGATATCAATCTGATATCAACATCAAATTTAGTTAAAGTTTTGTTCCATAAAAGAATCACTCTAAAGAATTTATTGTGCATTATAAACTGAAGTCGTGAAGATGATAAAGTATACTTTTTGTATATCTCATCGAAAGTTCAAATGTTTTTGTAGTTTATATGTCTTGTAAAACTAGAGTTCTTATAAACATCTTTAAGAATTATGTTACCAAATAATTTATTTATGTCAAAATCTAATGGAATAATATTTTTTTTTATTTTTAGAATTTTCAAACTATATGTTTCAAATTTTTTTAAGATGGCTCAATTATAATAAAATGATAAATATTTATATATAGAAATAGGTCAATTTTAAAAAATTCCAACTAAATACTTAGAAAACTCTAAAATAGAAAGTTTATATATCCTCTTATTGTTCCTAACAACACTCTAGTTTTACTATTCAAAATATATATATTATTTCCGTTAACAAACAAAAGTGAAGTTCGATAATTTCTTTATTTGGTCACTGGTAGGGGTGTCAAGGATCGGGTCGGGTCGGGTCGGGTTGATTCGAACCCGATCCGATCCGATTCAGGTAAAAAAAATTGAACTCATAGCCGACCTATTTATTTTTCGGTCTTGTCGAATCGAGTCGGGTCGGGTCAAGAATTGACATCTCTAGTCACCAGTATGATCAAACCTTGAACTGTAGACTGAAAAATAAACTAACTATTATGTTTTGTTTTCATGAGTGTAAAAAAGCTATAAGAATATATATGGGAAGGGATCACTTGACAATGGTGATCTTGACAATGATCTTGAAATAAATATGAAAAAATATTAAAAATAAAAAACCTTATAGATATATGTTTTTATACTTATAGATTGATGGTGATTCAAATTTTATACAATTTTATTATCGTTTGATAGTCAATCAAATATCATTAAACTGAAACCATTACAAAGTACATAATATTTTGATAGTTATTGATGGACTAGCAAACAATAATGAAATTACATGAAATTTTAATCACCATCAATCTATGAGTAGAAAAAAATATCTATATGGTTTTTTATTTTTAAGAATTTTTTCATATTTATTTGGAGATCTATTATCAAGATTGTCAAGATAATCCACCGTCAAGGGATCCTTTCCATATATATATATATATATATAGAGAGAGAGAGAGAGAGAGAGAGAGAGTAAAAATATCATGAGCTTAACTCAAAAAGTATATCAAATTATCTTTAAATTTTAATTTATCATGATCATCAAATTCTTTATATAAAAATATTGTGGGATGCAAAAAATTAGAGTGTTTTGAGCTTTTTAAAGTCATCATTTTTATTTTTTTAAAATAATATATATTCAATCTTTCAACATCATTTTAAAAAAATAAAAATGGTGACTTAAAATTTTTGCATCCATAATATTTTCATATAAATAATTTAATGAGCATGATAAATTAAAATTTGAAGATAATTTGGTATACTTTTTGAGATAAGCACACGGAAGGCCTCCGTGAGTTTAAGCTCACGGTATCTTTACTATATATATATATATATATATATATATATATATATATATATATATATATATATATATATATATATATATATGATTGGAGATACCGTGAGCTTAACTCAAAAAACATATTAAATTATTTTGAAATTTTAATTTATCATTATCATTAAATTCTTTATATTAAAATCTCATGGGATGCAAAAATTTGGAGCGTTTTGAGCTTTTTAAGTTATGGTTTTTAATTTTTGAAAATCAGCTCTAAAAATAATAATAATATATTCAATACTTGAACATCATTTTAAAAAATTAAAAACGGTGATTTAAAAAGCTCAAAACACTCCAAATTTTTGCATCTTACAAGATTGTTATATAAAGAATTTAATGAGAATGATAAATTAAAATTTCGAGATGATTTAATATATTTTTTGAGTTAAGATCACGGAAGGCCTCCGTGAGCTTAAGCTCACGATATCTCCACTCTCTCTCTCTCTCTCTCTATATATATATATATATATAGAGTTTGTTTATTGTGCTTCCAGTAACACTTCGGCCAAAACGCTATCAATTTTAATTTTAATTTTCATGCTAAAAAATATAATTTAAATAACTCAATAAAATCTTTATATCATAATCTTATAGTATACTAATTTTTATCGTGTTTGGAATTAATGTCCTATACTTAATAATTTTAAAAAAATAGCCCTAAAATAATAGAAAATTAATAAAATTTGTATTGTACAAGATTATGATATAAAGATTTGATTGAGATACTTAAATTAAAATTTTGAGCATGAAAACTTAAAATTTGGACTGGTAGCATTTCGGTCAAAAGGCTACTAGAAGCACAATAGATAAATTATATCTATCTATCTATCTCCCTCTCTCTCTATATATATATATACATATATATATATATATATAGAGAGAGAGAGAGAGTTAGACTATTGTGAAAACGTTTGCATTTTGAGCCAAAGTGCATACGACTCAAATTTTATCGTAACACATCCGAAATTCAAAATTATCATTCTCATTAAATTCTTCATATCAAAATATTAAGAGATATAAAAAATTAGGGTATTTTGAATTTTCTAAGTATTTATTTTAGATTTTTGAAAATCAGCACTAAAATATTAATAAAATATTAAATTATTGTTGCTGATTTTCAAAAATCCAAAACAAATACTTAGAAAACTCGAAATACCCCAATTTGAGCCGTATGCACTTGAGCTCGAAATGCAAACGTTTTCACAATAGTCTAACTATAATTTTTATTAACTACTTGAAATTTTTTCAGCTACTTTTTAAATTATTTTTAACATAAAAGATGACTTATTCCAGGCTATTTTAAAAATAATTTAAAAATAGTTACAAAACTCAAAAAATAATAAAATTTAATATCCCATAAGATTTTGACATAGATGATTATTGAGCAAATTAGATTGGCTGTTTGAGCCGTCCGGATATGAAATATCATGCCAAAGCAACAACTTTTTTGTTAATTTGCAAAGCACCATATATATATATATATATATATATATATATATAGAGGTTGAAACGTTGACCTCCTATTAAAAAAAAAAATATATATATATATATTCATTCACCCGTGAAAAAATAATTTTTATTAACTATTAGAAATGCACTGTAATTTGAGTGTATCTATAATAAATAGCTTTTTTAGATAAAAGGATGGAACCCAAGCCGTTTAAATTTAAATGTCAATAAAAACCCTATTCAAATTTCATTCCTACAAATAACTATAAACAATTAATATTTATATCATAATATCATAATTGAAATAAATAGACAAAATAAAAAAGAAATAAATTATTGTTAGAAAATTTACCTGGCCAATAAGTTTTTTCTATAATGGGTTAAGAATAATATAGCACTGTTGGATGTTTCTTGGTATGCATTTTTAGAGAGATATTTTGTAACTATTGTTTCACCACGTCTGTGACTATATCAAGGAAGTTGTTGAGTACTCTTATTCATTTTCAAACAACAATATATTCTTATATTTTGATCTTATAAAGACGGGACACAATTGTTTTAAAGAAATGTCTTTTTACTTTGTGTAAAATTTATTTGAGAGGCAAAATACCAACGGCCAGCTGAAGGTACATATAGGCATCTAATAGTTAATAAAAAATATTAACGTTACATTATCTTGATTACTTTCATGACTATTGACTCATGCTTGCTCAGCAAGCGTCCAATGTACTCGCAATTAACAATGAAAGAATCAATTTTGTTTTTTAATACTCTTAATAGGTACGTGTAACCGGCCCACATGCCTTCTCTTTCTTTCAATGATGGATGAAATTGTGGTACATCTTTATTTTTTATGCATCTTCTCCTTTACAATTTTGTAGGATCTTTTGTACGCAAGAAACTTTAACCATATTGCTCGAAATTTATTCACAAATTATTATAAATCCAACGATTTGGACAATTATATCCGAACAATCGCCTAATGAAGTAATTAATGGTACATGCGGGTAAGGATGTGCACATGTCCCGACCGGTATAGAATAATGAATTACCTGATTTATCTATTTTAAGGTCTTATGGACCGATCTTTTAAAATAAGTAACTAAATATCTAAAAAAATACGAGCAAGATTTCAGAATATAGGAGGTCAACATTTCATTCACCGGTACATAACACATCTTTTCATGTAAAGGTCATATGTTAAAAAATTTTATTTTAATAGAGCTGGCAATTACTTCTCCGCTTTTTTGACTACCGACCAAAGAACGGACGTCCTTTTAATCCCCGCTCGAATAAAAAAATAATAATTATTTTAATGGAAGTGAAAAAGTAAACCTATGGCCGGTGAGTAGAATTTGGCCCTTCTATAATTCAAATTTGATCTCTTATTTTCTTACATATTTTAATAATTCAAATTTGATCTCTAATTTAGTCATGTACAACGGGCATCCCAAATTGAAGGAAAGAGAGACGATAAAGAGAAAGGTAGACATACAGCCTTTAGATTCATGAGGCCCCTTTAATTTTAAGGCGCGAACAACACTTTACCCTTTGTAGTATCACAGATGATGGATATAAGGATTCGTTTGGCAAATTAAGGAATAGACTTGAAAAAATGAAAATTTTAGAAGAGTGATATAAAATAGTGTATTTTTACAAGAATGATATTTTTCACTATTTGGAAGAGTAGAAATATCATTTGACAGTTATTAATCAGAATTGCTAAAATATGAATAATTATGATACTAACAATGATGATGATCATAATAACAGTAAAATAATAATAATAATAAATTAATGATCATAATCAGAATATAATAATATAATAATAAAAAATTATAATTATAATCATAATCATAATCATAATAATATAATAATAAATCATCATAATTTCAATAAAATAATCATAATATAATAATACAATACAATATAATCCAATAATAATAAAATAATAATCATAATCACGATAAAAATAATAATAGTCGTAATCATAATAATATAATAATATAATAAAAAAAATTATAATCATAAACATAATATTATAATAATAATAAATAATTATAATCATAATCATAATTATAATATAATAATAATAATAATAAATAAATATAAAATAATAATATAATAATAATAAAATAATAATAGTAATTAATAATCATAATCACAATCATAAACATAATATAATAATAAAATAATAATAGGAAGTAATAATCATAGTCATAATCATAATAATATAATAATAATAAAATTATAATCATAATCATAATATAATAATAATAATAATAAATAATCATAATTATAATAATACAATAATAATAAAAAAATAATCATAATCATAATCATAATAATATAATAATAATATAATTATATTTATAATAAGAATATAATAATACAATATCAAAATTATAATAATTATAATCATAATAATATAATTAATATAATAATAAATAATCATAATTATCATAATTTCATAATAATAATAAATAATCATAATCATAATAATATAATAATAATATAATCATATTTATATTCATAATATAATAATATAATACTAAAATCATAATTATTATAATATAATAATAAATCATAATCATAATAATAATATAATAATAAATCATAATCATAATAATAATATAAAAATAAATCATAATCATAATTATAATCATAATATAATGATATAATATAACATAATCAAATAAATAAATGAATAAATAATCATCATCATAATATTATTGTAATAATAAATCATAATCATAATATAATGATATAATATAACATAATCAAACAATTAACGCTATTCTGACGAGAGCTAATCCAGTATACCATCCAAGTTAGTCAGAGGCGAAAGGCGCGGTCAAGAATAAAAACCGCGCGCCTAAGTAATCTGAGGCGTATAATTATATTTTATATAATTAATATAATGAAATGCTTGATTAAAATGAAATTGATATAGAAATACATTATCCTTAACTTTATTTTTTATTTTTAAATAATATATAATATCTTAGAATACAAAAACAAAAATAAAATACTTGAATTTCATTTCAAATAAAACAAAATTATGCAAATAAAAGTTTGCATTGTAATTTAATATTATAAATATTTAATATTAAAATTTCAATAGAACATAACTAAACTTCAATTATATTTCACCACAACTGTTATAAAATATAAATATATCGATGATATACAAAATAACAGTAAAATATGTACACATATACAATATTACTCATCATCTCAACAAATTTCTAAATAAAATAAAGTTAATTTATTTACATGCTATAATGATAAATTTTATTATTAATTTATTATTTATTTTTTATTTTTTTATATGGTATATTATGGTAGTTCAGAAATTTTTAATCTAAAAAGGTACATAATATTTATAACAAGATATGATAGAATTTTTAATATTATTTCTTTTTATTTTTCATTTTTTTTTGTTTTATTGTCATCTCTATTAGCATTTCATCAAAAATATATTTTGAAGGTATATAAATTTTAAATCAAAAATCCTAAATATTTTAAAGTCATATTAAATTTAGATATTATAATAAATTGAACTTGAATGTAAAAAAATTCATCAGAAGCGCGCCTCTGCTTCTCTCACTTTTTACACATCACCAAAAAGCGCACAAAAACACACGCTTTTGTAAGTATGCCCGTCTCTCAACCCAAAAAGTGAAGATTGCTTTTGCACCTCGCTTTTGCGCTTAACCGAGCGCTTTTTTCACCTCTGACTGCACTGATACCACCTATAATTTGGTATACCGGATTAGTCTAAAATTCATTTGGTAAATTAATTCATCGGAATAGTTATTATATTCCACCTTTTTGCTATTCCACCAAGTGCCAAAAGTAATGAGGAGAGATCATTTAACAATAGCTATTTTATTAATTTTCACAATGAAATTTTAAATAATATTTAATAAAATCTTAAAAATAAAATCTTAAACTTATAGAGTGATATTATTTTAAATTTTATGTAATTTATTTTTTAATGGTTCATAAAAAAATATTAAATTAAAATCGCTATAAATTGTATAAATTTTTTGTGATTTTTAATGAATTATCAAACGATAATGAAATTACATAAAATTTAAAACACTATAAAGAATATTTTTTATAACATATTTTTAATATATTTGAATTTATTTAAAATTATATTGTTTAAATTGTCCAAATTACCCATTGTAAATTTGAACAAAACAGGGATGTCATAATATTTTTATTGGGAGAGACTGTTGGGTTGAGATCTAGACATAGATAGGGGTGTGCAAATGGATTGGTTTAATTGGTTTTCAATTGAATCATTAAATTTTAGATTATTTAGTTCGGTTTAAAAATTTCGGTTCGGTTGAAAATTTTAGCAAATTTAGTTTTTATTCTTTGGTTCAATTTTGATTTTTCTAAATCAGATAAACTGAATAAACCAAATAGTCCAAAATTTATCAAATAATTTTATTTTACTTGATATATATAAGAATTATATCAAAGAAAATTCGATATATTTATTTTCTATAAGTTTTATTTTGTTATTTTTTATCTTTTAAACTATTTATTTCTTCTATCAATTTTTATAACTTTTGATATTTATATTTCTCTTTAAATAATATAATTTTAGTTTATTCGGTTGATATTTTTAAAAGTTTATTTCGGTTCATAATTTGACAAACCGAAAAAAAAATTCGGACGCATATAATTATTTCGGTTTGAATCGAACCGACCATTTGCACACCCCTAGACATAGCTATTTATCTATAGTAATTTACAGTTAGATTATTTAATCAGATTGCCATTTTTATTTAGAAAAAAATACATGAAAGTGAATGTCACTTTCTGAACCGATTTGAATTGGTCGAATCATCAATTCTATTTGATCCAGGTAAAAAAAATCCAATGGTTAAATGAGCTTGGCACGGTTTAAGATTTTTTTTATCTGACTTGATTCGGGTCGATCCATTATAGCTATATAATAATTTTAATATTCTAATATATAAAAAATTTAATTCACAAATATATCTAAAAATTGAATAAAAGTGTATGCAACCAATATTGATACATTATCACTATGAAAGATAATTGTGTTTTTCTCAAAAAAAAAAATTATAACTCCTAGTCCTTTAATAAATATTGTTCCCTTTCTTGACTTATCATATGCAATTAAAAAATAATGTAGCAAATAATATTTTGAAAAATTGTACTAAATTGTCTATTACAAATTAGCAACTAATGCAAAGAAAATCTGCAATAATGTCTCTAATTTTATTTTGACGATTTTAATGATTTACCTAAAGAACTGGTAACGATTTTGTTTCCAAAATTGCACACCTCTCACTCCAAACTTCAAAAGTTATTATGTTCAGTATTATAAGAAAATTACGAGTTCTGGTAACAATAGCAGGTTATTTAGAACTCGTGGTCATCTTCTTGTAATTGTTCCGTGTTTATAAGAAGCATATGCTTGCTCTGCTCTTCATTCTCTGCACGTGCCTTCTTCTCAAAATCAATCGCCGTTCTGTCAGCAATTAGTAAATGATATGAAATGAAACCATGTCTAATTGGAAATTAAGAACATCATGGGTAGGCAATTAGTTACAAGACATAAATGAAAGGTAATAAAAGGAAGAAATTAATAAAGAAAATAATAAAGGATAAATGAAAGGTAATTACAAGGCATAATGATGTAAAATTCTAAAAGGAAAGTCAAACAATTCAGATAATTCTTGATACTATTGATTCGTCCTACCAAATATTTACAGAAGTATATTTCTAGTTACTAAAATCAGAATATTCTATTTATGATCCACCGGAATCAACTAAACAAAAAGAAAAGGTCACTGCATTGGGTGTCCAGGGGGAGGGCTGGGGTCGAGCCCCGCAGATGAGATAAGGAGTAGGTTAGAGTGTGTGTATGCGGTGTGTGTCTACTGAACTTGTTAAAAAAAATAATAGTTACTACTATTATCAATTTAATTATGAGACCTGTTATGTTAAAAGGAATGCCTTATTATTTATGACAGAATTACATGACAAACACTTACAATAGAGAAAAAAAAGTCATGAGCTAAGATTCTCCTTATGCAGCTGCAAGTGACCTCCTATGCAAGATTTGTCTTTACCACTTTGAGCATTACAGCAAGGCACTTCACAACCATCAACCAAACAAGCTATGGGTTCACAAAGAAATAAAAAAAATGACATGCTTGAAGCTCAAAGAGTTGCATCACATGTACAGATATCAGTTTGATTGTTCACACCTGAAGAACAAAAAAGAAAAGTGAATAATTTAAGAAATTTGAATTATAAAAAGAGATTTGTAAATTTTTCAAGCCGCTAACTATAATTTCATTGTGATTTCATAATTTATGTCGAAGCAAGAGCACTGAAGAAGGGTATAGGTACTAACTAATAAACAAAGTAATAGATATTTCAAATCTCTATACTTTTTGGATCTATCGTTAAAGTCCCATTAGGTTTAAAATCACAGCGAACGCTCTGATAGAAACTAGGAAATATTTTAGACTAAATATGGAGAGGATTTCAGCAGTTAAACAAGGCAAGTCATATAGAAAATCAAAAGTGTATATTTATTGAAAAAATAATTCAATAAGCTTTGTCTGAATTCCGAGAGTAATTTGTTCCTGGTGAAAACTGAAAAGTCATAAACTAGCAAAATTGAGGGTCAGTGAGTCATACTTAATTACTGAGATAAATTTGATCAGGCTAAGGTTCAAGCTCACTAATTGAGGTAAATTAAACCAAGTCCAATCATACAAAAAGGAGATTGTGAAATGGAGTACGACGTACAGCGATCCTACTGATTTCAATACCAGCTGCTTTTTCCCAAAGATGAAATCAAAAGTGCGTACAAATAAATCAACACAAGCAAAGAGTACCTCATTTTCCGAGATGTTCAACCGCAAAGCTTTAGAAGATGCAAGGCACAAAATCGTTGTGTGACGGTTCTAGGACGAACGAGTGCAAGCGACAAAAAGAGGGGCGCGAACAATGGGAGGATAGTAATGTCGCCGCCATCAGAGAGAATGCCACAAGTGTTGCTCGGTTGAATTGAGATGAGTTCCTGAGGGTTTTGCCGCAAGAAATCTAGACTCTTGAGAGAGAGATTGGTGAGAGATAAGGAGTGCATAGATCGAAGAAATGAAAATTTTAATTAAGGCATCCAAGCATGCAGGCGGAGACGCGAGAATGCCGGATTTTTTTTAGTAAATAAAAATAATAATAAATAAAAATATAATGATTGATTTTTTTTTTTGAATCCTAATCAGATTCGACTTTCAAACTCGGATTCAATTTTCTGGTTTAAGTTTGAAACTCGAGTTTCGTGTTTTTTTTTTGCTTGCTAGTTATTATTTTTAATAGGTTTTAATAGTTTATTTATTATGTTTAAATGTTTATTTTTTAATTTAACTTATTTTTATGGATTTTAATATTTATTTTAATAAATTTTAATAGTTTATTTTTTTATTTTAGCTTATTTTAGAATATTTATTTAATTATATTGTTATGTGTAATTATATAATTAAAGTCATTAAGAGACCAAATTTGTTTTTTAATAAGTTTTATTAGTTTGTTTATTAGGTTTAAAATATTTATTTTTTAGTTTACTTTATTTTTCAATATTTATCTAATCATTTTGTTATGCGAAATAATAATAAAAGATATAATATTATAATAATTAAAATATAATTTTAAAAATATTAACACTGAGTACGTTAGTCCATATTATCACTACAATAGAAACGACCTTACACAACACTCAAACCAACGATCCAAAAATTAAAATTCAATAACTAAAATATCACAAATTATGAACTCTTTTCATATATTCATATATAATAAGAGAGGTGAGAGGGAGAAAGAGAGAAATAAGAAAGAAAGAAGAGAGGGAGAATAAATAAAAACCGAAATTCGACCATCTCAATTTCAAATGACCATAACTCTTGATAAAAAAATCCGATTGAGACGAGCTACGCGGCCACGAAAAGTTTACGACGAGATCTACAGGGTTAACTTTGGGGCCAAAAAACATCTTCTTCAAGCTCAAAAACACATTTGAAGTTTTAAATTCTGTTGTTTCATTTCTTTCTTTAGATTTTTTCATAGAAATTATATATTTTTTTTATATTATTACAAGAGCATGATGTATGCATATATTATTGAGTAAATTATTTTATTATTGGATGCATAATTAAATTTTTTATATTAGTTATTGAATGAGTGAATAATATACAATAATATATGTTCTTATCTAATCAATTTGTCTCTATTGATTGTTGACTCCATATATCAATCTGTCTTCATAAAGAACGTTATAACTATTTTTTAAAAAAAATAAAATTATCTTTAATAACGGTTATTAATTAAAAACTATTGTTATATTAATAACTGATTTAAATTTAAAAATAAATATTTAAACATAATAAACGAACTAAATAAACTATTAAAAATAATAACTAAAAAAACATAAGAAAAAAATACCGGACCCGAGTTTCAAACTCGGGCCAGGGAGCTGGACCTCAGTTTGAAACTCGGGTCTGGCCAGGGTTCGAAAAAAAAACCAATCATACTATTTTTATTTATTATTATTTTTTATTTACTAAAAAAATCTGTGATAATACGTGCAGAGCGAGAGACACCCGGGTATGAGAGTGATAAGGATGCGATCAAAAAAGAAGAGGGGAGCGATTTGGTTTCAGAGCGAGTGTTTTTTCGTTTGGAAAGAAATGGAGAGGAAGAGGAATCAATGGACGTGATTACGTCCGTCTGATTAATTCTAATTAATATACACGGTTTGATAGAGAGTATTTTGATCAAATAAAAATTTAAATGAAATAACAAAAATTGCATGCCTTCAGTTCTTAACTGCTTTATAAAATTATATAGATTTATCAATTAATTAATATTATTTATATGTTAATTGAAATTATTTTGCATGATAAATAGGAAATATTCATGGAACACTTAATGTTACACAGTTAGGGTAGAGACAATCTGATCTCTCTTCGGATTAGAAAGTTCATATCTGGTTGGACTCAACTATATAAAATAAATTAAATAATGTCTATTTGATCTGAATCAACCTAAACCATTTGACATTTTTTGGTATCTTTCATTTTTTTTATAAGAAAGATCAGTTTCAAACTCTCAAATTTCATAAAATTTATAAAAAAATTTCATCCAAATTTCGAACCTGCAACTTTTTATATGGAAGATATTATTTTTTTATCACTAGTTTAAAAGTTGATTCTCATATGATCTTTTATTTTTAATTGGAGAATAATGAAATTGAATTCTTCCTATGTTCAATGAAAATTCAACTAACTGGATCGTTTTGAAATAAAATAAATAAATGTATGTAATATATATAGAGACAGAATAAATTTAGCATGCTCTTAAGTTCAAAGATATTTTTCGTGAGTTTAACTTAAAAAGTATATCAAGTCATTTCTAAATTTTGATTTATCATACTCATTACATTCTTCATATGAAAATCTCATGGGATACAAAAATTTGAAGTGTTTCGAATTCTCTAAGTCTTCATTTTTAATTTTTAAAAATCAGCTCTAAACATAATAATAAAATATTTAATGTTTGTACATTATTTTCAAAAATTAAAAATGATGACTTAGAAACCTCGAAACTTCTCAAAATTTTGCATCCTATAAGATTTTTATATGAAAAAAGTTAATGAATATGATAAATCAAAATTTAGAGATGATTTTATATATTTTTTGAGTTAACATCATAAAAAGTCTCTGTGAGCTTAAGAGCATGCTAGATTAACTATATATATATATATATATATATATATAGAGAGAGAGAGAGAGAGAGTCGGGCTATGACGCTATGCATAGCACGGATCGCCCTCATACTATGGATCGGTTCTTCATTTTCAAAGTTTAAATAGTCGATCCGAACCATACAAAATAATTTTCATATGAATATATCGATGTAGAATAAATTTTATATTATTTAGAATTTTTTTACTTTTTTTAAGATAGTAAGAAAATCACCTATTTTGAATGGTTCATAATAACTAAATTAAGTGATTTTCTAACTATCTTAAAAATAGTTAAAAATTCTATAAAAATATTAAATTTAGTTTACATTTAGATATTCATATGAAAATCATTTTGTATAGTTCGGATCGACTATTTAAACTTTGAAAATGAAGAATCAATTTTATAGCACAGAGGCGATCCGTGCTATGCATAGCATCATAGATCAACTATATATATAGATATAGATAAATAAAGTTTGGATACGGTGATTCCATAAAAATCAAGTGCTTATGGCTCGAATTTCAAAATTCCATGCCCAAAATTTTAATTTAAATAACTCAAAAAAAATTTAATATCATAATCATGTAAATTATCAAATTTCATCACGTTTGGAGTTAGTTTACAAATTAGTATTTTTAATTATTTTTGAATCCATCTTTCAAAAATTTATTAAGCATAGTAAACTAACTCCAAATTTGATAAAAAATGATAATCTACAAGATTATGATATGAAAAATATTTTAAGATATTTAAATTGAAATTTCGAGTAAGGAATTTTAAAATTTGAGCCGTAAGCATTTTGGCTTAAAATGCTTATGGAATCACCGTAGCCAGTATATATATATATATATATATATATATAGAGAGAGAGAGAGAGAGAGAGAGAGAGAGAGAGAGGAATATTAAAATACAACGTGTTGCACGGATGTATCCGTGCACCGCATCAAAATCTCAAAATTCAAGTTAAAAATGACCGATCCAAACCGTTCAATTTATTCTCCATATTAAATTCTTGTAAAAAAATAGAATGATATATTTTTTGAATTTTTTTTACTATTTTTTTGGGTCAAGATAAAGTTGCTTAATTTAAGGATTTTGGATCGTCCAATAGTGATGATTTTCTTTCTACCTACAAAAATAGCAAAAAAAATTTTAAAAATATAAAATTTGATTTTCTACAAAAATTTGAAATAGAAAATAAATTGTATGATTTAGATCGATCATTTTTAAATTAAACTTTGAGATTTTAACATCATACAACACATTGTATTTTTACCTTCCTCTATATATATATATATAGACGTATATGTATACGTAGGAAGCAAAGTTAAAAAATATATATAGATATATACAAATTGTGGAAGGTCCCTCTCAAACACCTAACACATTGTACTTGGTGTTACTGTTCCAGCTCGTATTAGGTACTTGGAAGCATAGATTCTATTTTTGTGCGATTAATACCGGTATTTATTTGCCCAACAATTTGCGCTCAAATTTGCTTGGCACTTCAACTGAATGCTTTGATCAAATTTTGGGAAACTTTAGGTGAAAATGCTACTTATCAATAGCATTAAAACATCGAATTTATTTTAAGATGAAAATACAAATTGGACAGATAGCGGTCACATGCTCTTCAGTATTCAATCTAATACCATATGACAAATAGTACCAAAAAGAAATGACAAATAATTAGTGTTTTGATCGATGCCAAACTTTCACCGGCGAATTTCTAGATTGAATTCGGAGATAAAAATAATATTCTGCAGTTTACAAAACTATATGAAATCAATAATTCATTCATAAAGTATTATTAAAAAATAGATATTTAGAGAATTGATCCAATCATAGTTAGACGTCATTATCATGTTTTAAGGTACATTTGACAGTTTTAAAATTGTTAAAGTTCATCTCGCAATAAATAAATTAATTTTCATTTAACATCGTCCAACAAAATTATTGTAGTATTAAATAATAAATAAGAATTAGAAAAGTAACATCATTCAGTTTAAATTGACAATTTACATAGTACGGAAATTTGAAGCCCGACTAGAAATGGCTTAGCATTATATGTAAAAACTCAATCAGTGTAAATGGATAGTAAATTATCCGATTTTATCCATGATCCAATTTTAAAATTAACAAAAATTATCCGATTCATATCCTTATCTGAAAAGTTTTAACGAATAAGTATATAATTTAGTTATTACCTATCCGTATCGATCATTAGCTATTATTCATCAATATCCGATATTATTCAAAGATATTCGATCCAATAATATTCAAATACATATCTAAAAAAATTACATTATATATTTTTTTATTCGACAGTAACTTACATTACAAAAACTTTATATCTAATTTATACTAATGTGTAGCTTAGAAAGATTTTTTTTTTAAAAAAGAAAAAGAAAACTGAAGTAAAAGGAGTGGTCTTGTCCCGATACGTATTTTTTAGTTATAATTATTTATTTGTCCATTAAGAATATATAGTCGTTAACTATAAAATTTTATATATTTTTTTATAAAAATGTAGAAAAATTAAACTCTTGTTAGCTAACACTGGTATGATCGTAATTGACAAATGAATAATTATAGTTAATAAATATGTATCGGAACAAGAGCGGGTGTTTCTGAACGCTAGATACCCTCTCCTTTTTTGTTAAGGTAATTGATTTTAGAGATTATTTATTAATTAACGACCTAAATTTTGGAATCTAAAACTAGAGTTTGACCGTGGACACGCGGGCTTCCCAGCTGGAATGGGGACTGAAAATCTGAAATCCGAGTACTACAAGATTTTATTTGCTTTTTAATTATTAAATACGGGGTAGATCCTGCAAGGCAGCAACTTGTTTTCGCTAGCTAGCAAACATGTTAAAAAATTAACAAATTTTAAAACATGAAGAGGAGTGAACAATAAGTAAATAATAAATACCAGCAAATGAATGACTGCGCATTCTTCTGTGAATAGACTAAAACCAAAGAAGGAAATGTAATTGACTTGGACAGTAAAAAAAAAAAAAAAAAACAAACAAACCAAAGTTAGGTCAAATTCACATGATAACACGCCACTCCTTCCTAAACTAATTCCGGTTTTGCTTTCACTGGTAACCCTAAAAGGAGAAGGGAATAGAAGAACCGGTTAACCATATATTTACAAATTACACAGAAGGTGTCAAAAATTGCAAATCACTGCACAAGCACAACTGCATGGTCGCAAACCCACCAGTATTTTAATTTTTTATTTTCTTTATTGTTCCCTTTTTATTATTATTTTTTGGTTCGTTCTCTACCCCTGCTCTCTCATAAAAGCCCCCATTTCCACCGCAGAGACCCGAACTAAACCAATACAACAACTCCTCATTCCCCTCCTCTCTTTTGCTTTTTCTCTGCACTGTCTCATGGAAGAACCACTTACAGTTGCACAAGATTCTGAGACCAACTCCACCACCTCCACCTCAACCACCTCCACCTCCTCTTCTTCAACCTCACCTAATCATGACACACGGACCAGCACCAAAAAGAAAGGTGCAAAGCGCAAGAAGACCCTACAAACCCAAACAGAATCATCGGGAAACCCCAGTTCATGCAATTGCCGATCCCCGCCTGAAGGCCAAACAGAAAACTCTGAAGAAAATGCAAGCAACTCCACTTCCTGCAACTGCCAGCAGACACCAAAAAAGGGTAGAAGTAGTGAGGGAAAGCACCCGGTGTACCATGGTGTGCGTATGCGCAGCTGGGGCAAGTGGGTGTCAGAAATCCGCGAGCCGAGAAAGAAGTCGCGTATTTGGCTGGGGACGTTTAGCACAGCTGAAATGGCGGCTCGGGCACATGATGTGGCTGCAATGGCCATCAAGGGCCGGTCGGCGCAACTAAACTTTCCCGAACTTGCACACGAGTTGCCGCGGGCAGCTTCTGCTGCACCAAAAGATGTTCAAGCGGCAGCAGCATTGGCAGCAACAATGATGGATGTCCACACAGGATCCCAGGGAAGTGGAAGTGGCAGCGGCAGCGGCAGCACAGAGGAAACGGAAAGCTCCAGCTGCTCTGAACCGGAGAAGGAGGTGGGTTGCAATGAAGAAGCGCTTTTTGACCTCCCGGATCTTCTATGCGATTTGAGAAATGGCTATGGCTGCTTCTCTCCCTGTTCAACTGGTTCTTCTTCTTGGATTGATTCAGTGGAGGATGTGGGCATTGGGTTCTTTAGACTAGAGGAGCCATCCCTTTGGGATTATTGATCTGCTTGTTCCATTAATGCCTTTTTAACAAATAATCAATGGAGGTATCCGTTTTCATACTATTTCTCAGGTAGTACCGAAATAACGGTAAAAAAAGGTTGAACTAAAATCATGGCGATCTGTGATTTACTGCTTGTGATCATTTCAGTTTCTGAGTTGCATGGCAGCAAATATTCAGAATAAATCATTGTATTAAGTATCGGAGGAATGCTATTGTGGAATTAATTTAGGCATTTTTAATTTGTTGCCTTTTTATCCTCCTCTTTGCTTGTTTTTGGAAGATGACAAATGGAGACCTCCATTTATTAGGAAAGGAGAGCGTGTGTAAGTTTTTCTGAAATTGTTTCCATAAATTATATCTAGGAAGGAAGTTAAAAGAATAAAAGTCCAAAAGGAATCCAGTGTCGCAGTTTTTCTTTTTCTTTCTTTAGATTGTTTCTTTTTGTGGGGTCAATCTTATTACACAGTATCAGTTCTTTGGAAAGATTGCAAGCAAGTGTTTCTTCTTTTGCCTCTGAATTCCAAATTGTACTTTAGTATTTCTATTCGTACTTAATTACTTATTAATTTGGATATCCAACGGACTAAATTTGGACATGAGAAAATGCAATTAGGTGAAAAGAGAAAATGTTTTATTTCTTTTATCCTGGTTGTAAATAAAATAAAATAAAATAGAGACATGGTAAGAGGACCCATATTTTATGTGCAACTAGCTTGAACTAAGTTTGAAGTTCGGTCTCAGGTACTGGGTCCGAATTTCAAACTCGGTCTCAAGTAATTTACTTTTTTACATTTGTTTATTTATTTATATTAAAAATAAAGCATAGCCTGAGTTTTATAATATGAAACATAAACACGACAATAGATTATTTTCAAATAGTGTCAAAAAATTAAAATATTACAACAACAATCAAAATCAAATTGTTATGATAATTTTAATAATAAAATATAAACACTACTTCATATAATATAAATCATGTTTGAGCTCAACATTGAGTTGGTAGTCTGTTGATACAATCCTCCATTTTATCCATAACCATTGGATTTTATCCATAACCATTGGAATGTGTATCTTCCTTCTCCTTTTTTTGTTGATTTTTGCTGGATCTGGCCTGATGATCGGACCATTGTACATTGATCAATCTCATTTATTGTCATAACTACGTCAAAGACTAGACCATGTGTTAATATAATACTGAATACTATAATATGGACTAACGTACTCTGAACGAACAAACGACAAACAAGTGATCACATAGAATGTCGGTCAATTATGATTTCTGACACCAATGATTATCAATTCCAATGATAGCTAATTCAACCTCATATTTTATTTCACCTCTTTGTCTCTATTATATGAAATAGAAATTAAAAATTATTATTTAAATTTTAAAGTTAAATAAAAATTATATAAGTATAGAAATGACTGGAGGAAGATGAAGGAGAAAACTACTGAGTGTATGATAATATATAAATAAATTATATAGGACCGAGTTTTAAATTCGATCCATATTTTCTGCTTCTTTTTAAAATAAATAAATAAGTAAATGTAAAAAAATTATCTGAGACTGAGTTTGAAACTCGGTCTCAGATACTGGGATCGAGTTTCAAACTCAATTCAGACTAATTACACATAAAATAGAGGTCCTCTTATCATTTTCCTATTTTTTTTATTTTATTTACCAAAAAAAATTCTATATAATGTCTATTACTCGTACACTCGGCTTAAAACATCACGTCGATCAACTTGTAGCAGTATGTTTTCTGTGAAAAAATAGATAACTTCTTAGAAAATATCATGCAATATACAAAGTCGACCCAAGCACCCTTCAACAATATGCCAAAATGATAATTGTATTCGGTAGAAGAAATCATGTCTTTTGACCATTCAAAGAGAGAAAAAAAATATTGGATTCCTCAATTCTCCAAAATTTTCCAGAATGGTATCACAAATAAAATATTTCTTTTGGAGATTGGAGCAATTTCTAGTGTGCTGCAAAATTTGTACTTTTTTATTCAAGAAATAATTAAAAAGCAGCCGATATATATGTTACTATCTTTTAGTCCTAGTTTAAATTACCAAAAAAAATGCACAGTTAATTAATGCTTCTGTATCTCTCTCTTTTTTTTTTTTTGAGACTAACGAGCATGACGTACGAATTTTAAAAAATTGCGGAATACTAATATCACTATGATGAATTTGTTTATTGTTAGATTTGAGAGCGTTTCCAGAGGAAAACAGGGACAAACGCCCGCACATACATCTTTTTTATTTATTTATATTTTTGAAGGTCTTACCTATTTTATAAATGTTTTTTAACAATTGCTGGAACTCAAATTTGCTACTTAAAAACATTTCTTTTGGTGCACTTTAAGATACAAGTCAACCCAATTTATACTTGAACTGTCTAAATGAACTCCAGAAATCCAAGTTTTATATATTTTTCATAGAATCTGATCATTATGGACGCCTTGTTCTATGCTCTTTTAACGCCTGACTGCTCTAGGGCTACTCATAAATATTTAAACGGAATAATTTCTACATCTCAATATTTTTTATATAATATTTTAGAGACCTTCATTAATACAAAAAGAAACAAAAAAAAAAAGTAAAAGGGTTACATTCATTAAAAAGAAAAAACAGCAGTAAATTATGACTGCTAAAGGACCATCTGAAAGCTGTACTCATTCAACAAAGTACCAAAACAAAAGGTATTATTTCTCTCATTATTGAAGAGGATGAATCTGATAATCCTTCAAACTTTTGGACCGTCTGATGAAAAATGGAACGAATATCTGAGTTGGGATGGAGGGACCTATTTTTCCCCATAAATAAAAGGCAAATCCAGAAACGAGTCCAGCATCCAACCTGCTTCTTTTGCCACTTCTAAGCTGGACCCCATCCGCCTTCATCATGTGATGTCATTCTCTCCTGTCGGGGTCTAATTATTTTTCATGAAGTTAACTGTTAACATACACCAGAGGTTGAGAACTTGGTTAAACAACTGAGAGATGAATATCGAGAAAAATGATGACGAAGCACACCTACTTCGTTTCATTAATTGTCTGCCAAATTCTACAATACCAAGTATCGATCCATGTAACTCTCCTGTGCAGTCAAGGGGCAATATTTCTTCTTATTATTTTCCTTCGTTTTTTTTTTCTTTTGTTTATTTATTCTCTTTTGGTTTCTGCATATAGGGTCGTTAGAGTGACTGTGAAGTAGGGAAAAAGAAATTTTAAGTTTTTTAGAAATTTAGTTGCTACGAAGGTGACGTGGCTTGAAAATAAAATAATGGCAGTCCATGAGTCCAGCAAAAATTAGAATAATTTAATTAAATGAATTTGTTTACGCATATAAAAAAATTGTCATTTTTAGAGCTTCTAATTCCTAAGGAACTAGTTCTGATGGACTTTGACAGGATGTTCTTTTCTAATAGCAATGTAAATGGCACCATTTAACACTTCTTTATCAAACAATATTGATTGTCATGAAAATGTTGAAGTTTTAATTAATTAAAAACCGTAGAGAGGATCATAAATACATACGGATTTACACGTTCTAGTCTGACTTGTATTTAAAAGTTTCTTTGATTTCCAAATAATTCTTAATATATAAAGAGTGTTGAAGTTTGTAAGCGTTTCAAGTATGTCAAATCATTACTTTTCTCTAGAAACGGATTTAGACTTTGAGCCAAGGGAAGTAAAAATTAAAATTTTCTTCCAGGGAGAAAAACAAGCATATTTTTTTATTTTTTCCTAAAATATACATAATGATAACGATATTTGTACAAAAAAAATTCCGAGGGGCAGCTGCCCCCAGGCTAACGTAGATCCATCCTTGCTCTTTTGCACCATTAATTTTGTCTAAATCTTTTTATCTACTTTAATTCAATGGTTCATATACAGTTTTTCTCCCTCCTCATTTAAAATAGATGAGTGTGATATATTTGAGGTAAAATTTAATTCTTAATATTATATATATATTTTGAGAATTATTATTTAAAAATTATCATGCTTAATAATATTATTGTATATGTTTTTAGTATTTAGAAAATATGTTCAAAATATTCTGATTTTTTTATTGAATATGTTTTAAAATTTTAATTATATTATTTAAAAAATATATTTTTTTAGAACGAAATCGGAATTATAGCTCTAATATGGACGATAAATGTTGCAAGGCACATTTAATTATGCTGCTATAATATAAATACTTCAATTCCATAATATGATAAGATATTATATTTACAGCTATAAAGCTGTAAAAGGAACAAGAATTACTTGGCTTCTACGGCTACTGTTCTTCAGTCCTCCATGTTGCATTGCTGAATTTGGTACATTTCTGCAAAGGGGCATTTTCGGCCACGTGGTTTCCAAAATAAGACAAAGTTGAGAGCTGCTTCTTTTTCTTTACTTGTAGTTGTGGGTGTAGAACAGTAAGAGTGTGGTGTATTCTCCCAACTTGTGAGCTTTGTTTCATGAAATTAGAATAGACAGGGTATTGAAAGCATGTTGTTATATTAAATTACATTAAAGGTGATTTGCCAACGACCAAAGAAGATTTCTATCAATTGATTTCCAACCTCACCTCCTTAATTTAGACCTTAAAAAACAAATTGGGATCTCTACTCTACTATAGAGAAAAAAAGGAGTACTGTGAACCATTCTTTAATTGTTAGACAAATTGAGATTTTACAAATTGCATGTTTTAACATGGTTTTCTTGGAATTAAATGAAGGGGTTTTAATTAGGAGAAGGGATCGGTTGACAATGGTTTATTTTGACAACCTTGATAATGGACCTCTAAATAAATATAAAAAAAATCATAAAAATGAAAAAAATATAAATATGTTTTTCTACCTTTAGATTGATGGTCATTCAAATTTCATGCAATTTCATTATCGTTTGATAGTCCATCAAAAACCATCAAATTTTTATGTAACTTATAACGGTTCCAATTAAACGGTATTTGATGGATTATCAAATGGTAATGAAATTGTATGAAATTTGAATGATTATCAATCTAAAGTTAGAAGAACACATCTTTAAACTTTTTCCATTTTTAATTTTTTTTTGTATTTATATAGAGATTCATTGTCAAAGTTGTCAAAATAATTTATTTTCAATGGATCCCACTCTTTAATTAGTACCCCGTATTTAGTGGCCACTCGAAACTATCTAATTATTTTGCCAATTACCAACTGTGGTGGGCCCAGTTCCTTGAACCGTCAACAAGCTATTTCTTTGTACCAATTTTTTTTTTGAAAAATATTCAGAAGAACTGTGATGTTTTTAATTATTAATTTTGTCCATGCCATCTATAAAGATCAAATGAATTTGTTATACAGGAGTTCAAATTTCAAATCAAAAAGTTCTATAAAATATAGAGATCAATTTTTGCAACAATACTTCAAATAAAAAGTTACTACATTAAAAATGTCATATTGTAACAAATATATCTAGAGAGATGCAAAAAAAAAAAAGTATAGCTAGCCTACTGCCTACGTATCTATCTCTAATCCAATTTCCGGCAAAATGTATTTCCAAAAGAAAATAGATCCGTTAATTGGGGATGGCGATCCTGATTCTCTGTCATGCAATACCATACAATACAATATGTTATTTGTTATATCATTTTGAAATTTGGCTGAAGTGAATCATGAAAAGATTCAACGAATCATGTGTGGCGTTACACATTGTTACGCAACAGAAAAATAAAAATTCGGAACAGAGGCTAATTGAGGTGTCCGTAATTGGGACCCTTGACGACTTATGCTAAAAGAGCAAAATGAATTTCTTAATCTATGAGTTTATGAATTTTTCTGTAGAAAAGGAAAAAGAAGATGAGGACTTTATTGAGAGATCTACATCATTTGATCTTTTCTAAAGGATCGTTAATTGAATAGACACGTAACCATAGCACTTCATTTTTCCTCTGTTAATTTTTTTCCCTTTTTGGCTTTTACTGTTTTCTTGTGGCTGACCTCTGTATTGACTTTGTTGCAGGAGCATGAATATGCATATCACCCAATATATGAAATTAACACACTTAAGGCAATAAAGGCTTAATTCCACATATAAATTAATTTACCTATTATATGTAAAGTATGTGGCAACCATGACACCCAATTCAACTATGTTAAAGCTTTAGATATGTTTTCAATGATTTAGATAAATCTTATATGAAACTCGACTCGTAAAGACCGGTTTTAACTTATGTAGGAGTGAATAGAAAAATTAATAATTTAATTTAAAATTTAATCTTGTTGATGTAATAATAAATGTTAAATTTATAATTAATACTTTAATCGGCTTCAATAGGAAAATAAAAACACATAAAGCTATGTGCACAAGAAATATTGCATCAAATCAGAAAATAAAAAACAAAAGGAATCTTATTCAAACTAGATTATGAGAAAGCATTTGATAATATAAATTGGAGTTTCTTGTAGAAGTTTTAAAAGCTAGAGGGTTTGATAAAAAAATGGATAGATTAGATAATGAACTTATTAATCAGTGGACAGACTAACTTAAATATTAATGAAAATATAACTTTCTATTTTAAATATAAGAAGAGATTGAGACAAAGGGACCCATTATCTCTCTTTTTATCTAAAATTTTGCACAAAACTTAGGTTATATTAAAGGGTTTGAAATTTTGAGGGAAATAATCTCATAAATCTTAACTTTGCTGATGATACTTTGATTTTTCTGGTAGTTGATAGTAAAATAATTGATTCTTTTAAAATACTATTATTAGGGTTTGAAAATTTATCAGGTCTTAAATAAATTTTACAAAAAGTGAAATAGTGCCATTAAATCTAACTCTTGATGAGGGTGTACAAAATGCTAATATTTTAGGATGTAAAGTTTCTTCATTTTTCATTACTTATTTAGGAGTTTCTTTACATTGCCATAAATTAAAAAATAAGGACTGAGACTTTCTAATCAATAAAGTAGAAATTAAACTAGAGCTCTTGAAAGGAAAACTGTTATTATTAGATGGTAGATTAACTTGAATAAAATCTATTTTAAGTGCCATTCTAATATATTGGATGACTATATTTAAGCTCCTAGTACAAGTAAGAAAAAAATAGATAAAATTTATAGAAATTTTTATGGTATGGAGGTAATACAACTAGTAAAAAATATAATTTAGTAACATAGAAACAAATTTATAATAGTCCAGAACAACGAGGATTAGGTATCCCTAATTTAAAAAAATATGAATAAAGCACTAATATTCAAGTGTTTATGGAGGTATAATGATCCTAATGAAAAGGGGTTATGGAATAGAATAATTAAAAGTAGACACCACTGTAGAAGATCATTAATAAATGCTTCTAATTTATGGAAAGAAGTTAATAAAGAATTATAAATTTTTAATACTAGTGTAAATAAATAATTAGGTAATGGGAAAAATATAAATTTTTGGAAGGATAGATGGCTATCAGGAAATGCTTTACAATCTCAATTTCCATTATTATTTGAAATAGCCTCAGATTAGAATATTAAAGTATCTCAAGTTATAGGATATAATAAGTTTTATTTAAGTTTTAATAGATGTCTTAACATTACATTGAGAGACCAACTTCAAAACTTATATACTCAATTAGCCCATATTATTTTAGAGGAAAATGAGGATTCTTTTATATGGAGATGGACAACATCACGAGTATTTACTATGCATTCATGCTATATTTGGTTAGAATTTGGAGGAATAAAAAATAATCAGTTTAGTCTCACATGGTCAGCATATATACCATTAAAAATAAAAAAACTTTCTTTGGTTAGTTAAAAAAATAAAATACTCACAAAAAATAATTTAAGAAAAAAAGGGCTGGCAAGGAGAGGATAAATGCATATTTTGCAATGAAGTTGAAACAATTGAACATTTATTTTTATATTGTTCTATTTCAGTATGTTTATGGAATTGGTTAGCGAGTTATAACAATTTTACATTTAATTGTACTTCAGTAAAGGATTTATGACAAATAGAAGCTAGTATACCATATAAAGACTCAATAAAGTCTAGTGGTAGTTAAATTTGGATAATACCAATATCCATCTAAGTTACAAATGGTTTGGTTACTTTTGTTTTACTTCTGAGCCTGTCATTTTAATACTGCATGCTATATTTACTACTTCGGGGTCGTGGATGAAATATTTTGCTGGGAAAACAGTTTAGATTTAGTTATGGTAGAGATATTAAAAATGGAAGCGGGTGTAACTCAACTTTATTAGGACTTAACTAGAGTAAATGCTTAGATATCGGGTTGTGATATCAACTGAATTCTTTATTTCGTAATGAAACATGTGGTATAACCACTTTCTGTAAAAAAAAACACATAAAGCTTAAATTGTTTCTGCTCACCCATAAAAAAATCATATGCCTTAGTTTCAGGAAACTGATTACACCAGCTGAAAGAGTTAAAATATATATACTCAAAAATCTATATATATATATAAATATATATATATATATATAGAGAGAGAGAGAGAGAGAGAGTTAGACTATTGTGAAAACGTTTGCATTTCTAGCCCAAGTGCCTACGACTCAAATTTTATCGTAACATGTCTGAAATTTAAAATTATCATTCTCACTAAATTGTTCATATCAAAATATTGATGGATATAAAAATTTGGGGTATTTCGAGTTTTCTAAGTATTTGTTTTGAATTTTGTGAAAATCAGCACTAAAATAATAATAAAATATTAAATTATTGTTGCTGATTTTCAAAAATCTAAAATAAATACTTAGAAAACTCAAAATACTCCAAATTTTTGTATCCCCCAATATTTTGATATGAAGAATTTAATGAGAATGATAATTTTAAATTTCAGACGTGTTATAATAAAATTTTAGCCGTTTGCATTTGGGCTCGAAATGCAAACGTTTTCACAATAGTCTAACTCTATATAAATATATTATATAGAGAGAGTAAATATACCATGAGCTTAAACTCACGGAGGCCTTCCGTGAGCTTAACTAAAAAAATATATAAATTCATCTCCAAATTTTAATTTATCATTCTCTTTAAATTTTTTACATAAAAATCTTGTGGGTTGCAAAAATTTAGAGTGTTTTGAGTTTTTTAAGTCATGATTTTTAATTTTTGAAAATCAAGTCTAAAAATAATAATAAAATATTTAATGTTTGAACATCATTTTTAAAAATTAAAAATAATGACTTCAAATTTTTACATCCTATAAAATTTTCATAAAAGAATTTAATAAGAATAATAAATTAAAATTGAAAAATAATTTAATGTACTTTTTAAGTTAATCTCACATAAGATCTCTGTAAGTTTAAACTTACCTTATATTTACTCTATATATAGATATGGACTCTACGTTTCTCATGTCTTCGTTGGAACTTGGAAGGGTGCATAAAAAATAGCGGAGCTCATTGTAGATTTTTCCATTGAAAAAAGGAACACGAAAGTCTGAACACGAAAAGCTATGGAGTGCCAAAGAAGATATTCCTTGAGAAGTTTCCTTTGAGCCATGCTTGTAATAAATGTCCTTGGCATATAAAGTGCATAGCTGCCCCAGCCCCAATCGGCCAATCCTGGTACGAGACATTTCCTTCGGAAAAGTTATTTGACAGTAATTTTTCATTATTAAATGGTGGTAAAATCGACCACAATCGATCCTGCGACCGATTTTTTTTAAAGTTAAACTCATCCCAAACAACTTAAATTTGATACAATCCGAACATTCAAATCACCTGCAATTCAATTGAATCGAAATTAATTTAAATTAAAAAAAATTAACTTATAAATATACTCGATCCAATTTAACCTAATTCCTTCGAGAAAATCAAAATGACCCGACCTAATTCAACCCATAAAAATCTGAACCTGGCCCAACCTACTCGATTATCATCTTTATTATTAATTAAACTAAAAGGGTATAAATGCCAAAAATCCTAAAAGAAGCACAATTATACTTATAAATTTTAATATAGAAAAAAAATTATTCTCATACATATTATTTTTTCCAAGAATATATTTTTGTCGGATTTATAATGAATTCAAATTTGAACCATATGATCCGAATTCAAAAATTAAAGCCGATCCCTTATATAGAATTCATGTGCAGAATGAACTAATGGGTTTATTAAAATCCACTGACAGAAAAGAGAAGTACACAAACATTACATTGTGTATTACAATTCTTGTCATATATGTTTAAAAATATTGCCATAAACCTTACAACTTCTCCGTAATGGAAGCTATAAATTTTTTTAATGGAGTCCACGTATTATGTCAAACGTTGATATTAGTTAATATGATCATCATATGATACTAATAAAGATTGTAACAAATATAACAACGTAAAAAATGGAGAATATTGCACTTACTGGATCCAACCAAGCGATATTCTCCAATTATATGGTCCATTTTTTTTACACCTAGCGTTGGAAATCAAGCACGTCTTCCTTAATAATGAGAAACTTAGGTTTTCAATAATTAATTAAGATTTAATTAAGATAGATATCCGGAAAAAAAAACTTATTTCGGTAATATTTCATGTGATCTCTGTCATAATTTCTTTCAACACTTTCAAAGATACAAATTCCAATCTTTTAGATCGCTCAACTCTTACTTTATAAGTATAAAATTGCTCATTCTTTGTAGACACTCCTTCATAAACAGTGATAAAGCTTAAATTGATTAAATAAAACAGCTATTAAGAATATACATTCCTTCTTAATTAAACATAATATATTGATGTTGAAAGCAACAATGATAATTCATAATATAGTTATTCAAATACTTATTAAAATATAATTAAATTTAAAAATCTAGAGAAGACTTTAATCCCTTTAGCGGGTGGAGCAAAATTTATTTAAGTACTTAAGACACTTTATCAAATATAATTAAGTTGGAGCATGTTAAAATACCTTTCATTTTAGTTAAAGCTAAATCATCATCTTTTTTTAATTTTTTTATCTATTTTAATTTTTACTTCAGTTGTAAAACATAGGGACAATCCTTATATTCTGATGAAGGTCCACATGATCACAAATACCATCCATGATATGATAAAATGATGCGACAATTTTTTGTGTGTGTGTCAAATTAGAGGCCAACTCACTAAATCATACTTGCTTCCTTATTAGGCATGTCTTAGACTACCGGTATCCTATATATTGCGGATGGGAGCAGGGTGCGTACACCCGTGAGTGAACTTTTTGTTTGTTCACTCACTTTTCTGACCTCACGATGCAATTTTAAGATTCACATGCTTTGATATTGACAAAATAATATTTTCTCAGCAGCAGGTGCATTAAACGAAGGGAACTCATAATTAACATATTATTATATGCACATACATCCTTATATAATTTATATTCAAGTAATCCAAAATATTTTCCTCAAGCTTTATATACTTGAAAAATATAACAAATATAATAATTTCAAACAAATTTGTACACATGTTCAAAAAGTTAAAATTATAATATTATGTCAAAATTACTAAAAGAAGTCATATATAATGAAAATGATATTAATTAATACAAATACATTAGTTCAATATAATCTTAAGATTTACATTATTTAATTAGTTAAAGTAGTTATGAAAAATTTATTTTTCTTGATAAAAATAATATATATTTGAAATTTGTTTGCAAATAATATCATTATTTGTTAAAATATCAAAGTAGATGAGTAATTGAGTATGCACGCAATAGTTTTTTCAAATAATTAAGTATAAAATAATAATTTTTTACTCTTTTCTTAACTGATTTATTTTTGTCTCGGGGAGTACTTTGTTAAATGCACCAAAGAAGTTTTTAATTATGGGCCCACACGTCACTATGAGTTTGCTTCTTAATTTATTGCATTGTCTCCAGACAGCTCCAAAAATGAGAATTTTTACATGATAATTTTAATCGGACGGTCAGTAAAATAAGTGGACAATCAGAAAGTTCACTCGTGGGTGTACCCACTCTCCTCCCATTGTGGATTTGCGGCTTTCTTTAATATGACTTTAATGGATATGATATCCTAGACATATTGGTAAAAGAAGGATGAGATATAATTGTTCATCCACCAACAAGCTATCATTTTTTCTTTTATATATTTAGTGACTAATTAAATATGAATTACAGAATTAGAAAAGAGGTCAATTATATATCAAGTTATCAACATAAAAAGTCGGAACCAAAAAGTAGTATGTTGTGGTTCATTGATGTCATACATTCATATATACATTTTAATTTATGATTGTATCTAAAATCAAGATTAAACTTCTAATTTTATGTTTAATTTCACTACATAGTATGTTTATTTTATTTAGATTTGATTCTGCTTTGGTTAGTTTTTGCGTTTTAGAAAATTTTATGCTAAGGAGCTAAGAAATCAAAATTAAAACAAGAGTTTTCATACCGATTAGAACATCATGGGATTCAACATGACCATGCACTAAAAGTAGTGCATACGGTCCGTATGGAATATTTTTGAAAAACAAAACAGGAAAGACAACGACTTGATTCCCTTCCAATCCAGCCGAGCCTCCTCCTATTTATCTCGTCTCCTAGCAGCCATGAAGATATCTTACGACCCCTATTTCACCTCTATCTCAAACCGTAGTTGTCATTTTCATTCCTAAGGTGATTCGAGAGATCGAAGACCAAAACACTCGAGAGAAGACAGAGACTGATTAAGATACTAGCACAGGAACAACATCAAGAGTTTGAATTATCTCTATTTGTTGTATCTCTGTTATTTTTGTAAACTTTTCATACAATATTTTTTGTTCTTGTTTTATGTATCTTTATCATTATTTTATATGTTGCTATGAATGACTAAATACTTTAGTTCTTAGGGGTTAGGAATGTAGAAATCAAATTATGACTTTTTATTAGAGGTTTATTCTATGGTTGTGTTTTGTTTGTGTTGTATATTATTGTCATGCTTGTTTGATTGTAGATGAACTACTATGATAGGTCCCCAGCCAAGGCCAGACTTTAGGTTTGATCGTCTAAGATTCGAGTAGTTTACAAAGGTTATTCTAAGTATAATAGGTAGATCTAGGTTATGTCTGAGAGGTTGAACACTGTTTAGATCAAGAGATCGAGCATAGTTACAGATAACCAACAATCAAACTAAGAAATCTAAGCCAATATACGAGAATTGAGCTTTATGTGAACTTAGGAACCCTGAATTGATCATCAAATAAACTAACATGTGAGAGTTGAGATTTGTTATTTAGGTACTGATCATCTAGGATTCACACAACCAGCGAAGAAGTTACCGCTTAGAAGTAATTATAATCTGTCTGTATTTATGCGGGCCGTAATGTTAGTTCAGTGACCTAAATGACCAATTAATTTATCATGGTACTCTTATTTTATTTTTATATATAGGATGATTTGTATCATTTTATTTCTTGAGTTTTAATATTTTATGGATTGTTTGAGTTGATGACATGAATTGTGAAACTCTATGATTGTTATTAAAAGTCTTAATTATCTCTAGTTTAATATAATTTGCATGAAACACTGAATGATAATATAGAATAGTATATGGATTAATACATGATCATGTTTCACAGATCATTGATATGAAATATCTATTTAATCACATAAATATACATATATCGAGTACATCATATTGGACTTGAACCACATTGACTTGTTGTATAGATTGTGTTTGTGTCATCAGCAAGTTTAAAATCAATATTAATTCTATTATTTGAAATATTTTTATATATAGATAAGTCTATTTTGTGCGATTATCAAATGTTCTTCTTAACCAAGATCTATGAAGGTAATTTTTGGATATACATGAATTATACTATGAATTATAAATAGTCAATAAGACATTTTGTCTGTCTCATTTCTTACGAGATTATTGATATCTCTGGATCTCTTGATATAGTGATAATTGTTATGCATGTAATTTGTGATTATAGATGATCACATATTAATAATTATGCACTGAAAATTAAAAAAATAATTAATTATCAAGAATGACACATTCATACGGTTGACATTAATTATTTAATATTATGTGACAAAAATAATTAATATGAAAGAATAAAGAATCACGATATGTCTGTGTTTGATCGGATAATTATAATGCATTGTTAGATGTTAATTATGATTTATAAATAAATATGTATTAATTTATTACTGATCAAGACATGGATCCTACTTAGTTGCTCCATTTGACAAGTTGAAATATAAAATAATTAATTAATTATGCGAGACATGATTAATGAAATTAAATTTTGATTGAATCAATTTAGGTGAGGCTCAAATTATGAATGAGATATACTTGGACTCAGAGTGAGCCCAAACACTAAGGGTACGTTTGGTACTCAATGGAATAGCAAAAAGTTAGAATAAAATTGCTATTTCGACGAATTAGTTTGCCAAACGAATTTTAGACTAAGTAGAAGAGTGTTAATCTGGTATACCAAGTTATAGGTGGTATACCAGATTAGCTTATCTTCGGAATAACGATTATTATTTGATTATGTTGTATTATATTATTGTATTATGATTTTGATTATAATTTATTAATATTATATTATTATATTATATTATGATTTATTATTATATTAATATTATGATTATTATTTTTATCATCATTTGTTAGTATTATAATATTATTTATTTTATTATTATTTATTATCATTATATTATAATAATATAATTTAGTATTATATTATATTATGAATATATAATATGATTACTTTATTATTATTATTATTATAATTATGATATTTTATTATTATATATTATTATTATGATTATTTTATTATTATATTATTATAATTATAATTATTTATTATTATGATATTATTATGATATTATTATATTATTATAATTATGATTATTTATTATTATGATTATTTATTATTATGATATTATTATATTATAATTATGATTATTTATTATTAGATTATTATTTTTTGATTATGGTTATATTATCATTATATTATTATATTATTATTATAGTGATGATTATATTATTATTATATTATAATGATTACAATTATATATTATTATGATTATGATTATAATTATATTATTAAAATTAAAATTATTTATTATAATTATGATTATGATAATCATTATATTTTTTATATTTTTTATATTATTATATTATGATTATATTTTTATTTTTATTATATTATTATGATTACAACTATGAATATTATTATTTATTATGATTATGGATTATGATTATTTGATTATTATTATTATTATTTTACTATTATTGTATTATCATCTTCATTGAAATGTTATTTTCGCTCTTCCGAATAGTAAAAAAATATCACTTTTCAAAAAAAGTACTATTCTATCACTCTTCCAAAATTATCATTATTCTAAATCTATTCCTTGATTTTCCAAAGGAACCTAAGTGATTTTGGTGGAGAAGTTTTTTTATTTATTTACTTGCACAATGAGCAAGGTTGGTTATAAATAAAGGATAAAGACTTGGTTATAAATAAATAAAGGATAAAGACTTGCGCCCGGCAAGAGGCAGAGGTTAATAACCTCTTTCATTAATTTGCGCAAACCAATATTAGTTATAATAAGGATTATCCTCTGCCATATTGATCTATCCGAAATTAGAAAAGGAGGTTATTTTATTTTATTGTTTCCTGCCATCTCTCTCATCTTAGAAACTTAAGAAGTTTCTTTTTCCAATCTAATTTTATTTTTTATCCGTTTTATGTGTTGAGAATAAAAGAGATTTAAAATTCTTATTCAATTGAGAAGGTCTAGCAACCTTGATTCGACGTGTTAAGAAGTGCATGAAGTAAAACTTTCACGTTTAGGAGGTTTTCGTGAGATGAGAACATCGAACGACGTCCTTGCGGTGATTTGTGAAGACACACACAACCACCATCTAAAGAAAATCATCGTGCTTGGTTACGATATCAAATAAAGTATATTTTCACAAACTCATTGTTGAATTCAAATTTTATACACATAATCCTTAATTTTAAAATTGAGTTGCATGAAATTTTAAAAAATCCCGCATGTTATATATGTAACAAACCCAACAATTGATATCAGAGCAGATGTGTATTCAGAATTATTTCTAACACCTTTTGTTAATAAAATTTGACAAGAGATTTTGTGAATAGAAATCTAATATATATATATTTTTATCTCGGCAGAGACTAAGAAAAAAAAAGGAAATATTTTTTCTTAAAGTATATGATATTCAGTTTGCCATGAAAGTCATGCGCATTTTTTTATTAACCGATTAATTGAAAAGTCGCTTTTTGTTTTCGGTTAAGGACATTACAAAAAAAAAAATGGTTATATGAGACTTGCGAGTAGTAAGAGTTTTTATTACTATGCGTCATTATTAATTTTTAATTTTAGCATTGGGGAGTCAATTTCTAATTTAGAAACTTTAATCATAGTTTCTAATTTAGCAACTCATTTTAATTGCCACATCATATTAGTAACTCATTTAATTTAGCATTGGAGATTATTTTTGCTAAATCTATGTTTTTTTTTCTATTTTCATTAAATGACTGGCATAAATAAAATCTTGATATAATTTCTACATTGAAGAGTGTTAATTTTAATTAGCAATTTTTCTAATTAAATATGATATAACAGAAATAAAAAAATTAGAACCAGTTACTGCATTAGAGATGCTCTAAGCCTATGTTTATGTTCAATCGGTACAAGTTTTTTTTCGGTTATTTCATTAATTGCATATACCGAATCGAGAGAGGTTAATATCTTCTTTAACGGTTATTAATTTTTTTTTCTATGAAGAGTTACAGTAAACGTGCAGTGACAATTTTTTTTGCATAAACTGAATTAGAAAGTTTCATGGTATTTATTTATTTATTATATTAATGAGATTAATTTAGTAAATCTATTTTAAATCAAATTATGTGATAATTTGATTTGAAATGTCAATAAAATATGTGAATTGAATTCATGTTATGTTAATTAATTATTTATGTGTGTGTGTGTGGCATCTGACAAATATAAATTGCATCGGAGTTATATTTGTGGCATGACACAAAATATATTGTGCTGATATTATTTTGTACAAAGTTGAGTAATACGGTTAACGTTCAGGTGTTATGTGTTGTATTGAATGTTGTGTGAATGATGTGTGTAACACGGTCTTTCTTGCCCATTAATTAATTAATTAATTTTATTTAATTAATATCAGCAAATTATTAAAACCAATTTGATGTATTCATTTGAGACTTACATGTCTAGTTAGAATTTAATATATTTATGTCATATTTAAATTTATTAGATTAGATTTAAGTAGAATCAATATATCTATTTGGATATGTGGAGTTTGTCGTAGCGCAAAGGTGGTGCGTGGAGATGCATATCAAAATGTCATACTACTCAATGTCTAATTGTATAGGATGTCATTATTTCCTATAATATTAGTATTATGTGATTTGAGTTGTTAATTGTAAGTTTCGGAGTATGGGTGTATGCTTAAATATACTTTAACTTGAATTGCAAAATACATAATAAAATCTCTATAAAAATTAGGACGTATTGCACTTCCTACTCTATCTCTTTCAAACTATTGGCATTAAGATGACGTATTTTCTACTAAGTAGGCGTCTTTTTTTATCCTTTAGGAGTTTGGATCGTGCGGGGCACATAGAGTGAGGTTTGTCTAATAGGGTTATCAAATTGAGTTCAGACCTTAGTGCAAGGTGTTAATTCACATGGGGTTTGATTAACAAACTGAGAGTCATGTAGCGAGGCACATGATTAATCAGGATGGTTTACCTAAATAAACTTAATCCAAGTTTCAAGTCGACATTGGCTTGGTTTAGTAAAATATGGATCTCAAGTATGCTATATAAATGAACATATCATATGTGGTGAGAGTGTTCAGTATTAAAAACATTAAACTGAGCACAATAATATAAAATTAAAACTGAATCATTGCACATATTTGATGTTTTGTAGATCATGGCTATCAAAAATCAAATCCTATACGCACTTGCTTCTGTCCTAGACTAAAATAAGCTAAACGGTACTAACTTCGCCGGTTGGTGTCGTAATCTGAAGATTGTATTAAAACACCAAAAGAAAGAGCATGTGGATTTGGTTCTTCTAAATGCTCATTAGTCGAAGAATCAAGTGGTGGGTTTATCTGATTAGTATCAGATATTGTATTGTGTGATGTATTTTGAATTTCTTTATATATTATTTTATTCCCACTACTTTCTTTTGTGAGAAACTCTTTCTCCAAAAATATACGATGACAAGCAACAATTATCTTGTTCTCGGACTCATAATAGAAGTAATATCCTTTTGTTTTCTTAGGATACCCTACAAAAAAGCACTTGCCAGCATTGGGTCTAAGTTTGTCAGACGTCGGACGTTTGAAAAATACCTCGCAACCCTAAATTTTAAGATAAGACATATTTGATATCTTACCAAACCATAACTCGTATAAAGTCTTTTCTACTGACTTGGATGATACCCTATTTATTTTTAGTGCGATAGTTTCTAGTGCGTGTTCTCAAAATATTTTTAAGAGTGTGGCTTTACTCATTATGGAATGAACTATGTCTAACAGAGTTCGATTCCTCCTCTCAGAAATATCGTTCAATTATGGGGTTCCTTGAGGTGTGAGTTCTAATACTGTCCCACATTCTTTTAAGTACATAGTAAACTCATAATTTAAGTATTTGCCTCCACGATATGACCGTAATGTCTTAATATTTTATTTAGTTAATTTTCTACTTCAGTCTTAAATTCCTTGAACTTTTCAAAGGATTCAGACTTATGTCTCGTACAAGTACTCACTGTTTCTTATTGATTAAAACATCTCATGAAAGTGTTCCTTGAACATCTATCTATGTGATTAAAATGATAATTTTTTGTCAATGGTATGTGAAACTTGACCATTATTTAATCAACATACTAACCTAATAGCGGTTAATTAATGTTCCTACTAATTACCTCGATTAGTAACTTTTAAGAGTATATCTATATTATGAAGTTTCATAATTTTAGTGATGAACTCGGAATGATTCATAAATTCAATAATACGCAAGAAATTCAATCTCCTATGTGTCTCAAACCCATAGAAGATGTGTGCAATTGGTACTTGGCTTGTGGTAGAGATTTTGTAAGTGGATCAGTTGTGTTGTCGACGGTATCAATTCTATAAATCTTTACGTTGTCTCTATTTATGATTTCTCATATGAGGTGATAATATCACAGGAAATGCTTGTATCTAGAGTGCGATCTCGGTTCCATGGACTAAGCTATAGCTTCATTGTTATCATAGTAGAGATCCACATGGCACTGAACATTAGGAACCACTCCTAGTTCACTAAGGAACTTTTTGATCCAGAAACCTTCTTTAGCTACCTCGGATGCAGCTATGTACTCAGCTTCGGTAGTTGAGTCTGTTGTGGTCTCTTGCTTGGAACTCTTCCAACTCACAATACCACCATTCGAGTATGAACACGTAACTAGACTGTCACCTCATGTCATCTCGGTCAGTTTGGAAACTTGCGTCCGTGTAACTACTTACCATGAGCTTCGAGTCACCACCGTAGATGAAAAATATATCCTTAGTTCTTCTCAAGTACTTAAGGATATTCTTTGTAGTATTTCAGTGCTCAATGTCTGGATTAACCTGATATCTACTCATCACACTCAAAGCATACGAGACATTAGGGCGAGTCCACAATATGACGTACATGATAGAGCGAATAGTCGAAGCGTATGACACTCTACTCTAACAAATTTATCATATTATTATCTTCTAGATTATTATAAACTAACACAATCTAGGAGCAAGAGCGCTCCTAAGCAAGTGAAAGTTTATACGCCGATCCCACACATTGTGTGCTTTCATTGTATGAAAAGGCCATTTCAAGAGAGAGTGTCCGAAACTCCTGGAGGAACAAAAGGCGAGGTCATCTACTTAAAGTACTTATATTGTCAAAATTTACTATCTCATCTTCTAACTCTTGGGTCATGAACTCAGGAGTAGATGCTCTTATTTCTTTAAATATGCAAACACTAAAAAGAAGTAGATGATTGGTAAAGAGCGAGGTACAACTTAAGTTTGGCAATGACGCGTTGGTTATGTTCGTAGCGATGAGAGACTTAGAGTTAGTTTTATCCAGTGGGCTTATAATAGAACTAAGTAGTGTCTATTATGTTTCTTGTGCTAGCAGAAACATTGTATCTTTATCTTGTTTGGATTCTCATGGTTTTAATTTTTCCTTTAATAATAGATATTGTACCATTTCCTCATAATGGTTTATTTTATGCTAGTCTTCTTTCGTGAATGGTTTATATATTATTGATATTGGAACATTCATATAAAACATAAGTACCAAACGACTCAAAATAAGTAACACTAATTTGAGTCTTATGTGACATTGTCACTTAGGTCATATAAATAAGAAACACATCAAGAAACTCCAAGATGATGGATTTTTAGATCAATTTGACTGGGAGTCAATTGATCGACATGAGTCTTGTTTACTTAGGAAGATGACTAAAATATCTTTTAACAAAGTGAATGAAAGGGCCATCGAACTCTTAGCTCTTGTGCATACGGACGTGTGTGGTCCTATTGGCACTAGCGCAAGAGGAGGATATTCATAATTTATTATATTTTCTGATGATTTCAGTAGTGGATAGGTGTTTCTGATGAGACATAAGATCAAGGCACTATGATCAGATCATGGTGATGAATACCTGAGTATCAAGTTTAACAATCATCTAAAATAGTGTGGAATCATTCACAACTGACTTCACCTGAAAACACCAAAGTGAAATGGTGTATACGAGTGGAGGAATCATACTCTATTAGATATGTTACAATCGATGATGAGTCGGACATAACTATCTTCATCATTTTGGGGATATACTCTTGAGACTTCTATTTTTACCTTGAATAGAGTACCCATCAAATTTGTAGATAAGACCCCATACGAGGTGTTGACGGGGAGGGTCCTCAATTTTTCTTTTCTCAAAATTTAGGGTTGTGAAATTTTTATTAGGCGATTGATACCCGACCAGCTTGGTCCTAAATCTGACAAATATTTCTTTATATGTTATCCGAGGGAAACCAAGGGTTACTATTTCTATGATAGGTCAGGTAACAAAATGTTTATTATCTGACATGGTATGTTTCTTGAGGAGGAGCTTCTCTCCAAGAAAAATAGTGGGTGCAAGGTAACACTTGAAGAAATTCAAGACCCACTTCCTGATGCTTTGGGTCAAACAAAAGTGGAACAAGTTTCAAGCGAGGTTGTGGAACAAGTTCAGCAGACACAGTGTTAGAAGGTCAGGAACAATGGTTCATGCACCTGAAAGGTACTTAGGAGTATATGAGATATTATTTGTTAGTGATATTGATCATTTGACATATCATAAGGCAATATCGAGAGAAGACTTCGGAGAATGCCTTGAGGCCATAAAATTTGAATTATAATCCATGAAAGATAACCAAGTGTGGGACCTAGTTGATGTACCTGATGGGATAAAATCCATCAAAAATAAATGGGTCTTCAAGAGTAAGACCGACATGGATGGCATCTTGATTGTATACAAGACACGTCTAGTGGCGAAATGGTTCACTCAAGTCGAGAGGATTGACTATAATGATATATTTTCATCGGTGGTTAAGTTCCAGCCAATTCGAATCCTTCTAGCGATTGCTGTATTTTATGATTATGAAATTTGACAAATGAATATTAAAATAATAAAATACAACAAGATAATTTTATCAATCCTAAAAAGACCGGGAAGGAATGCAAGATTAAGAGATCAATTTATGGATTAAAGCAAGCATCTCGGAGTTGTAACATAAGGTTTGATGATGAGATCGGAAAATTAGGATTCATATGAAACCTAAAAGAGCCTTATGTTTACAAGAAAGTAAGTGGAAGCTCAGTTGAATTCTTGGTATTATACGTTGATAATATTTTTCTGATTGGGAATGATATTTCGATTCTTGAGTCTGTGAAGTCATAATTGAGTAGAGTTTTCTTAATGAAAGACATGGACGATGCTATCTATATTCTAGGTATCCAAATCTTTCGTCAAAAGTCCAAGAGACTCATAGACTTGAGTCAAAGTACATATATAGAGAAAGTATTGGAGAGGTTGAACATGCAGGATTTCAAGATAGGTTTACTACCTATGTCACATGATATTTTTCTCAATGAGTCTCAATGTCATAGGACACGTGAACAGAGAGAGAAGATGAATACGGTTATATGCTCTGACTATTGGATCCATTATGTTTACCATGTTATGTACACGATCAAATATGTCTTATGCACTTAACATGACTAGCAGATATCCAAATGATCCCAGGGTAGGGATGACAATTTAGCCCGCAACTCAATGGATTCGTCAGGCCCATCCCGGCCCGATGTTAACCCGTCCAACCCGGTCAATGAACTGGTAGGGCCGTGTCGGACCATCCTACAGGCCAGGATGGGTACGGGTTTGGAGTTAGCCCCTGCCCGACTGGCCCGGAGTATATATATATATATATTTGAATTTATAAATTGATAATATTTTAAATGTCATGCAATTTAGTTATAATTTAATAGTCTATAAAAACTATTAAATTAGAGTTGTTGCAAATTCCAAAAAATTATGATGGTCTTTTTGATGAACAATGAAATGATAATAATTTGTGTAAAATTTTAAAACACCATTAATGTATACATTCAGTAATATATTAATATATTTTTCCTATTTTTAAAAATATTATTGAATATATTTGAATTTCTCATATCAAGATTATCAAAATAGCCATTGAAGTTACCCTCCCCTTTATCTAATACACTAATGCTTGATACGTCTTTTCATTAAACTATTTTATATGAGGCTTTGGATTCAAAAAGATGAAGAGATTTAAATAAAATCAATGGTGGAGGAAAGTGATGATGTGACATGCTTAAAAAATTTAGAAGGTTAATCTCTTCATGTATTAAGAATTTCTTAATAAATAAGAAAAAAATTCCGACTAGCTAATTGATTGTGCATTTCAAAATTATTTTAATTAATGATAATTTAATTGCTTTTATATGCTTGATTTTGTGTTCTTTAAATTTTTGGGAACACTATTTTATATTTTTACTACCATTATACTAACAATGTAAAGAATAATTACCAGAGACATTTAATGGAAAGACATAACAATAAAATGTTTATATGTATTTGAGTGATTTAGTATCAACTTCAATAGACTTGAGACTGATTAAGAGCCGTTCTTTTGAAGTTGTCAATAGAGAAAGGCAGAAAGCTAGGTTTAACATTGTTTTCTTTATTTATTTATTTTTCTTTTCAAGTTTCCTTTCTGTCATGTGTTGGGTTTTTTATTTTTTATTTTTTTGAGGAAACATGTGTTGGGATTTAGACTCGCCAACCATATTTGCATTCTGTCCTGACAGAAAAGGCCCACTGCGACTGCCTAAGTATACAATAAACAAACAAACAATGTTCGGCCGAGTGAAGTGCGAGTCTACACCCGCAACAGTGCAGAACAGCATCCTTGGCAACGTCGCTCTGTCTCATATCATTGGCCACCCAAATTATTAAGGAATGGGACGAGGACGACTGAGAGTCCCAGACAAATGGCACGGCTTTTCCTTTTACTCATTTGTTTATTTCTTTTCACGACAGCTATTTCTTTTTGTTTTGTACTTCAGAAGTAATAATTAATTATAGATCAATTCTGCTCCGGATTAAGATTTTCAGTTACTGTATTTACATAACTTACTTACGAAGTCGATTTGATCTTTTCATCTGTATTACAAAGTCTAAATATCATAGCAGAATTTCGATTAATCTTTTCATATCTTCTTATTTTTTATTTTTTTTTTTAGAAAAAATAGAACTTTCATTAACCTCTAACATATATTACTTTTTATATATCACAGGCTTAAACCTCCGCCATACCATTCACATAATTTGAACCTGCGTCACACCAGAAGAGAGTCGAAACCCTTATATACCAACCTTTTATGATCATATTTAAGAAAAAAAATGTAATGAGAATTTAAGGATTTAAGGATTCACAACATAAGATCATAGGCTGATCTAGATGGTACAGATATGGTTCAATGTCCTCCACCTTTTTCTCCCAAATTGCACAGATACATGTGATTATTTTGTATATTATAGAAGTATTTTCTTAAGAAAAATTATATGTGAACGTCATAGATATGCAAAATTTATTCTATTGTGACTTCATATTTGTAATTTTATTTTTATTTCTGTGATGATCTTACAAATATCAAAATTCAGTAGACGATTCAGAAATTGTCTACGTGTTTTTTTTTTTTTGGATAATCGTATACTATAAATTGCATAGCTCTGGTACTTTCGTGACTCTATTATACGGGGAAGAAAACAAAGAATGGACTTCCATTGAACAAATGCTACATAAAATTATTCCACCATTTTTATGGTTAATTAAATTCTCAATTTTAATCTTTATACAATTAAAAATAAAAATATTAAATTAGTAACCATAAATTATCTATTAGTTAATAATTAATTGACTTCCATAATAAACTCTTTCACATCAGCACCTGTAAAGAAGTGATGCAGAAATAAAGCGATTGAGCCGAAGTATTACGTACGTATACGCAATTATGCATGCCATGCGGCCCATGCATGTCCTATACACTAATTTTAAATAAATTACTATCACATCGTGTTTGGTCCCTGAAAAATATCGTTTTGTCTCGCCTCGGCTCCGGGTGCATAATTTCTTCTCCTTTTGTTTTCTGATCCAGCTGTAAATCCGAGAAGAGACAATTACGTTCCTCTCAAATTGAAAAGAAAGTCGTCGAGGCTATTATGGACACAAAATAAGATAACTTGTCTTGCTAGTGACCTCTATGGGTGCGCGCACCTTTTATTTCTATGATTTGATTTTGATTTTAGCGCTTTAATGTACTATTCATGCATTAATTTTAGTGGAGGTTAACGAAACTATAATTCATGTTTTGTAGCTAGGTTTCAACAAATTTTAATAATTTTTGTTTGTTAAGTTTTATCTGCCGTTCAAATTAAGCACTAAGCTTTGAGTGTACCATTAATTGCTTCATTAAGTATGTTGAATGAACCAACCCATCCCGGCACCCTAAAAAATTATAACAAATAAAAAGATTACTCAACAAAGTTAAAAAAAATACTCAAAGAATAAAAAGAAGGTTGATCAATCTTAGTGGAGACAAAAAAGATACGCATCAATCGCTGATTGCTTTAGTTTTTTTTCCTCTTTTGCAAATAGGCACTGAACTTTATATCATTTTGTTTCACGTTTGATCACTTCGTTCATTTCAAAATCAAATCATTTTACTTTTATTTATTTTTTGAAAAAAAAATCATGCAACTATTCTTTTTTGAGGAAAAATCATGTATCTATTATTTTTAGTTACTTGCCCTATTTGTTGGTTTCCTAGAAACATCCCAATTATTGCATTGAAACAAATTGTTCTACTTTTATGTATACTTACGACAAAACATGCTGACATAATCATTACATGCTTAGAAATTAATGATTTAAATCAAATTGCATACGATAAAATGAACCTGGTCATTTTTTAATTAATTAAACGTCGAATCGGTGCCTCTTTTTAATGCCAGGTTGAATGAACCATTTGAGAAATTAACTTATAATCGGTACTGCATCCTTTTTAATTATTTTGAGAGGAGTAAAAAAAAAGAACTAACTTTTAATCAGATCAGTAAAGCAATGTCTCCTGCTAGAAGCTTGTAATCCGATTAAAGATTTCATCGTAAATATTGATTTCGTATTTATCTCCAAAAAATATAAAATAAGAAAAAAGAGAAAAAATCTGTAGGGGGTGGAAACGGATTAATTAAATAAAGTATGAAATTGATGTGGGGTTTTGATAATTGAAGGCCGCTTAAGTCTCTCCATCTGTACGAAGAAAAGAACACTGCACCCACTTCGAAAGTAACAGTTAATTACACAGTTCTGGAACTAAGGTCTCTGATCTTTAGTTCCACAGCACTTAATAAAATTGGCCTAAATACAAATACTTTGTATGTCGTTACTTGTAACACAGTACACATGTCCATGTCCAGGTATATTGTAGTTTAGTACAAGTTCGTAGTTCATGTCAGCTGGCGATAGGGACTGAAAGGAACGAACAACAAAAAGGAAAACATAAATTAGGAAATAATTAATTTGGTAACTGGTAAGAAATGGGAAGAGTACAGAGTTGCGTGGCAAGAAAGAGAGAAAATGCATTTGATTGTGATGCAGGGTCGATATCTCTCCTGTTATTTGCGCTCTTTCCGGTACTGTACACCTATACACATCATGTCAATATGTGATTTTGTTCACAGTTTAATGTCTCACAAAAAAAAGCAAAATTGATTTTGTGAACATGAATTTAAATTATTTATAAAAGTGGCTCTTGCATTCAGGGGCGGACCACATAGGATATAATAATATGTGCAACAGAATACTTCCATTCCATTTGTAATATCTTTTATCTAAAATACATCCATTAGTACAAAGTTCAAAAAAAAATGATTCTCATTTTTTTAACCTTGGAAGCTTGGAGGGAAACTAATTTCATCTCCAAAATAATTATAAGTTCATAAAAAGACTCCTAAATTTACTAACAAAAACTATCACAATAAAAAATCAAAAGCAAATACAAGTACGACTTAATTGCTTCCATATCCTAGCTTGAAGTAGTTCTTTTGTGTTGCTCCTTTTGATTGTGTTGAATAATTTTATTATGAAATGAACCATTTTCACAGTAATTAACGAAACGCCTTTGTTGTTTAGGAAAATAGATTTTCAATTTGTAAAGAAGAAGAATGAAAAAGGATCGCACATGATAACTTGACCCAACGATGAAAGAATGAACGACAAGACGAACTAAAAAATGAAATCATGAAGAAGATGAACAAATATGATAGAGTTGTGCCGTTGACGACCTTCCCGCCAAGAAAAAATGAATTGATTCTTTGACATATTTTATTGTCCTCATTCTCCTTGACTTCTTATAATAATAAAACTAAGTTTGCAGTGGTTGTAATGTAAGTAAATGAAAAAGGACCATTTGTCAGATGGATAGAACAACTTTTGATAGAAAGGTGTTCTCTATGACAACTATGAAATAAATAATATTCAAATCAACTCCAAAAAAGTATCAATTTACTAATTAATAAATTGTCTACAAGTATTAATTAGCTTATAGTTACTTTAAATCTCACAAATTATTAAGATATAAAATTTAATTGTCTACAAGTATTAATTAGCTTATAGTTACTTTAAATCTCACAAATTATTAAGATATAAAGTTTAAAATTGGACACCTGAATAATAATCAGTCAAAAACCTTTCTATAGTAAAAAAGATGAATCATAACAGAATAGCGTCGTCCAAAAACAGAGCACCTAAAGAACGTCCCTTTTCCTGCGTGGCATAACCCTTAAGTCTTAATGGAACTCTAACTTTGTCTCATAAACACAACAGTACTCAGATTAATACATTGATCAATAATTCAATTGTAATTTGATAGGACTCCGGTACTACGACTTTTCTTATTCCCAGGAATTGTTGCAATCCAAAATTCCAAATTATGTTCATGGTTGCTGAGTGAGTTATTGGCCGAATTTCTTTTTTTTCTCTCTTTCTTTTTTGTTCAGAGGCCAATAAAAGTCTAGTTCTTAAAATTTATTTTGGTGGAATTTTTAATTTATGATTAGAGGTAATTTTAGTTAGTTATCATTATCATGGGCGGATCCAATATAATGCAGAGGGTCCGTTGATCATCTTTGGATTTTAAAATATAGTGTTATTGGACTAAGTTTTTGCTATTATCCTCTCTGGATTTTTTATTTCTGACCCCTTCTAAATGAAAAAAATTATTAAATATTATGAATAACGAAAGAATTATGCAAAATTTTCAAAAATGAGGTCTGTAAAGGAAAAAAAATCGACTTGATTATTTATTTTTTTGTCATTTTTTTATATACAAAAGGATATTATTTGATAGTTTTTATTAAGTAGTTATGTATGCTGAATTATTATTTTTTTATTTAGTATCCGATTAACTAATAGATTTGAACCTGATAAATTATTATAATTCGATCACTGACTAAAATTCTACATCTGCCCCTGATCATTAGGCCATTTGCTTGGCAGAACTTTTATAATCTAAATCTACTATATATATAAGATCACATGATTACGAGACTATTTTTCTTTACAAAATAAAATATACGAACGAATTAAATGAAATGCTTGTCAAGGGATTCGAGAAGATATCATAATTAGTTTACGTCATACAAAAAAAAAGATACTTTTATTCAACGCATAATTTCTTTTGCCATATATATATAAGGAATTTGATATTTCTGACAATTTTATTAAACAACTTGTTAACAATGAATCGTTAAATTAATAATCAGCAAGTTTTGTCGATAAGTCTATTTAATTTACTTCTCTTGTTTTTGTGTAGATGTCATGTAATAGATAAGTCTTGAGATGAATGCTGAAAATATATATTATTTTACCCTGTCCATGTCTTCATTGGATAGATTATGACTGATGAGGATTGTTTCTGACAATATTTTTTTAATATAAAAATGAGGATTCAAATCAGCCAATTTTGGATATCTATAAAACATATTCCTTACAAATATTAAAATACTGTCTGACACGTAGGTATTGTCTTTATTATTGAATCAAAGATTGATTCTCATATCAAGTGATCGCGAATTAGTATCAGATTTTTTTTTAAACAAAATCATTAGGTAATCGAGCAATGCGAGTTATGGATATTTTCACAGTATTTATATGCTTGATTATTATTGAAATATTATCTTTTTTTTCTTATTCTTTTGTGGTACAGTAGATGTCTATATATATGAGTGTACAAAAGGTACACTGTAATAGTAATAAACAGCTCTCTAAATTATGGATCTGTGATGTGTGACTGAGACCCATAAACCTAATTATCTCTATAATTATCCTATACAGTTTTATATTCCAACACTCCCGCTCAAGTTTGAATTGTAAATATCAATTAATCCTAATTTGTTTACATTTGTATCAAATAGAGTGAAATCTAAGCCCTTTGTGAATATGTCCGCTATTTGATCTTTGCTCCTTACGAACGGAGTTTTAATTTTCTTTGCTTGTAACTTCTCTCGAATGAAATGACAATCTACTTCGATATGCTTTGTTCTTTCATTAAACACCGGGTTAGATGCTATATGACATGCCGCTTGATTATCGCAAAATATCTTTATTGGTAAATGAGTTGTGATATTCAAATCAGCCAATAATTATTTTATCCATAGAAATTCATTTGCAGTTGACGCCATAGCTCGATACTCAGCCTTGGAACTTGATCTTGCTACAACGTTTTGTTTCTTACTTTTCCATGCGACTATGTTTCCACCTACAAATGTGCAATAACTAGTTGTGAATTTTCTATCAAAGCTTCCGGCCCAATCTGTATCAGAATAGCCACATATCTCATTAGTGTTATTATTTTTCATAAGTATCTCTTTTCTGGGTGTTTTCTTTAAATACCTCAAAATTTTGTTAACGGCTTCCATATGAATAGTTTTTGGTACATGCATAAATTGACTAACTTGGCTAACGGCAAAAGAGATATCCGGCCTTGTTACGGTAAGATAAATTAGTTTGCCTACAAGTCTTTGATATTGATTCTCATTTTCTAGTGGTTCTCCCTCTTCGCTATTTAATTTATTCTTGTTATCAATCAAGGTTGACGATGGCTTACATCCAATCTTTTGGTTTCCTTTAACAAATCTAACACATATTTTGTGTGTGAAAGGAATAGGTTCCCATGAGAATGTGTTATTTCAATGCCTAAGAAATATTTCAAAAAACCAAGGTCTTTTATGTCAAATTTAATTTTTAACTTCCCTTTAATTAGTTCTATGTTATTTTTATTATTTCCGGTCACTATTATATCGTCAACATACACTAGTGTGATAGTGATATGTGAGTTATTGGTATTTATGAACAATGAGTGATCAGAGTTACTAATTTTGAAATTACAAGAAATTAGAAAAGAGCTAAGTTTTTCATATCATGCCGTGGAGATTGCTTCAATCCATAAATTGATTTTATTAACTTACATGCCAAGATGGAGTCTCGTTCCCTGTCATGACCGGGCGGCAAATCCATATATACTTCCTCTTATAATGTTCCTTGTAAAAATACATTCCTAACATCCATTTGGTATAGGTCCCAACCTTGGTTTACCGCAATAGATATTAATATTCTAACGGTGTTCATTTTTACTACCGGTGCAAAGGTCTCTTGAAAATCAATCCCATGAGTTTGTGTATACCCCTTTGCAACTAATCTAGCTTTATACCTCTCTATTGTTCCATCCCCATTGTATTTAATTTTATACACCCATTTGCACCCTACCGGCCTATGTCCCTTAGGTAACTCTACTATTTGCTAAGTTTTATTTTTTTTTCAATGCCTCTAATTCTTCTTTCATGGCTTTGCACTATGTGGGGTTTTTAATTGCTTCATGATAGGTATAAGGTTCACGTTCTTTAGATATGGATGTTAGGAATGAAATATGACGAGGAGAAATATTATGATAAGAAATAAAATCATTGATGGGATATTGTACCTTGTATGTTATAAAGTCCTTGAGTCTAGTAGACGATTGAGGTATTCTTGATGATCTCCTCCTCATGAGCATCGACATCTTCACTTATCTCTTCTTCTTGAGTATGGGACTCATGCTCATGGTCATTATTAGGTAGGTCTAAATTTTGTAAAGTATCTAAACTGTATAATTGTGGTAGGATTGGATCGGCATGATCAATGGTACAAGGATCATGGTCATTTTTGTCTTGAAAATATGGCTCATTTTCAATGAAGGTTACATCTCTAGATATATAGGTTTTTTTTTTTTTGTAATTGGATCATGACATTTGTAGCCTTTAGATTTTTATGAGTACCCCAAAAAAATGGTTTTTATAGAATTTACATCAAGCTTATCCTTTCTTTTGATCTTTACAAAACTTGTGCATCCAAAAACCCGCAAATGAGCTACATTAACTTTTCTTTGAAAAAGTATTTCTAAAGGTATTTTGTTATCTATGACGGTACTTGGTATTCTATTAATTAAGTAATTGGCTTTTAAGATGGCATCAGACTAATATTATTTTGGCACATTACTTTGAAATAATAAGGCTTGTGTTTTTTCTAGTAAATGTCTATTCTTTCTTTCTGATACACCATTTTGTTCGGGAGTATTTATACAAGTAGTTTGATGTATAATACCATTTTATTTAAAGAATGTTAAAATTTTATTATTTACGAATTCGGTTCCATTGTCCGAGCGAAAAATCTTAATTTTTCCATCATATTGAGTTTTGATTCTACTTGTGAATTCTATAAAAGAATCAAATACTTCATCTTTTGATCTAAGCAAATGTAGCCATGTAGTTCTCGAAAAATCATCAATAAATAGAACAAAATATTTAAAACCATTATATGACAATAAAGGTGCCGGTCCCCACACGTCCGAATGCACTAATTCAAATGGACTATGAGTCTTGCTAGTTGACAAGGAGAAAGGAAGTTTGGCTTGTTTAGCCATTTTGCAAATACCACATGTATTACAAGTATTAGAGGAGTAATTAAAAATACGATTCAAAACTTTATCCAATGGATGCCCTAATCGCTTGTGCCAAAGCCCCATGTCTTTGTTCTTTACCAAAAAATACTTCTTCTCTTGACATTCCAAAATATATAAGTTATTTTTCCGTTTTACTTTACCAATCATTTTCCTGGTTTCTCGGTCCTGAAATTCAATAATTTTAGATGAGAAATTAATATTACAATCTAATTCTTGTGTCAATTTTGATATTGAAATCAAATTAGTCGAGAAAGATTTTATATATAATATATTTTTTATTTTGATCGAAAATAAGTTAATTTGACATATACCATTGATCATTGCCTTCATTCCATTTGCTACTCGTACATATTTATCATCATTAATTAAGTTAAAATTGGTCAAGAATTTTTTGTTGCAAAACATATGATCCGTTGCACCACTATCTAAAACAATTTGATTATTAAGATTAGAAAAGGAGTTTAGGGAGATACCATCATAATTTTTCTTTGAATACCACATAGAGAATTCGTGAAACATCTATTGCACCGGATCTGATCCTGCTGACCTGGTTGACCCGTCTCTGAGCGTTGAAATGGGTCTGTCCATTTCTTTTTGCACGGGATCGATAATCATCTTTGTTGAGAAGATTCTTGGCTCTTCTCTCTTTGACAAGTTGTCACTCCTTTTTCTCTTCACGGGTCTTTCTCCCCCTTTCTTCCTCTGTCGCCTTTATCGATCCATCCTCTTGGCCTCAGATCCGGATGGAGAAACCAACACATCTTTTGCTTGTGACCAAGCTACTTACAATGAGCACACTTGGTTTGTGCAATGTTCTTACCCTTAAAATTAGGGTTTCTTTGGTGCCTTGCGATTAATGCGTGAGAGTCGTGCTCCTCGTCCGCTCGGACTTGTGGGCCCCTCATAACAGTGCGGCGAGTCTCCTCTTACTCTTTTATTGCTGCTACCTTTTGTATAGATGGCAGATCGATACTAAGAAGGATCTGTGATCGGGTCTGCTGAAAACTTGAGTCTAGGTTTGCCAAACACTCGTTCTTGATCTTTTCTTTGTTGAATTTGTTCGGGATCGAGGTTTCTGGTTGGAGAATATCTAATTCATCACATTTTCGTTGCATTTCTGAGTATAACTGAGCAAAAGGTTTCTGGCCTTACTTGTTTTGAACTATTTCTTGCTTGATTTGGAAGATGTGAGCAAAATTATCTTATTTGCCATACATTTTCTTAAAGTTATCCCACATTTCTTGTGTGGTTTCGGCTCTATGTACAAATTCTTCATTGATATTGGATTCCATTGAGTGTAGAAGCCAAGACAATATTATGCTATCTTGCGCTTCCTACTCCTCAGTTTCTATTATTGTTATTGGTCTCGGTCTTGTGCCATTAATATACTCTAATTTGTCTTTCCATTTGTGTGAAATTCTCGCTGCTTTGGCCCAAACTTTGTCGTGGATTTGATTTTCAGTTATGAATGTTCGACTGGGTTTCAGGTTTTAAGTTACCGTTCAAACAGATTTGGTTGGTACGTAAATAACATATTGTTATTTAACTATAGCAATTAATTCAGGTAATGTATCGAACTAATTTCAAACTGGTATAATTTGAGCATAATCAAATGCATGCATATTTGTTCGGTGTCAGGACAGCTTCAATCCACATCTATACAGATTCCGAGTGCAAGTTGATCAAACCGGACTATCAACGTTAGATATATGGGGTCAAGTTCGGATTTGGACAAGGCATATATATGCCACCTTTTGCCTCCCCTTAGATGCAATTAATGGATTTCCTCGTCATTGGATCCTTTCTACAATGGACGTGTTAATCATTAATAAGGAGAAATAAATGTCATCCGACTTATAGTTAGCCATGCTGAATCGTAATAATTCTCAAATAACACATATAAAATAATAAAATATAGGAGCGTTCACAAACCTTTTAATTGTTTGTCTTCATTTTGTAATTTTTTAATACAATTTTTTTAAGAATTAAATAATGAAATGAAACGGTTAGATCCGAAATATATTATTTTTTCTCCGTACACATAAAAAACAATAACGTCTCGGCTTCATTTTATTTAACAATAAATTACAAATTCAACATGAAGAAATAAGACATTTTTTCAGATATCTATTTAAAGAAATATAAATAGCATTTACACGAAGGCACATTTTACCTTATTCTTCTTTCTTAATTGTTGTATGAATGTGAAAAGAAACGATTTTCATTCAACATATGTTTTAATTTCATATAATTAATATTAAAGTTACTTTGTGCCTTTAACTCTCAAGAATTCAATTTGTACCATTTATCGGATAATAAATTGAATGTGCAAGATATTAGAGGTCAAGGACATGATGAGACAAGTAATATGCGAGAGGAATGGAACAGACTGCGAGCTCTCATACTCAGGGAGTGTCCTTATGTATACTATGTACATTGTATGTCTCATCAACTATAATTGGCACTTATTGCAGCATCGAGAGAGATACGCAAGATGCATAATTTCTTTCAAGATGCAATATTGATCATAAATGTAGTTAGTGTTTCTCCCAAGCAGAATGATGAGTTGTTAGCTAATCAAGCTGCTGAAATTACATGTGATTTTGATTTGGGAGAACTTGATATGGGTAGAGGGGCAAAGCAAATTGATTCTTTACAAAGACCAGGATATATAAGATGGAGTTCTCACTTCAAGTCCATTTGCAGTTTAGAAAAGACATTTAGTGCTACAATTAAGGTCCTGAAGTGTAACACACGATCGTTCAATCTCTTCCGCATCTCAGGGAGATGCTGATATTGCTCTCAACATTTTTTTTCTCATTTGATTTTGTGTTTATTATTCTTTTAATGAAAGAGATCATGACAATCACTGATATTTTGTGTCAAGCATTGCAAAAAAATCTTTAGACATCTTAAATATTGTATGTCTCATTTCAACTACTAAGGAGTTGATTCAAGATTTGAGAAATAACGATTTGAAAGTCCTTTTTGAGAAGGTCATTTTTTTTGTGCAAAACATGAAGTTGAGCTTTTAAATATGAATCGTAGGTATGTTGATTTCATGAATTAACTAAATCTCATTTTTTTAATACAACTTGATATTGACCTTTTTAATATGAATTGCAGGTAAGTTGATCACACTAAATCTCAAAACAAGCAAGATAACACTATAATATAGCATCATTATTGAGTGGACATATTTGCGACTGTAATAGATCAACAGTTGTAGGAGTTAAATGCTCGATTTGAGCAATCAACGGAGCTTTTGACACTTTGTGCTACCATAGATTCAAGAGATAATTCCTTTAGCATCTCAAAGATATATATTTTGGCTAAAAAATTCTATCACGCTGATTTTTCTGAACAAGAGAGCTCAATTGCAGTGTCAATTATCGTATTTTCAATTTGACATATGCAGCCATTCAGATCTAAAGATCTTGTCTTCACTTGCTGATTTGACTTTTGAGTTGGTTAAAATTGGGAAAGCTTCATATATCTAATGGTTTATAGATTAATGCAGTTAGTGATGACTCTTCCGGTCTCTACTGTGATAACAGAGCATGCATTTTCAGCTATGAAACTCATCAAGATGGGGTTATGAAATAGAATGGGCAATGATTTTCTTTGAGATTATATAGTGGTATACATTGAGAAGGAAATTGCTAAGAAATCCATTTCCGATTAAATTATATGTATGATTTGTTAGGAAGTCATAGAACTAAATTAAAATTAATAGAAATGTAGGTTTTAAATTTTATTAGAGAAATAATTATTATGCGTATGATATATTTTTGTTTCTTTTGTTATATTATATTAGTGGTGTTATAATTTTGAATATATTTAATATCTAATATTTTTGTCAAAGATGATTATTTAATTAATTATTTTTTATGTTTGTTGTTCTTTCGTTCCTAACAATTCGCCCCCCTAAGTTTAAATTTTAGTTATGCCCCTGTTAAAGTGAAAAGGCAAATGTTTTCATTCTATTTCAATATAAATTTTTTTGCTTGCAATAAGGAAATACTACAAGAGAAAAGATCTTTGGCTACAACCATTGATTAAGTTTAACAACGGTTATTGAATCGTTGATAAACGGGGGGTGTTTGAGAATTTTTTTAATGATCTTTAACAATGATTTTGTCAAAGAACCATTGTTAAAGGGGTATTTAACAATGATTTTGGGTTCATAATCGTTATTAAATATTTCTTTGACAACATTATTTGCCAGAATCGTCACTAATGGTCATTTTATATTTTTTTTAATCTTAACTTTATTCAACTAAGAACAAATAGTAGATGATAATATGAAAAGAAGACATATAGAGTAACTATAAGAACAAACTAACAACAAATAATATGATATATTATTCATTCATTAACTAATATGAAAAGAAATATAATTATTCATTCAACGAAAAAAAATATTTTACTCAACATTACATCTTTTTCAACCAATAATAAGAAAATTTATACAATTTCTAAGAAAAAATCCAAAAAATAAAGAAAAAAATCTGGAATCTTCAAATGTATTTTTTAGGGTTAAGATGAGGTTTTTTGGCTTTAACATAGACATAGACATTAACCTTATAGATCTCATTGTAAGATTTATGTGGTAGGGTGACTGTATTGAATGCTTCAATCAGAGTTTCCTAGCAAAATTTATGGTCATTTGAAGCTGAGATGGTCGGATTTTTATTTTTATTTCATCTTTCTTTTATTTTTCTCTTTCTCTGTCTTTCTACTCTCTTTTATATATGAAACAAATGATAAATGAGATAATAATCCTTAGGATTTTAGTTTTTGGATCGTTGAATTGAGATGAATGAACGGTGAGATGAAAAAAAATCTAGCAATCTCTTGAAGCAAATGTCATTAGTGGAGATGGTTCTGTCAGAGCCAAAAAGCTGCATAATCATTTAGCAATGATTTATTTAAGGAACCGTTGTTAAAATAGAGACAAAAATATGTAGCATTCCTATAAGAGCCAAAAAAAAATTAAATGACCTTTAACAATTATTCCTTGAAGGAACCATTGTTAAAGTTGAGCCAAAATTCATACCATTTCTATGAGAGTCAAAAAAAATTCAATGACCTTTAAAAATGAGTCTTTAATGTTCTAGGACTATTATAATAATATTTTTTTATTAAAAATCATTATTAAAGAAGTTCTTAATAATTCAATAATAACACTGAATCATTTTAATAAAAAAATTGATTTATGACCGTTGTTAAATGAATGTTGTCTAAGATCATTTTTATTGTAGTGAAATAAATATAATCTTAATTGTATCTAAATATATCAAAATTAAATGTGCTGTTTGGAACTTCGAAGCAAATATTTCCAATAGAAAAAAAAATCACTGCGAATCATGCAAGAGATATACACAATTTATACACAATTTAAATACAAAATTAATTTTATTTAAAATTTCTCAATAAAAGTTTTATAATTTTTAATATATATATATATATATATATATATATATAAAGAGAGTTAATCTTTCATAGTTTTCAAGCATGCCACATCATTACTTTTTTTATCATTAAGTTTGTTAAGTCCTTTCATCTACTTAAATCCAATAATTCATATAAAATAGCTCCACTCTCTTCATTTAAAGTAATATGTGTAATATATTTAAGGTGAAATTTATCTCTTAAAATGATCTAAATTTTTTATATGATCCTTATAGATTATTATGTGTTTAATTATATTTATTATTATTATTATCATTATTATTTAATATTTAAAAATATTACGTCTAATGTAAAATTTTATTAAATATATTTAAAATTTTATCATATTAATTATTAATTTGAGCACTATATTGTCAGAGAGAAATTCAAGTAACAGCTCTAATGTAAATAACTTGAGGAGGCTTAGATACAAATTTTCCATTTACCAAACAAAGGGAAGGAAACACGTGTGTCCCGTGTAATCTCGTTACCACTGATTTAATATCATCCATTACCATTATATGAGGCCATTACTATTTAATTAGGTTAATATTATTTTTATCCTTTAATTTTTTTTCTATTTTATATTTATCCATCATTTTTTTAATATATCATATATATTCATCAACTCTTTTGATCCTTCCATATTTATCCACATACTCTTTAATATATCTAATATACTCTTAAACTCTTTAAATTATTTAATATTTATTCATAAATTAAAATATATTCATTTATACTCAATAAATATTTAAAATATCTTATATATTATTTAACTCTTTAAATATTTGTATATTTATTCATAAAATTAAATTTCTTTAAATCTGATTTGATTGACATTATTTAATTGACTTGAAACTAGACTGAATGGGTCATATCGATTTAGATCAAGAAAAATAATTAAATAATATCTACCGAATCAATGTAATAAATTTAATTTTATAAATGAATATAAAAATAATATATATATATATATATATATATATATATATATATATACTATCATAAATAACTTTTAGGTGTATATAAAAAATATTTTAATGATAGATAAATAATATAAGTTTAATGATATATTTGAGAGTTCATAGGTAAATATGAGAATTTAAAGTGTTTAAAAATATATTAGATATATTAAAGAGTATATGAATAAATATAAAAAGAATTTAAAGATTTGATGGTTAAATATAAAAAGATTTAAAGTGTTGATGGATAAATATAATGTACTAAAGAGTTGAGTTGATGGGTAAATATGAAATGAAAAAAATATAGTATTAACCCATTTACTTCGGTGATTTTTACTCGTTATACATTCTGAGATTAGGATTCTTTACGGATTATCTTGTCCAAGGAAGAAAACAATGCAATAATAATAATCATATAAAATCGGAGCAAAAGGACAAAAGGAAACGTGGCGACACATTCGGACAGGGAGACAATTATTTTCAATCAAATAAATTTCATTAGGGATTTTTAACTCATTTTTTATAAAAACTGGACAGTTATAAAATATTGAGACATTTTGGTCTGTTGAATGTTGACTGTTTGACATTAGTGATGTAAATATATCGAAATTGAGATTCATAATTAGGCGGAAGTTGTGTACGCATTGTTGGGTGCATACTGCGTAACTTGTAACACTATCAATTTTTTAAAATTTCGATCATAGCAGAATTTTTTTTTGTTATTTGACAGTTAAAATACCCTTAAACCCATTAATTCGGATTCAAAACTTGTGGATTTTGACCACCTGTCTCATTTTATCACAATTACTTGCACAATTAGTTACAGTTCGTGTAATATTCGGTTCGTTTGGCATCTCTTTCAATAGAAAAAATAAAAATATCATTGCTATTTTGATAAATTAATTTGTCAATTGAATTTTAGACTATGAAGAAGAGTGTAGACTACAGAAGAATGCTAAATCGGTATATCAAGTTATAAGTGATATATCGGTTTATCTATTGCAAAATAATGATTATTTTTTTATTATGTTGTATTATATTATTATCACTGTTGTTATTCTATTATATTATATTATTATTATTATGTTTATATTATTATTATATTATAATTATAATTATAATTATTATTTTATTATTATTATTGATACGTCCTAGGTTAGAAGGTCAGGCTGTGCCAAGAGAGGTGATGTGTGTTAGTGTTTGAAGGGGAAAGTGTGTATTTGGGGTGCACAAGAGTTACTCTAACCTATAAACTTTGTGCGTATAAATGAGAATGGATCCTCTCCCCTGTCCTAGATGATAACTTATATAGGGGAAGGCGACCATGGAGATTATGGCAAGTCAATAGCACGATCTCAGTAAAGCCAATTGTAAATGTGACAAATTCACATAATGCCAAGTCAGTGGACTTGACCGTGTGCCATTGTCATGTATAACTATGCTCTATATGGGATCGTGGCTAGTTATAACCACTATACGTGATCATGGGCGGGTTACAAAGACAGTTATACTCGAGATGAGTATCGGGATGATCTCAAACTCGAGAATATCTGGTGAGACACAAAAATAGGGAGACACCGGAGTCAGCAAAAAAATAAGTGATAATCTGGAAGCCACCCGCTCGATTAAAACCCAAATTTGATTCAGAGGATAAGAGAAAGGAGAAGATTGATGAAAATAAGCGGGAAAGAGTTCCCGAGATAATTCGTCGGGAAGACGAGCCCCAAAAATAAGCCCCTACAGATCCCAAACTTCCTAGGGATCCTAAAGCACCAAAGGGGTCAGGGACTCCTAAAGATCCAAAGGTCCCGCAACTAATAATCCCGAAGGAGACTCCTGTTACGGTTATCTCGAAGGAGACTACCGCCATAACTAACCCGAAGGATATACCAGCCCGTACCATTTTAACTGCCCCTGCCACAACCTCATCAAGGATAGTTGTTAGTTATGTCCTCCACCTACCGTCGGGAGGCGATCCATGTTCACTGAGGCGAAGGATCTATTTCACCCTTCTCAAACCCTCCCTAACTAAAAGAAAAAAGTCTCGGGCTTATTCCACCCTTCTCAAACCCTCCCTAACTAAAAGGAAAAAAGTCTCGGGTTATGCTGGAAGGAATGCCTTCCATCGTAATTTTTGAATAGTTAAGGGATGAATCTTTCGAGATGGTAAAAAATAGTGCGGGCAAGGAAAAACAAGCTGAATTCGACCACTATGCCAAGGATGTTTTTCGAGCCAATGAACTACCCTTTATGGTGGAGCTTTAGAAGGACATTCTCGACTTCCTAACCAACATTATTAGGGCCTTGGTCGAGAGTGCTACTGTTCTTGATCATCTTAGAGACACTCAGGAAGTCAGGGGGGGAAAGTTAATAATGCCTGAGGTTTTAGTACAAGGGCATGAAAAGGCTATCCATGACGCAAAATATTTGAAATATTAGGCTCTAATTTCTCATGGACTACGAAGAACATGCGATAGAACCACAATCTTAAAGTTCATGAGATCTAAAAATTAAAACTCACAAGAATGAGCTTGTGGCAGAGGCCGACAAGGCAAAGAAGGAGGCCAAGAAGGCCAAGGAAGATGCCGAGAAGGTCAGGGCAGACCTCGAGACCACAAAAGAAAGTTGCTTGAGTCTGAAAAGGAGGTCGAAGAAGCCAAGAAGGCAAGGAGGGAAGCTGAGGTGGAGTTAATGACCTTGCGGAAGTGGGAATCCTTAACCCGCCACAAACTTAAACTCGTGGACATGACATTAAAAAAGGCTAATAAAGAAGAAACCCAACTCTAGGAACAATTGACCTCAGTTGTCCTGAAGTTCCTGAGCAGCAACGCTTTCAAGTATGCTCCTCAAGTCTCCATGTAGGACCCGATGAAGTATCACCTGTATGGGATGCTATGGGAACTCAAGGAATCATACCCCTTTTTGCCCGAGCAACTCGGGTATGCAGCCTTGCCTCCAGTGTCTAGGAACCCAAGAGTATAACAGGCTATCGGTGGGACCAAGAAAAAGATTTATTAGTAGATGTCGAGAGTAACCCGATCGAGGAAAACCCTAAACAATTAACTTACATGCCCACCGTGCTTGTCCATACATGGAATAAAGCATCATGGCCTCGATACCTCACCATACTCGATGGGGAAGACGAGGCAACAAATATTAGTTCATCCTCAATATAGATATATTCTTATTTTCTTAAAATATTTTAACTCACTATTATCAACATGATCTCGAGGTTGAGAAGACTGAGGATAAGGTGTCGAAAGGGAGGGTGTCGAAGTCCCTGAAGACATAAAATAACCTCCAAAGGTTTAACTTTCTTCCTTCATCATTTCTTGTTCACTATAATATGACCGTGACTGGTGCCTAGCCCCTCGGGATGTGAGGGTAGAAATAAATATTTGCATTGTTAAATCAAACTATATGGTATAACATTTTTCATTTTATGAAAATCTTTTATTTCAATGCTTATTTATTTCAATTCTCACACATGTTGATTTCTCAAAGATGAGAAATGTTATCTCCTAATTATAATGAGGTCTCTAGCCTTCTCGGAGAAAGTTGTTGCCTCATCAGAATGAGGTCTCTTCTTGTCTACTTCTAGAATTGTACAGTCAGTGATGAATTTGACATAGTTGCATCGCTCTCTTAGGATATCTCCCTTTGAAGCAAAGCCTTCTACAATCACATTAACCATCGAGGTGGATTGTCTTTCTTGTTGGGTGTCACGGTCAGTCCTACTACCATCATCACGGTATGGACGTCTCTTATCTTATTCTCTTCAGTTCTCAAACTCCTTCTTCAGGATCCCCCGATGATACTTCCTATCCTTATCATTGTATCATAATGGGTATCTCTTATAGAACTCGGGCTTAAGATACTAGGTAAGGTTTCCTTGACATGTAACCTTTTTGAGAATATCTCAAAGTTGAATAATCCTGGTGAAGTATCCCTTAAAATGGTGGTACTGACAATAATTATTATCATCTCGGATCTTGAACATATGTATGTCCATCGATCCCGGCAATTCGAACTTATTGCTGATGAGTTTAAGAATATCCTGAGTTGGCTGGCCAAATTGGGCATAGGAGGTAAAATATGACATCTACTCGAGGTCGTCATTGTACATCCATTTCTTACAGTAATCACCACGACTATCATTATGTGAGTTATCTCATCGGTTATCCCTTTTGGATGAATTTCTCTTACCTTTTAGAAATGAAGATCTCAAACTCTTCTAACTGGGTTTGGTATTTTCCTCTCCCCTCATATAGCCTTCAGCGAAGGTTAGGAACTTATTAAAAGTTTTGTAGTTTTTCTTGTAGAGTCATACTTCAATGTGTTTGGGCCTCATTTCTCAGACCTCGTTAGAGAGCAATCAAGGCAAATTCATCGGAGGAGTTCTCGATCTTCCTCAAATGCCTCTTGAACCTATAAACATATGCTCTGGTCTTCTTGCTAGGGCCATGCTTCATGTTTAAAAGAGAATCCACTATAACTCAGGGTACTTTGATGTGGTTGTATCTTTCGAGAAAGAGTTTTGCAAAATTATTGAAGAACCTGATGTAATCTGGCGAAAGCATCTTATACCACTCCGGACCTCTCCTACTAAGCATGTCAAAAAAAATCTACAAATGATGTCATTGCTCGCCCATAATAGACTTAGCATCTCTCAGAACCGTGGATGAATGATTCGACATTCTTTTGATACTCATCCCTTTGAACGTATCAAGCGAGGAGAAGATCTTGAGATCGTGCGTCATCAATTGATATATCTCAGGTGACAGGGGCCCCCGAGGTTGACGTAAACCGCTTGGACTTTGACGGTTTCTCATACTTGGTCATTTGATATTCAATTTTCCTTCATATAATCTCCTCGATTTATACCATCGTGAAGTAATGCATTCTTCTCATGGTTATGGGAATGAGTTTAGACAGGGGAATTATCTCGGGTTCGAGAATACTCCTGCGCTCGAGATTGCTAGGAGTTCTTGATGTGGTGAACATGGCCTGATGATGGCCTATTCTCAGACACATAAAGTTAGTCCTGAGGGCTATAGATAGGAGGAGCCTGGTTGGTTGGAGGTATTAGTTATTGCAGTGGTTTCTATATTGGAGGGGTGCGGTTGATTTAGGGAATCAATTGATACATGACTGGAGTAGTTTGTTGCTGTAAAATGAGCGGAAGTGGTGGATATCTTGAAAAGATTTGGGTTTGATGTCCAGTAAAAGGCGTCACTAGCATGTTCATACCATATTCAGGAAACTGAGGGTAGTGTGGTGTGTGATATTATGTATAACTCTGCTAAGATATACAGTTACGTATTACGCAGTCTGCGTAGGGGGCAGTCTAATCGCAGGTTACAGAGGGGCAAAGGTTCTAACTTGTTATGGCTAGAAAGGCGGCTCCCTACACAACTGGGTAGGGTTTTCCATATCGATATCTGCCAATGGTGCCGATACAGATGTGGTGGCTATTATTGCAAGTGTAGTCAAATCGATAGTATCAGTGTTAAGGAGAGGCTCCGCACAATATGGTCCCGTCTGGAACCTTTCTAGATGGGAGGGCCTCCACTGCTGGTTGATCCTTCATTATGCACCGAAATGTGCTCTTCCTCAGGGTTGTTGGTCATATCTACTTCAGAAATCAAGAACTAACTTATAAATTTTTAAGTCTTGCTTGCAATCTAGCCCCAATGGGGATGATACGTCCTGAGTTAGGAGGTCAGGCTGTGCCAAGAGAGGTGATGTGTGTTAGTGTTTGAAGGGAAAAGTGTGTGTATGGGGGTGCATGAGAGCTACTTTAAGGGACGGATGCATAATTTAATCAAGGGGGTCAGTAATCGGATTCAGTAGCTTATTGGGTTCAAAACCATTAACTAATTGAGTATTAAATAAAAATATTAAAAGAATATCATTTATATATTAAAAATAATAAATAATCATAGCGATAAAGAAAATTTTCTTTTATGAGACTTCAAATTTTAAAATTTTTGCATAACTATTTTATTATCCACGATATTAAATATTTTTTTCTCAATTAAAATTAATCAGATAATTTAGGAGGGTCAGGAATTTGATCTAAGAGGTCATATTAACAAAACTTTAGCCTAAAAGCACTATTTTTAAAATTCAGGGGGGCAATTGATCCCTGACCTCCCCTGGTTGCACTTACATCTGCCCCTAGCTACTCTAACCTATAAGTTCTATGCGTGTAAATGAGAAATGGACCCCCTCCTCTATCCTAGGTGATGTCTTATATAGGGGAAGACGACCATGGTGATCATGATAAGTCAGTGGCACGATCTAAGTAAAGCCAATAATAAATGTGACAAGTGTACATAATGATATGTCGGTGGACTTGATCGTGCTTTGTTGTGTACAACCATATGCTATATGGGATCGTGACTAATTATAACCGCTATATTTGATCGTGAGAGATTACAAAGACAATTATATGAGAAGGGTATTGGGATGATCTCAAACTCAGAAATGCCCAGCTCAAGGTATACTTATTCGAGATAAGTATAAGGTGAAGGAGGCCTTATAGAGTCTAATAAACTATTTTTTTAAGGCTAAGTGTTCGGGCCTATGATAAATAGACCCTTTGAAAATATAGCCCTATCATTAGCCCCCGAAGCTAAAATATATCAGTGATGACACTTTTAGTTCTAATTACATAGATAGACGTGAACAAGTATGAGTAGGTGTAGTGAGAATATAGTCCTATTAATCAACATCATCATTGTTAGTATCATAATTATTAATATTTTAACTATGCGGATTAACAACCATCAAATGATATTTTCGTTCTTCTGAATAGAAAAAATATCATTCTTCTATCACTATTCCAAAACTATCACTTTTCTAAATTTATTCCTTAAATTATCAAACGGACCATCAATTAATAGTTCGTGATATATAGTCATGTAGCATACGAAGTACAACCAGCACTACGAGAGAAAAAAATCTTTCACAACGATTATTGACCAAGTTTAACAACGGTTATGGAACCATTAGTAAATGGGGTGTTAGGAAAATTATTAAAAATCATCGTTAAAAATGAGTTGTAAAGGGGGTGTCAGGAAAACATTTAACAACGGTTTTTATTTAAAAACCATTGTTAAAGGGTTCTTTAACAATATTTTTTTAAATAAAAACCATTGTTAAATGGCCTTTTAATAACAGTTTTTAAATAAAAATTGTTGTTAAAGGGTATCTTAAAAAAATTAATTTTTTTAAAAGTACCTTTAGCAATGATTTTAACTAATAATATATTAAAACCATTGCTAAAGATTTTCTATAAAATAATTTTTATTTTTAAATTTAACTTTCTTTAAAAGGTGCGAGTCAGATTGGTATTGAGTCATATTAATTAACAGTAAACAATGAATATGGAGTCATATTGATTAGATAAGAACAAATATTGTTATATATTATTCATTCAATAATTAATATGAAAGAAATATAATTATTCATCAAATGAAAAAATACATAAATCTTGTTCATACAATAATATGAAAATCTATACAATTTCTAAAAAAAACAGAAAAAAATAGAAAAGAACGGAAAAAAAAACTTCAAATGGGTTTTTGAGCTTGAAGGCGAAATTTTTTGGCCCCAAAAATGGCGGTAATAACGTAAGCAGTTAAACATGTAGATCTCGTCGTTAACTTTTCGTGACCGCGTAGAACGCCTAAATTAGAGTTTTCTATCAAAAATTATGGCCGTTTGAAGTTGAGATGGTAGGATTTCGATTTTATTTCTATTAGCTCTCTTCTCTCTTCTTTCTCTCTTTTGTCTGTCTCTCATCTGTCTTTTTATATATAAAAATAGATAAAAAGGGGTTGGTAATCCGTGGGATTTCAGTTTTTAAATTTTTATTTTTGAAACGTTGGATTGAGATTAATGAATAGTGAGATGGACAATCTTTGGGAGCAAAAAAATAAATGTCAAAGTAAATGTCAGACTCAAAAAAATAGCAGAACCATTTAGCAAACGCAATATTTAATAACGGTTCTAGGCACAAAACCGTTGTTAAAGGCTGTGTTTAACAACGGTTCCTTCAAGAAACCGTTGCTAAATGGTTATGTTGTTTTTTTGGTGTTATGAGAGTCTATTTTAATAATATTTTTTTATTATTAACCGTTATTAAAGAAGTTCTCAATATTACAATGATGTTACTGAGCCATTTTAATAACGGATTTGATATATAACCGTTGTTACATGAGTGTTGTGTAAGATTTTTTTCTGTTGTAGTGCAGGATTTGTAATCATAATTAAATTTTTACTGAATATAACCCCGTGAATACGATCTTAAATTTAACATATTTGAGTTATGACTCATCGCATGCATGCTTGATCATATTTTGATTCTTTCTGTCATTTAAGAATAAATCATATCGAATTTGGATGTATATGGTGAAAATTATGAGCGGGACGCGATAACCTTTGGAGAAAAAAATATGAGCGGACGTTTGAGAGGTGAGGGAAAAAATGAGGATATTTTGAGCGCCTAATAACGCCTGTGTAATTGATTATATATCTAAATTGTATGTGGCATTTTATATTTCAAATTTTGTTGTCTAGAGATTATCTAAATTAGTATACTATCTAATTTAGAAAGTCCGTTGTATAGTCGCTAAACAATCAGCGATTTCAGTGATGGAGAGGAAAAAGAAGGAAACTTAGGGAGATATAAAATGGGAAAAGAAATAAGAGGGTAATTTGGTTAATTAGTTCCAAAATTTTGTGTATTTTGTTACTATAGAATCAAATTTATATGTATAAAGTGACAATTATACAAATTACACTAGTTTGTATTGACAATTGTGTTAATTCAAAGATTGTAATGGCAAATTTCTGAATTTAAGATTTTGGAGTGGCAATCTATAATTTTCCATAAATTGACTCTACAGTTAAGTCAGAAGCAATTCACCGATGGGTTGCTGTTATGAAGATTTATTTCTGCCCGCTGGCTTAAGTTATTACGTGGCACGAAAATTTAATTTAAGTATTCAACGTTTGCACATGCTCTTACAAATTGGTCTTTATACAAAAAAAGTTTAAACAAACTACTCTTTCATCTATTTTTTTAAACAAAATGTTAGATTGGTTACTACCCTTCTCTTCCCCACACATCCAATTTCATTTCCACATTTAAATTATTTTTTATTTTCGGAATAAAAATATATGTAAAATTAAAAGTTTATAATTTAAAATTTTTGACTAAATATTTTAAATAATATGTGTGAAGTATATTTTTTTAAATAAAATCAAATATTTCAAAAAAATGAGTCTTCAAATACTTCAAGTATGAAATAATAAATTTGTACCATCTCAAATTTTCAATATCTTGTTATTTCATCGATTTTCTGTTTAAACTGTTAAATTCTATTGCTTTGATTATAAAAACAATATTTTTCTTCAAATTTATCTTTATGAAAATAAACAATTTAGAAATTCAAAATTGTATGAGAATTTAGAAATTATTACTAAAAAGTATTATAAAATAGAGATCTAACACAAACATAATTCTATTTTGTTGTATCTCACTTGTTATTTTGTAAATTAAAAGTTCTGACTTATTTGCCTTTATTTTTTTATATTGGTCAAATTTGAAAACTAGTATTGATATTTTAAAAGTTCAATTAATATAACATGATATTTGAAAGTAATGAACTTATGTATTTAAAGATTGAGCTTTTCTAATTATCTGTTCTCATTAAACTAAATTTTAAGATTTTTTTTCATATTTCAAAATAATACAATTGACAATTTTTAATTGCTTGAAAAATTGTAGTAATTAGTAGATTTTCAAATTCTAAGATGACACAAATATAATCAATCTTCTATGCTCGAAGTTTAAAAAAACAACTTTTAGAAATTGTATTTATTTAAATAATTATACATCAAAAATATTATTTTAAAATATTTAGTAAGATTTATTAAATTATGAAAGTTTAAATATTATAAATATTTTAATTACGAAATTAAAATTGAAAATTGAAAATATTAAACGGAACTTGAAGTAAATGAGGAGAAGGGAAATAGAAATGAAGGGAAATGTAATGACCAAGCTAAGATATTGACAAAAGTATTTTGTTGAAAAATTGAGATGAAAGAGATTGCAAAAAAGGTAATTTGTATAATCTCCTAAAAATTGTGAGGGGAGGGATGAATTGGAAAGTGTGCCCAAAAAATTTAAAATGAAAGAATCAGCGCCGACTTTTTAAAATAAAATCAATACAAATAGGCAGATTTTGTTATTGGATTAAAAGATAACTGTTCATTTTTTATAAATCAGATTGAGAAACTGCGGAGAGATTAACATATAAATCTTGCTATTAAAAAAATGAACGGTTGAAATTGATACTGACAAAAGTATCATTAAAAAGTAGATCCATAGCAGAACACCCCATATAAATAACAATAGAGATATTTTAGTACAAAGGGTACACATAATTGGGGAAATGGTCAGCCTATAAATCCTGCCAAACCTTACCTGCATATATAAACAAATCAATTACTACTATTTTTTATGAAGAAGATGGGATTTGGTTAAGCCCCAACTGTCACTAATATCTTGTAAAAAAAAAAAAAAAAAAAAAAAAAAAAAAAAAAAGAGGAAAATATGTCGATGCCAGACCAACAGAACCCTGATCTGCGTTCAGCAGCATTTATAAAAGCAGCGCATGAAGCATCAAAGAAACAGAGAAAATGATCCTGCGGAATCCAATCACGATAGAATTTAATACGTACAGAAATCTTTTTTTTCTAATTTGTTTGGGTTACAGAATCGATGTACGTATTTGTCGTGACATGTAAAATTAGACATGAACAGGAGCGCATGCACGTAGTAGTATAGCTACCATTTTGTCTTGTTGTAGGAGAAATTCGATAGCGGTCCCCCAAATTTGGCACACCAAAAGTATTCGAATTACGTCTATTTGATACTTATTCAACCATAATTTGTTACTAGTTGTAGTATGATTATAACAATAAACAGACTAATTACAATTTGCATTGGAAAATTGCAGCAAAATCAATTAAAAAAAAAGTGATGCATAACAACAAACCGGCTAATCTCACAATTGATCAGCAAAATCAAACGTTCTTACCATTTTATATTCAAAATCAGCTATATTAATATCAATAATCTGGTAAATTTTGATCCGCATTTTTACAGATTTTATTATATATAATAATTATAAAAATCATATTATTAATAATAAGAGTGATAAAAGAAAATTTTTAAATCTATGAATGGCGGTACGCATACTTTGTCGATGGCGTCTTTATGTAAAAGCGCGATACGCATGGCGCATTTGCCTAAAAATGAGTTTTGATCACTATAAATACACGCGCAGGTATCGGTTGCTATTTGTAGGAGACAAACGCGCCATTCAAATTAGCGTTTTTCAAGAAAGACGCCACCTAAGCGGCGCGCGCCATTCATAGATTTAAAATTTTTACTTTTATCACTCTTATTATTAATAATATGATTTTTAAAATTATTATATATAAAAAAATCTAGCATTTTTATTGTCCTTACCTAGGTAGTGAAATATTTTTTGTTGGGGTGCAAACAAGGTTTGGTGTGTATTACGTACAAAGGCAAGCCAGCCAGTATTAGGTTATATTTCTCCTTTCTTAACTACAACTTTTGACTGTCTAGTGTCTACTATAATATATCTTTTTCGGTCAGATACTATTTTATCACACTTTAGGTTCAGCAGAAGTTTCTGGACTTGTACTCTGCAGCGTTCATTTTGTTGATTATTTTTTAATGTAATTGGATATACAAACTCCTTTATTTATTTTCAAACTTAGAAAATTTTGATTGATTCTCCATATATTACAAATAAGAAAATACGGATGATAATTTTTTATTTGATTAAATAATTCAATTAGAAATTTTATAATTAAATTATCACTGTAATATATATATATACTACAATAACTAAAAATAATCAAGTTGACTAAGCGTGTAGGAAATGTTCTCCTCACACTCAATTATTATATAAGATATTTTACTAAAAAGAAATAGTTGTATTTACTTTTTCAATATTATTTTAGTAAATTCGATGGTCGAAAATAATTTGATGTTTTTTTCACTAAAATGCGAAATATTGGACGAACTCTCTAAAATTTTTAGTTTGACATAAACATGTCCAATGACAATGAGATTAAATATATATGAAAGGCTAGAAATTAAAGTACCAAAGCCAGTCGTATGCCAACAGCAATGAATGTATGGATAATTTGCGGAGCCATTATGGCAGGGGCACCACCACTGATTAGAATTATTTTAAAAAAAAATGTTATTGTAATTATATATAATTTCAGAAAAATATAAAAAATATGTTCGTGTTGAAATTAATTTTTTTATTTTGTCCTCTAAAAAAATCTAATTTTTAGCCTCCAAGATGAAAAGTCTGACTCCGCCCTGCAAGGATTAATTTGGTTGAAGCTTTATATGTGAGTGTTTTACATCGAAATATGTTTCCGCATTTATCTCAGAAGTCGGAAGCTTTCTAATTTTCTTTGAACATTTCTATTGGACACACTAAAATGAGTCATTATCACATTGAATTCATATAAGAAAATAAAAGAATACCGTTTAGACTTGTACATCGGCCTATAAGTTAGCTTTAATGGATCTTCTTGGATACCATCAAAGAGATATATGATTAAACGGATAGAAAAGCATGCATTACCGAACCTCTTAAATTATGGTTAGTGGAATTAATACATTCCATCAAGGGACAGCATTGCAAGAGTTGTACTCCTCTGGATTCCTTGCCCACAAAAGAGTTGGATTTTAAGTGCTTGTTTGAATTTGAATTTGGTTTCCACATACTCTTGATTAACACTTTTCACCTAATTTATCATGCTTGACGTGAGATGTGTAGGTTTAATGTTCACTAGCCCAAATACTTGCATATTTTTAGTGTTATGCAAATGAGCCGGTCCCGTCCGGGCCGAGTCAAATCAGGCCGGGCCACGGGTCGGCACGATCCACGGTCCATCGGGACGGGTCTAGGCGGACCAAATTCGGAAAAATTCAATCCGACCCACCGTTGGCCTCCCGAGGCCGGACCCCCACGGGTCGGGACGGGTCGGGCACGGTCCGGGAGGGTCTGGGTTTTTTTTACAAATTCAGAAAATCACAAATTATAAAAATTATAAAGAATTACCAAAAATTATAAAAAGTTATAAAATAAATTTTATATAATATTTTGAGTTGCTCTCCTCATTTTATCCGGGCTTGGGACCGATTATGTAAAAAGAATATAGACAGAGTTATAACTTTTTTTGTTAGTAATGTTCTTTAAAAAAAGAAAGTTAAAAAATAATTAAAATATTTAAAAAATAGATAAAAAGATTCAAATGGTAATAAATATCAAACTCCTAGAAGTCGTTGTGCATATACCATAAAGTCATTGTCTTGAATTTTGCATGCGCCGTTGGAATCATCTTTTAGAGGGATATCGGGGATATCGGTACCACTTTTTTGAGTTTCTACGGCGGATGTTGCTGCCTCAAATGTGATATCATGTTGCATATAATTTTTACCATCAATCCAATCTTTATTGCACATAAGTTGTTCGAAAAGTTTTGAACCCAATTTTGTACGTTTATCTGTTACAATCATGTTTGCCAAAATAAAAATACGATTCGGAAGGGACGGTTGACACGGACACTGCAAATATGTCACGAGCCATCATCACCAATGTTAGATAGATAATTGCATTCCTCTTTCAGTACTCCAGGACATCAATTCGATCATCTTTCATGCTTCCCAAATAATAACTCAGTAATTCGTTATTTTTTCATTTATTGATCTTCAAAATATTCATCTTCTTGCAACTCATTTAGCAATCCAGATGAACTATTACTTCTAATATAATTAAAAAATGTACACAATATAAGTGAATAAATTAAATAGTAATATAGGTATAAAATATTAAAATTCATACCTAATGTTGTGATCGGTAGTTGAAGGATGATTAGTATTTTATCGGGAGTTATAAATATTGAACATCTCATCCAATAAGCTATTTACGCGATTTTTTTTCCTCATTAGTGGGTAGATATAGATTATGTTTGTACCTTTGAACAAGCCTTATAATATTTTTTTCTTTAATGATGGATGAAAATAATTTACGATAATTATCATGGCGGGTACTTCCTCCCAATATTTGAGAAAATTTTCTTTTATTGCTTCTACGATTGGAGAAAGAGAGGAGTTGAGACTTTCTATATCTTTCATCTCACGATAAACCTTTTGAGAAAAAATAATATAGAAAAAGACGAGATAAAAAAAAAGATCAATGTTAAAATGAATCAAATTAAAAAAGAGATAATTCACCTTGAATATGCGATAAAGATGATGAAATAACTCATATGTAGATGGTGTATACGAGTACGACAATTTGACAGTTGCCGTGAAGAAAACACCAAGAAAGAATTTTAACTTTTTAAGTTGGTCTCATTCTCTCTCGGAGATAAGCAAATGAATTCCCTCGATTGAGTTACTTAAGCTTTCGCTTATAACGTGCTTGTAAGGAAAACAACGATGGAGCATCCTATAGGTTGAGTTCCAACGGGTATCTACATCCCATGGTATTCTTAACTTGCTCAAACTCAACCGGACACACAAGACGTGAAATTTTTATTTTCTTATATTATTTGAAAAAATATGGTGAAAACTATTTTTAAATTTCACAATTAATGCATTAACCCCTTGTATTTTAATACTCGTCTTAAAGGTAAGGTGAAGAATATGACAAGCACATTTTTGATGAAACATCTTGTCGTCCATTATAGGGTTCAGTGATCGAGTAAAATAATCAATTGACTTTATATTATTACCAACATTATCGAATGAAATAAAAAAAAATTTAAATCTCTTTTCAAATTAAATTCTTGTAAAACACTAATAATAGATTGGTAAATAATTTGTGCATTATCCAAGACTGTGTTTACCGGTCATCCAAATATTGGAGATAATTGAAACTTTATAGTTGACATATCCAAACATTACTAATAAATTATTCTTACGTTCGTTATATTATTTTTTAATCTCAGCTACCATTTTTCTATGGTGAAATCTCTTATACAATGGTTGATTATATCCCCGAATAACCAACCGGGTAAAACTTAAGTAATTATCCATACTTATTGGTTATTCTTTTTGGGCAATATATCGGACAAACTCACTTAACATTCTTTTTTCATCGTATCTTTGGTGAGTTCTACTACCATCCGAGTTTATAACACTTTGGACTAAATGAGAGTCTGATTGTTCTTGTGGTTTCTCATTTTTGGCTAAATGTTTATCAGCATATTTTTTAAATGCACTTAGACCATTTTTCTTAGAATATTGGTAAAAAGCTTTATAATTTTTAATCTTACACCTTCCGTTAAGCATGACACCATTCGCATCCTTTATTTGTTCATAAAAGCGCCACCAAGATGCATTGTAGGAGGGGCCAGCTATCTTCATCTTCTTTTCTGATGGTCTTGCTTCCATTGGTGATGGGGGTACACTTGAGGTTAGAGTTTCTGCGGCAGAGGAGGGTGCGGTCGGAACTTGTGATGGAAATTCTTCAGTTATATCATGGGAACTTGAGGTGTATTGAAGATGATGCGGTGCAATAAATGTTGGGGTTTGTTGAGATTGATAGTTAAGATCTTACGGTATATACGTTGATTGAGGGTGGAGCGGGAGGTTAGTATGTCGTGCATAATATGGAACGTTAGTTTGTGGATTATAATATTGTGTTTGTGAGGGGTTTGTATTGTCAACTATATTTTCACCAAAAATATCCACACTCAACTAGTGTATAAAATCATCTAGGGGATTTGGAGAAATTATCATTTCTATAAGAAAAATATAAAACAAAGAATCAAAGTTGTTGAAAAAAAGAATATAAAAAAATATCTACTTAAAAAATGAATTAACATTCTAAATAAAATTCTAATAAAAAAATAAATATAACATAATAAATAAATTTACAAAAAATATCAACATTAAATAAATTTCTACTTCAAAAAATTAATTTAACATTTTAAAGAAAGTTCTAACAAAAAAATGAATTTAACATTAAAACTAATATTCTCAATCTAAGAACATAAAACTAAAATATAATATTCTAAAAAAAATGAATTTAACATTCTAACGTAAAAAAAACTACATTGTAAAATTAATACGACATAAATCTTAAAAGTATGACAAAAATCTAATTTAAATAAAACTAAAATTAAATTACAACTAAATTAAGAAAAACATAAAATAATTACTAATGATTGAAAGATATAACTAATTATATTTAAATAAAAGTAATATTAATTTAAACTAATTTCTACAAATAAAAAAAATATAACTAATTAAAATTAAAAACTAACCTTCAAATATTATCGCAACGATGGAATCGGGAGATGATGAAAATTATTCTTCTTCAATTAATTAATTTTTTTAACGGAATAATAATAAATTAACAATACTAAACTTTTTTTATTTTTTGGAATAATAAAATGAAATTTGAGAATTTGAGAATATGATAGTTTGAGAAAAAAGGGAGAATGAAATTTTGATGTATTTTGAGATGATAATGGGGATGGTATTTATAGATATTTTTTGGGGGGTATTTTAGGATATTTTTTAATTTTTTTTTACTTTTTCTGAAAATTTCAAAAAAAAAATGTCTTTGTTTTTTAAAGTTAGCTATTAGGGGTATCCTGGGGGTAGCACTTTTTTTCAAAATTTTGGTTGTTGGATGGGATGGGTGGGGGCCGGTCCGGGTTTGGAGGTGGCAGTCCGGGTTTGAGGGGCCGGTCCGGTTTTTTTTTGGGGGGTGGGGGTCCGGTCCGGGCCATTTCACAGTCCGCACTGATCGATTTTGAGTGAAAAGAGAATCAGGTCACCATTAGACCGAACCATAGTAGGGGACGGGTCGGGTACGGGTTTGAGTCCGATCCGGTCCGCAGGCATAGATCAATCCGGAACGTATTGGACCGGACGGGTTTTTTCAAAACTTTACATATTTTTCATGTGATATACTAATATATAGGGCAGCCGGATAATTGGAAAATTCCCAAACTTTACACGTTATGTAATGGAATAATAATGGAACAATCCTCTACTATTCTTTACCAGTTGATTAGATAGCATGCACCATTCAATACTATATTTTAATTCTGAGGATTTTTATGAGGTGTTGAGTATCATGAAAATTTGTTGTGTTGTATGTAGTTAGCATTTGACATCAACGTGAAAAAATATGAAAAAAATAGCAATCAGAGCAAGGAGCTCTGCAGTCACATAAATGATTTAAAGTTCTCATTAAGTGAAAGCATAAGTTAAAACTCAAGAAAACACAAAATACAGAGCAAAGGATCTGGGATCAAGGGGGGAAAGGAAGCGCTCCTATGACAGACACAAATAATGCAGAATTTAGGGGGTCTTTCAAAAGCAAAATTCAATTAAAACAGCACGGAACCAAAACATCTTTTGTGAATTCAATTTGATAATGACATGTTGCATTACTAACTAACTGGCAAGTGGGAGTGGAATAAACGATCGGAAAGTCCAAATTCTTAATTAAATATCCCAACTTTATATTATTATATGACAACAATCAATTATAAAGAATGACATGGAAATAGTACTGATCCTTGCTAAATTTTTTTGTACAATGCAAAGGAGGTCTAAGTGGTTACTAATCTTGTTGTTATCAGAAATCAGATAGCATGCTGTCCAAAATTGCACACTGCAATCATGCTAAACCGATTGATATTATTACTTCATTCAAATTCACTGTAACATTACATGTTCCTGTGTGAAGCAAAGCTGAATAAAAGGCAGCTGCGGTTGGTAATGGAATGAATGCATGGTTAGGGGAAGAGTTTCATGTATTACTCGAACAAAATTTTGTATAGCTTCTTTATTATGATAAAAAACTGTGATGAAAGGACATATCACATATGCCAAAAATGAATAATTTCAGCCTTAGTAATGCTTTATTTATGGCTTCACCCTTTGGGGCCCCTCAAGGGTTAGACTATATTCATAACAGCATTTAAATTAACCTTCATAAAGTGGGCCTAGACGCTGGATTCTTTCTCTGGCAATTATTAAAGTCATATCCTTCAGGGAACTTTGTTTTAAAGGCACTTAATCTCAATTTTCTTTTCCTAATTTATATATAGAGTCTAATCTCTAGACAAAACTATTTAATTGAAGACGTTATTTCAGAAACTAATTTCTTCACATAAATACAACAGAAGAAACACTTCCATCACGCACGCAACAAAAGCAAATTACTAGTGGTGTCATATTGAATCGGTACTTTTCTTATTGCCTAAAAGACAACAAAATTCGTAGGACATTGTTTCATGATTTCCAAATTCTCAGTCATGTCAGATCAGCTGACAGAAGTCCCTTCTATTGGCCTCCATCTATGTGTTTTGTACTTATCCTATCCATGTAAGGACTTTTCAGTTCTCTGAGACTGTAATTTCTGGTAAATTCTGACAATTAATCAAAGGTTAATGGTTCATCGAAAGAGAATTTTAAAGGCAACCCCCTTTTCCCGGTAGATCCATATATGTGAAGGACAATCATGCTAAATTGTTTATTTATGGAAACAGTGGTATTTGCACATGTCAATATAGTTGCAGTACGTTCTTGAGTTATTATATACTGATAAAATAGCGACACCTCATATTAAATGAGGCATGAAATCGGCTACCTAACTTTAGTATGACCATTGACACAAGGGTCTTTCTTGAAGTTGAAATGATTTCAGAATTAAGATGGTACGTGCAAACAAACTACTCCAGTTTAGCATGCAGCACACGAGCTTTTGCAAAAAAAAAAAAAAAAAAAAAAAAAAGATTATTTTGTAAAAATTTCATGCAATGGAATTTTTGTTCGATTCAATTATTAGCTCATGTTTGCAAGTAAAAAAATGTATTCAAAGTAACCAACAAAAGGCACTACCTCTTTGCTCATGGAATTTATTCTGCTCCTTTGACAAGATTCCTTTCTTGTACTATGCACATTTTTCTCGTCTACTTTTTTAACAAAGATAAGGTGAGGGAAGTTTCCGAAAGCTCAAAATAAATTATTACATTGTCCTTGTGAATGCTTGTAATGCTGTATGATTAATTACTAACCAGTACACATGATTGTACCAACGAACTACCAGTCATTTTGGTACAGTAGCGTATAGTGGAGTGTGGTTCCCTAGTTGTGCTGTTCCCAAATAGGACAAGTTTCCCACAATTTTAGACCATTAACCTCAAATTCTGCATAAAATAATTACTAAACCGCTCTTTTGTTTATTGAAGCACAAGAAGCATTCAATGACCTCAATTGTCCGTCTTGACAGCTCTCTTTCTCAAAGTTGCATGGAGATACTTCGTTTAATTGTTAGAATATTATATAGTCAGTGAAGTGACTTCGCTGATCTCTCATCTGGTATAGCAATCAGCCTGTTTTGTCACCAGTGCATGGGCCTGACAGGGTTTTTACCGTTTACAGTATGAATACCGCTAACCATCTGACTGAAACAAGTTACACAGCTTTCACTGGTGCCACTGTACCAATACTAAAATAGGTTAAATCAAATAGTGCCGTGGATGTTCCCTACTTTGTATCAACACCACAACTTGCTGGACAGGTACCAGAATTCTGTTCCGGCATAATGATATTTGTTGGGCGTTGTCCACATGTGACTATTATCTTTTTTTTTCCTATACTGAATTAAATGGGGGTCTGTGATCTAATTTCCTCCAAAGAAAACAAAGGACAGTAAGTTACTGTCTTTCACAAGAACAGCACAAATGTACCTCCATCAAAATAGTTACATGTATAAATACGATGTGTATATATTGTTCGACATTAGTATCGGAGTTAATTCCAGGTACTGAACACATTCAATATGTCTGTCATGTATCGGACTGTCACCCACTCTCCATAAATATTTATACCCATATCTGTTTAATGTTTCACACATTGTCTATCTTTTTCATTATTTTTAGTTCTTAAACAGCCAGCATGGCATGGGTGTTCATCCACTTTGGCCTGTAAATTGGGGGGAAAATATGTCTTGCAAATCTGAAAGTTAGCAAGTAGCCTGTCCTGACAGAATAGCATGGGCGAGGTAAGGTGCATCAGTGCAGAGTCCAGTTCTGATTTCTTTTATATTATATAAAAAAATGGAAAATAAAGTACCCATGGTATCTTTTATATTATAACACTGGAGAGCGGAAGATGCTGGAGTTCTAAAACGGAGAGGATAAAACAAATTTTGTAGCTTAGAAGATGGAAAAATGAAATGAAAAAAAAAAGCTTTCCAAAACCTGATGTTTATGGTACAAGAGCCGACGCTTATCCTTCATGAGCATATGAGACGGGATGTCTAAACTCTAGTTCATTTTCATTTCATTCATTTAGAACCCGTAACAGTATCAATACTGTACCTTTGTCCCAGAAAATGAGCAATGTGATATGTCGAAATAAATAAGAACTCCTGTCACTCGATCAGAATGGATCTTTATGGCCAGCTACAATCAAAATATAGAAAAGTATTAATGGGCTTTTTTGGTTTTAATTAGCTAGTGTGACGACTGGCGAGTGATGCCACAATGAAAAATAATAATAAAGGTTACGGTTTTCGTGTCAAAGATAACAAAGATTATGGTGGCCATGATTCCACGAAAGTTCTCTTTGAGATGAATTTAGTTCATTAGCTATGCATAATATCGGGTAACATTTCTCCGCTATACACTAAACGTGCACGTAGCACTGACATAAACAGAAAAATTTTATCAAATCATGTATTAATCATCAACTAGCGCACTTCCATTTAATCCCCAAAAACTAGAGGTGGCAATCGGGCGGGTCGGGTCGGGTTCGGGTTGGACGGGTCGGGTCAGTTTGACTTTTTAGAAGAAATCGGGTTGGGCCGGGTCGGGTCAGGGTCGGGTCGGATCAATTTATATGTTATGTTTTTTCAGATCGTTGATAGATTTCAATTGGATTAAACGCCATTTGATCTCGGGTCGGGTTCAGGTCCGGGCGGATCGGGCGGGTTTCTCGGGTCGGGTCGGGTTCTGCCACCTCTACCAAAAACCCACACATGCAAAATTCATTTTTATCATTTAAGAACAATCAGGTACTTCTCTGAAGTTTAGTATTGCAACAGAGGACATTATTGCTGTGACAAATTAGCCATCACTCTCGTCTCATCAACATTGTAATTTTTTTTTCTATTTCAACTATTGATTTTTGCTATAAAATTAAAATACACTAACAGTAGGATTTATCATTCATACTGTAGAGACGAAAATGTTGCTGATCAATGTGTATCACGGAGATCAAATCCTGAACACTTCAACCAGCATAGGGTACGATATTCATGCTGTGTGCACATTTTCTGCCAACGAGACAATCAATCTTCGTGACTTGAGAGACAGATTCATGCTGGTTTGGAGCTGCTCCCTAGCCAATTCAACATTAGTATTAGAGTACGGATCAACACTGCACCAGCAGGTTCAGGTGATTTTTTTATAACTTATTTGGGGTTGTTTCTGATGAAATTTGGGGAATGATTAAAACAACATCTCCGTACCAATTACCCGGGTATAAAACACCGGAGCTAGTAGTTATATATGAACCAATATCCAGTTCTGATAACTATGATCTGACTAGTTATATATGAACCAATACAGTAATGGCTGAGGAAAGAACCCACTCCCGAGCTCGGGAGCAGCGACCATCTCATATTTCAGTACAAAATGTGAATGTGGATGATGAGGATGACGAAGAGGAAGAGTGGCACCTGGATGTCGAGGAGGATGACATCCATGATGCAATAGATATAAATATGGATGAAATTGATGATGCGGTAGATGTCGAAAAAATAGTAAAAGAGTGGCAAATATCTATTCCTTTTATCAATCGGGGAATGAAACACTTGTGTGCATAATTTGCTGATAATACGCCAATGACGTATGCAGATGAGCATTATTTTCGCAAACCACCTAGAATTGATGAACAATTTGGTGTCGGTCAGCAGTTCAGTACCAAATCAGAGTTGAAAGTGAGAATCACTGATTTTCATGTTCAACGGAATATAGAATTGGAGGTAACAAATATCAGCAAATCAAAATTTGTGTTGAAATGTAAAGATTCTAATTGTCCATGGAGGATGTATGTCACACCCAATATAACGGGTATTTAGGAGATCAGAACAAATTCACTCGAGCACTCTTATTTTGGCAGCGCTACTAGGACGGACCACAGTCAGATGACCTCCAGAATGATAGCAGATATTATTAAAAATCGGTTAAGAGACAACTTAAAAATGACAGTTAAAGAAATAAGGGTTTTGGTTAAACAAAAATTCCCCACAGTACAACCGAGTTATAATAAATTATGGAGAGGAAGAGAACTGACAATTATAGACATATTTGGTAGTTTGGAGAGGTCATACGAAATACTTTCGTCTCTGCTAGCAGCCATATAAAATTCCATATATGGCACAAAATACATCATAGAGACAACGCACTCAATAAAATTCGGTGTTGAAATTTTCGATCGTGTTGCATGAGCATTTGGTCCTTGTATTACAGCATGGCCTTACTTACGACTAGTCTTAACTATCGTTGCTGGATTTTTATCGGGTCGGTATGCCGGTAAACTATTTATGGCATGTGGTTATGATGCGGAGCAACAACTACTACCACTTACATTTGCTGTTGTAGCAGACGAGGAAGGTGTAGCAAACTGGGGTTGGTTCATGAAGTGGTTGCGTAAAGAGGTTGTCGGTCCTGGTAAAATTACCGTGATCTCAGATCAACATCTGGGTATAAAGAAAGTATTTGAGAGACCATATTTTGGATGGCAAGAATCAACAGGCGAGATTGTTCACCGTTATTGTACTCAACACATTGCACAAAATGTGTATAAGGACTATCATATGAAAAGAGTAAATATTCTTTTCAAACAAGCTACAAGACATAAGAAACCATGGAGGTGTGAGGAATATCTAAAAATTAACGTGTTCAGAATCGTTAGATAACTTTTGGTATGTGCTATCATCGAGAATATGTGGCACAAATGTGTTGAGTGGTTCTATAAGCGTCGAGAAATTGCAGCAGCTTGGGAAGCCCAAGGTCTGGTGTTCTCCTAAAAGGTCACCGAACTGATAAAATATCGCGGTGATAAGGGGAGAACTTATGATGTCATACCACTGAATTGGAGTATTAACAACTATGATGTTTACAACAGAACTGAACTTATCGAGACGGTAATATTCGATACTTATATAATTTTTTATTCAACTTCAAAATTTAAGCAATAATTTATAATTTCTATTTGAAATAATAGGGACGAAGAGGTGAAATGAAATATGAGGTTGAATTAGCGATGACGGGAATTGGTAATTATTGGTGTTAGAAATCGCAATTGACCGCCATCCTATGCGACCACTTGCTTGTTGTTTGTTCATTCAGAAGGCTGGATTACACTCAGGACGTTAGTCCATATTATACCATCCAATACTACATTAATACATGGTCTGGTCATTGGCGTAGTTATGGCAATAAACAAAATTGGCCATGTACAACGGTCCGGTCATTAGGCCAGATCCAGCAAAAATCAATAAAGAAAAGAGAAGGAAGATACACATTTCAATGGTTATGGATGAAATTGAGGATCATACCAACAGAGCATGATTTAGATTATCAGTGTGTTTATATTTTTTATTGTTATATTTACCAGAACAATTGGATTTCAATTTTTGTTGTAATATTATACTATTTTAGAACAATGTATTAATAGTACTTATATTTGACTTTATAAAACTTTATTTTAATTTTTGCTGTAATATTTTAGATCAATCTATTGATTGTTGTATTTTGTTTTTAATATAACACAAAAAAAAACTGAGAGCTAGTTTCAAACTCGGTCCAAATTATATGAGCTAATTTTTAGAATAATCTTATCATTTCCATTTATTTATTTTATTTTATTTACTAAAATAAAAAAAATCTGGTCAGAATGATTCAGATCTGTTTAAACCCAAAAAAAAAAAGAGTTTAAACCCAAAAAAAAAAAGATCTTCTTGGAAGTTTGAACCGACCAATAATTTTTTGCGAAAAAAATGAACTGTCGTAGACAAAAATATGCTAGCGAAAATTCCGAGCTCGATGACTCGATCAAGATGGATAATGTGATGGAGTTCAATTTCTCTGTAGTAATTTATGGAAGTAAAGTAACTGTTCGTAATCCATAATCGTTAGTTTAATACTACGGCTGTCTGCGGTCATTATGGCAAAGATTTAAATAACAAGTACTTTGCAGCGTAAAGTATTTCAGACGATGTGAATTTGTTGTACGACATGCAGACATAATTGAGTACAAGGAATACATCATTTTTACTCTAAAAAATCGTGCTGATTTCACTTTCAAAATGAAAAATTATTGATTTTTTTGAACTGAAAAAAATGAATTTTGTAATAGACAAAGACGTAGGCAATTTATCTCAGAAGTACAAAAAAATTCATAATAATAGATGAAGTATTAAGTTAATATATTGGTGTAAAACCAGCTGCTAAAAGAATTTGAACAAGGCAGAAGGAATTGATCGCCACACACAAATTTTTTTTGACAGAAAGTAAGATCTAGTTTGTCAATTGATTTTTTATGATATTTTATTCTCCTTTTTAATTTCAAAACTGATGTTCTAGTCTAATTTGTCCCAGCTTGGCAGCTTGCTCAGTTGCACTTATATATGGTTACTTAAATATGGCCGAATTTGGAGTCTTCATTTTGTATTAGCTGGCAAATCAATAATCATGTTATTAGTTCTCTGGCTTCTAATTTGAGACGTTGCACTTCTGCTTTTAGTGCCTCGTTCAGAACTGCAAGCAAAAAACATGCAAACATGATTCAATAAAAAATGATTTGCTGAACCTTCACAGAATGAATCATTTGACCTGGATTCCTATTAATAAATGCAAGTAAAACCAGAATCTGATGGAGTAATGGTTGAGTTGTACCTTTCTCTGTGATTTTAGTTCTAGCTGGTATTCAAAGGGAACACTACATTTAGTTCGTAATGTAGCTGGTAACCAAAATCTAGATGTATGATAATAGATAATTAGGGTAGTGAAAATGTGAAATCCAAGTAGAAAATAAGTAAAATTTAGCTGTGTAATCTCATAGATATATTTTTAATTAAATATTAAATGTCCTGTGCTTTCAGTATTTCAGAGATAAAACTATCTTTATGAACACGGTTGTCATTGCAAACTGGAAATTACTACTAGTAGTCATGAATACCAAGTTACTTGCAGCTCATGACATATTGAAAATAAATAAAAATAAATTACTAAATTAATGATGGATGTTTTTCAAATTAAATGAAAACAATTTTGGCATGTTGCTACTACTGCTCATCAATGCCAGTCCATGACTAGCTGGTAGGCTCATTAAAGAAAAAACAATTGAAAAGATAAGGACTACCGGAATATGAAAAATTTTAAATAAAAAAAATGGGGAAAGAGAAAACAGCACCCTTCTGTAGCTGTGATTGTTGTCCCACGGCCTCGAGGCGAATTCTCAACTCGTTATTGCGGCTTACAAGCGCCATTGATTCTCTCTGTTCAGAGTCACCAGAACATTAACAGAACTGCTGTATTTTGAATTTCCATGCCAATAATAATTTTAATTAATCTGAGTCCTGGCGAATTAAAAAACCACAAACTAACCTGCATAATAGTGAGCTGAGCAGACAATGCTGAATTTTTTTGCTGCATTATATTCACTTTGTGCTCCAGTTCCATAACATATCTCATCCTTTTCTCCTTAGACCGTGCAGCCGACTGCCTATTTGCCAGTATCCTGCATATTACCAGGGATGTAAAATTAATTAATTGGGATTGTGAGAGTTGCATTTTCATAATATTTATTGCTCAAAAAATCACCTCTTTACGCGTTTTGGATCAGACAAAGCCAGCTCAGCAAGTTTCTTGTTGGCCGCAATCTTCTTTGCTTCATCCCGGGTGAACTCCTGATCCATGGGTTCCAAATCAAGTACCCGTTTGCCATATGATGTCTGATTGCGTGCAGGCGGCAATGGGTCATTGAATTTGTGCTTGCCATTCAAATTATCAATCCAAAGATTTGAACTATATGTAGTCAAAGAATTGGCAATAGGCACACAACTACTACGGCTCACATCAACACTAGTCTCAACCTCTGGTTCACTGTTTTTAAGCTGCAACAGCCTGGTACTGATATTGACATCAAATGAATTCAAGATATCAGATCTGCCAAAATTCTTGTACGAACTGAACATACTGTCGCAGCTGTGCAAAATATCACTCTGTGACTGGTTCTTGGTAAAAGAGGTGGATGTGGTGTCCTGATTATTCATTGGGGCATTATGTAATGATGTAGTGTCAGAAGGTGATCCACATGAAGAGGTTGGAGGGGAGATTATATCAAATGAGAGGTGTTCAGCCTGGGAAATAGGTATATTGGTACTAAATCTATTTGGATTTGGTTGGAAGCTGAGATGCATTGTACTTCTCAAGGAATACATATTTTCATTGAACAAATTATTCATGGTAATAATGTGCAAAAGAAAAAGGTTGGAAACAAAATAAAATGATATAAGTAAAAGAACGTGCTCGGATCTTCCTCCGTAAAAGAGATAAGCTAGAAATATTTTCCTTGGTTGAGATAGGTAATGTTTCTTCAAGCTGTGTAGCTTTTATAGTTAGATTTAGTATTAAATTTTACCATGTATAATGAATTGTGGTAATAGTTTTTTTTCTTTCATTATGTTCATGCTGATTAAACGAGCATTCATGTGACATTGAATGTTTGATGCGCCATCATGTATCTGATTATTGCACAAAAAGGCTAAAAGAAAGACTTGGGGTTGTGTGTGGTGGTGGTGTGGGGGGTAAGACACCCTTTTTCTCTAAAGATGGAAGGTCCCCATTGACTACACACAATAAAATTCAATGAGAAATTACTAGTTAATTTACAAAATTGCTAACAAAGTTGTTCTAGAGAAACCGACATTAGTACGAAGCAATTATAGTGTAGATTGCTGTAGATGTGCTTCTTCAGTGTTCATATCTTTGCAATTAAAACAGAATCACTAAAAATGATGTTAATCCACCAGATTAGGTCTAAAATGCATGAATCCATGATTATGCTCCTATGCTATCTTTTGAAGTGTCCATAAAAGAAAAAGAAAAAGAAAATCGCTTATATGTGGAAATTTAATTGCATATAAATAAAAATTTGGCATTGCTGCATTACATAATTGCAAAAAACCACCTGAGTTATTTTTTGTTATCGTTTCTACCTTTAACACTATAATAACTAACAACAACAAAAACAAACAAGAAGAAGAAAAAAGGAACAAAACTATTGTTTGGGATCCCGGTCCATATTTGATATTTCATTTGATTTGGATTTCGAAACCTAAACACCAAAACATCCCATTGTATTGTACTATAACCTATAGGTTATTATTCTTTCCTTTTGTGGGCTTGATTTCAGCCTTTAAGGCCTGAAGCCCAAGCTGTTAGAACAAGCTTGGCAACAAAAATAGAGTACATAAGCTTTCATCTGATATCGACCGTCAAATTGAGATCCCACGTCTGAGATTCAAAAACAAACCATATGAAGTCACTCGCTGCCTCGCTACGGCTCTTTTTTTTGAATATAGAAAAATCTAATACTCCGTTGTGCTCTCTTTCCTTTGTTTATTTTCTTCATATTTTTTCGTTATTTTGTGTTGATAACTGTTTTTTTCTTACAAAAGTTACATTGTGCATGATGAGACAAATGAAAATAAGACACCACTCACCATGTTTGTCATATTTTCATCCAATATCCCAACAGTATCGATATCACAGCTGACGTAGATTCTATGTTTTAAGGTTTGACTATAATAAAAGTTTATTATTAAATACATAAAATTACACTCATAGTGATAAGAATAAAAATATTCTTCTTTTTTTTTATTTCATCTAGTCATTTATTTATCTAGTCATTTATTTGTGGCAATATGACATAGCTCACTTATGATGTTATGTCGATATTGTTAGAATTTTAATCGAAAAATTAACATGAGTAATTAATTCTGAATTTGTATTGAAATTTAGTGACTACAAATAAATAATTTAAAATTTAGTGTTCAAATATAGATTCTATAAAAAAATTGAGTTATCTCTAAGAAAATTTATTAAAATAAGAATTATATAACAATTTTATAAATAGACCGAAGCATTGCTAGACTCCATTTTAAGCTTCTAATATGTGTTTGAGTTTCAACGTATGAGTTTTAGATTTTCTCCTTGATGAATTTGTAATTTCGTACCTTTTCTTTTTTAGATTTTTAGCGTCGATCTAGTGTTTTATTAGATGGGATCGTGATCTTTTGCTTCGCGGCCCGCGTGAAACGGGCAGAATATTTTTTAGATTTATAAGGTCCATTAAAATTGATGAATATAAATCTTAACGTGGATCAAATGATCTCCAAACCGCGCAGCACAGTCCAACGGATACGAATTCAGTGCATTGGGCCTATTTTAGCGTCGATCTCAAAGCCACTCAAACTCTAAAAGAGAAAACCGACAAGTCCACCGGCCCAGCCGGTCACCTGCAAGGCTGCAACGCCTGTTTTGAATTCCCATCCAACGATTCGACAATACTCAATCATCCTCGCTCTCACATCAAAACCAAGGAGCCCATGTAGCACAAGGCCACTGTTTCCCATTCTTTAGGAGCCACATCCACCGTCCATTTGAACGGCCGAAGATACTCCCAAATACAAAACCCCGAATTCGATCGGTGTGCTCCTCTCTCAGCCAATCAGAAACGAGCACTGTCCTACGGAGAGGACCCCTATAAAGGTCACTTCCAATTCTTTATTCCCCTTCATTAAAAAAAAAAAAATTTCTTTATTTCCCATCAGTAGATTTCATATCCGTGCGTTGTTTTCATTCTCTAATCTATAATCTTCTAGCAATTTCTCGCTTAACAATGCCCGCAGCCCTAATCGCCAAAACCACCGAGGCCAAATCAATGGCGAAACCAATGAAGGAGAAGAAGGCTAAGGCTCTAAAGGCCGCTTCTTCCCCATCTCATCCCCCGTATTTCGAGGTAAAGTCATGTTTCCACTTTCTCCCTCTTAACTTATCAAAACCCTTGTAATCGCTTTTCTCTGATTTGTTTTTCTCTGGATTTTTAGATGATCAAAGATGCGATCATGGCGCTCCATGAGAGGACTGGATCGAGCTCTTATGCCATCGCCAAGCACATGGAGGACAAGTACAAGGGGCAGCTCCCTGCGAACTTCAAGAAGATCCTCGCCAACCAGTTGAAGGGCTTCGCAGCAAAGGGGAAGTTGGTGAAGGTGAAGGCCTCCTTCAAGCTGTCTGAGACGGGGAAGAAGGAGGTCAAGCCAGTGAAGGAGAAGAAGCCTGTGGCTGAGAAGGTGAAGAAGTCCGTACCCGACAAGCTGAAGAAGCCTAAGAAAACAGAGGCTGAGAAGGTAGGGAAGAAGCGCAAGGCACCGGTTTCTGTTGCCAAGCCAAAGAAAAAGGCTGCCGCTTTGGCAAAGTCTCCGAAGAAGGTGAAGAAGATTGCAAAGTCTCCAGCCAAGCCAAAGAAACCGAAGACTATCAAGTCTCCAGCTGCTAAAAAGGCTAGAATTTCTAAGGCTTGATGTTTTCCATCTAGTGGTAGCCTGGTGGGATTGTTATTGCAAGTAATGCCTAGGAAGGATCGTGTAAATTTGGGGTTGGGTTTGCTTTGTTTTTTTAGGAGCATGGCTTCTATAGCTTTGGTTTTTGTTTTCTGACTATGGTTGTCTTGTTAAATGAAATGAACGGATCTTCATCTTTGCGAAACAAAAATGACTTGTGGCACAATTTTGTTCATTATGAAAAGGTATACGTAATCTAGATTCCACGTGGACTCGATATAATATTAGGATAGAGAAAAAATCCTTCAGATAAAGTCACATCAATTATATTGAGAAAAAAAATCCATTATTTTCGGATAGTCACGTTAATCACAAAATCACATCCTCTATGATACCTCAAGCTGTTAGTCGTCGCATAGTAAACGAGGCCGAGTGAATCTTAATAGGCATTGGTGTGACTGCTCTGCCCATAGTACAAAACCAATGGTTGGGATTCCACGGGCAGCTACTGCAATGAGTGCAGTACTGCAGAAAAAAATCACATGGTGTCATTTTTTTCTCCATACCAACGGCGTCATTACAGGGTGTTGCTGTTGAGGCTGCACTCGTTACCACAACTGAGTCCTTTCTTGATTTGTTTTTATTGGGCCGTTCATTTATAAATATTAATTATTTTGCATACTTTATGGACCATTGCTGCGAAGCCCCTCAACTGGTTGTGAACCATTCTTTTATAATAACAATCACGCTATCCTAATGTGTTAGTGTGTAATTAAAAGTGAACTTTGAAAGGCCTAATAACTAACAAATGATCTCTCATGCTCATGCATATTCATCCTTTTCTCTGAAACGAACCAATGAAAAATTCTCAGTAGGAACGCAGGTATTGCATGCGTTCATTCCCAATTACGCGAAATTATGAGCTAAGAGTTGACTCTGGTGTCTGGTCTCTGGATATTTCTATCCCCCCACTCTGTTCCAATGGACCTTCACTCAAAGAGAAATAAATATCCATCCAAAAGCAACTCAAACATGAAGTATCCATCTACATTATACACAGAAGGTTAAATTTCATAAAGCCATGTTCTTTTACCCAGTGATGCAGTTAGTGCATTTGACACGCAATTGCTATTATTTCTTTCCAGCTTACCATTTTCGCACACCTATCTCTTCTTCACACCTACACACTGCTTGTTGCCGAATGCCAATGCAATCATTCCTTTTATCAAATCCCATAATCTTTTCAAAGTTAAAAACCTATTTAATTGAAGCTCCTTTACTGCTTAAAAAATCATGAATGACAGTAACAAATCAGACTATTCTAGAGTCTGTTAGCGTATTTCCTTTTTAAATGCTCCTAATCTTTACAAAAAGAAATGTTTCTTTTGCACTTTTCCCACTTTTCCAATGATTTCCGGGGAGTGCAATGATAAACCATGAAATAAAGCGAGAAGCTTCAAGGTTACAAGCGCACCAAAAAAAGACTAGGAGTATTCACCAAGTGTCCTGTTTAGACCGCCAATTTCTCATGGCAAATCTTATTGCTGTTGAGCTTTCCCCTTCAAGGAAAGAAATAGAAAATTGAGAAATGTTATAATGCATCTTGCTACTTGCAAATGTTTCAATAACCGACCACCCATGAATTGGCAGTTGTACATCACATATTGTCATGAATATAGAAATGATAGTCAATATTACAAGAATTTGTTTCTTCAATTTGCAAGTAAACAACAGAGGATGTCGAGAACCTTTTACGGATCAATTTGTATATATGGTGTCATCCATACTAGTAAAGTAAAAGTTCTTTCAGAAAATGTCGAAACATCTCGACATCCAAACTTCTTCTTTTTTTTTATTTATTTTTTGAGGATGACGACCAAACACATCCATAATTAATTTAATGAGAGTTGTGAACCGAAATGACCACTTAGTAGCCATCCAATAAGACTAACTGCTTTCTTAAGACTTTTTCTATTGTTTAGTAACATCTTTTTTGGCTCTATTTAGTCCTTTTCTTTTTTGTTTATTCAGTCACTCAATCCTCTCCAACGTCATTTTTCATTTGGACTATATTTAAATTTGTATCTGGACCTTAAGGTGTCATCGTTTCTAAATTATTTTTTAATATCTACTTCCAAATTTAGATATGTAGATATGAGTTTTTTAGCTTGAAGTAACATTTAATTTTATTTTCAATGGAAAAATTTATTGCTGTTGAGCTTTCCCCTTCAAGGAAAAAAATAGAAAATTGAGAAATCTTATAATGCATCTTGCTACTTGCAAATGTTTCAATAACCGAGCACCCACGAATTGGCAGTTGTGCATCATATATTGTCCATGAATGGAGAAATGCTAGTCAATATTACTAGGATTTGTTTCTTCAATTTGCAAGTAAACAACAGAGAATGTCAAGAACCTTTTACGGATCAATTTGCATGGTGTCATCCAACCAATAAAGTAAAATTAAAGTTTTATAGTAAAAAAAAAAAGTAAAGTAAAATTGAAGTTCTTTCAGAAAATGTAGAAACCTCTCCATTTCTGCTATGCAATAATAGAGACAACAAAACATTTTCATATTTTATAGTAAGAGTTGTGAACCGGAATGATTATTTTGTCATCAATAAGACTAACTGCTTTCTCAAATTTATATATTTTTTAGTAACATTTTTTTTGCTTCATTTAGTCTCTTTTAGTTTATTCAGTCAGTTACCTTCCAACATCAGTTCAGTTCCGTGTTTTCTTCAGTGACTTAATTTCTAGTTTTCTTTTGGGCTATATTTAAATTTTTATTTGGACTTTTCGTGCCCCTATTTCTAAATTATTTTTTAACATCTAAATCAAAATTAAGATAAGCAAATTTGAGTGTTTTTTAGCTTGATTTTTTTATTGTCAACAATCCCATAAAAGATGATCCGTAAAATTTATTCAATGTTTCACTACGAGAGAAAAGAACTTTGATAACGGTTATTGACTAAGTTTAACAACGATTATTGAACCGTTAGTAAAGGGGGTGTCAGAAAAAATATTGGAAATCGTTGCCAAATATGTAGTGACAACAAAACAGAACGTAGGCTTTGGCAACGATTTTTTAAAGGAACCGTTGTTAAATAGGGTTTTAACAATGGTTTTAAGATGCTAACCATTGTGAAAGATGATTTTTGTAATGGTTATAAGTTGGAACCGTTACCAAATGTGCTTTTTTATTTTAAATAATTATCCGCAACGGTTTTCTGTTAGAATCGTTATTAAATATATTTTTTTTAAATGATTGTTTCTCGCGGCTAGCCTAGATTGCTATAAATTACAATTCATATATATATATATATATATATATATATATATATATATATATATATATATATATATATATATATATATATATAACACATATATATAACACATATATTTCAGAAAATAAATTTATATATACATCACACATGCATATATCACAAACAATTAACATATACAGCACACATGCATCACAAATAATTAACATATGCATCACACACCTGCATCATAAAATAATTGAGAGATATGTGCAATATCACACATGCATCACAAATTAACAATTAACATATATATAATTATCTAAATATATCAAAGTATCCATGCATATCACAAAATATAAAAGTTATCCATATCACAACACCAAAGTACCCATAACACAGTTAGTAATTACATATCACAAAACTAAAATTTACCAGTCTTTGTCTTATCCGGATGACTCAGTGCCCTCTGAGCTCTCTCCAATCTGGTTGTAGTATGTTCAGATTATGTCCGTGCCCCAGACCAGGGATTGACGAGCCAAATCCTCAGTCCCAAACTTTCTCTATCGGTTTCACAAAAACTGGTAGTCATTTTCAAGAGGGGTTGGCGGGTCAATGGCGGCCCAGTTGATGAAAGTGACGAAAATCTGCTCCCAAAAACCCCCTACGTGCACCATCACCGATTTCGATATCATCCGCCCATCATGGAAGTCCACCATTGCGTATACCGCCCTTCTATATTGCCCGTCAAAAGATACATCATCGAGGAAGACCGGTTCACCAAAGTCTTCGAGGATCCTTGTTACCACCGTCCTAGACCACGATCAGAGCGGTATGTTCTTTAAGTGGACTGTCACTCAGACGACAGATGGCCTTGGTCGTTCAGGCTCCCCTTCAAACTTCTCAACAGTTACTCCATAGGTAGGGCCCCACTCCCGGCTCTCCGCAATGATGTCCCGTAGGGAAAGTTTGTTTGATATGTCTATGATAAAATCCTTATCTGTGAATCTCACCGCCGGGAGTACCTATCCTGAGTCTCCATATTGTCGCGCAATGTACCGTCGAATGTGATTTATGGATCGATTGGTGCTGGTGTGCCGGTAGGTTACTAATATTGCCCGGTCCCAGGACACGCATTCATCCAAAAGATACGACCGGTCTAGGTACAGTGTCGAGAGATTTTGTTGTCACAGAGCGTTAATGTAGCGCTCTATCATTTTGAGAAAATTTTGGTAAAAAGATAAGAAATTGCAACAAATATAAAGAAAGGGAAGGGGATCAAAGAGGATATCAACAACAAACCTGAAGAAAAGCGATCGAAGAGGCAGCACCAACTTGAACAGTGTCGCGAGAGAAAAATCCTAAAGAGTCGTAGCTAGAGAAGAGATACAAAAAATGAAGCGGGAAGGGAAAAAGATAGAAGCGGGAAGGAGAAGAGATAGAAAAATGAAGCGGCACAAACCTATAGGGTTTTAGGAATACATATTTAACAACGGTTCCTTTAATGGGTGTCGCGAGAGAAAAACCTATAGGAACTGTTGTTAAATTTTTTTCACAACGGTTTATCACAAAAACCGTTGTTAAATAGGAGAGAGAAAAAAGTAGATGTTATGGTTTATAATTTTAACGTCTTTTGTTATAAAATTGTTATAAAATATGTTCTTCAATATTTCAAAATTACCACTCAACTATTTTAGTAACAGTTAGTACTTAAAATCGTTATTGAATGAGTGTTGTCTAAAGTCGATTATGTTGTAGTGTTTTCAAAGGAAATGCCATAAATTAATTCGTTTTATATTATTACAAATCGGAGAAAAAAAAATACACTGAACCAAATGTCACGCAGTTGGCAAGCACTTAAAATAATTTCAAAGCACACGGTTAATCAGTCCAGTTATGTTTAGCCTGTTGAGTAGATACTAGATAGACAGTGGAGGAGATAAAGAGTGATCAGGGAGTCTGATCCTGACCCTCCATAATTTATTTAAATTTATAAAAAAAAATATGAAAATTAATTATATTTATATAGAAATTATCGATTGGCTCATTTTATTATTTGTTTTAATTATTTAATGTTTTCAATCCTGCCAACCGGATTTTTATATAAAAATTCTGATTCCGCCTCTGCAGATAGATGATGGAGGATATACTTGCAGGGGATCACTGCAAAGATAATTAAATTGATGTCATTCCTTGAAAAATGCTATAAAAAATTATGATATTTGTTGAAGAGATATAATATAGAGTGTAGACATTTGACCCAATTTGCTACCAAACTATCCCCCACATTGTCTTCCAAAATTGTTTAATTAAATTCTGAAACCCCGTACTAGAGAAGAAAATATCAGATTACCTATCACCGATGTAAATTTGTTCCACGCAAAGCAAACCAAAGTCGAGGTTAAACTAAAGGAAAACCCAACCCAGCTTTACAAAATAAAAGGAAGATGAGGGAAACCGACACAGGGAAACTGTGTCGCATTTATTTTCGATGGAAATAGATAAGATGAGAAGACAGAGAGGTGGCGAGTGGCGAGTGGAGGGGATGTTAAGATAGGTGACGACTGGGCCCGCAAAAAGCACACAACTTTTGCCTCCTACGTTTTTAGATTTGGTGGTTTGTAATGTTAGTCTCTTTCTCTTTATCTCTCTCTATCTCTCTGTGTTTCTGTTGTTTCTTTTTTGCTGAGGAGGATGAAGAGGATGAAAAGGTAAGCTCGCGCCATCATGGGTGCTCTGTTTCCATGTAGGTTGGGTTGGATCACCGCCCATCCTTTCCTGGAGCAACGCGTAGAGCGAGAACAGCCAAGTGTTTTGTGGTCCATGCAAATTAGAAGAAATATTTGGGACCAGTTGGGAAAATAAAAGGATATAAAGAAAAGGTATATATAATATTCAATGATAAAATGTTAGATAATACTCAAATTTACTGAGTTTACAACACGTATATGAATTTTATTTATTTCCTTAATTTTGTATCAAGATTTGAGAATCTATTGACAACATTGACAAGAGATCTAAATAATCTTTCTTTTTAATGTAAAATTTAAATTATCTAAAATGTAAACAAAATTTTGAAGTTCAACGAATAAAGATAGAACACTAAAATAAGTTTACCGCAATTAAAAGAATTTATATTTCTTCTTAATGCGGAGAATTCTAGTGTCCTCGAAGGACGCAACATCATTTCTTTTCTGTTTTACAATTTAAAATTAAATCCATATGACTAACACATTTTTGTTAACTCTTTTTGTGATGAATTAATTTTCAGAATGGGATTGTTATAATGTTTTTAGTTTGTTCTGAACAAGATTAAGAGTCCAGATGAGCATAATTATTTAATAATGATAGAATGATTTTAGTATATTTATTTTGTATCTCTTGACCAGGTAGAAAATTGAATAATTATTTAATAAGGGAGATTTTTGATGTGGATCAGAAGTTCAGAACAATTTTAGACTATTTAGTTTTGTGTATATGATGACTAAGTCTATTTTTTTGATGTGGCGAAGAAAATGAAGGTTAATCAGTGAAAATTATTATCGTTAATAAATAAATTTACAGAAAGATCGATAACACATTATCCAAATTATAATATTCCAGGTGAACTCGTTTCTTATGTACAAGAATAATATCTGTGATTTTAAATTCGACATGTCGTTCTTTAATGTAAATATAAATAGGAAAAATATTATGAAACTATATTTACCAAATGCTTGGGGTTGTGACACCGCAATCTTGCTCTTTCTTAAAAGGGGTTGGAATTTGAGATCTCACCACTCACCAGTGCCATTGTCAGCAGCCATATGTGGTCCTTTTATTGTGATAAAAAAACCATGAACTTTTTCTAAAATATCAGGGAGATAAGTATGATATGTTATTATTGATCAAGGCCCCTGGATTAAAAGAGAATGATTTACATTCACTCATACGTAGATCTGGTCCTACCGGTTTATGCCCATTAATTAATTAATTAATTAATTAATTTTCTGGATATCTATATATGAAGCGGGTTATTAATTTACAATTGAACCCAATGATATGGTATGTATGGACGGATATCTAATTGCGCTGTCTATTGCATTGCATAGTAACAAGATTCACAAATTATTCGTGAATTATTCGTTTTTCACTCACAGCTGGATGTTTTATTAATAATTTATCAGTTTAATATACATTACATTTTTTGGTCAAAAAAATATTTTATTCGTGAATTATTCGGCAAAAAAACACATTATATATTATTTTATATGGAATTTTATAGTTTTTAATATATTTTGAATATTTTATTTATATTATATGAAACGAACTATTCCCGAATTATACCCGTATTATACCTAAACGTCAATTTTTTTATCTCGCTGAATGTTTTCTGAATCATGAACTTGTTACTATGGTCTATTTGAGATTCACATATATGCATATATATATATATATACCTATGTAATTAAATCGCGTTTCCATCACAGAAAATCTCAATAAAAAAATTAATTAAGACTTGTTTAGTTGTGTATGCAACTATGCAACAAATCGGATTTAGAAGCTCTATTGCGCGCAACTCATTATTTATGAAAATATGTTTTAGTCAGGGGGATATGGTGCAGATCTTGTGTATACCAGTAGGAGATAGCTGCCCCCTTGTATTTTGAAAAATAGTATTTTTCGGTAATGCTTTCGGTAATTTGTCCTACTGGAAAAAAATTTTGCCCCTCTCTGGATTGTCAGATTAATTTTATTGAGAAAAATTATTTAATATCATACATAATAAAATAATTATACAAAGATATCAAAATATAACGTTCCGTAGACGAAAACTTTCTTCATCAACTTGATTATCTATTACTTTAAGCTTTATTTTATTATTATTTTTAATATATAAAATATTATTATTTTAATAATTTTTTTATTAGATAAGAATATATATTAAAGTATTAATTTTTTATTTAGTACCCGATTAGATAATGAATTTGAACCCGATAAACTATTACAATTCGATAATTATCCTCTTGGTCAAAATTCTATATCCGCCCTGATTTTAGTGATTTTAGTGAGAAGAAAACGAAGAATACATGTCAAAATCAAGATATTGAGACCAAGTTGGCTTTGCGGCAAGGTTTGGATTTTGTGTCATGTCATAAGTCCCAACTTTAATTTCGTCCAAAATATTAGATTCAGCTCGCTCAGTCTCTTCCATAGTAGTTGAAAATTGAGTCATGGACCATCCTAACATTTTTCTGTTAGGCTCTACTTGTCTCGGTTCAGTTTTCCAAATCATTAAATTCTGTCAAATAAATGGAAAAAGTATTCTAGCATCGAGTGCTTGAGTTGTCAATAACTTTTTACAATTTTATATATTTTTTGGTTGTATATGATTTCATCCACAATTTAATGTTAATCTCAATGATACATAAACCATAATTGTTTAGATGAAACTTAAGCCATATACGATCATATATATAAACAAAAATATGTTGGTGCTTAAAATAATGGATCAAAATGAAAAAAAAAAAGATAATTCTTTTTTTTTTGTTTAATACTAGCTACATTTAAAGAATAAGTATACCCAAAAAATAAAGAAATATATATAATTAAATATATAATGGCAATCAACTGCAAGTTGTAAGTGATTTCTCAATCTTAGATATTGGATGCACTGGAAATAGCAAAATAGTTGTCTGTATAGAAATAATTATGGTGCATCAAAACACAATATGTTCCGAAATAATGAGAACAGTTCCGCTATTCTAGATGAGAGATGGAATAATTGTTGTTTCAACATTTTCACCTTTGAAGCAACTCTTATTCTGAATATACAATGATCATTAATTTCTACCATTCAAGATACATCATTTTTCACTATTATCACATTTACCTAAAAATTATTATTTTTTCACTATTTTAATTTGTTATTCTCAATTTTTTTATTCCTAACTATATATTATTTGTAGGATCCAAACACACCCCTCATGAATTGTAGTGATTTAACATAATCAACTGCAAATTTGCAAGTTATTTACTATGCCCATCAATTTCAAATGATCGACCGTATTATATAAATGTTTTTTAGGTGAATGACCAATTGATTGTGCTGCCATTACTATATAATTATCATCTAATGGAGTGCAGCCTTCTCTGTACAAGTATTTATTCCTTAATTAACGAATGTACCTTTTCACATGCATTATACCTTGTTAAGCAATTAATACACTAATCGTACATTTTATTAATCTATTTGTATCCAGATGTAAAGTCTTTTTCGATTTTGGTGGTGACCCTAGCAACAATCATTATGTTTCTTTAATTTACTTAATTCACCGATCGTACATTCGACTTCAATGAACCACATAAAATTGTGCCTTATTTTGTTGCGATCATCCCGTAATAAACAGGAATTAATTTATTATCGAGGATTCCCATAGAAATGTTTATCTTAAAACCTCATAATATTGTCAATATTCGTAGAAGCCATTGCACTTTTATCTCCATGTATCCCACAAGCCTGGTAATGGGTCGGTGACTCTGTTTCTGAGATTCATATATGAGAAGGGATCAGTTGACAATAGTTTATTTTGATAATCTTAATAATGAACTTTTAAATAAATAAAAATATTATAGATATGTTCTTCTAGCTTTAGATTGACGGTCATTCAAATTTTATGTAATTTTATTAATATTTGATAGTCCATCAAAGACCGTTAAATTGGAACCGTTACAAATTATATGAAAATTTGATGGTCTTTGATGGACCATCAAATGATAATGAAATTGTATGAAATTTGAATGACCATCAATCTAAAGGTAGAAGAACACATTTATAAAAAAAATTTCATTTTAATTTTTTTTGTATTTATTTAGAGGTTTATTGTCAAGGTTGTCAAAATAACCCATTGTCAATGGATCCCCTCTCTTCATATATATATACTAACTAATGTGTGTGTTGGTAAAAAGATACTCTCTTTTTCTTTATTCTAAAATGGATTTGGGACATGAGTAAAGGATTAATCAATAATTACGGGTATGTCATAACTAAAAAAAGATTAGGTCAAATAGACATCTATTTAGGATATAAATTAACAAAGTAATTGGGCCACACTAAACGATCTTTGGAAAAAAAATCTCGTGGGGTCTTTTGGATAGATTGACCTGCTTTATATCCTTCAAAGTTGTGAAATGTGAAATTCAAAGTTGAAAAGATGCTACATTCCTTCAATACATTTGTTTCTTTGTCGAACTTCTTGTTTATCTTGTACGTTAAGGACCTTTTTTTTTTTGGTTCGTCATATCCATAGTAAAGCGACACGTGCACCTACTAGCACATAATGTGAAGTCGTTTTCCATGGAGTTCAGCCTGACGCTTCTTTCTTGTATTATCTCTGGGCCTAATGTTCAATCTCTTCTATTTAAAAAAAAAATTCTGATCTTAGTACGTTATTGAGTTAGTTAATGTGCTCATAATAAATTATAATAATTAACACTACACCACAAATAGGCTTTTACAGCGGTTATTTCCCCAGTTAGCAGCGGTTGTACAACCGCTGTTATTGGGAGCGCTGCAAAGTTTAACAGCGGTTTTATTGAAAACCACTGTAAATTATTTATAGCGGTTCTTATATAACAACCGCTGCTAAATACCATTTACAGCGGTTTTTAACTAAAAACCGCTGTAAACATCACCTTTTACAGCGGTTTTTACCTTAAAAACCGCTGTAAAATTAATTTTTGCAGCGTTTTTTTCATAAAAACCGCTGTAATTTTTTTTTATAAATTATTTTGCAGCGGTTTCTTCATAAAAACCGCTGTAAAAATAATTTTTTTTAATTGTTTTTTTTAATTTCTGTGACTAGCCCATATATGCTAGCCATATATAATATTTTCATCACATGCATTTTCACAAAAACAATAATAATTACATTTAATTACTAATTAATTACATCTAATTAACTAATTTATCTAACATACACGCATAATACAACAAAATATAACAATTATTTAAAAAATATTAAAACTTGATAAAAAAAATATCAAAACAAGGAAATCACAAACTCAATCCAAAGTTTTTTTACTTCCTCGTACTCGGTCGATGTTAAAGGATTGTAGGTTTTGATGCTCTGAAAAAAGAAAAAATGATTAGTATATAAATATATATTGAAAAAACTAATAAATTTAATTATGTATATTTTATTTCTACTCACCTTAGGAAAAACATTTAATGGATAATTTCTGATGATTTCAATCATGTTCCGCATGACATAATATCCGCTTTTCGCGCGCCGCTAGGTTGTGTAGGGCACTAATAATAATTATAAATATAACAATAATAGGTTAATACACATAATTATGCATGCATGTACAAGGAAATTATTAATTATAATTAATCGTAACGCTAATTATATAATATGTAACCATACCGGAATCTGTCGAAAAACCAATGGATCATTTACTCCCACAAGTTTTTAACTGAAAACCGTTGTAAATGGACCGCTGCAAAAGGGGTTTTCTGGCGTAGTATAACCACAGATCTAACACAGATAGTCTCACGTCTTTACAGAGAGACTTTTGTTAAATCGTGTGTAAAGTACATTAGAAAAATAATAAATGCAAAATTAATTAGCAAATTAGATCCCTTATTTCAATAATAAATAAATTGTAATAATTATTAGGTCTTTTTTATACTTCCGGTTTAAAAGTTTTCTTTTTGAGGAAAAAAATTAAATTAGTCTTCATGTATTTGGAAGCCTTTATTAATTGAAAAAATTAAATTAGTCTTCATGTATTTGGAAACCTTTATTTATTTTTTTACATTTAAGCAATTGTGAAATATAATCAAATTGGATTTGTTTTGATAGTGAAGAGAAGGCGGACCTTAATTTTGAAAATAGATTTAAGTTATCTTAAAAAATTGTAGCTAAGCATATGTACAATTAATTCAAAACCTGGAATGATTATTATCTCGAGCTTTCTGGTGGTTGATAATATCACAGGTGGCAATATGGAAAAAAAATTGAAACTACGATATGTTAAATTCAAAACTAGGAATGATTATTTCTAGAGGTGGCAATCGGGCGGGTCGGGTCGGGTTCGGGTTCGGGTCAGACGGGTCGGGTCAGTTTGACTTTCTGGAAGAAATCAGGTCGGGTCGGGTCAATTTACATGTTGAGTTTGTTCAGATCGTTGATAGATTTTGATTGGATTGAAGGACATTTCATCTCAGGTCGGGTCGGATTCGGGTCCGGGCGGGTCGGGTCGGGTTCTGCCACCTCTAATTATTTCTCGAGATTTTTAATTGGTGATTGATAATTTCACAGGGGCAATATGAAAAATTGAAACTACGCATGTAAAATTCAAAACATAGAATGATTATTTAACGGTTTAAACGAAATTTTTTACTTGACATTAAAGATTTTGATGAAGTTAAAAAAAAGTTTAAACCGTTAAACAAAGTTTTTTAAAAGCTAGGGAAGGATAGAAAGTGTTAAGAAGAATCGAATTTTTGAGCTATAAATGATTGTGACAACAATATTCACTACCATAGAAAAAAAGAAATCACAACAATTATTAACTATATTTAATAACGGTTCTTTAACGGTTATTGAAGGAGTATTAGAAAAAAAAATATAAATAGTCATTGTTAAATCCTATTGTTAAAATCATTTTTGAAACATCTTTTGCAACAACTTTTAGCAAAAAAACCATTGCTAAATGTCATTTATTTTATTTTATTTTTACTTGAACTTTTTTAAATAACAAACACTTCACAATGAAAATGGATTCAGATTAATTATATAAGAATAAATATAGTTATATATTATTCAATCAATAATTAATATGAAAATAAGTATAATTTTTCATTCAATAAAAAAATATATTTACTCAATAATAAATTTTACTCATATAATAATATAAAAATCTATATAATTTCTAAGACAAAATAGAAAAACAGAAAAAAAAACATAACTAAAAATTTCAAATGTATTTTTGAGGGATAAGATGAGATTTTTTGGTCCTAAAATAATCATAACAGTAATACATGTTAACCATGTATGTCTCATCATAACTTTCTGCAGCCGCGTAGAACACATCAATCGGAGTTTTCTATAATAAGTTATGACCATTTGAAATTGAGATAGTCAGATTTCAATTTTGATCTTCATTTTTTACTCTTTTCTCTTTCTCCACCCCTCACCTCTCTTTTATATATGAAACAGGCAGGAGGGAGAGGTCTAATATGTGGGATTTAGATTTTTGAATTTTAATTTTTTGATCGTTGGATCGGGATGAATGAACGATTAGATTAAAAAATATAATAATTCGTAGGAGCAAAAAGCTAAAATTTATTGGTTGATGAAATTCTGTCAGAGAAAAATTATATTTCAACTTTTAACAATGGTTCTTAACTAAGAACCATTATTAAATGTCCTTGAGCAATAGTTCTTATTTAAAAACTATTGTTAAAGGTTCAGCCCAATTTTTTTACTTCCAGCTTCCATTTAATAATATTTTTAATTAAAAATTGTTTGTAAAAATATTCTCAATATTTTAGTAATGCTACTGACCCATTTTAACAATGGATTTGTTAATAATCAATGTTAAAGAGGTGTTGTCTAAACCCTTTTATGTTGTAGTGATTGTTTCTCTTCCAAAAAAAAGTAGTTGTTAAAGAAGTTCTAGTATACATATACATTATAACATAAATGAATTTAGACAACATTCATTTAATTATTATATATAAATTTTCATTGTTAAAAGATATCAGTGACATAACTGTAATATTCAGAACTTTTCTGTAATAATTTTTAATAAAAAAAAATACCGCTAAAATAGAGTCCCATAAACACCCAAAAGTTGTAAATACATTTAACAGTGGTTCCTTATAAAGAATCGTTGTTAAAGGGTGTATTTAATAATGATTCCTTCAAAAAATCGCTGCTAAATGTGTATAGAGTTGTGTGGCTTTGATAGAAAAAATCTACCAATGAAGCTCATCTTGACTCTCAAAAACGTATTTGAAGATTTAAGATCTTTTTTTAGTTACTTTTTGGATTTTTCTTAGAAATTATATAAAATTTCATATTAGTGCATGAGTAAGATGTATTGTTGAGTAAATATTTTTTTATTGAATGAATAATTATATTTATTTTCATATTAATTGTTAAATGAATAATATATCATAATATATGTTCGTAATTATTGAATGAATAATATATCACTATTATTATATCAATCTGTCTTCATTTAGTTAAAGTTAAAGAAAGTTACATTTTTTAAAAAGACCTTTAGGAACGGTTGCTAAAGTGTTATTTAACAATGGTATGGAGTCCAAAATCATTGTTAAATAGCCCTTTAACAATGATTCTTTGGTCAAAATCATTGCTAAAGATCATTTTCATCTTCAGGGATAACTGTGATTTTTAACAGTTATTTTATTTGATAATCTAAGGTAATTATTGATTTTATTTACCAATAATAGAAGTTCACACTATTTTGAACAATTTAGAGAAAGATCGGTTTGGTGAATAAAAAATTTACTATAAATTTACATAAGAATCGACTTAAGAAAGATCAAGAGAGAATTTACAAACTAAGTCGAATACTAGATGTAAATAAAAATATGCTATGAGAATTCAGTCAAATATCAACTGCAAAAAAATAATTAATATAAAATAACCTACCATAACCTTCAAAAAGAAATACAAGTTTATAGAAAAATATGAAAAATAAAACACAAAATATGCAAGTGTAGAATTTTAGAGAATACAAGATATGTTAACGGAGTTTGGTTATAGAACCTACGTCTTTGGGTCTCATCCCACTAACGAGACGTCGGTTTATTATCAAAAAATGTTTTAGAATTAGAAGATTTACTTTCTTCATAAAAATAAATACAAGAATATTAAAAATAATCTAACAAAAATAACTATAAAAATGGACTCTCAAGGCTTAGAAAAAAATCCAGCTAAAAGCTGTAGAAAAATTGAGCCAAAACTCAAATATAGGAGCTAAAATAATTCTCTAAAGATTATAAAAAGTTTCACTAATTTGGCTGATTCAAGATCTTAATTTTTTATATTTATAAAAAAAAGAATGTAAGGGTTCTTTGAGGATTTTGATTGAGTGCTCAGATTGTTAGGAATTATGAAAGATTGATTAGTTTGAGCAATCCCAAAACAGCACCTTAAAATAGAACCCATAACAGAAAGCAGTTGGTATTCTTGCACAGGAAATCGTTATAACGATTTCAGAAGCGTTATAATATTTTTTTATCTTGAATCTTGAGTTCCCAAGATTACCCTTTGTCAGAACTTCTTGTAACATTATAAAGGTTCAAAAATGAATAGACTGAACCGTTCTAACGATAAGAGAAAACGTTGAACGTTTTATAAAACGTCGACAATAGTTTGAGTAGTTTGACCAGACTCTGACAAAATCTACTGTATTTTAGAAATATTATAACAATTCATTGAATCGTTGGATATTTTGAAGTGTTAACGCTTCACATGTACCGTTACACAATGATACGCTCTATGAAATTTGTGATATCTCTACCTTTAGAAAATTTAAAAAATATTTTAGTATAGAATTATGAAATGTTATAATGGTTGGGTAACCGTTATAATGGTTTACCACGACAGAGATATTTTTCTTGCTAAGTTATGAAAAAATATAAAATTTTGAATTATATCTTTACATGATGATGATCATATATCCTCATTAAAGCTTATTCAACAATCTTAATCATTAGCACTCAAATTCCTTGAAGCCTTCATAGGATCCTACACAAATATCTTAAAAAAACTTGTTAAATTTAATTATATTTTGTAAAATAATAAAAGCAAAGAAATTATTATGTACAATAATAAATTTCATAATATCTCCTTTAATAATGATTTAGAAATCATTATTAAACTTAATCTACAATCGTTATTAAAACTCCTTTCTCTCGTAGTGATATACACTGCATTTATGGGTTGTATTTTTGATAATTTTGTCAATATTATTATAATAAATAATTATTTTTATTTATATTTTTGTCAATTCGTGGTCGTTAATTCATCATTTGAACAAATTCAAAGTTTAATAGCTCAATAAAATTTGAACATTTAATGGACGACAGAAAGAAATTTCAAATTCCTATTCTCCGAATACGAAATACTTCATAAAAAATTTTAAACAATTTGAAACAGCAGAAGTTCATTTTCCTCGGGAGATACGCTCCAGCAGGGCAAAATAATTTTGACGCTAAAACGTAATTTTCCAGTCGGTCATTACTCATTAGTTATTACTTGTGTCAGCTAGTTGAAGCTAAGTGGTGACAGCGTGGTAGCCTTTAGATGTAAATATCCCGTAGTTTGTCATAATCATCAGATTAGTACATCCAATGAGGGTCACATTCCAATGTTTGCGACATCTTTATTAATAAATTTCTAATTTTCTGGTATAAGGGATCAGGTCATCAAGCCTCGCGGTTAAAAAGAAAAAGAAGAATGTAGTACATGTTACAACTTACATGTATAGTTTTCCATGGCCAACTCTAGTCAAGTGTAGCCTTGTAAATGTAACTTTTGTTTGTTTCAATGAAAATGATACAATTAAAGTGCTACAGAGTTTAACATATTAACTGAGAAATAACTCATAAATTTTGGACTTCCATTTGAGATAAAATAAATAGTTCCTGTGTCAAATGAATTACATTAAAAATTGTAAAAATATACATTGGGAAAAAAAAGTAACTATAATTCTCTACATAGCTTGACACTGGGGGGAAAAAAGGGAATCAGACTATAATTCTCTCCGTTCGATCACTTCGAGATTCGCGCTAACTCGAATCTTAAAGACAGGAACTCGGATCGAACGGAATCGCACGCGACAGTGGATCCGGGTCCGGAATCGCAGACATGAAAGAGTTGCAGCATTAAATTCAGGACACTGGCAAACCCACACGGTTCCCCACAAACCTTAATCCCCGACCAATTATGCGCATGATGTTAAGCGTAATTAATGTTCTTTTCTATAGTGTATATGTTTTCTGCGACAACATTTATGTTTCTCTATGTAACGAACAGAACAATCAGGAACATATTGTTGTGTTGTTGTAAACTGTAGAAAGATTGACGACTAGGCTCTGCGCCACAGAAGACCCCCACAAAAGCACATACTCGGCCTGTGTAAAAGAAACTACGAAAGGTGCTTGCCACATTTTTAGGCCAAAAAATGTGAGAAAGAGAGAGAGAGGGACAGGGGAGAGGGACTGAGACCCTGATAGGAAGGTGAGCGAGTGACGTCAACAATGGTGGGGCAGGCAGTTTCATTCCATCAACCCACGCGCAATCGAATGCGGGCCACCCTCTATCTCTCCTTTTCTTCATATTTTATAACCTCCCTTCTCTCTTTCCCCACTCCCTCTTCGTCTTCTAACCTACACCTCCATCCATCTCTTCTTCATATATTGCTGATTGCTCCACATCTCTCAAGGAACGTAATTTGTGTTAGTGCCGTATTTAAACTTCAAAAGGGAAGATTGATGATCAGTTAGCAACTATTAGTAATTAAGGTGAGTTTCTCAGGTCCATCCAATTAATTATCTTGTTTCTTGTTGACTTGTGTGCATATACGCATGCATATATATATACCGTACCTATACTCTTGTTTGATCGTGTTTTATTTAGTTTCTTTAGCAGTTGGTATATATATGCTCGGTCATTCTTGTCAATGGTTATATCATCCTGTTGTCTTTGGCTAGTAGATGAATAGTACGTATGTTTCATCTTATAAGTTCTAGGGTTTCATAAATAATGAATTAATCGCGTAAGGATATCCTGTCTAATTGCATAAATTTCTTCATGTTTTAATGCAAATAGAAGGTTTTTTTTATATGTCGTAACATTAAAAATTACCGGTTATTTATGCACAAAATGCATGCTTCATATATATTGATGATTTTTTTCGGGGTTCGATTTCACTTTTTATTATTATTGTTATTATTATTATCATTATTATTATTATTATTATTATTATTATTTATATTCTTATTTCCGTTATCACACTCTTGGCCTTCTTAAAAACTAATTAGCATGGGCCCAGTTGAATGTATTTGAAGCTGGTCTTCTTTATAGTCCTTACATTGATTTCCAAGAAGGTTTAATGCATTCAATAACACAAAAGAAACAGCTATCAATTTGAGCCCTTGGGCGATCGATGCAAAGACAACGTAAATTAATATCATTAACATTTAACACTAACCACATTAGGTATATCTGATATTTTTTTTTAGAGAAAGATGAGAGTTTAGTTCATAAATTTTATTTTGTGTCTATAAAGATTTGAATCCATGATATCTTTGAAATCATTTTAGTTAACTAACACTTGAGTTACTAGGTCATTTGCACATTTGGCACTTTCTTACGAATTGATTATACATAACTGATATTATTGGTATTAGACTATTTGTAAATGATTCAATAGTGATCTTGACCGATTATGTCGTGCAAGATAAATCTAATAATGCTAAACAATAAATTTTGAATCAATTAATATTACCGAAATTTTGTCTTCTCTATGCTTCTTGAATTCATATAAATAAATATATGATGTTCTACCATGGGATTGGTGTGGTGAACAGTATGTCCAATAAACATGTATAACCGGAATGCTCGAAACCTAGATTAGTACTGTCGAGAAGTGGTATATGTAGTTATTAATAATAGTTACTGGCATTGTTAAAAGCTGGTGAATAAAACTGCATTTGATTGCATAGAAATATATCTATTTTTGTACAATATTTCGCAGTTTTTGTGTCTGTGCGTGGGATCCTTGTATTTTTTGGCTAATATATATTCTTTTTCAAATATATTTGCTGCTGTTATCCACTAAAAGATGTTATCCTCGATATATTCTACATCTCTGGTATTAAATCTACTTCCACTATTTACCAAACCATTCATGTTATTTTCTCAATCATCACATATACTCACAAACTTCTTCATGAAACTGTAGATGGCTTTCAAGTCTCACTCTGTTTATAGCAGAAGCTAATTAGTGAAGTAAAAGAGTTTCTCAAGTTCATAATATTCTCAGAGTACTTCCTAATATTTCCCGTTTATTCTGCATCAAAGATTTATATACTATGCATTTCTGCACATAGAATTTTCTTGTCCCAAATCAATGATCATGAATAATAGTATGCTTCTCTTGGCTCCCTAATCAAGTTTATACTAATAACTAATTGTAGCGCATATTTCAATACAACAGAAAAGGTGATTGTTGCTATTATTTCTATTCTACATAATATATCCTATTCATCCTTTTGCTCCTATTCAGCGCTCTCTCTCTCTCTCTCTCAAGTCTCAACCCTACAAAAAAAGTTGATTAAAACTGTGACTATTCACTCACCTCAAAGCACCAGTCTCCTAGAAGATCTCTCTCTTTCATGTCCTTTCGATCATATTATATTTATATCATACAGTTAGAGTTTGCGCTTAGTTAGTGTCAAGGAAATCCTAGACAAACGAACAGTATTGTCAGAGGCCGTGCAGAGAAAAGGCTCGCTGCCTTTTTAGCCAATGCCTCCTTCCACCTCCCGTTTGTTTTCTTTTTGTTTCAATACATACCACCTTTTCTTCTTTAGAGCATGCATGGTAGCGCATGCTCCGTTTTTATAGTGGACGTCAGCCCCCTGCCTTTCCCCTTTTTGTTTTCTCACGCACATACTCTCTTCAAATCGATCCCTTTCACCGTCAATTGTACATACGGTTTCCATCGCTATCCTTTAATTCTTCCTAGGTTGATTCATGAGGGAAGTTCTTTTTTTCCACATAAAAACAGTGCAACCGAGATTAGGACTCATTTTTAATTGGTCAAAGAGAGTTTATCACATGCATGGAAAGAGGGCAAAATATGAATATGAATATTTGATCATATACACGTTCTTACAATATGTCCAAAATCTTCGATCGGTAGGTTTAATTCACAGTAACATAAAAAGAACAACAGGTATACATTCTGAGGTTTGAAAGAATTAAAAATATGGAAGTGTTCGTTCACTGTTAGTAGTTTATATATTAGTTAACTAGTAAATAAATCATTTTTCTTTAGTCCAATTTATAGGGAAATTAATGTAAGGCACAATATCTGTACTGATATCATCATTAATATACCTTATTATCTAACTTAAATGAAATATTATTCAGATTAATGAATTTGTTATTCAACTTTGTATTTTGTATAGTATGTTGTTGTTCAATATTATTCATTTTGTCAGTGGTACACTAATTAAATTGAATAATAAAATACTATATAAAATGGTAATTAATAATTCATTTTAAGTTGAATAATAATGAATATATAAGTGATTATATCATTCATAAAACAAATATATTAATTTCAATGTCAATTCGATTTGAAAATCTTCTTTATGCAAGAGTTAAGATATTAAGCATGTGAGATGGTTCAAAAAGAGAAAAATAGGACTTCCCTGCAGGAATATATAATATATGATTGGGAAGGGAGCCAACCTACGTTTAAAATTTTTATAATACAATTCATTAGTTATTAATTAATTTATTTATATAGTTAATTCCTACTAAAGATATTCTTAAAAATTAGTAATGACATATTTCTTAATAATTAAATTATTTTAGTTAATATTGATAAAAATAACACGCTTTCGTATGTGATATTCTAAAACAATTAATAATATTGCAGGCACATTTTCTTCTTTTTTTCTGTAGTAATGATATTTTGTAGACTAAATCTTGCACGTGTTCTCTCATTTCAACATTGGTGTGACAAAATCATCACGAGGACTAGACCATGTCTCTAGTTCATGTTCAGACTTTTTTCAAATATGACTACAAAATTTAACATGGAAGTGACCCATGAAAATATTGTCTCCAGAGCATAGCTACTAGTCTAGACTCAGGACTCCGATGCCTGACAGGAAAAGAAACAAACAAAATAATAATGGCCTACTTTTATCTCGGTAAATGTAAAGTACAAGTGCCTTCCTTCAAGTCTTTGTATACTATGATGAGTATGACATTTATAGCGGGTCAGAGTGCACCGGAATATTATTTGGATACCAAACATATGGTGCCATTTGTTCAGTGATTTATAAAACAACAGTTTCATCTATAATATAGAGGAAACGAACTATCTGATTACTATGGTAAATTACCAAATTGATAATACATATGGTCTCAAGTCCTAACCCCTCCCCTCCGGCAAAAAGAACAAAACTTAGGGCAAAAAAGAAAAGAAAGCAGAGAGAAAAAGACATTCAGACAACTTGAAATATTACTCTTGAACATGATGGTCAAAACTCAAAACTGGTCCATCCATTTTATGCACAAGCACTGAATAACTCAAACCTAATCAATATAAACTACTTGACACATTAATTTTATGGGTAAAATCATTATGCAGATGGAATCAATGGAATCTTGCGTTCCTCCCGGATTTAGGTTCCATCCAACGGATGAAGAGCTTGTTGGTTATTACCTTAAGAAGAAGGTGGCTTCTCAAAAGATAGATCTTGACGTTATCAAAGACATTGATTTGTACAGAATAGAGCCATGGGACCTCCAAGGTTAGCATATTTCTTATCATTTTCACTACGTGTGTATATATGTACCTTAATTGGAAATTAAGCAAAATGTTGCTTTGAATAATTATCCATTTTAATTACATACATATAATTAAGAAAGAAACCAAAATGTATGTGAAAAGAGACACTGCACTTCCAACTTCAATGCTAAGGCATTTTTGAGTTGTGATGAAAGTAATAACTGATTTCTTCATTTTGATTTACCACAAAATATAATAATTTTGTATCATTTTTCTTTCTTTTTTAGTTATCATTATTCAATTCATGTACATCTGCATTTTATTCTAGAAAGAAATTTATAATGCATTCATGTTGATGATAATTTTTTAAATCCATGGCTTTCTGCTTGCAGAGAGATGTAGGATTGGGTGTGAAGAACAAAGCGAGTGGTACTTCTTTAGTCACAAAGATAGAAAGTATCCGACCGGAACGAGGACAAACCGGGCGACACTGGCAGGGTTTTGGAAGGCAACGGGACGGGACAAGGCTGTTCATGAGAAAAACCAGCTGATTGGCATGAGAAAAACCTTGGTCTTCTACAAAGGAAGAGCACCTAATGGACAGAAAACTGACTGGATTATGCATGAGTACAGGCTTGAGACAGACGAAAATGCACCCCCTCAGGTCATTAACTAAGTTTGAAATTTATATATGGATATATATATATATATATATATATATATATATATTATCTACAAAATGTAATTATGCATTTATATATGGTACATTGTTGCGTTGACGACCAAATAAATATATCTTAAATTTTGCCACCCCTAGCTTCTTATACATATGTTGAAGGAATGTACTTCTTACTAAGACTTAACAAGGTGCATGTCCACGTACTTAATTTGCATTATCTCTTATACAAAACGGGGAAAAATCGAGTTTCTATTACACGCAGAAAAGTTAAAAAAAAAAATGAATATGACACTAGTTCATATATATTGAAGATTCTTTTCTTTTTTTTTAAAAACAGTCCTAAATATTTTTAGAGAATTATATATAATAAATGAATATACAGCTACTTAATTTTGTACACTCTGCTATGACTGAATTTACTTATTTAACCATTTTAATTTACAAATTAAAGTGTTAATTTGTCTATTTTGCCTTCATGATCACGTACATTAATTAACATTTTTTTTCAAAAGAAAAGAGATTGGCCATTTATATGGAACTTGCTTCACAGGAAGAAGGCTGGGTCGTTTGTCGAGCTTTCAAAAAGCGAACGACGTATCCTTCCAGAGGTGTTAGTGACATGTGGGTCTCCGGCTACTCCATCATTCCTGATCGCCTTGATTATCTACAAAACCAAACTAAAACCTCTCTACTTTGCAAAAAGGAGAACAAACTTGACAACCTAAGCTTCTTAGCACACTCAAATAACTTTGTGCAACTCCCAGAGTTACAAAGCCCTCCTCATCTCAATTCACAATTGCAGAATTTACCATCACTGACGTCAGTTAACAACCGGTTCGACGAACAATCAAAAGTAGCAGTACCGATACCTGGTGTGACAGATTGGAGAGCACTCGACAAATTTGTCGCCTCACAATTGAGCCCTGAAGAAAAATTCAGTGCCGATCAAGCCGCATCAGTCAGCGGCACATGTAATGAATCAGAGGAGGTTGCATTTCTGTTGTTACAAGGAGAACAGGATGAGTTCGGCTCATTCAGCGAGTTGTTGAGCTCAGATGCATCACATTGTTTTGTCTAATTGAATTCGTATTGTATTTTTGTTTTATTCTATTTCTTTATCGGTATGTATGTTTGGCATGTCAACTCCCGTTAAGTGGGAATTGCAGATTAGTGAGCTCTCCTATGTGCAGTATTGCACGGAGCTCCTCCTTTACAATGCCTAATATATAGTATTGCGCTGTTAATGAATATCGTTATTAATAAATAGAATACTAGTCTCTATGTGATGGAAAATTCATGTTTCTCTGGTCTCTCCGGTTTGCTTCGGTTAATTCAACTCAAAAAAGCACAAAGAGAGAAAAGCCCAATTAAACCGATAGGAGGCCTTCTTACAACCTCTAAAAAGAAAAGGTTATCCAATCATGGCGTGGGCTTGGATAAATCTGGACCTTTTCTCTCCCATGTAAACGAATTGAATACAGACAGATACGGATGATAATTTTATCGTATTTGTACTTATTATAAATTTTTATATATAAATTTGGACACATATAGTTTAAATATGAATACTGATACAAACTGAATATTCGATAGATATTTTGATACTGATTGAATATTAGGGATATAAATATAAATATATATTTTAAATATTAAATAAAAATATTATATTTATTATTAAAAAATAATTATATATTATTTTTATAAAATTAGTAATTATAAAAATTAAATATTAATTATTATTACATTAATAGTTTATATATATCAATGAATTATAAAAAAATATGATACATTAACACAAATTAGATATAAAATAAATAAAATTTATAATGTATACTAAAAATCTAATTAAAAATATATATAATAGAAATATTTCAGATATTTATTCGGATAATATCAGATCGGATATCTTCGGATAGTGTTGAATATTGATGAATAATAGCTAAATTGTCGACGATAGATAATAGCAAAATTGTATCCTTATTCGTAAAAAAATTCAGACACAAATACGGATCGAATAATTTTCATTATTTCTCAATCGGATCATAAATAAAATTGTTATCCGATCCGTTAACACCCTTAAATCTTGCCCAATACTACACACCTCCGAATTGGCCCCGGGTCCCACCTACCCTCTCTAGTAACCGTCCATCCTGCTTCGTGATTCGCACTCTCCTACACGCCAATTGGTGAGCATCTCTTTTGCAGATTTTTTGGTAACTAAAATAATAAATAATTGAGATTTGATAAAATTATTTGTGTATTTTAAGCTAAGTCTCAACTTTTTTTGCTGAAAATTATGGACTGTGTTTCAAATTCTATCGGATAATTTTTTTAAAAATTGATGAGTGAGTTTTTTTTTGTTTGTATAAATATGAAGAAAAAAAATTAATATCGAATTTAAAAATCAGTTCAAAATTTTTGACACGAAAAAAATCTTAAATCGAATTTTACACTCAATCCAAACTATATATAATCTAAATATTAAAACAATCTTATCAAATCTGATTATTTATTATTTTAATTAAAAAAATCTCTCTTCAGTCTCTCAACCTAAGCCCGCCACGGTTTGCAACGCTCCTCCCCTCTCAGCGTGAATGCGTGATCCTCTTGTCATTAATGCTTCTATCATTGCATTTGCCTCTCTAGCTTTACCCAATCCACACACCATCGCTTTGAGCTCCTTTCCTCTCCCTCTCAGCTCGTGTGCCCCCATGGAGCCGGACCTGGATTTGTTGCTCTGGCTCCCCTGGACGGCGGCCATTGTGCCAATTGTGCTCGCCTCACTTCCTCTGCCTTTTTTTGGATTTTTGCACCGGCTTGTGATGAATTTCGCTTCCAGTGGAAAGATTGTCAAGGGCTTTACTGTGAGTCGATTCTCTCTCCCTTGTTCTATATATAGTTATATACACAGAGCAAGGTTGTCGGGTAGTGCTTCTAATTTATTAGCGAAATTGAAAACAAATTCCACAATAACAAGTGAGCAGCTTATTGTTGTCGCTTCCTATGATTGATATTGTTGCGTTTACTTTAATAATGTGGCCAATTAAATCGGCTATCTTACTTGGGTATGTAGTTCCAACGTACTAATATTAGTAATTTGGTTGTTTTTTATTGTTCTAGGCATGGCCTCATTGGCTGAATGATTTTTTTTTATGAAAATATGTGTAACTTGAAGCTAAGTTTTTCAGTCTCATTTTGCCTGGTACAGATATATATATGTCATTTCCACATCATTATTCAACCTTCTAAGCTATCATTTGATGCCCATTGCAGAGATTCACTGTTCCATAAAGATTCTTCTTGCATTTCTACATTATAGCAGTAATTCTGACAACATGTTTACTAATTCCAACATGGTTTTATGCATATGCTGAAATGACGCCTTTGTTCCCTGAGCAGTGGAGTTATTCCACCATTACCAGCCACTTGACAGGAGGCTCACACATTTTCTCATTCAACAAGACGCGTTCACCTACTTTGAGCCAGAAATACAAGGTCTGGCAAACTATCTGTCTGTTGTTACTCATGCAAATTCAGGCTTTGAGACGAGTGCATGAGACTTTGAATGTCTTCCATTACAGCCCTTTAGCCAGGATGCATACGGCTATTTCGCTGGACTGTTGTAAGTTTTGCTTCTTTTGTTGATATGTCCAGCAAGTGGCACCTTTTGTCAAATTTAAGCAAAAGACAGCCAATATACTGTTGTATAATTTGATGGAAACGATGTATTCTAATACATATCAAAACCTAGCTTATTTTTGGTGATCTCTTCAGTTGTTCCTAAAGATAAATTAAAAGTCTAAAATCAAGCAACTTGTATTTTTGCTTGAGTTTGAAATTTAAGTCAACTATTGTTAAAATGGGTAATTTGACCTTTTCTGCTTGAGTCTTGTTTATAATTTTCAAATTTTCTAAAATTATTTTGGAATATATTTAAAATATGGAGAAAATATTTATTCACATTATATCTTAAAAGTTAAACTATTAGGGTTCAATTTGCTGAAACACATTTGTCAGAACATATCTTCTATCTTGAGAAGCCGTTTGTCTTACATTTGTTAATGTCTGCTGATGTTCTGTCACTTTTAAGGAAATTATGAAATTATAATTACGGTTGTATCAGTCAGCAACTGCTCTTCTCCTGTACCTGCACATGTACTGGTTTATAAATACGATATTATGACAATAGGTGCATGATCATCTATGTATATTTAATTGGATACAATTTATTACTGTGAAGTGCGCTTAGATTTTTATTTTCAAAATTCATGTTTGTGCTGATTGTTCATATAATAAATATAACATATATGAAATAATATGGAACATTTCTTTATCTGATTTATGTTTTTATTTCCAACTATTTGAACTAAAGTTTCCTCTTTTTCTTCAAGCTTTTATGTGATGGCACCTCTCTCTCTGGCAAGCCCATGTATACTAGAGGTAGTACATTTCTTCGCAGTCAAATAGCAGAGTACATTGTGAAAGGTCGGGATAGGATGCCAGAACTTAGATTTGTCCCACCAGGTTTAGTTGGGCCTCTTCTTAGCTTAGGATGGTGCCAGTGGGTTGGGGCAGCAATCTTTCTCTGGGGCTGGCTTCGTCAACTTTGATGCCATTCCATTCTGGTAAGCTCTTTTGCTTTGGAGCCTAGAAACAAATGTAGTAGTGGTTTATAAATACAAAGAAGTCACTCCTCTTTCAGTATTTGAATAAATGATTTTTCTACCATGTTTAGAACGAACATGTGATACTATAGTTGACCATTACTTGATAAATGCTTTACTAAAAAAAGTTATTATTAATGAAATGATATACTGAGCTAAATGAAAGGACTGTGATCCAAATAAATTTGGTAAAATTCTCAATGTTCAGAAGCATTACATTGAGACACTATGTTTGCAGATTAAGATAGTTTTATTTGTGTTAAATGGTTAATTGTGCTTTTATCATATTAGTGGCAAAGGACATGAACTTGCACAAATCAGTAATTTATTTGGATGGCTATTTTGCTTTTTAATTTTAGAAGTTATAACTAAACTTTGGTCATAGAAGGGTTTCATTTGAGAAGATCTGTGCAATAATTGAATAATGATAATGTTTTATACTATTTTTTGTTTGCTTTCTGAAAATTATGAGAATGTTAATATGGAATTTGGAGTTTGTGTTGACAAATCAAAGCTATTTTTTAAGTTTTTTTGTTGAAATTATTACTATGGTAAAGGCCCTGCTTTGGGACAAAGGGGCAGCTATCAGTACCCAAGTTGGGTCACAGGAGCCCACTTAAGTTTTCAACAAGCACTTCAACTGATGCTAATATGTTTTTTTTTAATTTATTATGTATAATCATACTTAAACATTATTGTGCTTGTCTGTTTTAAAAATCTGGTTCACTAGTCTGAAGGCTTTTATGGTGATAGGGCCATATTTTTTTTTTACCATGTAATAAATAAGAAGCCTATAGCAGATTTTGATTTCCTTGTTCTCTTTCTGAAGCTGCATTCCATTTATTCTTTTTCTAATTACTTTCAATCTCATTGTCTTTCTTTTATGTGGCAGGGTTCATTGCGTGAAAACAAAGGAGCAGATGTATACATTATTCCTTATGGTGATTGGTTTAACTATGTCTCCTGTCCACATTACTTTGCTGAAATAGTAAGTGCTTTGTATTTCCTTTTTAATTTGATGCATCGAGTTTAACTTCCATTTAAATAAGTTCCATACAAATTATATCAAATTGAGCAAATTACTCCTTAAAGCACCATCATTATCCCATTCTTGCTTGAGTCTTTGCGTTGTTCCAAAATGCTCATGCTGTTAACATATTCTAAGGTGGGCAAAGTGAATTGTAAATTATCACATTACCATTAAGAGTAATCAAACATTTTTTAAGCTTGGATTGTTTCTATGGTGGTCTTTGAACACTTGGGCATGCCCTATTTTGTTCTGGATGGTAGGGATTCCTGGACTCGATAACATAAACGAGGTCTTTTACTGAGGGGTTCAAATAGGAATCAATCAAAAGTACTGGGACCAGATTGGGAAATGCTAAAGTGTTCAGTGGGCTAACAGGAAACACCAATAATTCTAGGAACCAAAACAAGGTGAATAAAACAGCATCTCGGTACAAATATAGAGATATCCAAACTCTCTGAGCTAAAATAGGAAACATCCATTAATTTTTAGGACTAAAGGGCCTGTTAAACCAAGGGAAAAATTTCACAGGGAATTCCAGCCAATATGAATAATCTTATGTTATCGGACACTGCAACTAGTCATAGATTACAATACTAATGTCATGACCACATGCATTGTAACATTTAAACAGAATTAAGCAGTCATTAACAACACAGGTACTCTTATAAAGTATACTTCGTTAGTATTTATAAATCCTAGGTGATGCATTTCAAACTAACTAAAAAATAATGAAAATAAGTAACAATTAATTATATCATTGATTAAGTACTTAATGTCTTTAATATTACAACATGGTAACATCATAAAAGATTAAACAAAAAAACATTTGAAAGGTTGAAATGATATTTATTCAAATTTCATGATATTTAATTGCTTTGAATAATATGAATCTTAACGATTTTATTGGGGTTTAAATAATTTAATTGTCAAAAAACAAAATTTTGGCAAATACTTAATAACATCAGAGATACACTGTTTAAACAGAGTCAAAATTCTGTTTTTTAAAAGCTTGAAGCAGCCAGAAATTTTGGGAACCAAGATGGGAAAAATGCTCAAGCAACCAAAACGAGAGTTGTTTTGGCAATCCAAATTGGAAAAATATTCATGAAATTGCAGGGGAAAATATGCTTATAACAAAGAATTGCTGCAAAACGTAGGGCCAAGTGGCCAACACATTTCTTTTCATGCAGTAACCCCTTCTTCAAAATTCTGCACGCTGACCTTATGTCAGCTTTTAAAGGAATGTCAGTGGCAGGAAAAATTGATACAAGTTGGACAATTAAATTACCAGAATGGGAGTTTTGAAACTTTTGGAACCAAATTAGGAGTGCGATTTCGGATTGGGTTTCATTTCTAGCCTACCCCAAATATGTTGTTGTATATCTTATTTGAAAACTCTCTTATACCATTTTTTGATTTTATTGTAATATTTTTGCATTTTGCACATATTGTCTGAAAGTCTGCTGTATGGCTGGTTCCTAGCAGAAATGTTGGAACCAGCAGGTATGGTGGCTATTGTACCTTTCATATGTAGCTAAGGCTCAGTTTCTGTTGCTTAGTTGCTGTTATGGTAATATGTCTAACCAGTAATGCGGTAACCACTTGGCACTATGTTCAACTGTAATCACTTCAATTCTGCAAAACAAATTTATTTAATTGTAATTCTTGGATTATTATAATTCAAGTGGTATACAAGCTGACAGTGACAATTATGTTTGCTGCATTTGTTTTCTTGCAAGGTCATATATGCCGGTATCTTAGTGGCTAGCGGAGGGCATGACATAACTGTCTGGCTGATTTTCTTATTTGTGGTGTGTTTTATGCTCTATATCTTACACCTGCATTATCTTCATTGAACAAACCCCAAATTTTCTTTGTCATTTGGTCATTTGTTTATTATATTTAACAGGTTGCAAACCTAAGTTATGCTGCTGCAGAAACCCATAGATGGTATAAGCAGAAGTTTGAAGACTACCCTCGCACTCGTTGTGCCATAATTCCATTCGTGTATTAGAGTTCTATTATATTATTAAAAAATTCTTCAAAATCCCCTTGTTTATTGCTTGAGTGATAGGAAAATTTAGTACTCCATTTTGGATGGACCAAGTCCAGCAAAATTTTGTGTGCATGGATGTGGTCAGGCCATGGCTTCCAAGTTATACATGTTGTGAATTGTGATGGCCATTAATGTAGAAGATTTTAGGTTAAAAGTTCGATCCACGTTTCTAGAGGAGGCTCTGAAATCTTTGGGCTAAATGGGCTCTTTGACCTTTGGGCTAATACGGTAATACTATATTGATATTACATTACAATATAATGCATCAAAATTCTGTTTTTTAAAAGCTTGAAGCAGCCAGAAATTTGTCCAGCTTTAAAGCGAAAGTAATCATTGCAAATCAAAATAATAAATTCTCTCACGTATTATTTCTTATCTAATTTTGTGTAACATTGAGACATGTTAGAAAATGCTTCAGCTAAATATATATATATATATGCAAAATGCAATCAAATAGTCATTTAACGATCTGCCCCCAAGTTGAAAAAGAGGTGAATGGAGAGAAGAGGACGAGAAGAAAAAAGTCCTCATTTTGCTCCTGGATTTAAATTGGAGTGGGGATTCATTGACATTGGGTTATTTTAATAATTTTGACAATGAATCTCTAAATAAATATAAAAAAAAGTTTATATATAGATGTGTTCTTCTATCTTTATATTGATGGTCATTCAAATTTTATGTAATTTCATTATCGTTTGTTAGTCTATCAAAGATCATTAAATTTTCATATAATTTACAACAGTTTTAATTTAGCGGTATTTGATGGACTATCAAATGATAATAAAATTGCATGAAATTTGAATGACCATCAATCTAAATGTAGAAGAACACATTTATAAAAAAAAATCACTTTTAAATTTTTTTTCTATTTATTTAGATGTCCATTGTTAACTGATCCCTTCTCTTTAAATTGAAGGGGTAAAGAGAGGTGAAAACCGAGAATAGATTAAAGGGGAAGATTCTATTTATTCCAAAGTTTATCCATATCCGAACTGAAAAAGTTAAAAATTACTCTCCCTTTTGTAAGTAAAGTGATATTAAAGCAGAGTAAAAAATTGAACCACTTGGTGTAATTTTAAAGCATTGATGTTCGGTAGAATGGTAAAGTGTAGTAGTTAGATGAGACAATGTAAAATTAGAAAATTCTAAATATGATATTAGAATAAAATTAATTCGAAAAGACCAGAATATCGTTATGTGGAGTGGATTATTAGAGTGCCAATAAAAAAATGATGTAAATGACATATGTGTTATGATTCCATTATGTTTGGGTTATTGAACGCCGTAGAATGTTTTGGGAAATTCTCATTTCTATTTACTTTTGCTTTCATCATTTACAAAATGTTGATTTTTTTTGTGTTTTTGCTTTCGAAACATGGATTGATACACAAACTTCCAATGATGAAATCATTTTGTTAAATATAATTGGGCTTTTGGAGCTGTCTAACTGCTGAACTTCAAATTTAATCGACCAATGGATCCTTAATCAAAGCTTTGACAAGAAGCAACGTTGCAAAGACCTTATTGTGTGTAATTTTGTATTCAATTGTTTAAAGTTATTATAGGTGTCAACAGAATAAGGCTTCAATGAAAGAGGATCTGCAACTTTGCTTTTAGTTGCAGCATTTATGGTATTGAGGATCTTTCTATCCGGTTGGACAGAAATATTGGATGGTTCTCAACACGTGTTGGGAGTATCGAAAAAAATAGAGGTGTTATTGAATTGCCGCTTTCTTTAGCCTATTATTTCTAGTAAGAAGTTTGGCAAGGTATAAATGAGCCATGTTGAGCTGAGCTCATTAATTTAGCAAGATAAAAAAAAATTGATATCGGCTTATTAATTTAATATAATCAGACAAAAATGATCGTGTGAAATTAACTCATTAAATTAATGAATGAGCCGAATTGACTTGTCAATAATTTATTTAATAAATAATAATATTTTATATAAATATTTTATATTAAAATTAAAATAATAATAATAATATATAATAACAAAGTTTATATATATATTTCATTCAATAATTTCATATATATTGAATTTCATATATACTGAATTTTTACTTATGCAATAAACTAAAAATATATAATAAAATAATAAATATTAATAGTTTAACAAATCTAATAAGTTTAGTGAGTCGAGTCAGGTTTGACTCAAGTTCAACTCATTAACTTAACGAACTTAACGAGCGAGTTAAATTCGAGTCGATCCCGAATGAACCACAAGCTGTGAGTATTTTTGGCTAACCTAATTAAGCAATGCATCATTGTATCAACATTTGATAATTATAATTGAGATTTCTACGTAGCTTCATCACTAAATGCATGGAGAGTAATTGAGTAAATGTATTAATTCCGCTTTAAACTCTTTATTCAATTCAAATTTGAGGCTGCTATCTAAGGGTTCAATTAGCAAATTAAAGAATAATTTTAGAAGAATGATAATTTTGAAAGGGTGATAAAATAATATCATTTTGAAATAGAAAGTTATCTCAACGTTGATGGACTTTGTTTAGTTTCCTTCAGAAAACTCATGAACAACGAGCGAAACAAAGAAGCAGCCGAGCGACCGAGCGAGCGAAACTTGACATCTGCTTGTTTATGTTGAAATAGGAAGAGTGGTTTCGGAAGTCTTACTAGAGACCGGAAGAGCCGGTATCTACCGGAGCCAAACACTAATTCCCATCTTGGGTCTTGGCTGTCTCCCTATCCTGCTTCCCTAGAGCATGTTGGAGTTGCGTTCTCTTCGATTCTTTCATTCCTGACTCTGTGCCCGTCTAATCTAGTGAGCCAGAAAGCTCAGCGGTCAGGTGCTTTTTCAATGGTCTTTTTCTTCTCTTCTTTCTGCAAGCTACAAATGGGCGACTGATGTAACAACATCACGAAGATACAGTGACTACATCATAATAAAGAATGAATTCTGAATTTATCATTCAGTTGGTTATATGTATGATTCAACTAAATGCCGACCTAATAGCATCAACGTTAACGTCCTCTATTACACTTTTTTAACTTTTAATATTTTTTTTATTTTTTATTTGAATTTTTTGAGAGTAAACGTAAGATTATTTTTGTCTATACAGAGGATAGGGTTTTCAAAAATATATTAAGAGTACGGTTTCTTCTCAAGTTTTTAAACATGTCATGGAATAGCCATAGATGCTATGTTTTTTGCAAAGATATGGAGGTGGAGTGGTATTCTTGACTATTTGGAAGAGCAAAAATATTATTTGGTAGTTGTTAATCAGAATAGTTAAAATATGAATAATTATGATACTAACAATGATGACGATGATAATAATAATAATATTAAAATAATAATAATAATAATAATAATAATAATAATAATAATAATATAATTATGATATAATAATAATAATAATAATAATAATAATAAAAAACAATAATCATAATAAATAATAATAATTATAATAATATAATTAAAATATAACTATAATCATATATAATAATAAATAATAATAAATATAATCATAATCATAATAATATAATATAATAATTAAAAAATAATCATAATATAATAATATAATAATAATAAATTATAATCATAATTATAATAATAATCATAATCATAATCATAACATCATGATAATAATAATAATAATAAATAATAATCATATAGTCATAATCATAATGATATAACCATAATCATAATATAATAAAAATAATAATCATAATATAATATAATAATATAAGCATAATATAAGCATAAGCATAATAACAATATAATCATAATAATAATATAATCATAATAATAATATAATAATACTAATAATATAATGATAATAATAATAATATTATTATTATTAATAATAATAAATCATAATCATAAAATAATAATATAATACAACATAATCAAATAATCATCGATATTCCGACCAGAGCTAATTCAGCATACCACCTATAGCTTGGTATACCGAATTAGCACTCTTCCGCACTCTTCTACTTAGTCTAAAATTCATTTGACAAATTAATTCGTCGGAATAAGAAGGGTTCATTTGGCACTCCATGCAATAGCAAAAAGCAGGAATAACATTGCTATTCTAACGAATTAATTTGCCAAATGAATTTTAGACTAATTAGAAGAGTGCGGAATAGTGCTAATTTGATTTGGTATACCGAATTAGTTCTCGTTACAATAACGATTATTGTTTGATTATGTCATATTATATTATTATATTATAATTATGATTATGATTAATTATTATTATATTATTATGATTATTATTTATTTATATTATTATATTATTATTATGCTTATGATTATATTATGATTGTGATTATGATTATAATTTATTATTATTATATTATGATTATCATTTATTATTATTATGATTATGATTTATTATAATTAAGATTATATTATTATGATTATTTATTATTATTACATTATTATGATTATGATTATATTTTTATTATTATATTATGATTATGATTATATTATTATGATGATGATGATTATGATTTATTATAATTAATATTATACTTTTATGATTATATTATTATGATTATTTATTGTTATTATATTATTATGATTATGATTATATTTTTTATTATTATATTATGATTATGATTATATTATTATTATTATTATTATTTATTATTATTATATTATTAATATAATTTTGATTATATTTTTTATTATTATATTATTATATTATGATTATGGTTATAATATTATGATTATGACTATGATTATTATTTTTTATTATTATTATCATGATTATGATTATTATTTTATTATTATTTTATTATTATTTTATTATTATTATAATCATCAATGTTAGTATCATAATTATTCATATTTTAACTATTTTAATTAACAACTGTCAAATGATATTTGCGCTCTTCTGAATAGTTAAGAATATAATTCTTCCAAAATAATACTATTTTATCACTCTTTCAAAGTTATTTCTTAATTTATCAAACGAACCTTAGTAAATTAATTCATCAAAATAACAATAATATTCTTTTTTTTGTTATTTTATAGAGTGACAAACAAACCCGAAGAAAAATTTGAAAATAGAAGGATGCATTACTGAATTTTTATCATTTTATAATTAAAAAGTATATATTGTACGACGCAGCGAAGCGCGTTCTTTTGCTAGTGCCGAGTGGATACCTAAAAAGCAACGCACCACAAAAAGAATATATAGATTTAGATTAATAAATAGCTCATAAAAAAATGATAAGCATCTAAATTGAAAGGTGGAAAAAATATTTAAAAATTAAAAAGATGAAAGTGTAAGAGCGTTTTACAAGGATCCGGCTTCTCTGGGGCACTCTATCGATGAAGTAATTATTCGAATTAATTTGAATCGTCGAATTTAGAAAACGATCAGGGATGGAGTGATTTAGATTTACGGAATAATATTTTGCAATAAGCAAAGTACCGCAAAGATGTGAATTTGCTCTGCAAATGTCAATGGACTCTGGCAAATGGCAAATGCAAATGATCTACTACTTTACCTGATTTACTACTTTACATCTTTAATTATGTATTGTGTAGCAGGTAACTACATGTTATGGCGAAAAGCAAATCAAATCCTGTTTGTGTCATATTTTTGTGCTTTTTCGAAGCGTATATATATCTTTACTAATAACAGGTGTAAAAAATCTGCACCATTTGTTACTGCTTTTCTACACCTTTTATTTGTTAATAACCGGTGTATATATACTCTATATACACCCTTTCTTTACTAATAACCGGTGTAAAAAATCTGCACCATTTGTTACTGCTTTTCTACACCTTTTATTTGTTAATAACCGGTGTATATATACTCTATATACACCCTTTCTTTACTAATAACCGGTGTAAAAAATCACTCAGTACTTTTTCTGCACCATTTGTTAATACCCGTCGTAGAAGACCAATAAATTTCAGCAGGGTATGGATGCTTGTACGTTGCTAGCCCTTTTTGCTAGCGCAAAATTAATTTACCAAATGACCCCAACAATAAGAGAATTAATTATATCAAAAGATCACCAATTAACATCACCAAATAACAGTAAGAAGATTAATAATTCATGACATACATTGGTATTTTCTAATTTACATAATCCATGATATACATTGGTATATTTTGATAAAAAGATTACATAATCAAATAACCTCAACAATAAATTCAAGCAAGCAAAGTCACTATGTGGTCAAGTTCATTTTGCGGATAGCTCTTCGGAGCTACGGGTTCAATAACTCCGCATAATTATGAGTAAAGTTAGATATATGACCGATTTGGTATGCAATTTGAGGAAGGGGCAATTTGTGTATCCAATTTTGTGACCGTATGAAAACACTATAAGAAATCATCATCCATGACATAGTTGTGCCGTAAAATATGAGTAATAATATACACTTGTACTACCATGAATATTTTCTAATATATGAATGAAAAGAATTTTCAACAGTTTCATTTGATGAACAAGTGAAGCATTAACCTTAAACTAAATTTCTAGTCAAACTCTGAAGCAGTTGAGGAGTTAACCTTAATTCAGACATTGGTCAAATTCACTCAAAATGGATTATTTCTACCAAATGGCTTCGTGCATGAACTACAATCTACTGGTAATTAATCAATACAAATTATAAAGCTCCGGACCAAAGGCAAATCAAAGCTGGACTATGGTTGTTCTTTTTATGAGGTGTTGTTATAAAGAAAAAAATAACTACCAAAGGCAAAGCAGATCGGTCGGCTTGAATGTAATGTGTTACTATGTCAAACATCGACCTCATAACATAATAACCGCATTTGACACCGTCCGGTTGTCGTGGACTCTAAAAATAGGAAATAAATCAATGGTAAAGAATAAAGCTAAGAATCAAATTATTGAAAAAATTACCAAACCCTAAATCCTAACATCACTCATTAATTTGTAACAAATAAGTTCAAGTTACTTACCTTCATTAACTCCCAAGTGAACTTGGTTGTGTTCTTATCATCTCTCCGGAGATGTCGTAAAGCACTGAAAGAAAAGTAAATGAAATATATATAATTTAGTAGTGCATACAATATCAATTATATGAAAATTACGAAAATAGCTCTATGTAAAGCTAATAGAAACATTAAACTACGAAAATAGCTCTATGTAAGTCTTACGAATCAAATGGGATTTGACTTCTTCAGCATCCTTCCACCTGATGAAGTTTTGACAGTCACAACAAGGACATAAAAGTTTCACTTCACCTCTTAGTCTCATATTTTCTGTGGCACATTTCATAAATTCTTCAACTCTTGACAAATATTCATCTGATGTCCGATCGATCTCATACATCCAAGTATTACGATCCATCTGTAGAAAATAAAATTGTTCACATGTCAGGGGTTTAGGGTCAAGACTCAAAGCAAGAGTTTTGGACCGGCCAACCATCCTAATCCACTCTTTGAATAATTTATCTCATTAGTGAACATATACTAGTTACAAACTGATGTTTGAGAAAAATCTGGCAGCATTTCCCTACAGCTTCCCGAATACGCCAATGCACATTTGCTTGTACGTACGTATTCGTGGAAACAATAGGAGAAATACTGAACCAAATTCTTCTCAAATATCAGATTGTAGCTAGCATATGTTCACTAATCCTAAATGAGATAAAGTATTCAAAGAGCAGTCCCAAATCGGGGACAATTCGAGATTAATCCCTATTGGATTAATCCCGAACGGATACCGACCTAAATTAATTTAAGTTCCGAAAAATGGTCCTATATGACAATACAATTGATATGCTAATGCTAATTAATTAGTAAATATACACCATATCATAAATTTTAAAATTTAAATAAATCAATAAAAAGATACAAAAATAACCTCAAAATAACCGGAGACAGAAGAGATGACTACGGAGTCGAGAAGATGCAAGCTCAAGTCTGGAGAGCAGAATTGATTCTAAGATCAAGATTAAGTAATTAATTCAATATTTTTAAATATTAATTATATAAAAACCGAAATAATAAAGGATAAAAATAAAAAATATACCAAATTTGATCAAAATCAAATTTTCTTTGCTTTCACGTGCTCTCCTTCTCTTTCTCCTTACATTTCTAATTTTTTCCTATTTTTTCCGAATTTTGTACTATTTGTTTGGGTGAATTAATTGAGTGTATCCTGAATAGATTAACTAGAGTTATTTTTAATTATACAAATGATTAGGTTTAAATTGAAGTAACCAAACTCGATCATGATCTAGGTAGAAAAAATAAACAGATTTAATAGGAGTGTTGGGAGTTTGTTTATGGAGAAAAATAGTTTTTTTTTGATAGATAATATAAAAGGTTATCTTTTTGCTAATGAAATATGTGAGTCTTAATATCACTTTTTTATATAGAAATAACGGTATATTGTAAAAAAAACATAATATTAATATACAAATCAATTAAGTAGGATTGTTATTGGGATTGTATATGAATATCTATTCATCAATAAGAAGTATATTTTTATACTTATATATTATAATAAAAAATCTTTTTTTGCTATTGGAGGTGATAATTTTGGGTATCACTGTTTTTTTATAGAAATATAAGTAAGTTGTAAGCATTAACAAATCAATTATGTAGGACGACTATTGCTTCGAGTTATTTGTTTAATCATAAAAATAGTATTAAATTTTAGTAATTTTCGTGTGCATGATATGCATTCGCTATAGAACACACTGTAACTCTTTAATTCAAAAATATAAATTGATTTTTACGATTGAAAATGTTGTGAAATTAATGCATCGTCACTATTATTTTTCTCATTTCTTTTTCTTTTTCTTTTTGAAGAAGAGCAGAGGTGAGAACAATAATAGTGAGCAATAGTTCGTTCTAATTGTTAGTCTTCACACCATAGATTCTTCTGCCAATTATTGTAACTGATATCATAATTTTTGCCAATGGAAAAAGGAAGGATATAGAGTCATTCAGTAAAAAAAAATGCATTGCTACTAAATTTTCATCCTTCCCTAAAATCTGAATCGGCGTCTTCTGACAGGCTGCAAAGTGCAGCGCAAAAATTGAGCCTTCGATGTTCCATCTGCATTAGGATTCGTACCTTCACCAATCTAAAACCCCCCAGAATTGCCTATACGTGTTAAGACACGCTGCAAGCCTAGAGGATATGCATCCCTAAAATCTGATATGGCTATACAGATAAGATATATTTAGATTTTTATTGTGTTTAATTCTAGAATTTCATAAATTGGGATTAATTTGCTGCATCAAGAACAACACGGCCAAATTTCAGCACAATTCCGACATGTCTTCCTGTATCTCCTGTCAGCTCCAATGGCGGAGCCACCTTTGTTATATTGAGTGCAAATGACTTCACTCAAATTTAAAAATTTACTTTATATATATATATATATAATCAATTAAGTAATTTTTAATTAATTCTTTCAAAACTAATACTATTGACACCAGTGAAATTATTCTCTCCCTCCGCCACTGGTCACCTATCAAACCTCAGATGTCACTAGTCTTAAAATTAAAAGCAAAAGAGATTCACTCAAAAAAAAAAAGCAAAAGAGAAGAGTTTAATAATTGAAAGCCACGAAATAAGAATGTATTTGGGGTAGCCATTTGCATAATTTCATGCACTGCTGGTGCTAAATTGCTAATGGAAGACATGATCCCTGTTTTCATCGGTTAGTGATATAATATTTTGCGTTACTTCAGATTTTTTGGTTTTCTACTTTTCTTTGGGGCTCGTTTGTCAGCATTATCCATTAAATTAATTATTTCATCATTATAGTATGATTTGTCCCTTCACGCATTTGTCCGGCCTGAACTGTAGTAGGTAGGTTGCCTCAAATTTAAAATAAAAAGAACTCTAGCTAGCTAGTACGTACGTAGGAGCTGAAGCTTATAAACAAAGAGAACTGCAAGTGTTTGTGTTTCCGTGTTTATCCAGTAGAGATCGCCCACAATGACATGAAATGAAATGCTAATTATTAGAAAAGAGTTACTTGGCACAAATAAATTCTTCGCCGAGTCTCCAAAGCAAAATATATGGAATGAATGGCAACTGGCAAGAGAAACGCCAAGTACATATTTGCGTTTAATGCTAGCAACTACCAAGTAGCAACAGCATTTTATCGAGTCTGGTGCAATTAATGTTTCATCTGATTTTGCAGTTTGCACTGGGGCCTTTGCACGGCATGCTTTGAACGAGTTTAGATCGTCTAAAGTGAGTGTAATGCGGTATAGGATGGTCAGAGCTCAAACTTCCTCAGTTCTCATCATAGTAATGTGATTCGTGAATTATTTATGAATAATTCGCGTTTAATTCGTTTTTAGCACCTCAGCGAATAAATCAACGTTTAATTCGTTTGTTCTCGGATATATCATCTAACACGCGAATAATTTACGATATGTATGTTGGATTGTCACTGTCAGGTTCACGGACGGGTTGCCTTGGGAACCCATCTCTTACTGACAAAGTGTTTGTCATGAGTCAAAGGCTAACTTTTGAATTTCAAATTTTAATAAAATAATATATCTCATCTGGATTATTTATAACATCTAACAATTTACAACTACGTGGTCATTTTATATTCATACAATTCAATAAATACTGTAATAGTGTAATAAATAATTGTATCTACCTATGTAATCATAGATAATTCAATAATTAATGAAAAATGTTAACATTACATAAATATTGTATATTATCTCTTTATTTTTTAAGTTTTAATATTTTAATATATTTTTTATTTATACTATATAAAACGAATTACTTCTTAATTATATCTGTATTATATTGAATCATGAATTTTTAATCTCAAAGAATATTTTCAAAATCATTAATTTATTACTATGGTTCTCACAAGGTGCGGCAGTATCAATATATACAGTACCGATCGGTTGGGGGTTTTTTAATCACCATATTCACTCGAAAAAAATATTTTACTTACGCTTTATTTTTACAATAATATTAATTAATAATTATAATTTAATTGTATAGTTAAATATAGAATAAATATTATTATATGCTACAAACACACGTAGAGAGAAAAAGTCACGCCATGATGTTATCCGTAGCACGGATAATTTATGTACTATGGATCATTTCATCATTTTCAGAGTTTAAATGATCGATCCGATTAGTAAAAGTATTTTTCATATGAAAAATCTAGTTGGAGATCAAAATTTATATTTTTTAATTTTTTTTATAATTTTATAAGATGACTAAAAATCACTCATTTTGAATGGCTCATAATAATTACATGGATCATCTGTGCTACGTCTAGCACCGTAGTGTGTGTGTGTATAGTCCGGTTATAATGCTTCAATAATCATTTCGATCCGAAACGTTTACAACTCAAATTTTAAAATTTTTTGTCCAAAATTTAGGGATATAAACGAAGCGGATTATCTGAAAAATTTATCATCCATATTCAAATATTAATTCTTATCTGATTTCTATCCATAAAAAATGATGCGGATACGGATATGAAATTGGTTTTAGATTCTATTATACATATCCAAAATATAGCATATATTATAAATTTTTATTTACTAAATAGTATTATTTGTCAAAAAATTTATTTATATACAATATTTTTATTATTATTATAAATATTAATAAATATATACATCGCAAATACTATTAATATAAGTACTTATTTTTATTATATATGCATAGCTATTTGTAATATACATTAATATTGAATATCCATCACAAAATCCATATATGTTGAATAACCGCTTCGTATCAGTATTCGTTTAAGACAGATTTTTTTTCTTTTAAATTTGGCATATGTTTAATATCCATAACTATATTTGCATCCATCAAATAATAAGTAGATAGAAATATGGTTTCGGAACTATTTGTTCTGTCTACAGCTCTACCAAAATTTCAATTTAAATAGCTTATTTTTTTCATATCATAATCTTATAAATTATTATTTTTTTATCATATTTGGAGTTATTTTACTGTGCTTAATAATTTTTGAAAGATGACAACACTTGACATATAAAAAATTATATTTTTTATATACAGAATATGATATAATGAATCTTTTAAACTATTTAAATTGGTTGGGTTAATTTATTTATGTTGTAAATTTTTTTTTCAGATCGTCTGATAGATTCTTCGATGTTGGATTGAAGGTCATTTGATCTCGGGTCGGGTTGGGTCGGGTTTGGGTCGGGTCGAGTCGGGTCGGTTTGACCTTTAGAAGAAACTTTCTTAAAAAATTAGATCGTTGATAGATTTTGATTGGTTGAAGGCTATTTGATCTCGGGACGGGTCGGGCAGTTTGACTTTCTTAAAAAATCGGGTCGGGTTCGGGTCGGGTTTCTCGGGTCGGGTCGGATTCTGCCACCTCTAATGAAAACCACATCCTAATACAACAATACAGTAACCAACTAGGTAAATCAATGTATATGATCTTTAGGTCAAGATTGGTTGGGAAATTTGAGAACATGAAGCTTGCTTAAATATAAAATTATAATAGAAAGAAATATGATTTAAAAGTTTATATGCTAAAAATTGAATAATTTGTTGAAATATTTTCATTTTTGTTTCAACTCAGAGTATACTTCATTAATTGGTATCAACAAGATAGGAGAATAATATGAGCTTGAGCTTAAAAACACATTTGACTTCCTGATAATTTATAAACTGTTGATGTGTAATCTGCTTGAGACCAAACATTCGCATTATAAATTTTTATATTTGATTTTGGTTCGTATTAGATAACACCTTGCAGATTGTTGAAAAATAAATATTTCGTTGCTTTAGATTCATATTGGTTGTTTTTATTTTGTACTTTGAATCTTTCAAAGTTAGGTGGGGATCCCCTAACAATTATTTATTTTGACAATATTGACAATCAACTTCACATATATAAAATAATTTAAAAATAAAATTTTATAAACACATTTCTAAATTTATAGATTGATAGTGTTTAAGGTTTACCAAATTTGAGTGTCGTTTATCATTAAAGACCATTAAATTTAAATTATTAGAATTATCATATAATTTTGATGTCTTTTGATGAAATATCAAATGACACTTAAATTGCACTAAATTTAAAATACAGTCAATCAATACTATAACGATTGTAAAGTTCTTTCTATTTTTATTATTTTTATAAATTTACGTGAAGTTTGGCAGTTAAAATTTCCAAAATAAATAGTTGTCGGGATCACCACCCATCTTTTAATACGATTTTTTGATGTTACAAATATTGTTCAATCAAAACCAAGATCTTTTGAATGTACACATCAAAAAGAATAAGTATTTTTCTTCTTGCGAAAACCAAAAAAAAAAATAATTCATGAAAAATTTTTTTGTAAACCCAGATAAACAAAAAGGAAATATTTTGGCACAGTGATAGCAACAATTTGTGAAGTCCAACCATTACTATGCTGTCTAGCGCTAAAGAGTAACTGTTTCAACAACCTTTTGGTTATTGCATACTAGAGCATTTTATTGCAATTTTTTTTTTTAAAAAAAAACAGAAATATAAAAAAAAATACATATAATAGCATGAGTGAACCGGTTTTTCCATGCACTAATATGATACAGAATTCTTTTCTGGACAAGATATGGTGGTTCGAAAAAAAATTCCGAACCAGCCTCTTTTTTTTTTTTTTTTTTTTTGCTGCTGCTGGTCTGTAATTATTACGGATCAGTTTTTTACTGGTCTGTAATCTTTTTTTTTGTTCATATTTGTTACGCAGATAATTACTATTAAAATATTTATTTTTTATGTTATCACACTAATTTTATTTATAAATAAATTAAATAATTATGACATTATCACACTAAACAAAGAAAATAAATTATCATTGAGAATTAAACATGAAAAGTTCGTACAAAAATGTACTTGCTGTATTTACTTTTCATGTTTAATTATCAATGGTAATTTATTTATTTTGTTTAGTGTGATAATATGATAATTATTTAATTTACTATAAATAAAATTAATGTGATAACATAAAATATGTTTTAATGATAATTTCTACGTAAAATATATAAACTGAAATAGAACTGAAAAAAACAGATTACTGACCAGCAAAAAAAAAACGTGGTCCGTCTTTTCCGGACCATTCTAGTGCAAGAAAAAATGGTACACTCATGCTATTATGTGCAACTTTTTTTTTTTTCTATTTTTAAATTTTTAATTTTTTTTAATTTTATTGGATTTGCTCTATATATATGAATAATCATATTTAAATCTAATTTTTTATATAAAATAAATAATTTGAACATAAATATATATTTATATAAAGACTGGTATTATTTTAGTATCTAAATTGTATCTTAGATACATCACATCATCTCTTTAAATGAAGAAAGAGAAAAATGATAGTGAATTATTTGATTAATATAAATGAAGAGAAAAATTAAATCAATTATGAAAAAATATAGATGATATAGTATACTAAAAAATTGAAAAATTAATCTCTTGCTACAATAGAATTACAGAAACGTTTATTTAAATAAAAATGAGTCGTGTCAAGCAGGTGCGGGGCATATTGTTTAGAAAGCTGAATTATTTATTGGGAAGGGATTACTTGCAAATGAGTTATTTTGAAAATTTTGACAATGGATCTCTAAATAAATATGAAAAAATCTTAAAATAAAAAAACCCTTATAAATACGTTCTTCTACATATAGATTGATGGTGATTCAAATTTCATATAATTTTATTATTTTTCTCTAGTCCATCAAAAACCATCAAAATATTTTTAATGAATTATTATATAACAATTTTAATTTAACGGTATTTGATGAATTAGCAAACGATACTGAAATTGTATGAAATTTAAATCACCATTAATCTATAAGTAGAAGAAGAAAATATTTATAGGATTTTTTCTACTTTTATAATTTTTCGTATTTATTTAAAAATTTATTATTAAAATTGTCAAGATAACCATTGTGAAGTGATTCCTTCCCTTATTTATTACATGTTCGATTCAATTTTTTTCTTAAAAAAAAAAAGCTAACAAACCTTCCCAATGTACGTACAAGCTATATCCAAATACAAACCAAGTGCAAGCGAATTAAAAAAGAAAAGAAAAAAACAACAAACCAACCAACACCAAGCAAATAGAGTGGCAGAAGCTACATTTTGCGACGGGAGTAATAACTCCACGCATTCCTTTGTCATTCTAAAATTTATTGCGCTAGGCATTTAAGGAGAAGTGTTTTTTTTTTTTTTTGCCTACATCATTATTACTTTGTTCTGAACCCTTTTGTTTGGCCAAACCTGACTTAACTATTTACATCACGATAATGGAACGATGCATTATAATTCATAATGGCTTTTGCAGTTGCCTGACAATTTAGTTCTGAAGAAAGATCCTTACTATCGGGTCCGCCATGTCGACGTAGGAGGTGGGGGAGGTTCAAAGCCCTTTGAACTAAAAATTTGGGTTAAAGTTTTGAGAGCCGTTGATTTTGCATCGAGATTCGTACTTTTAATAAAATCTAAATTCAAAATTCATACTTTCAATAGTTATTACAAATCTCGATGCAAAATCAACGGTTCTTAAAGGTTTTGAACTCAATTTTTGATTCAAAGGACTTTGAATTTTCCCTGCGTCCATCGACGTATTACAAGAAAAATATGTATGACGTATTACAAGAAAAAAAATGTGTGTCAATGTGTATAGTTTTGCTAATGTACTAATGGTAATGAGTTAAATTGTAATTCACCATTTTTGTAATATTCTACTATAATTTGGATTTTACCAAGATTAGCCTAAAATAATGATAAATAAAAACGTTTGTGTACTAAATTTATTGGTAACTTGTAATATAAATTTATTGTCTCCAAATGTCATCTGGTAGTTCGTTGTTATCTTGTAAGGTATACTTTCACATATATCCCAATCTTTTTATGCTAATTGATGCTTTGAGTAGTGCATCGAATGAGAAATTTCTTTATCTCGTTTGAGAAATTTTTTCTGGGATTGTTCCTCGAGTCAATTAGTATTTCCCTACACATGTTACATTTAAAATATGCGCATCCCTTTAATATTTTTTTAGAAAATTAAATATATTAAGGAAATAAAGTATGATAAATTTGAAACAATGATTGAAGTTGAAGGTTTCATCACTATGTATGTAGCGCGCATTGTCGAAGTTTTCACTTATTATCCAATGAAGTGAAGAAATATGCCGTAGATTTAATATGACTTATGATAAATGATTTATCTGCTTTCAAATTGACTTAAAAATGACTCTTCATTTCCACTCTGAAACTATGCATAGTTAGTAAATTAAGACCGGCGATATTATCGTCGCATGCAGCTTTTTCTTCCTGGGGTCGCGACTTGATATGTTACTTCTCTGTTCTCTGGCAGAAAAAGGACACAATGATTGGCGCAATGTCTCCTCTCAGTCCTCTGCTCTGTTGCATTACTGCATTACTGCATTTAGTACGCTAAGATTCATTAGCGGGTCATTACATTAACACGGAAAATAAGAGCCACTTGTTACCCACGTGCTCAGATTCAGATCAATGCTTAGTTGCTTACACAACGACAACAGCAGGGTCTAAGATAAAAGAACACAGTAACGTACCATTAAACGGCTAGTACTGGTAGAGCTCACTAGGTTTGCTGTTTCCCAGCCGGAATCTTCTCAGTTTTTGCCTCTTCTAATCTAATAACAATAGGGGAGGATCACTTCACAATGGTTATCTTCACAATCTTAATAATGAATTTTTAAATAAATATAAAAAATAAAAATAATGTAAAAAAACTTTATAAATATGTTTTTCTATTTATAGATTGATGGTGATTCAAATTTCATGCAATTTCATTATTGTTTCATAATCCATCAAAGATTGTTAAATTAAAATTGTTACATAGTGCATAACATTTTAATGGTCTTTAATGGACTAGCAAATAATAATGAAATTGTATGAAATTTTAATCACCATCAATTTATAAGTAGAAGAATATATCTATGAGATTTTTTTATTTTTAAGATTTTTTTCATATTTATTTGGAGATTGGTTGTGAAGATTGTCAAGATAACCCATTTTCAAGGGATCCCTTCCCATAAATATAACATTGACCTCTCCGCCTGCTTTGACCAAATTAAGTCTACTTTTAGGGGTAGGATTAGATTAGTGCTATTGGGGAAATGAAGGAATTACATTGCCAACGATGAATTAAGTATCATTACAGCAGCTGGTAGGCAAATTAAGGGGTACAATGTACAGTACATATCAGGGCGGAGCCGTTTCAATTATTTTATTGCATATATTCTATTTGCATAGTACATTCATTTAATATTTTTAAAATTTTCCGGTAAAGTATTTAAATTCTAATTTTTCTAAAAATTTAAATAGAGCGTGTTTTAAATTTGGTACCAAATTGAAAACACATTAAAAATGTATTGATATTTTAAATTTTTTGATGAAATACTACATATTTGTAAAATTTATCTAGTGGAAAATATATCTATATTTTTTACAGACATAACAACACATTATACATATGAACATGGTCATAAAACAAAAATAGTTGCGGTGCACATCTTTACGCTATATTTCAATGATTCCAAATGAATGAATCACTGAAATAATAAAGTAAAGATGTGCACTGCAACTATTTTTGTTTTATGAATATGTGTTGGCATGTCTCTTCAGCCTGCACTTGTGCAACCAAAGGAAGAGCCTGCCCCGTAAAAGAGAGAAATGGATGAAATGGCAGAGCCTGCCCCATAATCACAGCCGTAGCAATTTGATCACATGGTCCTTTCTGAAATAAAAAAAACAAAAAAACAAAAATAATCACTAATATTTGGAGGCGCGGGGACACTTTTTATGCACGAGGCCATTGCACGGCATGGCCCGCATCAAAAAATTCATAATCCATCCAGTAATAAAGTAATATCAGGTCAAGCCCCACTGCCCCAGCAAATCCAACCGATTAACATTGGGGCCCGATTCAAAAGTTACTTAACGTTAACATAACCAGCGAATTATTACCCCATTAGTTGCTCTTTAATGCATCCTTCCCTTCCCATTTGTTATTTCAAAAACTAGCCTCGAACTCGAAGACATCAGAGGAGGGAAAACCCAAGTTAGCCAGCACTCCCGTCCAAAAACTCTCTCCCCTCAAGATTCCTCTCTCCTCAGCTCTCTCTTCTCTCTTCTCTCTTCTCTAACTCACCACTTCACTAAAAATGCCTCACCTCCTCTCTCCATGAGCTTGCCAATAGGTAGCTCTCTAATTCTTTCCCACGTTTGCAATTTCTGAACTAAGCAGTTCATTCTTCAAGCTATAGCATGATTCCTTTACAGTTGTGTCTCCATTTTCTCCTCCTCTTCCCCTACTTTTTATACGCCGCCACTCCGCCGGGTAACCAGACGCGTGGTGTTCAGTCAGAAATCGACGCTCTGACAGCTTTCAGACAGGCACTACACGACCCGGCGGCGGCGCTGTCGACGTGGGACCCATCTGATGCCTTCGCTCCTTGTTCCTGGCGCGGGGTCGCCTGCTCCGGTGGCCGCGTCATGCAGCTCCTCCTCCCCCGGCTCCGCCTCTCAGGTCCCATTTCTGAGCGTATCTCCGACCTCTCCTACCTTCAAAAGATAAGTCTCCGATCTAACTCCTTCTCTGGACCCCTTCCAGCCACCCTGTCTCGCCTCCCTCGCCTGAGATCCATTTTTCTCCAGTTCAACTCCCTTTCCGGTCCTATTCCCTCCTCTCTTCTCTCAAACATCTCCACACTTCAAATTTTTGACGCCTCCAGTAACATGCTTACAGGACCCGTCCCTTCTTCCCTGCCCCCATCCCTCCGGTACCTCGACCTTTCCTCCAACACCTTCAGTGGACAAATTCCATCCAACCTTCCCAGTTCTTCTCCCGGCCTCCAGTTTATAAACCTCTCCTTTAACCGGCTCCGTGGCACCATTCCACCATCTCTAGGACTCCTCAAGGACCTCCATTACCTCTGGTTGGATTGGAACCTTTTAGAAGGAACCATACCAGCTGCCATTGCCAACTGCACAGCCCTTTTCCATCTCAGCCTACAAAGAAATAAGCTGAGAGGCATTCTCCCGGGTGCAATTCCCTCCATTGCTTCTCTACAAGTTCTCACTCTCAGCCATAACCAATTCTCAGGTTCTATACCAGACACCATATTTCGGACTGGAACAAACTCTTCTCTACGTATTGTACAGCTTGCCTACAATGCATTCACTAAGTTGCCCGTGGTTGTTTCGGTTAGTTCAACTCTTCAGGTTCTTGATTTCCAGGAAAATAAACTCTCAGGACCCTTCCCTACATGGTTAACAACTGGCTCAGGGCTCACTATCCTTGATATATCTGGAAACAACTTCTCGGGTACCATTTCACCACAAGTGGGTCAGTTAATTGCACTAGAAGAGCTCCGGCTGGGGAAAAATTCCTTCTCTGGTTCAATCCCAGCTGAAGTTGCAAGATGTGGTGCTCTCCAAACTCTTGATATTGAACAGAATCAACTCTCCGGTGAGATACCATTGTCTATAGGGAGTCTAAAATCGCTCAAAAGTATTTATCTAAGGGAGAATGAGTTGTCAGGGGGCATTCCAACTAGTCTGAGCAATCTCTCCAAGCTGGAGACCATGTCTCTTGGCCAGAACCGTCTCACTGGTTTTCTCCCTGACAATTTGTTCCAGCTTTTGAACCTGAAATTTTTAGATGTCAGTGGTAACAAACTGAATGGTAGCATACCCTCTAGCATTGGAAACCTTTCAGCTTTACAATCTTTGAATTTGAGCAGTAACAGCTTCTCTGGCCAAATTCCAGCATCAATTGGTTCTCTAATAAACTTGCGGTCCCTGGACCTCTCTAACCAGAAACACCTATCTGGAAACCTTCCAACAGAGATTTTCAGCTTGCCAAACCTTCAGTATGTGTCACTTTCTGGTAACTCATTTTCGGGTGATTTGCCAGAGGGATTCAGTAGCGTATGGAGCTTGCGGGAGCTCAATCTAACAGCCAATTCCTTCTCAGGCTCTGTTCCAGTGACTTATGGCTACCTTGAGTTTCTTTCAGTTCTCTCTCTTTCACACAACCATATTACTGGTGAAATCCCACCTGAGCTGGCCAATTGCTCCAACCTCACTGTACTTGAATTAAGAGAAAATAAATTATCAGGCTCCATCCCACCGGATCTCTCTCGCCTTGCCAATTTAGAGGTGCTTGACCTGGGTAAAAATACCCTTTCAGGTGAAATACCAACAGAAATAGCCAATTGCTCATCACTTGTTGTGCTTAAACTTGATAGCAACCGTATAGCTGGAGAAATACCATCATCCCTCTCTAATTTGTCCAAATTGCAAACCCTCAACCTTGCCTCAAACAATCTGACAGGTTCCATTCCATTTGCTCTGGCTCAAATTCCAGGCTTAAGCTATTTTAATGTGTCAAACAATGAACTTACTGGCGAAATTCCATCAACAGTCGCGTCCCGGTTCGGGGCTCCATCAGCTTTTATGGGAAATCCAAACCTCTGTGGCTCACCACTTGAGACTGAGTGTGCTGACACTAAGAAGCGGCATAAAAGAAAGAAAATAGAGCGCTTAGTTCTTTTCATTGGTGTCGCTGCAGCGGCATTACTCCTCATACTTTCCCTCTGCTGCTGCTGTGTGTTTACTCTAGTGAGATGGAGGCGGCGGTTTGTGGACAACCGCAATGGGGTGAAAAAGCGGCGGAGCCCAGGAAGGGGCAGTGGGTCCAGCACTGGAACAGAAGCTGGTGCGTTGCCACCTAAGCTGATTATGTTTAACAACCGCATAACTTATGCTGATACATTAGAGGCGACGCGGCAGTTTGATGAGGAAAATGTACTGAGCCGGGGTCGGCATGGGCTGGTTTTCAAGGCATGCTATTCTGATGGAACTGTTCTATCCATTCTAAGGCTCCCTTCCACCTCGGCTGATGGTGCTGTCGTGATTGAAGAGGGGGCATTTAGAAAAGAGGCTGAATCTCTTGGGAAAGTGAAGCACCGCAACCTGACTGTGCTTCGGGGATACTATGCGGGACCCCCTCCAGATGTTAGATTGCTGGTCTATGACTATATGCCAAATGGCAACCTTGCTACCCTGCTCCAGGAAGCATCTCACCAGGATGGCCATATCCTCAACTGGCCAATGCGCCACCTGATTGCTCTTGGTGTGGCTCGTGGGCTTGCCTTTTTGCATCAATCTGGGGTAATTCATGGGGATGTCAAACCTCAAAATATCCTGTTTGATGCAGATTTTGAGCCTCACTTGTCAGACTTTGGCCTCGAGCCGATTGTAGTTACTGCTGGGGCTGCAGCAGCAGCAGCAGCATCCACATCATCAACACCGGTGGGGTCATTGGGATATGTAGCTCCAGATGCCGCAGCAGCAGGACAAGCCACTAAGGAAGGTGATGTGTATAGTTTTGGAATTGTGCTATTGGAGCTATTAACAGGTCGGCGACCTGGTATGTTTGAAGGTGAAGAGGAGGATATAGTCAAGTGGGTGAAGCGGCAGTTGCAGAGAGGGCAAATTTCTGAACTATTGGAGCCGGGTTTGCTCGAGCTGGACCCAGAGTCTGCAGAGTGGGAGGAATTCCTGCTTGGTGTGAAAGTGGGTTTGTTGTGCACGGCAACTGATCCACTTGATCGGCCGGCTATGACAGATGTTGTGTTCATGCTGGAAGGTTGCCGCGTGGGGCCGGATATACCTTCATCTGCTGACCCCACCTCCCAGCATTCACCCGCTTGAAAATAATGTTCGTATGTTCAGAAGGCTGACTTGTGACTATTGTTATTAGTTTCACCGCAGAAAATTCTTTCAGATGGAAAACCAGATTGTACTAATTTTCAATTTTCCAAATTATCGGTTATTTTTTCCTTAATTGTCTGTTCTTTCTGTGAGATCGATTATTGGTATGGCGGGAAAAAAAATGAAAGAATGAAACATTTACACAGTTAAACTCCTATAATGCTTCAAAAAGAAACGCACAATTACTCGGAGGAGGCGCAGGCCCATCTGCTGAAAAACAGGGACATAGTGCATGGTCAAACTGACTACTTTGGGACCCACTAAAGTCGATATTTTCCCGCTAAAAGTAGCCGTTGGAAAGAATCAAGGTGTGCTGTCTTTTTACCCGGGTTACCGGGTTACCGGGTAAACCGGATGGGTGGGTTTGTGTGAGTTTACTCTGCAACGATAAAGAAGGCTTTAAATTTCTTTTTTGGCATGTGGAGGAGGTCAGGAAGTGGTCCTGGCAATGCCAGTCTTGCCACTCATTTCTCCATAAGCTTGTCTCCGTTGGATGATCCCATCTCAACGACTACAGATCTTGTTGTATTGTACTATTATGTGGGGCTCTTGGGGGAATGGATAATGGAAGAAGGGACTTTTGAATTACATTTATTTATTTATTTTCGTATTCTAATTCTGTATTCGATTGGAAAAGGGGGAAGCATGCAATGATTTTAAATGAAGTGAAAGTTGGACCATGTCGTCTTGTTTGATTGCTCCTGTATCATTAAGCTTTCCATTTCCCATGCTTTTAGATTTGTGTTTTTGTATGTCCTGTACATATGATTTGTTTGCTTTTGATTTGCCAATAAAACTAGAAGCAAGAGTACTTAGGTGACCGTTTTGATCAACGCCGAAGTATGCTGCTCTTGTCACATGCGTAAAAAACGTTTGGGAACCAAGGTTTCTTTTTTGTCAGGTTATGATCTCGTTGTCTGATTTGGATTTGACAACATAACATGGCTTCAAGATAAAAATAACCCAATACCAACTGTACGGCTACTTAATAAACTTCAGTCGAATGTCCTTTTTCTGAAAAGAGGTGGTAATGCAATTGCAAGTAACTGCCAGAAAAAAGTGAAAATTTGGACAAATAACTGATACATGATGTTAGTTTATATATTTAATAAAAAAAGTACCCAAATTGTTTATTCTTTCTTTTGCAGATATCTGTACAAACCTTTTTTTTATGCACTTGCAAATATCATGTCTGATTATAGGTGAAAAGTTAATATATAATACAACACATGGTATTAACCTACAAAATTCGAGTGATTTGCAACAGATATACTGCCTGATAAATGTCATCTAATGCAAAAAGGGACAACTTTTTTTAGAGATGGGATGGTAAGTTATGCTTTCCTAGGCAACCTGGATTGAGAGAAAACTATTTGCTGCCTGCATGTGGATTGACTAAATTTCTCCTCTTCTCTACTCTTTTTTTTTTTTTTCTAACAGCGGGTTTCACTTGATTCTGATTTTTAGTGGGACCCGCTGTCAGAGAGAGAAGAGTAGGGAAGAGGGGAATTTGAAGAGCAGCGGATGGGAACCCCATGCATGTATTCCCTAACTATATTCCTTCTGGCCTTTTAGCAATTTTGCTCATAATATTATTGGTTTAATGATACACCGGGCAGGAAAACTCAAAGATAAGGAATGGATAAGTTGCTCAGCATGTGTCGTCATGCCTGCAAAAATTGCCATGTCACACTGGATGCTCTGAAGTGCTGCTGGCTTAAAAGAAATTACCTGGGGCATTTTGGTCATATAGGAAACTGCTTAAATTTCATCTGGAGGTTGATGCTTTTGCACGTACTGGAAATATTCAATATAAAAAAAGAGCCTGGATTTTGGTTTAAGGTTCTGTAGGGGGTCTCTTAATAATATCAGATAATTAAAGGGAGAATACCACGTCTAAGTTGCATCTGAGCCGGTACATGCCGAGTTAGTACTGAAATCTGGAATGTTTACAAGCCGGATTCATAGTTGTGGGTTTCTTTATTCTTGTTTTGGCAATATTTTATATTTTGGATTTGATTGAGGAGATGGCATTAGGTACTGATTATTTGTCAAAGTGATGCTGGTGTGTTTGTTGTTCAAATGAATACAAACAATGACAACAACAAAGTCTTTAATCCCAAATAAATTGGGATTGACTAGAAACATAGAGATCTTAGATGTAAAAAATTAAAAAAATCAATGATAATAGTATTTGGCAATGATATTGATAATAATGATGATGAGAATAATGAAAATGGTAAAGAATGATAATGATGATGATAATAACAATAATGATAATGAATACAAACCAGATAGTTTATTCAAGTGATACTATTTTTTTGTTAAGAAAAAAAATCTTTGTCCAAGGGAGATGTGACATGGTCCATGCCGTTGTTGTACCAGAAGAAGAATCATTTTACTACTATTATCTGATTTGCCATTTTTCTAAGTTGAACATGCGTCTTGTTTGTAAGGATAAATGATATCCTCTTGCTGACAATTTTTTTAGTATTATCTTAATATATGGACAAAATGTAGACATGAATACTGTGATGTCCGAATTCCAGCTTGTCACCTGCTTCTACAATTTGCTCCAACTTGTTTTATTCTGAAAAGAGTATAGACAAATAATTCTCTGGTAAAACCGCATGCTGCAAAAAGTTATTTACTTTTCTACATGCGCATACCATTCATGGTGACCTTGCATTAAAAATGTTATTTTTTTTCACTAGATCTACTGTATGCAATTACAAATGAATAAATGACTTGTGTACTTGGAGTTAGCAAGGGGTACCAGAGATTCTATAGGTTAATTACTTGTTAAGGTCCAGCATTAAATATTACACTTCTCAGTCCTAATTTAATGAAGATGCAATGAAGCTGGTTTGTTTTCTGTTTGGGGTCCGGTTATGTATACTGTTCGGTTTGAATCATGAGACATAATACAGCTTTTCTCTTGAAATTGTGTTCTCTTCTCATCACTTGCTTTTTATGAGAAAATTGATGATGTATTTTCTTTGCTTAATGCATACAAATCAGTTATAATAATATCTTTTTGACATTGAAGCTTTCGTTAGTTTTAGCATTTAATACTTTTTATATGTCTCTTGGACTAATTGAATTGCGCCTCTTCTTTAAGGGAGTGTTTGGCACTCAATGGAATAGCAAAAAATTTGAATAGAATAGTTATTCCGACGAATTAATTTGAAACGAATTTTAGACTAAGTAGAAGAGTGGAATAGTGCTAATCCGGTATACCAACTTATAGGTGGAATACCGGATTAGCTCTCGTCGGAATAGCGATTATTGTTTGATTATATTATATTATATTATTATATTATGATTATGATTTAGTATTATTATATTATTATATTATATTTATGATTATAATTTATTATTATATTAATATTATGATTATTTATTATTATTATTATTATTAAATTATTATTATCATTATTGTTATTATATTATCGTTACCATTAGTATTATTATATTATTTATTATTATTATAAATATAATTTTAATATTATATTATTATATTATGAATATAAATATAATTATTTTTTATTATATTATTATGATCAAGATTATTTATTATTATATTATTATATTATGATGATTATGATTGTGATTATTAATACTTATTATTATTTTATTATGTTGTATTATATTATTATATGTTGATTATAGTGATGATTAATTTATTATTATATTATTATAATTATAATTATTTTTAATTATTTTTATGATTATGATTATATTTTTATTATTATATTATTATGATTATGATTATGAATATGGTTATATTATTATGATTATGACTATAATTATTATTATCATGATTATGATTATGATTATTATATTATTATTATATTATTAAAATTACTTATTATTATTATATTATTATAATTATGATTGTAATTATATTTTTTTATTATTATATTACTATATTATGATTATGTTTATATTTTTATTATATTACTATTATAATATTATTATTTATTATGATTATTTTTTATTACTTTATTATTATTTTATTATGTTGTATTATATTATTATATGTTGATTATATTATGATTAATTTATTATTATATTATTATAATTATAATTATTTTTAATTATTTTTATGATTATGATTATATTTTTATTATTATATTATTATGATTATGATTATGATGATGGTTATATTATTATGATTATGACTATAATTATTATTATCATGATTATGATTATGATTATATTATTAAAATTATGATTATTTATTATTATTATATTATTATAATTATGATTATAATTATATTTTTTATTATTATATTACTATATTATGATTATGTTTATATTTTTATTATATTACTATTATAATATTATTATTTATTATGATTATTTATTATTATTATTATTATCTTACTATTATTATGATTATTATTTTACTATTATTATTCTTATCATCATCATTATTAGTATCATAATTATTCATATTTTAACTATTCTGAGTAACAACTACCAAACGATATTTTCGCTCTTCCGAATAGTCAAGAATACCACTATTCTACCACTCTTCCAAAAAAATACTATTCTATCACTCTTCCAAAATTATCACTATTCCAAAGTTATTCCTTAATTTGCCAAACGAACCCTCGTCGGAATAGCGATTATTGTTTGATTATATGATATTATATTATTATATTATGATTATGATTAAGATTTAGTATTATTATATTATTATATTATATTTATGATTATAATTTATTATTATATTAATATTATGATTAGTATTTATTATTATTATTATTAAATTATTATTATCATTATTGTTATTATATTATCATTACCATTAGTATTATTATATTATTTATTATTATTATAAATATAATTTTAATATTATATTATGATATTATGAATATAAATATAATTATTTTATTATTATATTATTATGATCAAGATTATTTATTATTATATTATTATATTATGATGATTATGATTATGATTAATATTACTTATTATTATTATTTTATTATGTTGTATTATATTATTATATATTGATTATAGTGATGATCAATTTATTATTATATTATTATAATTATAATTATTTTTAATTATTTTTATGATTATGATTATATTTTTATTATTATATTATTATGATTATGATTATGGTTATATTATTATGATTATGACTGTAATTATTATTATCATGATTATGATTATGATTATTATATTATGATTACTTATTATTATTATTATTATTATTATATTATATTATTATAATTATGATTGTAATTATAATTTATCATTATTATATTACTAATTATGTTTATATTTTTATTATATTACTATTATAATATTATTATTTATTATGATTACTTTTTATTACTTTATTATTATTATCTTACTATTATGATTATTATTTTACTATTATTATTATTATTATCATTATCATCATCATTATTAGTATCATAATTATTCATATTTTAACTATTCTGAGTAACAACTGCCAAACGATATTTTCGCTCTTCCGAATAGTCAAGAATACCACTCTTCCAAAAAAAATATTATTCTATCACTCTTTCAAAATTACCACTCTTCCAAAACTATTCCTTGATTTGCCAAACGGAGTTGAGATCCATCATAATCTGTGCTAATTTTGTGGTTTTAGTCATAATATTTTTTTAGTGACAGAGAAATGAACAAAATGCGAGGCCGAATGAAGTTGAATCAGGGTTAGATTTGCAGTTAAAAATGTAGGCAGATTTGGAGGTTCTACTTTTTTCATTATGCATGTAATCATTTTAAAAAAAAAAATTATGCCTACAGAGTACAAACTTCAAATTAAAATGAAAACAATTCGAAGAACTTTTTATGACAAATCTCTAAAATATCTGTATACGTATTAAATTTAGTATTGGATTTAGATTTATGAATCATAGAAAGGGTGATTTAAAATATATTTCAATTATTGAGAACACATAAATGAAAATTTTCTAACAGAAGCACCAAACTTTTGGGAGCTCATCTGATTAGAATGTATTATCATTTATTAATTTTAGATGGAAAAATATTGATTAAACCCAATGTGACATGTCATTGCCGGATTTCAAGGGCCCTAGGGGGACACATTACTGCTGCCTGGCAAATGCATCACAAGTTCAAGCTGTTCTCTTGTGACACAGTCACAAGCCAACAAAAATCCTCCACAATTAAATCTTTCAGCTCACCCCCAGAAGTGCATTTTATTATCCCTATTACCAAAACATGTAAAATTTAACATATCAGAAATAATATTCAAGAGAATGTAAATGTAAAGGGTGTATCTGCTACTGTTCCTCGTGGATTATATGACTGCAAGTTAAAGTGGAAGAGGACGAAATAAATACACATGAGTTGTTTGGTAGAAATTGAAGGCACAAACATGCATGTATAATTAAATTTCACCATGAATATATGCCTGCCTTCCCTCCGTATCTAAGTATGGTGCGTTCCTAATGGTTTAATACATATGCTTCTCCATGTATGACATCAGTTGAGGGATGAGTAATGTGTTGCCAAAATTAATTCCAAGGTTCACAATTATCATTTATCAGTTTTAATTTTTCATGTATGAAGCCCGAGTTGTTAGCAACAGTTCTGAAATTCAAGTTGTAGAAACTGTGAGCACTGGTCCAAACTGTACACAGATCTAGATCTTTGTACCAACAAATATTTCTTTTTCTTTCCCTTTCTCAGTTTTGTCCTTTTTAAGATAGTACCGTTTTTGAAGTATGGATTGGGGCACAAATTTCTGACTGGAATAAAACTTATCATTAACCTATTATACTAACACAACTAATATGCTAATTCTAAGTTACTTAAATTAAAGTGGCCTACACAGCTGAGCAAAAGTTAATCGCATATTATTTGTTTTGTACCCCGTTAGAATCAGTCGAGGATTTCATCTATATCTCGCATTATGCCCGTATATTATAGACACTAATTTCTCATCAATTAATTCACATGTAATCACTCTAGCAGAGCAGACTTATGATTAATATGTGATTATGTGCCACTGTACCATATAAGCATTCAAATCTCAATTATTAACAGGATGGTTTTATCGATAATTTGGGGAGAGAACACAGTAGAATCATAGAATGTGATTCAATGGAAGTCATCCCAAATCCTTAAGAAGTCAAGGAGCATTAATAACCTCAACAGGTAATTGTTTGACAGAAAAGATAAACAATGAGTTACAATCTCAGCTGCAATCTGTGCTTCCTTTCAGTTTGCCAGTACAGCTGCAAGCTCTCAATTCATTTGCACTAACGGTAAGCCACTAGTAAAGAACAAAAAACAACAATATGGGGCTCCACTAGTAAAGAGGATAATGATATTTCCTGACAATGCTACTCAGTGTTTCCTGAATAAAAATATGGATGCAAATGCTGGTCAGAACTCTGGATCATACGTATACATTGCCGACAGATGAGAACCATACCAACAGCAGATGGTGGTGTATACCCGATCAGGCGTTCATACTCCACATAACAAGGGAAAAGCCTATATGAAGAATTGAAGATTCAGTGCTGATGATGGAGGCCCAGTGGGTTTTGTAAATATTTTACTTAGAACAATGTTGATGATGCATCATCGGACAAGAAGCAAGGTTCGATTATAGTAGGAAAGCTATTAGAGCCGGAACCTTTTGCTAAACTAATAGCATCATTCTCTTCTTAATTATACACTAATAAGAGAAACATTTGAATATGGTTATCAAATGATCAGCCAATCGTTGCTATCAAGTGATAGTTAACTATTATTTATGCGAGAAAACCATACGAGATTAACAAGATAAGGTACAAGCAAATTGATTGTTTATACTGTTGTTGTAATAAAGTCAACATAACTGCACCGAACTTTCCAATCATTTGCTAGGAACAACGTATAAATATCATTATAAATGAGAGAAAAAAACCCAGTGCTACGTCTCTTCCACGAGAGCAGGATTGTCCCATACGAAAATACTGCACTTTGTTTGTTTCAATGGATAGACTTAACATCATAGCAAAAAGTCACACTTGTTTCCAAAAGAGAATTAACATACTCGGAACAAGCTAATTGTAGGTAACCTCAATAGATACATCTCAAAAGTACCAGCTTATGTACCTTTATTGGGCAAAAAAAGGAACTCTACCAGAAGTGCAGACACAACGAACAGGGAGAGAAGATAATACAACAAATAGTATGGAAATACAACTAGTAGAAACCTTAAAATTTGGCCACCTCAAGAATTCAAGCATAGCGCAGCACAGTAAACAACCATACCCTTAGCATCTCAGATTGAATTAGTCAGCTCTTGACTGGCCAGCACGGGAAGAGAGAATAATACCGACAATGAGACCATAGAGTGCAAGTGCCTCAGCAAAGATGAGGATAAGAATCATCCCTACAAAAAGCTTAGGTTGCTGTGCATTGGCCCTGTAACAATGAGCAACAGACTATTAATCCATGTGCATATACACATACGAACTATAGTAAAAAGTGACACAGAATGAGAATCAAATGAACTCAGAATGAAATACACAAGCAACAAAGCTATATTTCAGTAATCAAGTATTGAGATGGACCAAAAAACTAGATGAATCAAAGATTACTTTTTTAGTACACCTCAATCTTTTCTGTTTTGGAATTATACCTGTGGAAAATTACTATCTGAATCTTTTTTTATTTTAAAATTATACCTGTGGAAAATTTCATCTGGAATGATACTACTGCATTAGACTGCTATCAGTAGCAGTCATATCCAAAAATGTCAAACAAAATCCTCATGCAGATTATAACACTATGCTACCCCAATATTCTATATCAATTATATTAGTTGTATCAGATACTATTGGATATGTATATGCATCACATACCAGCTCAGTACATATCACATCAGATACTATTTGATGACGCTCACATACATTTGGAATTTTGGACATGCCATCTTAGAAGGAAGGATATGGGAGAATATTGACAATCAAATATGAAAAATGATAAATACTAGGCAGGATTTGTAAATCATATCACTAGATGTACAGTTTTCCAAACCCAGATGTTAGAGGAAAAGGAAAAGGAAAAGACCAACTTCTCGTGTTTCTTTATATTATGCATTTGAAGAATGTCAAGTCACCATATCATATCAGGTATGATGCCAATATCCATATCCAACCAACAAAGTAGTAACTCCACTAACCATTGCCTGATTTCCAGCTCTTAATAGAAAACTAAAGAACATGGCTTACAGAAACCAAGTCAGCAAACATAGATCGAAAATATACATTGACATTCAATCAACTAGAAAAATATCAGCAGTACCTGACACCAGCGTCACCGACAATGCCGATGGCCATACCAGCTGAGAGGCCAGCAAGACCACAAGCGAGGCCAGAGGAGAGGTGAGCATAACCGTCAAAGAGGTAGTAGGATTTGGCCTTGGGGTTGATGCCAGTACTAATGATAACAGCAATAATGAGACCGTAAATCCCGAGGACACCAGCCATGACCACTGGCACAATGGACTTCATCACCAGCTCAGGTCTCATCACTCCCATGGATGCAACTCCCACACCACTCTTTGCTGTCCCATATGCAGCCCCCATGCCTACATTTAATGAAAAAAAAGAATAATATGTGGAATGGCTGACAGGTTAGCAAACCAATATTACTTAATTTGAACGACAAATAAAGGGAACTAAGAGGAATGACAATAAAATATCAGCAGAGAAGCGATCTAGTGCCACTAGTTTTAGCGGTATCCGATGTCACCGACTTATTTTTTAATTTGTATTTCAAAATTTAATACTCAAATTTTGAATCCAATCCGTTGATCTAGTTATATTTTTATGATAGATGTATGCACATAAAATTTCTTGAATTTTGGATGTCATTTATGCTAGATCAAATGATAATAAAATGAATGCATAAAAATTAATCAATCATAGTTAACTAGATTCACTCATTTCGTTATTTGATCTAGCATAAAATGTCCTTCAAAAATCATGAAACTTTACGAGCATACATCCATCATAAAAATGAACAAGATCAATGGTTTGGATTCAAAATTTGAGTACTAAATTTTGAAATATAAATTAAAAAGTAAGTTGGTGGCATCAGATATCACTAAAACTAGTGTCACCAGATCCCTTCTCATATCAGCTTCAAATATAGCTAAATTTGGGAGTTTGATCCCGATAATGAAAAGTTGCTGCTATCAGATAAGAAGAAAAACTGTGGGGCTAATTAATCAAGAAAAGAATGGAGATAATTAAGAGATTTAACTGCCGCATGAATGCAATTAGAGACAATCTATCAGTAGAATAATAAAGAAAAAACATGCTTAAACTTGATAATCCTGACCTGCTGCGCACAAAAGAGGTCTGTAATGCTGTTATAAATCTGGTTTTACGGCACCAGTGTTAGGTACAGGAATATTTAATTCAAATAAATCATTTTTTTCCCCAAATGTTAGTTCTGACATCTGTCCTTAGTCAGAACTCCCACAAAGAAAAACACTGATTATTGTAAAACTAAATTATGCAGTCCAACTTAACTGCATTAAATATTTGCATGGGCTGCCTTTAAATGCTATGTTGCCCTTTAAATGCTATGTTTTTGAACAAGCAACTTAGTAGATTTTTTTAAATTTTGATTTTTTTGTTCTGAAAATGATCTTAATGCAATTTGCTTTTGAGACAAGCTGAACTTTTTTTTTTTAGGGAAAGACACGCTGAACTTTATTGCATGCCTCAGTACATTATTACTCATACAGAAGCGACCCATCCAAGGGCTCAAGCAGGACCATAACAGAAGTTATAAAAAAAATCTTGGCTATTAGATTTGAAAGAGTAGGATATAATTAATCATTCTATAATTATATTTTACAAAATTTGGATTAGCATCCTTTTCCCTATCAGAATTTTCAACGTGCCACCAAAAGTATACAGTCAATTTTAACAATAACAGAAATTTGAAGTGGCTGTCCAGAATAATCACAGAATCTTCTCAGCCCTATTTGGCTGAAATAGCTCTAACAAGTGTTTGTCCAGTTCCCACATCAATCATAGCATTAAGATAAAACTATGTGTGACTTATTTAAAAAACAAGAACGAATAAAATTGTAAAATAAACAATGAGATTAATATAACGGGTGATACCGATCAATACACCCAATTTCATAGATTATTTGAAATAAATCCAAAAGATAAAAAGTCCGACTAAGATCCCAATCGAATATAAGTCCCTGAAAATATTCATTGTATTATCGATTCAGAAATGGGAAAAACCTAATAAAAAATCAGATCAATCTCCTGATTACAGATTTAATTTCTAAAAATAAGGTCGGGTAGAATACTCACATGAGAAAACGAGCGCCGCGGCAGCTCCAAGGAAGCCGAAGAATGGCGCAGTCTCATCGCCGCTGAAAGTAGAAGACATCTTCGCCGGAGCAGATGGGATGGTGATCGCCTGATTGGACCGGATCGAAAGTCGTTAGAGGAAGAAGGGAGAATCAATCAAACTCTCTTTTCAGATCCGGATTTTTCCTTGATGAAAGTGAATTATAGGTGCCTACCACAATGGGCTCTAGTTTGATCGTGCCAATCCATAGATGGCAAAGCCCAGCCCATATATATATATCGTCTAATCCAACTTGGTGAAATTCTGGAAGGAGGCCTTTTAATTTTCAGCATTTGGTTTTTTTCTTTTTGGAAAATGGTTGAAAAGAAGGATTCTCATGTTCCTAGGAAAGATGTTGTGTACAATAAAACGACAACGGTTTGCGAAAAAAAAAAAAAAATCCAAATCTATATAATTTATTTAAAACTAGTTATATACCAGCAGACTTTTTTATTTAAACATTAAAATATTATAAGGTAAAAAAATCGCATTTATCTAATATTAAATTATAAATTCATCAAATTATAAAAAAAATCTATAATAAAGACTATATTTAATCTTGGATGAGATTTTTACACAATATAGTTAATGATTCATGATTTATATGGCAAGAAAAGTAAATTATTCTAACATATATTATCACCATTAATTTCTTACCAAATATGTACAAGGCTGCTAAATAAAAAAACAATATTATAGAAATAATAGTATATATGAAAAAGAAATGGAGAGAAAGAGGGGATCAATGGACGCGATCGTATACGTTCGATCAACCAAAAATAAATATTATCCGTCTAATTAAAGGATAAAATGGGTATAATAAAAAATATTATGATAAAAAATGAATCCTTCAATTCTTAAATGCTTTATATAATAGTATACACATATATAATAACTATTTATATATTGAGGTGAAGAAAAAGGTGATTTTGAGGCGATAGTGTGCAGTGAAGAAATAACAAAAAGTTTGAATAAAATCTTTCTCTGGTAGTAATCTCGAGGTCATCCATGGCAGATCCGACGATCACAATGCTCAAGTCTATGGAATCAGCTCTTCTCGAGATGAATTCCTTGCTTAGAGAATCTATTGAGGCCCATGGGCCTTCGTACAATTAGATCGCTGCTAAGGCACCGAGTGTGGAGCGATAATAATGATTTTTGTTCTCGCTAGAATGTTTCATTTGAGATTGAGCAGATCCCTCTTCCACAACCACCTCTAACATCTCAAACCGGCAAATATGGTGGTAGTGGATCCGGGGGGTAATAGCAGTAGTGGATCTGGAAATGGCAGAGGCCGTTGGAATGATCCGGTGGCAGGTTCTAGTAATGACAGTTTTCCTTAGCCTCCCTCAGCTAAAAAGAGACCTCCTCAGGGAAAGAGAAAAGCTCCAGCTGATTCCCATGATGAATTTGAAGTAATGAAGAATGGGGATCTGATTCAAACTAAGTTTGCTACCGTTGAGGTTAAGGAAGAGGTTCAGGACAAAATGAATCTAGTACCAATAAAGGCTCCGGTACTACTGGTCACACCTACACTGATGGAGGCTGAGGTACAGACATCAGATGTTTCTGGTACTGATGATGGTAATGCTCAGGCGACTGATGTGGAGGAACCAGTACTTGTTCAAATCCCTGTCTTATCTTAGACTTCGATCACTAAACCTATCAAAGAGTCAGACACCCAACTGCTAAAAAGAGCCCGAGAAAGTATGAGGCTTAAAATTAAGGGGCTCCCTGGCATTGCTGGCTCTCAGAACAAGTCATCTCTCAATAATCTGAAAGGTAAATGTACTATTTTAGATTAATTTTCTTTTAGTAGGCTAACAGTAGATGAGATATCTAACCTTTTCAGATCATGTAGAGTAGTACTAGGAGATACTGATTCTCATAGAACATTGATTATTGATCACCTTAAAAATTTATCTAAAAATATTTTTGATAACACAATTTTATAAATGTTAGATAAATGTAAAGAAATTTTTATGGGTTTGTGACGGTGTACCTTACTGTAGGAAAGTGCAATAATTTTACAATAGGGACTACACAAAAATATTATGTTTTACATGATATGATTAAAGATCATAATATAGATATTATAGCTATTTAAGAGACAAAAAAGAAAATTTCTAAGAGAATACTTAATGCTGTGAATTATAGATTTGATGAAAGGTTTTGTAAACCATCTATAGGGGCATTAAGGGGGTATACTCTTTAGTTGTAATAGAATAAAATTTATTGTTGAATCTTCTCTCGAATAGTAGTTTTCAATTACTTTGAATATAAAAAAATAAGGGAGATTTATGATAATGATGGAGACTCACTATAGTTTATGGTCGTATAGATCACTCACTTAAACATCTATTTTGGACAAGATTAGCTGATATAGGAAACAATAAACATAATATTTGGTTCATTTGTGGGGACTTCAATGCAATTAGATTTAGAAAAGAAAAATTATGACCTAATTTTTCTTATAGAGCTAGTAGAAAATTTAATAATTTTCTTAACGATTTTAATCTCATAGAATATACTTTAGCAGATAGGACCCATACTTGGTATAATGATAAGAATTTTGTACTTTTAGATATGTTCATTTGTAGTATAGATTAGGATACTAAATATTCTTCTAGTGTAGTACAGGATTTATCCAAATATAGGTCAGACCATTACCCTTTAATACATAGTATCAAATTTATAGTGTTTCAAAAATCTCTTAGCTTTAATTTGATAAAATAGATACTCAGTGAGGAATTCAATAGGCTAATGATTAAATGGTGGACAAAATATCAGTTGACAGGTAACATTGCTTTATATTGGACCAAGAAATTAAAAAAAAAAATATTAGGAAAAAAATAAAAAGATGACATAGAAATTATATGGGAGAGAGAATTAGAAATAGAAAGCGGACTCTAGCAATGATACATATATTAGAAAATCATGGACACTAGAGATTTGAATGAGGAACTAGCTCAATGGTATTTTTATAAAAAAAAATACTAGATGATATGTATTTACAAAATGAATTACATTAGCAACAAAGAGCCAAAGACAAATGACTTAAAAATATGAGATCTTAATACCATATATTTTCACAAAATAGCTTCTATTAGGAAAAAACAAAGTTTTATTCTGAATATGGAAATAGATGGTCAGATTTCTCATTCAGCATAAAATATTCAACAACACATTTTAGACTTTTATTAACAATTATTTGGCACTTTTGGTAACAAACAAGCTAGGGTAGATAATGATTTTTGGACAGATAATTTTATCAATAGTATCACTGGTAGGAACAAACTTACTGCACCTTTTACAAAAGAGGAACTAAATATAGTTGTGTTTAATTCTAATGCTAATGGAGCCCCTGGGCCATATAGGTTTGGATTCATTTTTTATCAATATTTTTTTTTGTCTCAGTTCAGAATGATTTGATGCTACTATTATAATATTTTCACTCAAATATTTTAGATGTAGCAAAACTTAATCATATTATGATTTGTCTCAAATCCAAAGAAAAAGAAGCAAAAAAAATACAGAAATTTAGACTTATTAGTTTAGTAGATTGTTGTTATAAAATTATCTCAAAGGTATTGACTAATAGGTTAGCTCCTATCATGAATAACATAGTAGATCCTATACAATTAGTTTTTATTAAGGATAGATATATACTTGACAATGTGTTGACAGTTACTGAGAAATTCATTCTATTAAAAAATCTAAAGAAGCAGATGTAGTTCTAAAAATTAAATTTGAAAAGGCCTATGATAGAGTCAATTGGGATTTTATTTTAGAAGTATTATGTAGTGGAGGATTTGGTACAATATGGACTAATTGGATTAGGACCCTTTTACAGGGAGCACAAATATATATTAATATTAATGGTACATCAACACCTTATTTCTTCTGTAAAAAGATTTAATGTAAGGTGATCCCTTGTCTCCTCTCCTGTTTTACCTAGTTACTGATGCTTTATGTCAAATTTTAGAGAGGAAAAATATTTAGGTCATAATACAGGATTAGGTCCCACTTTGGAGGATAATGTTAAAATAACACACTTTCTTTATGCTGATGATACTATATTTTTTTCAAAGCAGACTTTAGAAATGTTGATGTTATTTTATGGGGCTCTCTATGCTTTTGAATTCCTCACTAGCATTAAGATCAATTACTCAAAAATTGAGCCAATACCCATCAACCTGAAACAGACAGAAGCTCAAACATTGGCATCTATGATTGGTTGTAGTCTGACTAGTTTTCCTATTACTTATCTAGACATATCTTTTATCTGATAGGAAACTGAGAAATAGAGATTGGCAATTATTATTAGATAAAATAAAGAACAAACTACAAAATTAGAAGGGATCTCTATTATTTAGGAGGGAAATTGACTTTGATTAATTTTATATTTATAGTAGGGCCACTCTACATACTATCATTATACAAATTACCAGTCAATATAAGAAAAATGATGGGTAGTATAAGATTTTAATTTTTCGAAATGGTTCATCTAACCACAAAAAAAATTACTTCAGTACAATGGAAAAATATTTGCCTCCCTAAAGACATGGGAGTCTAGGGGTTTTTTGATTTACACATAATGAATATTGCATTACTATTAAAATGATGGTGAAAATTAAAAGATCCCTGTGACACAAGTCTATGGAAACAGTTAATTCAATTGAAGTATCCTGATATCACTAATACCAACTCTATGTCTTACGTATGAAAGGAATTATTAAACTTGCACCAATTTACAAACACCTTATTTTGGTTAAACAGATGGTACTCTAATAATGCTCTAACATCTATCTTTTACCATCTCTTTAAGTGTTGCACTGTCCCTAATATAATTGTATTTGAAGTAATCACATCACAAGAAGAGCATTACAGCTTAACAGACAGTTAACTGACATGTTATTACAAGATTTCAATTCTATATGTAGTATTGTTAGAGGTGGCAATCGGGCGGGTCGGGCGGGTTCGGGTTCGGGTTCGGGTCGGGTCGGGTTGGGTCAATTTGACTCAATAAGATTATCAAAGTCATTATATTTCTATGTAACGTTAAGTCTATATGGGTCGGGTCGGGTATTGGGTCTTCTAGTGTCGGGTTGTTTCAGGTTTCTAGTCGTATCAGGTCGGGTCGGCTCGGTTATCAGGTCATCTAGTGTCGGGTCATTTTGGATTTTGGGTCGGGTCAGTTATCGGGTCATCTAGTGTCGGGTTGTTTTGGGTTTCAGATCGTATCGAGTCGGGTCATCGGTCGGTTATCGGGTCATCTAGTATTGGGTCATTTCAAGTTTCGGGTTGTATCAAGTCAGGTCGGGTTGGTTATCGGGTCATCTAGTGTCGGATCATTTTAGATTTTGAATCATATCAGACTAGATCGGATCAGATTTCACCATCTATGTGTCATGCAGGTTTCAGATGAATTAGATCAGATTGAATTTCTAAATGATACATGTTTGAGTCATGCAGGTTTCACCTTAATTTCAATTGAATTAAACTATTTTGTATTTATCTCCTCAATCCTCAATTTCTCGTCATTCATACAATACAAATTTTATTTGAACGATATGTTGAGTTATTGATAGAAAAATATTCGATAGATATCATAGTTAATATTAACTTTATTATTTAAATTAAATAAGTTATTATTCATAATAATAATTAAATTATTCAACTTATTTGACATTTGTGCGGGACCCACGAAGGTCACGTCTTAGTCTCCAAGAGCGTGAGCTGGAGCCTAAAGATAATATTTTCATAATTCATTCAAACTCTAACCTTAATTACGAAAACTTTACTAGTCGGGTCGGGTCAGGTATCGGGTCATCTAGTGTCGGGTCATTTTGGGTTTCGGGTCGTATCAGGACGGGTCGGGTCAGGTATCGGGTCATTTAGCGTTGGGTCATTTCGGGTTTCGGATCGTATCAGGTCGGGTCGGGTCGGGTAATTTAGTTTTGGGTCATTTCGGGTCTCGGAACATATCAGGTCGGGTTGGGTTGGGTATTGGGTCATCTAGTATTGGGTCATTTCGGGTTTCGGGTCGTATCAGGTCAGGTCGGGTCGGGTCGGGTATCGAGTCGTTCAATGTCAGGTTATTTCGGATTTTAAGTCATATCGGGTCAGGACGGGTTTCTCGGGTCGGGTCGGGTTCTGCCACCTCTAAGTATTGTCAATGTTGTACAATTAACAGGCGATTTTGATCAGTTGATTTGGATATGGCTAAGTAATAGAATGTTTACCACCCATTCAGCCTAAGAGTGAGTGGTGTTTAGAGGGGTGACTCAAGGAACCACTCTCTGGTGGGACCTTAGGGTTCTTTTTGAAAGTTAAGGTATTTATGTGATTGATTTTCAGGAAAAAATCCTCATAAAGGATAATCTCATTAAAAATGGATGGCTAGGTTTGCCTAGTTGTATTTTTTGCTCTGAAAATGAATCAGTAGAGCACTTGCATGTTAATTGCTCATTTGTAGGAACAATATGGTTTTGGATGAGAATTTGTTAAGATTTATTTGTACATTGGCCTAATATAAATGGTATTATCTCCTATGTTGGATCATTATTTGGTAGGGAATATAGGGTTTCTCTTGTTGTTTTCAGTGCTTTGGGTTGGACAGTGTGGAAATGTATGAATGAAATGATTTTTAGAGATAAATTAGGCTATATTACTCGCAATGTGATTATTCTAATCCAATTTTTGTTGAACTATTGGTCAGGTTTACTTAAGGAAGATGACATGAAACTGATGATTAAGTGGTTGCCTCAGGATATGAGCATGCAGATGCAAGCGCCAGTGTTGTGTCTGTCAGCATCAGGGGCGGAGCTCTTCAGGGGCAAGCCCAGTCAAATGCCTAGGCTTGATTCATTCTCTGAGTTTGTGCCTGGGCTTCATCACTAGCCTGCATCCGCCACTGGTCAGCATGATGATCTCTCTATTAGAAAGTCATTTAGGAACTTTACTTTTGTGACAGTGGATGTTTGTAATAATTGTATTGTGCTTTGTTTGTGTCATTTGGATTATATATGGCTTGTAAAATTGTATTTTGCTTTAGTTAAAAGGGTAGGATGAGTTTTGCTAAGCCTAGCAATGATGCTAAGTGTAGCTGAGATGTCATCTCAAGTTTCTGAATGTTGATGTTGTTCCTTGTATATCTGGATACTACACTTACAAAGATGGCATAAGGAACAATACCAACTCAAGGTACTTGATGGAGGCTCGATGAAGTCGGAAATACATTGAGTTAGGCTTAGGGATTTTCTTAGTAATGGGGATTAGTACGGGATAGGGATACTTTTGTAAGGTTATGATTTCATTTAATGAAACCGGCTACAAAAGCCTCTTATCTAAAAAAATAATAACTAATTATATTGATAATGATATCATCAAATATATCCTTATGATAAATGCGACATGGAAAAACATCACTGGGGACCATTAATTATTTGATCAGAGCAACCAGGACTTAACAGACGGATTCATATCAAAAATGGATTTGATCGATCGTTTATATGGGACCTTGATTGGTATGGAATTTTTTTTTGTTTGTAGTGTTTTTCTTTCCATTTATCTGTACTTATTTATTTTTGTAGTCAAAATAAGCAGGTATTTCGCCAGTTGCTACTTCAAAAAGAAAAACATATTTGTCAAGCTTTGCTTACTAACCACTTTAAGGTTTTTATATATTATATCGTGAAGGCAAGCAAATGGCATCTTTGTCTTCAATCAAAACCGAGGAAATATTGGTCAATTTTATTTCTAATGGAAGATTTGTAGTATATTTTAGAGAAAACTGGTTAAATGTCATTTTAAAGTTTGAAAATTTTGAAAATATCACCTCAAAATTATAATTTAGTTAAATATTATTATAAACTCAATTAGTTTTTAATTATATCACTCTAGTAACTGGATGTTTAATATGTCGTAAGATAATAGCTACAGAATTGGGATAGTTAAAAATTTAAAATATCAGAAGGTACTTTGTGACCACGTGAAATAGATTTGTGGCACTTGTTACTCGTGTTTGGAAAACTCTCTTTTTTTAGTCAAAAGTGATCCTCTTTTTTCAGATAAATAGTGATTTGCATCACCTATTTCATTAAAAAAAAAATAAGAGTTTTGATATCACACTCAAATACCATAGGAATTTTACTACAAGAACTAATAAGATTACTTACTATTTTTAAATTGACATCTGTATAACAGGCAGACCCACAACATTCGCAAAATTATTAACAATCACAACTAAACATCAGATTAGCAACATTGCAATAGCATAATAACCATCTATCAATTCACAAAATACTAGTAAAGTTTAACAATTAACAAAATATTACACTAAAAGGATTTGTATTTCTAGCCAGAAAGTATCCTTCCCTGTCCTAACTGGCAAAGCCTTGTAATATTCCTTCTATAGCAATCTTATGCACTAGAGAGATCTGGTAAAAACTACTAGTCAAAAATCTAAAGATATCAATATCCAATGAGAGGGAGAGGTTACAGGTTAGTCCTTGCGCTAGATCAGTTCTCTTCCTCTACTGATATCAAGTCTAAAGTACTTTCTAAAACATGCATTGGTAATAACATAAGATTTGAAGATAATATATAGTGTAGATTACTCTGAAATTCATCTCCTTTTTGAGACTTCAATATTTAGCTACAGAAATTATGTTATTTTCTAAAGTCCTTGAGTTTTATAATCACCCCTTCAAAAATTAATTTATTCTTTTCTTTCCAAATAATTCATAATAATGCACTTCTAATTATTTCACAAATGTATGCATTTTTATAAGGAAAAATTACATCTTTGAACCATTATTCTTTAATCGTTTGGCAAATCAAGGAATAGCTTTGGAAGAGTGGTAATTTTGGAAGAATGATAGAATAATGTATTTTTTGGAAGAATAGTATTTTGACTATTTGGAAGAGCGAAAATATTATTTGGCAGTTGTTAATCAGAATAGTTAAAATAGTGAAAATGATGAATAATTATGATATAATAACAATGATGATGATAATGATAATAAAATAATAATAATAATAATAATAATAATAATAATATATAATAATAATAATAATATAATAATATAATATAATCATAATATAATAATATAATATAATATAATAATAATAAATAATTATATTTATAATCATAATATAATAATATAATACTAAAATCATAATTATTATAATATAATAATAATAAATAATAATAAAATTAATATATAATAATAATACTAATAGTGATGTTAATATAATAATAACAATAATTATTATAATAATATAATATTATAATAATAATTAATTAATTAATAATCATAATATTAATATAATAATAAATCATAATCATAATATAATAATATAATACAACATAATCAAATAATAATCGTTATTCGACGAGAACTAATCCGGTATACCACTTATAACTTGGTATACCAGATTAGCACTCTTTCGCACTCTTCTACTTAGTCTAAAATTTATTTGGCAAATTAATTCGTCGTAATAGTTATTCTATTCTAACTTTTTGCTATTCCACCAAGTGCCAAACAATAATTGAATTAGATGTAAAGGAACAATTATTATATCTACAAATTCATACTCGTAAAGATGATGCTATAGTGCATTGTATAAATAAATGATCTACACTTTCTAAAATTTCATAAAAAATGCATTTAGGATCACGCTGCCAACTTCTTTTAATAAAATTATTCTTAATTAGTATTTTATTATGTTAGACTAACTAAAGAAAAATCTTAATTTTTATAAAGGAATTGGTAATTTTCATGTTTGATGGTATTGATAATTAGAGATACCATCAAATTTTAACCAAATGTAAATAGAATGAGCAATGAAGTTATCATCTACTGTCCATCTCCATATAATTTCATCATCATCCCTAGTTAAATTAATTGAGCTAAGCTTACTGTATAACTTAGTTAACTGAAATGTTAATGTATGGAAAGCTTCCTCTTAATAATCTAGTGTCAATGTATTATTTGAGGGTAAATGTTTTCAGAGGTAATTCAAATTTATATTATTACATTCAAATTTGTATATTATTTATATTTGATCACTGAATTTGTTATTATTCATTTTTTATCATTAAAATATAATAATTATCTCGATTTAATCACTATGTCATCTTTTTCATTAAAAATCCTAACACTGCTGACATGACATTCTACTTGATTGTGTATTTTTACAGTTTGACAATTGTGAATGTTTAAGATTCAAATTGCGCGCATCTAATATTTTATACTTCTTTCTTACCTTATTACTTATTACTTGGTTTTCCCTTTGCATTGGGGGGGGGGGGGGGGGGGGGGATTTTTTTTCTTTTTATTCTCCTCTCCCCTCTCAACGGTCTCTCTCATTTTCTCTTCTGAGTTCTGGGCCTTCTGGCCGAGTTTTTTTTTATTTATTTACCCTTGCTCTCCCTTCCTCAACTAGCAGCACTTTTGCAACGGCCAAAATGTGAAAATCGCAAATTATAGAGGATATAGCGGTAATGGAACAAAGAAAATCGCATCTCTAAGAGTCGATGAGAAATATATCCAGCGTGGCCTTCATTCAAAATGAATTTCAATTCCTTTTCCTAACTCTTTGTTTTGGGAACTGAATTTAATTTTACTGCCCATCTTTATAGTATTTTCCTGCCAATCATAAATTCTAGTTAATTTGAAATTAACATATGACATCAACCATTGAAGCTATAATATACAGTTGAGCATATAGATACCGTGCAAAACAACTGATTAAATAATAGTGGATTCCATATAACAATTTCAGATTGGCTGGACTCAATAACTGGTAGGAAAATGCTGCCCATAAGTGAATAGCAGTTTCGCTTCCCTTGTTTTGATTAGTTCATGGTGACTTGTTGTATCCTCTCCATTTGATCAAAAGGAGGAGACACACAAAAAGAAACAAAAAGTGACAACAGATAACAATTTACTTGATAATTGATGAGTGTCCCACATAAGGTTTTGGTCGTGAAAATGACGGAGTGGCTAAATCAGCATAATTATTAAATTTTAGTGATAAAAATGGATAATTAAAAATCCAATGATAAAATATAAATAATGTATGAATTTTTGAGTAGCATATGAAAAAAATTACCTAGCTATAATTGTGTTGCTCTCACATTTCAGCCTTTTATGCCGTGTACATAGCAGCCAGCCCTTAAAAATTATTAATAGAGGCCACTGAACAACTTATAGAGCAAGCAAATAGTTTATAATTGTCAGGCCTAGTTGTTTGTCCAAATATTGATATGAGGCTAATATATCAATAGCATGAAAGAAGGCTAAGGTACATTTTACATAAATGCTGTGTATCCTTTGGATGTAAATGGGCCCGGCATTGAATAAAGGAGATGGAGAAATAATGAGAACCTGCAGTTGGCCCATTAATGCAATGTATGTAGAATTAGAAATTTGGATCCAATTATTTTTTCTTTCTACGGAAAGGTTGCCAACAATAACATAAAAGAATTTCATGCCATCATGGAACCTAGATTACTCAGATTGGTTATTTGATTGTGGATTCAAAAGACTGGGTTAGTTGTTTTTTTTAGCAACTCAAGAAATAAATTTGCTCTCTTTTCTCCTCAAAGTTCAGGACCAACATATAGTTATTATATATTCATACGCTTCAGAAATCAATTTGGTATAACTGAAAATTGAGGCACTAAATTATCATTTAAAAAGAAAAGGAAATTTGAGAACGTAAAGCTGAATGTTTCCATAAAGCAATTAAAAGAATCCGCGTCAGAAAGCAAACAATAATTGCAATAGTACCAGTTTTGACTCACTTTAATATGGTTGTTGCAATTACAAATAATGTCAGATGGGCGTCCAAATTGAATGGGTCCGAGTTCTTTAGAATTTCTAAGGTAGATAAACTCGTCGTCGGATGTAGCTGCTAGGAATAAGTCAAGTTAGGTGTATCTCGCTCAAGGCGATAGCTGTATACAACCTATTAATTTAATGTGTATACTTGGAACTTTAATTTAATTTAATGAGTATACTCGGAACTTTAATTTAATTTAATGTATGCACAGTTGCACACTTGGAACTTTATCCTGGCATATGCTTAGTTGGAAAAACCAGATAGTTCAATGCATATATATGGTATATATCTCTCTCTCATCTGGCAGCGTCAGATTTAATTAGTGTAGCCCACATGCTTTGGTAGCATATATCCTCTCTAAGGAATATCTCCGTATGCTTTGCATCACTGTTTGCATTAATGCGTATCCTGAATTCCTGACGCTCACTGTCGTATGGTGCTAACTAATTAATTTTCTGGGATTTTAGGGATCATTTTGCATAATCAAATTATATTGCCTCCAGAGGCAATGGCATGATTCCAAATAATGCCAAAGAGAAAACCCACGTCCTTGTTGTGTTTCTCCTCCGAGGGGTGTTGTTGTTATGTTGTAACTTGTAACTGGGGGTTGCAAAATCTCAAATTGACCAGATTTGATCTACCCAATTATCACCTCTATTTTTAAGCATTATTGACATATATATGGTGCCAAAAAAAACCAACAATATAGGATGTCCCAGACCATCTTGCATAATCAAATTATATATTATTAGAAAATGATTGAGCATTTATTGGGAAATCTGGACCGGAAGGTAGGAGAACTGCATGCCTTCACCACAAAAGGGGGGCATCCATATGTTGAATTATTTACGTAGAATTCTAGAGGAATATGGTTTTTTCTTTTCTGTACTGAAAACATGTTGAGGTTCACGGACCCATCTTGAGAAACCTTTCTTTTCTTTTTTCTTAAAAACAAAATCTTGAGAAAAAGGTTTAATTCTCTAGTAGGTGAATCTGGTTGAGCCGTGACACTGACATAGACCGGAAGTACTTTGGATGCAAATCATCATGCAATACAAGTCGAAACCCGTGGGGCGGTGGGGGCGCCTCGTGGAATTTGTAACTTTTTTTAATGGATTGAACTGAATTGATCGTTTGTGGCAATTACATGCCGCTATTGTGAATTTCATTTTCCATAATAATACTTTATATAATAACAAATTCGAGATTTGGAAAATAAATATATATAGAGAGAGAGAGAGAGATTAAAAATTCTTACTATATAACTCAAAAAATATATATATATATATATAAATTCTTTATATGAAAATTAGGCTATGGGATACAAAAATTTGCGTTTTGAGCTTTTAAAGTTATGGTTTTTAATTTTTGAAAATCAGCTCTAAAAATAATAATAATATATTCAATACTTGAACATCATTTTAAAAAATTAAAAACGGTGACTTAAAAATCTCAAAACACTCCAAATTTTTGCATCCCACAAGATTTTTATATAAATAATTTTTTTATGATTTTTAAGTAAAAAATGATCGATTATATATATATATATATATAATATATATATAATTAGGCTATGGTGCTTTACAAAGTACAAAGTGTTATGTGCTTTGCGCTTTATTTTTAATTTTAAGTCAAAAATGATCGATCCAAACCGCTCAATCAATCTCCATAACAAAATCTATTAGTAAACCAAATTTTATATTTTTTGAAATTTATTTGCTATTTTTTTGGATAGAGGGAAAACCATTATTTTTGGATGAACCAGAATTCTCAGATCAAGTCATTTTTCTACTCATTAGAAAAAATAGCAAATAAATTCTAAAAAAAATATAAAATTTGGTTTACTAATAGATTTTTATATGAAAATTAGATTGAACGGTTCGGATCGATTATTTCTGATTTAAAATTAAAAATAGAACGCAAAACACACAACATCTCTGTTCTTTGCAAAGCACCATAGTCAGACTCTCTCTCTCTCTATATATATATATATAGAGAGAGAGAGAGAGAGAGTTTATCTACTATGCTTCCAGTAGCACTTCGTCGAAATGCTACCAGTCCAAATTTTAATTTTTCATGTTCGAAATTTCAATTTAAGTAGCTCAATAAAATTTTATATCATAATCTTTTAAGATACTAATTTTTATCATGTTTTGAGTTAGTTTATTATGCTTAATGATTTTTAGAAAGTAAGCATTTTTTACAATAAATTTTTTTAATTTTCTATTATTTTAGGGCTATCTTTCAAAAATCATTAAGCATAGTAAATTAATTCCAAACACGATAAAAAATTAGTATTCTATAAGATTATGATATAAAGATTTTATTGAGCTATTTAAATTAAAATTTTGAGCATGAAAAATTAAAATTTGGACTAGTAGTGTGTCGTCCGAATTGTTACTGGAAGCACAATAGACAAACTATATATATATATATATATATATATATATAAACTCTAAAATGTAACGCGTTGTACGGATGCGCCCATGCAACGCGTCAAAATCTCAAACTTTAAGTAAAAAATGACTGATTTGAATCATTCAATTTATTCTCCATATCAAACTCTTATAGAAAATTAAATTTTATATTTTTTAAAATTATTTTTGATATTTTTTTGGATAATAAAAAAATCATCACTGTTGGACGATCCAAAATCCTCAAATCAAACAATTTTCTCTTGACCCAAAAAATTCAAAAAATATAAAATTTGATTTTCTACAAAAGTTTGATATGGAGAATAAATTAAACGGTTCGGATTGTCATTTTTAACTTGAAGTTTGAGATTTTGATGCGTTGCACGGAGCAAACGTGCAATACATTGCATTTTAGACTTTCTATATATACATTATGGTACTTTACAAAGCAAAAATAATTATTTTTTCTTCGTAAGAGATTTCATATCATGAAGATTCAAGCGGTCAATCTAAATTTCTCAATAATTTCTTCATGTCAAAATTATATGGGATATTAAATTTCGTGATTTTTGAGATTGATAACTATTTTTAAATTATTTTTAAAATCAGTCTAGGGATATTTTTAAAAATAATTTAAGAAATAGCTAGAAAGCTCAAAAATCATGAAATTTAATATCCCATAAGATTTGAACATGAAAAAATTATTGAGCAACTTAAATTGGTCATTTGAGCCATTGGAATATGAAATTTCATATCAAAATGAAAATGGTTTTTTGTTTTGCAAAGAATCATAATCCATCTACGCGCACGCGCGCGCGCGCACACACACACACACATATATATATATATATATGTGTGTGTGTGTGTGTGTGTTGAGATTTTATCGGTGTAACTACATATATATATATATGTGTGTGTGTGTGTGTTGAGATTTTATCGGTGTAACTAGTGTATAAATTCAAAAAATTTCATCTAAAACACCCAAAGAATATTGTATGTGACTTAACTAAACCAAATACAAATTATAAATAAAATTGGTATACCTTTGAAGCGTGCTTGAGTCACCGGAAGGACAGGAAATAATCGAGAGACGCGCACAACACCGAGAGATCAACCGAGATTTCCTCCAACGGTATCCACCAAGAACAGCCCACAAATACCTTCTCAACCTCTTGCTAGGGCAATTGAGACTGCTCTCCTTGATCATCTGGTCCTTCTCCACGAATTCTAACTCTTAGAAGTGGTGGAAAGGGTTCTCATCACATGAGATAGTCAAAACGGGTGCGACAGAAATTCAGCAGGACTTCCGCGCTTAGGAAAACAAACATCTTAGATTTCTACCAGGGGAGAGACCCTTATATAACCTTCCCAATAGGTGGAAGGATATTTTCTCACGTTTTGGAAGAGCTCCAACTAATTTTGGACAGCCTAAACTTGTCGGTTTCCAAAAATATACTGATTTTTCCTTAATTGACTAAGAAAAAGTGGAGATAATGGAAATAGTGGATCATGCTCCACTTTTCATATCATATCCTCTCAAAATAGCTAAAGAAAGTACAGTAGTGGAGATTAAGTGTCTAATTTTGAGTCATATCAACATATGGCTAAATTCAGACTTTCTCAAAATAGCATAATTCTCATCTAATTATGTCATGTCAATATACTGTAAAAAAATATATATGAACTTTCTTAAAACTCTTCCATTTAAATATTATTAAACATTTTAATAAGCTCAATAATTATTTATCTCATGTTATTTGATATTTTCAACACATCAACGGATCAAGGAATATTTATAGGTTATGTTCTTATACGGTGTGACCCTTTGGGACCTATATACACTTAGCAATGAGATTAAAACACTTTCAATCATCATAGATCATAAGCGGCACCTAGTAATGTACATTATGACCCCTAAGCAATACAAATATAATGTATGCTATAAATATCTTGGTCCTAGATGACGACAATCGTCCCGAGCTCATTCCATATCATATGATATCCAGAACGGTGTAAAATAGAAATGTGTCATTTTTGCACTATATTCTTTATCTACGGGCGCCCAATTTGGATACCATCGACGTCAACAAACGAGATGGACATTGGTATTCTTGATTCGTACTTCTTCTTCATACAAAAAATGTACATCGAGATAAAATCTATATGGATCAGTGCAGTCAGAGGCGCAAAAAGCGTTCGCTTAAGCGCAAAAGCGAGGCGTAAAAGCAATTTTATCTTCTTTGGGTTGAGAGGTGGGCGCAATTACAAAAGCGCGCGCTTTTGTGCGCTTTTTGGTGAGACGCAAAAAGTGAGAGGCGCAAGGAGGCGCTCCTGATGAATTTTTTACAACCAAGTTTAATTTATTATAATATTTAAATTTAATATGATTTTAAAATATTTAGGCTTTTTGATTTAAAATTAGATATGGCTTCAAAATACAATTTTGATGAAATGTTAATAGAGATGACAATAAAATAAAGAAATATAAAAAATAAAAAGAAATCATATTAAAAATCCTATCATATCTTGTTATAAATATTATGTACCATTTTAGATTAAAAATTTCTGAACTACCATAATATACCACATAAAAATAAAAGTTAAATAATAAATTAATAATCAAATCTATCATTATAGATGTAAATGAACTAACTTTACTTTAGTTAGAAATTTGATGAGATGATGAGTAATATTGTATATGTGTACATATTTTACTGTTATTAGATATATTTATATTTTATAACAGTTACAATGAAACATAATCGAAGTTTAGTTATGTTCTATTGAGATTTTGATATTAAATATTTAGAATATTAAATTACAATGCAAACTTTTAATTACATAATTTTGTTTTATTTTAAATGAAATTCAAGTATTTTATTTATGTTTTTGTATTCTAAGATATTATATATTATTAAAAAATAAAAAATAAAGTTAATGATAATGTATTTCTATATCAATTTTATTTTTATCAAGTATTTCATTATATTAATTAAATCAAATATAATTACACATCTCAGATTACTCAGGCGCGCGCTTTTTTGTGCGCTTTGCCCCTCAGGTGATTTCAACCATTTACGCCTTGACTGCGCCTTTCATCTCTGACTACCTTACGTTGGATAATATCCACAAATGTAAATCATTTGTATAAGAAGAACACTCATCTCATATCTAACAATTAGCAAGTAAATAAAATACTAATGACACAAACATAATCCTTATAGTATTTTATTACAGGTCAAGTCCAATAACATGTCCAACAGATTATTTATGTAATTGAACTGATAACACTTATCGTATGATTTGTGAAACTCAATCATCACTCAACTTACACACCAATCTTAGTTAATTATTGTTCCTAGGTAATTAACAAATTAGGGACATTTTAGAGTTATTATTAATTGATGCATATGTTTCACAATTGAGTCCAACTCAATATACAAATAATAAATAACTTAAGGAACAAATGATGTATCATATATAGTCATCCTAATACCGTCGAACGATATTTTTATTCTTCTAAATAATAAAAAAATATCACTCTTCTACCGCTCTTTCAAAACTACCATTCTTTCAAAATTATTCCTTAATTTATCAAACAACCCTTCATTTTTTCAAAGCGATCATTTGAAGTGGCCATAATACGAGAATGGAGGTGGGGGAGGTTCAAAACCCTTTGAACCAAAAATTAGGTTCAAAGCTTTTGAGAGCCGTTGATTTTGCATCAAGATTCGTACTTTCAATAAAATCTAACTTCAAATTTAATGCTTTTAATAGTTATTACGAATCTCGATACAAAATCAACGGCTCTCAAAGACTTTGAACCCAATTTTTGGTTCAAAGAGTTTTGAACCTCCCCTACCTACGAGAATAGACAGAGACACTTCCCTGCTTTTCACCATCTTTTTTGTCTCCCACTTTGGATTGCACCATTCATTATTGTCTGGAATTGATTGCACGCCGATGCAGTGATGCTGGAATGATGCCATTATTATTTTCATAAATCAATTTGAAAAAATATATAGACATATAAAAATGTTGCAATGAAATTATATTAATTAATGTTACAAGTAACAATAAGTCTATTATAATTCTTCATTGTGGCGTTAAATATGAATCAGTCATAGAGGAGTCATTTGATGATTTTTTTTTTATATTTATCATTGCTTTAGATAAAAAATAGAGATTAAGCTATCAATTAGCTTTTGAAAAGGACTTAAATTTGAAATTATCATCTATGTATTATGTTTTATATGATGGAATTTATTGTACATTTTATCGTGCATCAAAACAAATTAAAATTCTAACGATTCATTGTAAGATTTGACATCTTCCTTTTTAGAGTACTTCATGAAACGGACAATATGTAAAGTGTTTAGCACACATCCCGAGGCTTTATGCTTCTAAAAATCTATCCTTTAATTTTTTTTTATTGAATAGCTTAGGGAGTGTTTGGCACTCAATGGAATAACAAAAAATTGGAATAGAATAGCTATTTCGACGAATTAATTTGCCAAATTAATTTTAGACTAAGTAGAAGAGTGCGAATAGTGTTAATCCGGTATACTAACTTATAGGTGGAATACCGGATTAGCTCTCGTCGAATAGCGATTATTATTTGATTATATTATATTATATTATTATATTATGATTATGATTAGATTGATTAGATTTATTATTATTATATTATTATATTATATTTATGATTATAATTTATTATTATATTAATATTATGATTACTATTTATTATTATTATTATCATTATTATATTATTATTATTAAATTATTATTATCATTATTGTTATTATATTATTGTTACCATTAGTATTATTATATTATTTATTATTATTATAAATATAATATTAATATTAAATTATTATATTATGAATATAAATATAATTATTTTATTATTATATTATTATGATAAAGATGATTTATTATTATATTATTATAATTAAAATTATTTTTAATTATTTTTATGATTATGATTATATTTTTATTATTATATTATTATGATTATGATTATGGTTATATTATTATGATTATGATTATAATTATTATTATCATGATTATGATTATGATTATTATATTATGATTATATTATTAAAATTATGATTACTTATTATTATTATTATATTATTATAATTATGATTGTAATTATAATTTTTTTATTATTATATTACTATATTATGATTATGTTTATATTTTTATTATATTACTATTATAATATTATTATTTATTATGATTATTTTTATTACTTTATTATTATTATTATCTTAGATTATTATTTTACTATTATTATTATTATCATCATAATTATTAATATCATAATTATTCATATATTAACTATTCTCGAGTAACAATTTGTCAAACAATATTTTCGCTCTTCCGAATAATCAAGAATACCACTCTTCTACCACTCTTCCAAAAAAAAATACTATTCTATCACTCTTCCAAAATTACCACTCTTTCAAAGCTATTCCTTGATTTGCCAAACGGACCCTATTAGCTCAGATTGATTTTTCCGCACATTTTTCAGAGTAAGATATGCACCGGACATTCAGTGGCAGATTCAGTAAGTCTCGGAGGGATAACTGATCTCTGAATTTTGAAAATTTGTATTTTTAGACTGAATTTTTATTAATTTAATTTTTAATCTTTTAAATTGTCTAAATACTCTTCATTGAGAAAAAATATTTAATATTATCACTGATATTTGAGATCTTTGATCTTATGTTTTCCGATTGGGTTTCATTTCTAGTCTACCCCAATTTATTTGGGATTAAAGGCTTTGTTGTTGTTGTTGTTGTTGTTGTTGTTGTTGTTGTTGTTGTATTATAGATAATAAAAAAATTATCCAAAATTTTTAAAATATGAAGTCCCGTAGAAAAAAAATTTCTTCATCAACATGATTATATATTATTTTGAGTTTTATTTTTATTATTTTTAATACATAAAAAATATTATTTTGATAGTTCTTTATTAGATAAAAATATATATTAAATTATTAATTTTTTTATTTAGTACGATAAATTTGAATTCAATAAATTATGATAATCTGATTACTGATCCGATGAAAATCATGCATCTGCCATAGAGACACCCGCTCAAATTCGCATCCTCTACGCCAAATCCAAAACCAGTGTAGTAAGCTATAATTTAAGCGTGCCTGCATTATAAAATTTATAATATTGTCCGAACTCTATTTTAAATAGACTCCATGATTCTTAATCACTGTCTGTTGTTCTCTCCTTTGACCGTCTCCCTCTATCTTTTTATAATTGCCACTGTATATATTACTATGGAGGATAAAGACTATATCCACTCGACCACACTCATTATTAATACATTATCAAATAGGGAGCGGAGTGAGTACACCTGGGAGTATAGAATTTGATTGTCTTCATCACAAGTGAGTTATTTATATAAGTGAATCAGATATTTAAATATGAGATTTAAAAATTTAGTCATTTGATAATGAATTATTTTGACAATTTTAATAATATATTTTTAAGTAAATAATAATAAAATCTTAAAAATAGAAATAACCTTATGATTTTTTAAGTACCTCTTTGATCAGATTTAAGTTCATGTCATTTTGCACTTTTAATTGCTGGAGAAGTGTTGGGAGCTAACCTCTATGGGTCGGGGTATGAGAATCTCTCTGCCTAATCGACTTCCTGCGTTGATTGAATCTCAAAAATATATTCTTCTACTTATAGATTGATGATGATTTAAATTTTATGTAATTTCATTATCATTTGATATTTCATTAAGGACCATCAAAATTTTATATAGTTTACAACGGTTATAATTTGATAGCCCTTGATGGACTATCAAACGATAATGAAATTACATATAATTTGAATCATCATCAATCTATAAATAGAGGAATATATTTATAAGGTATTTTCTATTTTTAAGATTTTTTCATATTTATTTAAAAATCCATTGTCAAGATTGTCAAGATAATCATTGTCAAATGATCTCTTCCATTTATATAAATTATCAATAAAAAATAGCAAGAGAGAGAAAAAAGTCTCAGAAAATAAAGTCGTCTGGGAGAAAAAATGATTTAATTATTTATATAAGTGAGTCATATATTTATATATGAGACTTAAATATTTATATAGATTATCAATAAAAATAACAAGAAAGAGAAAATATCAGAAAATAAAGTCACGTAGGAGAAAAAATGACTTAAGTATTTATATATGTGAGTCATGTATTTATCTAAGTAAACTAGATATTTAGATATAATACTTGAGTATTGTTATACTTAACATTTTTTTTTTGCAAAACATGATTGAATTTAACAAAAAAAAATTTTAAGACTTGATTGTAGGATCCTAATAAGATTCAAGGATATCAAGAGGAAGTGATCAACATCAATTCAGAGGCTTCTATGAAAATATATGATCATATTAATTGTAAAGGTATAATTCAAAATATTATATTTTTTATAATTATGTAAGGAAAAACTCTCTGTCGCAGAGAAGCGTTATAACGATTTCTCAATCGTTATAACGATTCAATGCATATTCAAAAATATTCTAAGTCTTTTCTGTGAGCAGAGATGTGCCAAAATTAACAGAGTCTATCATTATGTAACGCTTTATCAAGCATTATAATGATTCAATACACCTACTCAAAATATTCTAAGTTCTCTGTGAGAAAAAATAAGCTAAATTAACAGAGTGTATCGTTATGTAACGCTTTGTCAAACGTTCAACGCTTCATGAAACGTATAACGATTCAGTGAATCATTATAACATTTCTAAAGATCAGTAAACTTGTCAGAAAGTTGGTCAAACAGTCAAAACGTTGATAACGTTCTGTAAAGCATTCAATGTTTCTCTCTATCATTATAACGGTTCATCTTATTCATTTATGAACCGTTATACAGTTATTTAAGATTTTGACAAGAGGTATTCTTAGAAACTCAAGATTCATTATACATAAACGTTATAACGATTGATGAATCGTTATAACGATTTTCTGAACAAGAATATCAATTCTCTTTGTTAAATGGTTTATTTAAGGTGATGTTATGAAATTTTATCAATTATTCAAAACCATCAAAATATCTAGCAACTCAGATACTCAACTTATTGCAAACAAATAACCCTTACTCTCTTCCTTGCAAATTATAAAAAACGTATTTGAAATTTAAAAATGAAAATATTGTTGTGATAAATTTTAGCTTGGACTGGTATTAGTATGTAGAACTCTTCTGTTCTTTGTACATAACAATATCTATATACATCTTTTCCCGAAAAAAATGGAAAAATATATTTTCTTTGTCATTCTTACATGTTTTTCATATAAGATGAAATAAAAAAACTAATTCTAAAAAATATATGTCTACGATTAAAAAAAAGGCATGACTGGTTAAAAACAAAATTCAAACATGCATATGTATATTTCATCCCATAATTAACTTTTTTTAGACGTGTGCTTATATGTTTCATCTCATATAGGCACAGTTTTTTTTTCATTTAGAAAGGAATTTAAAAAGAATTTTTTTTGTATATATATTGAAAATCATATTGTTAAAATTAACATAATTAATTGGTTGTTTATTTTACTTGCATGAATTCATTTAGAAATTTAAAGAGAAATCACCACAATGTTACATATTAATTTTGAGTTTTATGAATAAAATTAATTATTAAAGGCTTCAATATATGGTTTTAACAATATATCTTTACATATATTATCACCAAACGGAAGCAAAGCGAGGTATATTTTTCCTAGTTATATATACTATTCAGTGTTTTGTTTGCGTTACGCCTTTATACTCAATAGAAAGAACTAATTTGATATTTATATATTCTTTTATTTCAAGAGGAAAAATACTCAGCATCATTTACAGTGCTTGTAGTAATAAAAAGATGCACTAAATTTTGTAGATGTGTATATAACAGGATCTCTAATTTAGTTTCTTGAACCTCTTTTAGATTTTTCTTAGTGGCTGATAAAGATAGTCCGTAACTGTATTTGCTTGCAAGAGAAAAAAAGTTAGTTCTCAGAAAATCGATATATTTATTGTTTGAAATAATCAAATAAAAAAAATAATTTATTAGCTGACAAATAAGTAAAATTCAAAATGAAGATGAATAGTTTTTTTTATTGTAAGTGGTACTTTTTATTTAGTCCATGTAAAATTTGGATGCGCATCGTCTAACGCATTGCAAAGTTGCAGCGCACAGTAGATTTTCAGAGTGGTACTTTGAGATTGATGAGAGATGATCTCAAACTAAATTTGAGAGATGAGATTATACGCTGCAACTTTGCAGCGCGGCATATAATGTCGATTCTTAAAATCCTACTACCCATCAAAAGAAGTATAAATGTTCTCGGAAATCCGGCCCACCAACTTTAATTAATTCTAGATAAGTGCGCTCGGATCTCCAGTTAATCAGAATCTTGATAATTGTATTTAATAAAACTGATATAAGGATATAAACGTGAGTGAACAATCAATTTTCTCCACTCACGTCCCACGGATACCCACTCTGCTCCCCATCAAATAATATTTAAATTAGATTGCATTGAAATCTTGAAACATACTGTGCTTCACTCTTTAAATAAAAAAAAAAAAGACATTGTGCCTCACTCCAAGTTGTAAACAAAATTTTCTTGTAGGTCCTCTTTTATATTTTCCTTCCTTCATGTTCTAGATGTTATGCCACCTTAAGTTCGTACTATAAATATTGTTTTCGTTATTTCTATTGGTTTATTTAGTTTATTCAATATTTCTTCTAAATATGTTCAATTTTCATTAAAATTATTGAAAGAAAATAGTGGACTTCAATAATTAAAAAATGGGTGCTTAAAATTGATTAAGGGGTGCTCAATCAGGGGCGGACCCAGTTAGATCAGGGGGCGCGCCCCCCCTGGATTTTGAAAAATAGTGCTTTTCGGTAATTTTTTCGGTACGTGCCCCCCCTGGAAATTTTTTTTGCCCCCCCTGAATTGTCTGGTTATTTTTATTGAGAAAAAAATATTTAATACCGTGCATAATGAAATAATTATGCAAAGATATCAAAATATAAAGTTCCTTAGTCGAAAACTTTCTTCATCAACTTGATTATCTATTACTTTGAGTTTTATTTTATTGTTATTTTAATATATAAAATGTTATTATTTAATAAAAAATTTATTAGTAAAGTATATATATTAAATTATTAAGTGCTCAATAATGATGGACTTCAATATATTAATTGTTTAAGGGTTGCTTAAAATTGATTTTTCTTCTTTTCTTTCTTTTCTAATAATTAAAAAGGATGAAAGCTAAATGGAGTAATTTTAGAAGGAGATGAAGAGAACAACAAAAATAAAAAAAGGACTGAAAATAATATTTTGTTTCAATTTAAAATGATGAAAGCTGAATGGAATAACTTCAGATGAAGATGAAGAGAACACAAAAAATAGTAAAAGATCAGAAAATCATTTTGTTTCAAATTTTGTGGATTGAAAGTGGAGTAGGACTGCAAACGAGTTAAGTTAAAAAGAGTCCGAATAAACTCAAAACTTGATTCATTAACAATAAAATGTCGAGCTGGTTTGTTAATCTCTCTAGTTTCTAGTCAATTCATGGCTGGAAATTAAGTTAATGAGTTAGTAGAGTTGACTCGTTAATGATTAATAATATTTTACATAAATATTTTATATTAAAATTCTTAAAAAAATTAACAAGAACTAATAACAATAGAATTTTATACATATTCCATAAAATAATTGTATATATTTTGAACTAAAAAATCCACAATAATATAGTAATATAAATGACAAATATTAATAGTTTAACAAGTCTAACGTTTAATGAGTCCAATATGTCAAGTCAGGTTAAAATCATACTCGATTCATTAACTCAACAAGTTTAATGAATTAGTTCATTAATGACTCAGTTTACTAGCAAGCGAGTCAAATTCAAGCTGATCTTTGAGTGACTCACGAGGTACAATTTTTTTTTACACTCATTAGGATGAAAATGCAAAATATTGACACCCAAAACAAGCACTTTTTTTAAATACTCACTCTTTTCGGAACACATTTTTATCTCTTACTTGAAATAAACTCACTTTAGTATATTAATATGATTTTGAACTTTAAACGACTACTTTTTTCTCAAAATAAATTATATTTAGAATGGAAGCTATTATTTTCTAGTCTTTAAAGTTTCGAAATTAACATTTTAATCCATATAATTATGAACATGTCCAAAATTAGGTCTATCATGGAAATTTAAACAAAATATATATATGCATATAACTTCGTATATGATTGTATCGCGATGCACTTACACCTGTACACAAAGGTCAAAACTGATTTTACCTTTTTCTAGAACAAAAATGTTCCAGAAAACTCGCGTGGCATTCTTGAAGAACACTCAATTGGGTTCCACTATTAATTTGCTTTTGATCCAAGCTATTACAACTGCCATAAGGGAGGATTAAGAGGTTCACGGTGAAAATTAGTTGCTGCTTGTTAGGCCGTACATTTTTTGTTCTGAGGCGACTACAGATGCAATCTAGAATCTAGCTAGTGTATATAATAATTATAATAATTATATTATTAATAATAAGAGTGATAAAAATAAATTTTGAAATCTACGAATGATAGCGCGTCACTAGTAGCGGTGTGGAACAAACACGCCACTGTCAGTGACGTCTTTAAGTAAACGCGTCACGGGTAGTGGCGTCTTTGTAAATGCGCCACTGTCAGTGGTGTCTTTAGTGATTGATCGGCAGTAATAATGTTGATCCAACGGTAATGGATCGTGATCATGATGAATAAGAGAAAACGCGCCACAGACAGTGATGTGTTTACATTGTTTTATACAAACACATCATTAACAGTGTGCGCGTTTGCTCTATGTCACTGTCATTCGTAGATTTTAAATTTTATTTTTATCACTCTTATTATTAATAATATAATTATTATAATTATTATATACAAAAAAACTGTAGTAACGGCTTCTTAGATTCATTTTACTGGACTTATTAATCGGATCTCATGTTACTTTCTTGTGTTTCTATAGATTGCATCACATGATCCACAAGGCAACAATGATTCAAATTCAAATTAATTTTCTGTGCTTCAATAATATTTAGATAAAATTAGAAAAACTTTCTGAATATAGCAACTCCAAAAACCCGTAGTAGAGTACAGTTTTATGTATATCAAATGAAATAAAAACAAAAACATAACACATAAAATTCAAAAATGCATTTTTTTTAACAAAAACAACCACCATTTGGTTATTTCTTTAATGAACTATTCGGTATAAAACAAATCACATAGTTCTTTTATTTTTATAAACTAACTAGTCTACAAGTGCTAATATACTTGTTCAAAGTATATCGTTATAAAAATAATAGAAAGCAACATCATATGCAAAAATTAAAATAGAAAAATATTCCCTCTTGGAACAAAAAGATTCCCTCTTCGAATGGAATTAATCAATGGCATGGCAAATAGTGTTTACGATTCTGACCGGATTCAAATTCCCTACAAAATTTTTCTTGGTCCGGTTGGTGAATTACATAATTTGACCGAATTTTATTGAACTATCTGACAGATTTTAAACTAAATTAAGCAGAGAAATATAATTAAATGAAGGGAATAAAAGGATAATTAATAAAAAATGAGCACACTGTTTAAGGAATAAAAAGAATTAATCAAAATTGTTATCGTCCTAACTTCATTTTCCAATCTGACCCCATCTGACATGTTAATTAAGTGTTTTTTTTTCTAAAAAGAGGGTTCTCATAAATTTCAGTATATATTATTTTTCATATAATAACCTTGAAAAATGAATCGGTACAATTCTGTAGAGAGATGAGATTCATTTTTATCTGTACTAAGTATTTGGTTCAATCATTTGCTTTAATATTATCATTAATGAAACATGAGAATTTAAGTAATGACAATTTTTTGTTTAAATTTTATTAACAATATTCAATATTATGTTTTGTTATTTTTCAGATTAAAAACTGAAATGATAGTGTTTTTAAGCAACACTAAATGAAGCCAATAACATATGATGAGAAGCTTTCTTTGCATATTGTTCTAACAGTTCTGGGACAAAACTAGGCTGTTTTAATATCCAATAACATATGACAAAATGAAGCCAAGTTTTAAGGTTAGATTGAATCGGACTTCAATCATTCTTGTCTTGGTCTGGTCAATAAATTGCAATGCTAAAGAGAAGAATACAATCAGGATGCCACTTTTAGCGGATCCTCCGGTCTTTGTTGGGTAACACGAGTAATAAAAATATACTGTTAAATCATTCTATACCTGATTAGATTTTGGGGGCATTACAAATGCAATTTTTCATAATACCTGCAAGGCACCCACGCCCTTGAAAATAAAAATATTCTTATGATTAGTATAGAGGTGAAAATGTTTTAACAAAAGGCATTTTAGTTAAAAGGGGATGGAGAGGAGATCAAACTTCTGTATTTTGCTCTGAAAATTAAACTGTTGACCACTTTATTTGTTAATTGTACATGCATTTATCTATACTATTATATAAAGCATTTAAGAATTGGAGGGTCCATTTTTTGTCATGGTAATTTTTTATTATACCCATTTTATCCCTCAATTAGACGGCTAATATTTATTTTTGATTGATCGAACGTATGTGATTGTGTCCATTGATCCCCTCTTTCTCTCCATTTCTTTCCCATAAATACTATTATTTCCATAATATTATTATTTTTATTTAGAAACCTTGTGCATATTTGGTAAGAAATTAATGGTGATAATATATGTTAGAATAATTTACTTTTCTTGCCATAAAAATCATGAATTATTAACTCATATTGTGCAAAAATATCATCCAAGATTAAATATAGTCTTTATTATATGTTTTCTCTATAATTTGGTGAATTTATAATTTAATATTAGATAAATATGAATTTTTTATCTTATAATATTTTAATGTTTAAATAAAAGAGTCTGCTGCAACGCGCGGGTATATAGCTAGTGTTAGAATAATTTATTTTTCTTGCCATAAAAATCATGAATCATTAACTCATATTGTGTAAAAATCTCATCCAAGATTAAATATAGTCTTTATTATAGGTTTTCTTTATAATTTGGTGAATTTATAATTTAATATTAGATAAATGTGAATTTTTTTATTTTATAATGTTTTTATAACTAGTAAAACAAATTTGTAACTAGACAACTCAATATAATAATTTTCAGTTCATTTTTCACTATATTAGTGATCTCTGGATAATATAATACTGTATACCCTCCAAACATGATTACATTTGTTGATATGATTGGGGATCAGTTATTTGGATAATGTGACTAAAAAGAAATAGATTAACTTTTAGAAATGAGCAGTGCAAAATTACTAGAAGTATAGGAATGGAAGATTATCTCCGTTGTTCAGTACTACAGTTCTATGAAAGACTCCAAATTTAATTTTAATATACATTTAGTGCTGCCTCCAAATGTACAGGATATGCCATGGCTATTCCAAGAAAAATGGCTGGATAGAAGGATGTGGGTCTGATACTCTGATGCAGAAACTCCATGAACATAAATGGCAAGAAGTAACTCGTTAAGTGGTTGATGTACCAGTTAAAACTGTGATTGTTTTTGTGTGTATGCCATAGGTGCTCAAAACTTTATTAGAGCTATTTCTTACTTTAGATGCATTAGTGATTGCAAGATAGACTTTCATGCCGTAGTATGTTCTTCTCAAACTCATTATTTAGGAGTAATCGGCCTAAGTTGGGACCTTTGTTTCTTAAATGAAACCGATAGTAATATACCACTTCTCAAAAAAAAAAAGAAGAAAAAGAAATAGCAATACAAAATTTAAATTCATTTGATTCTTAACTAAAAAGTTCGTTTTTTTTTTGCTCGGTCTTGTTGGCGGATGACGCAATTTTACCGACCCGCACATACTCCGTTGGATTGTATTATTGTCTAGCAAAACAATTTCTCCCATTATATCCAATTTAAAAAAACTTATCAATTTGCCAATAAAAAATGAAGGATCTAACAATTTCGTATTTAAACTTTAAGTTATATTGTCAACCGTTATCAACGATAAGACTAAATCAAAAATTCTTTTGCTGGACAATAATACAACCCGTCAATCCGTATGTCACTTGAAAAAAAAAATCAATGAAATGCCAATGTGCTCTTGTTTTGGGGTATATACATGTTGCCTTTTTTAATTTAATAATTATATTATTAAATGTTGAAATTATTAAATTAATATGGTTATTAGCCAAGGGTAATTGTCAATAGATCGGATTCAAATCGAATATATTATAATTTAATTACTGACCTATAAAATTTTAAGATTTATGCAAAGATCATATTCAATTAAAATTTGAGGATCTAAATGTGATATTCATTTATATAGCGGCTGTTAAATCACATTCATATTATATTTTATATTTTATATTTAAATATTTAAAATGACAGAATGCGTGGTTAAGTTAAATAAAATTTATATTATAAATTGTAAATTAATATAACTAACTTGTATGACATTTTTTTAAAATAAATGAGATCAAATTATTAACAAGACTAATCTAACTATTTCAAATATAACTATAAATTTTAATATAAAAAATATTACATATATCTTCATATTAGAAAGTTAAAAGGTAATCTTTTATAGAATTATAATAAATTCGGATTCGAATCTTATAATCAAAATATAAATATAAAACCTAAGATATTAATGAACTAACGGAAATTATTTTTATATTATATGAGAAATTGAGAATTCATCTCATTGACCGCCTCCGCCACAATGAAAAATCCAAAATAAAAGAAGTTGCACGGGCTTTTAGAAAAATTCAGTAACTTCTATTAATTAATTAATTAATATACTAAGATACATTAATTGCAAGTAGATGGGGACAACAATCAATATGCTCAAAAGTAAAGCCAAAATACACTAAATAACATTAGATTATGTTCTCTTTCTCCCCTCCCCCACTCTCCTTCCACCACCTCCACCTCGTCTCCTATCTCAAAAACCCATCTCATTAGTCATAACTCTATTCTACTTCTCTCGTTTCTCCGAACCTAGCCAGCTAACACGCATGGCTCCTTTTCAGATCCGCTTTGGATTCCACTCGTCGCAGGATAGCTCTGAAGAAGAAGAAGAGTACCAAGAAGAAGAAGAAGAAGAAGAAGAAGAATTGGAGGAGGAAGAAGAGCAATACGAGGAAGAAGAGGTGCCGATTTCTTCTCCGTTGATATATCCTTCGATGGGGGCGAGGGAAGAAGAGAAAGAAGGAAGCAACCAGTTCTCTGTGCTTGAAATGGTCGTGGCGGCACTGAAGAAATCGCTGGTGATGTGCAGTGTCCGCTCTGAACTGGAGGAAGAGGGGAGAGGCTGCTTGCCAAGACCTCCCATGGATATTGGATGGCCCACAGATGTGCAACACGTGGCACATGTGACCTTTGACCGGTTCGACGGATTTCTCGGCTTGCCCGTGGAGTTGGAACCAGAGGTGCCCCAGCAGGTCCCAAGTGCCAGGTACATGTCTTGATTGCTTCTATTTTCTTGTTTTAGTGCTTCCATTTTACTATCTTCTTCTAAGTTTCTTTTCTGTTAAAGATCTGTACTTGATGTTAGTTGGGAATTTCCTCTGAACTATTAACTTTTAAGTTGCAAAATTTTGATTAATTATGATTAATCATGGACCCATAGGATTAGTAGGGTAGCAGTTGCAATTAACGAGTAAATCGGGGAAATATTTTCTGGCGGACGTCTTCTAATGAGTTGATTGAGAGGCTAAAAATGTTAGGAATTTTAATTTCTATTTTGTATTATAAAAGAAGAATTTTAATTTTTGTACTATTCGATAATTTTCTACCTGGGTTTTCTTAGTCAAACTCAATTTATTATGTAGGACTTTCCGTTAGTGAACTTCCCGTTGTACCTTAGAATCGGGTCTTATGTGGACCTTGCCCCTTTTACCAACTTCCCGATTGATTAATATTCTCATTTGTACCTTGGTAGCATGTATTAGCTTTATATAAGCCTCTTATATTAATTTAAACTATTGTTTTGTTCAGTGTAAGTGTATTTGGGGTCTCACCAAATTCAATGCAATGCTCAATCGACAAAAGAGGCAACAGCATACCTACAATATTGCTCTCCATGCAAAGGCACCTGTACCAACATGGTGGTCTTCAGGTAGCACTCGGTACTATGATTTGTTAATAATGTATTTTGAATTATATAAATTTAGATTTTGTTGACAGTATTATTTTCGTTATTTACAGGCAGAGGGAATATTCAGGATAAATGCTGATAATAGCCAGGAGGTATATGTCCGGGAACACTTAAACCGAGGAGTTGTGCCGGAAGGGGTTGATTTGCATTGCCTAGCTGGCTTGATAAAGGTGAACTCATACTTCATATTTATTACTGCTGTGGTATGTATTCTAATGGTACCTAGCTGGCTTGATGGCTGTGCATGCATAATGTTTCTATCTAGAAATTTTTAAAGATGTCTGCTGCATTATGACAGCTAGATCGACTTTCTACAACCAGTGCTTATGAAATTAGAGTAAGAGGGTGTGATTAATTTCTTGAAAGTAAAGATTTTTGAACTCCCAATTAAAACATATATGTTTTTTTGCAATTGTGTATTTTGCAATTTTTTATGTTTTGCAAGTCATGTGGTGTTTATTTGGATTTTCTTGAAAGGTATATAATACAGGAGTTATCTTTTGTACTGCAACACCATGAGCTGGCAAGGACAGCAATGCTTGAATTAATTATTTTCATACCCATTTTATTCTGAATGAATCTTTTAATTTAGTCCCAACAGTTTTATAAATGTGAAACAAAGAGGATGCCTTGGGAGATTTATTGCACAGATCTGGATAGAAGTATCTTATATAATGCGATAAAAATACAAAGATGTGGCAATTTTCTTTAAATGTACCATTACTTGTTAGTTTCTTTAAATCTTTTGATAATACAACTGTTAGTAGGAAAATCACCTGCTGATCTTAAAAAATAATAATAATAGATACAACAACAACAACAACAACAACAAAGCCTTTAATCCCAAATAAATTGGGGTAGGCTAGAAATGAAACCCAATCCAAAATCATAGAGATCAGAGATCTCAAATATAAAATCAATAATAGTAATGGTGACAATGATACTTATAATAAAAATGAAGAGAATAATGAGAATGGTGATGATGATGATAATGATAATAATGATGATAATGATAATGACAATAATGATGATAATGAATGTCAATAATGATGATAATGATAATGATAATATGATAATAAAATGGTGCATTTCAAAACGAAAGGAGGTAACATATTTTACTTTTCTTTTTTTACTACATGAAAAATGCTGGCAACTTGGACAGGGATATGAAAGATGCTGAAAGTTATTTGCAAATATAATGAAAATTTGGGTGCTTATCTGTGAAATACAAATTTGGAAATGATTAATGTAGTGTTTTTTTCTCTCTTTAGGCATGGTTTAGGGAACTTCCATCAGGTGTACTAGACTCGTTGACACCAGAGCAGGTGGTGCACTGTAACACAGAAGAAGAATGCTCTCAGCTAGCAAGAACGTTACCCGCAACACAGTCGGCCCTACTTGATTGGGCCATAAACCTCATGGCAGATGTTGTAGAGAACGAGCACTACAACAAGATGAATGCCAGAAATATTGCCATGGTTTTTGCACCCAACATGACCCAGGTTAGAAACAGTTCTGGGATATTTGTTCTTTTTGGCTTTTCTGTTCTTTATTCTCTTTAGTTAGAACAATATGCAAAGAAAACTTCCCATCTTTAAGGAAATTGCATAAGAACAATATGCAAAGAAAGCCTCTCATCTTTAAGGAAATTGCATAAGCTCCTAATTCTAATTTTCTTTTAGCAAATGGGTTACTGTTTTATTAAGAATTGATAGTACCTACTCCCTGCTCCAAGTTGGGTCTTTAGCACCCAACTACTTTTTGACTGATCGATTATTACATCTTGAGAATTGACAGAATAATCATTCTACACATAAAACTGAGTTCTTATCATATTATTGGTTTTCACACTTTGTTATTTACATTAAAGTTGACTTTTTAGTTCTTGTGTTCACCTGTATTGATTTTAGAAAGAAATGAATTCTTCAAAGACCTTTTAGCAAAAACTGGAAAGGGATGAGCTTCTCTTTTATTCTTCTTTGACTTAAGAAGAAGATAAATTACTTTCTTCTTCTTTTTCAGATGGCGGATCCATTAACTGCATTAATTCATGCAGTCCAAGTGATGAATTTCCTCAAAACACTGATTCTGAAAACCATAAGAGAAAGAGAAGACGCGATCTCTGCAAACGGGGCCCATGAATCGTGTTCAGAGTCCCCAAGTGACAGAGATGAACCTAACAGTAATACATCAAAATCTATTTACAGGGAGAAAGTTCCTGATTTCCCACTCATCGACCAAGATGCATTTGATCAGCTAATCTTATCTGTTGGTCCCATATCAACATGTGAAGTCAATTGTGACCATGAGTGTATAGGGTCTGAGAATGGATTAGCTGACTGTACCACAGATGATGAGCTAATGGATCGATTTAGTTTCAGAAAAGGAGTCAGCAAGCTGTGCCGGCACCCAGTTTTTCAGCTGACTCGGTCGATGAAAAAAGCTGGAGAAATTGGTGTGGTTGATTCCAGTGAAGGCAGACAAGCTTGGGTTTGAGATTTTGCAAGCTTGATTTCACTTAATTTAATTTAATTCCTGGTGTTTTAGAATTGTTAATAGTGGGATTTTTTGACAGTCCCAGATATGTTCTGTAGTGTACAGGCATGCTAGCTCTGATTTTAGAATGTGATAATGTGAGTGTAATCTGTGTGGTTGTGTGAGAGAGTGTGAAGCCTTTGATGGGGGCGGGGCTATCATAACGAAGGAGACATTCCAACTACAGTTAGTCCTAATTAATGTATATCATGATTGTTTTTACTTTTTAGTGAAACGGCTATTATGATTGATGAAATTTAGGTTGTAACTTGGGAATTTGCGTGATTGGAGTTATTCGATTGATCTTTGCTCCTAACTTTGTGATACTTTTTGCACGCGTGTTTCTGTCTGAACTTGAACTGCTCAAGATGTATGATCTCAGCATAGGAGACATAACTACCTTCACAGGTCATGCTTGTTACGTGAATCAGTCTTACATCATCGAAGCGTTTTACAAATATTATCACCATTGTAACAAGTAAAAGGCCAAAAAAAAAAAAAGAAACTTCAGAGTTATAAAAACAAGGGACACTGTTGTATACTTTTATACTTGTATTAAGCTAGCAAATAGTGGAATGGCTATGTTCCACCCAAATTTCCTTTCACTGTTCCTTGTGCTGTTGGTGTTGTCTACTAAAGCATTTTCTTCACAATCTTACATCTCATTTCTATTTGGTGATTCCCTTGTTGATGCTGGTAACAACGACTATTTATTTACCATCTCTAAGGCTAACAGGCCACCATATGGTATTGATTTCTTGCCGTCTGGACGCCGACCTACTGGAAGATACACCAATGGCAGAACTATCTCTGATATAATAGGTACATTAATTAGACTGGGAGATATTCACCAAACGAAAAGTTAATTGTCATTTTAGTACAACTAACCAACATATGTTTGTTTAAGCTAACAGGTCAAAACTTAGGCCAAAAAGCATTTCCTCCTCCATATTTAGCCCCTAATTCAAGCCTTAGCATGTTCCAGTCTGGTATCAACTATGCTTCTGGTTCATCTGGCATCTTAGACGATACTGGCTCCATTTATGTAAGCAATTAATATTTAATACGAACTTTTTCTCACTTAATCTCACATTTAGTCCTGGTCGCTCATTACAATTAGTTATAATTTGCTATCTAGGAAAGTATAATTTTTTTTTTTAGATTGGAAGATTGCCACTGGGACAGCAAATCGACTATTTTCAGGGGACCCAAAATAAAATGGTTGGTCAAATAGGAGAGCGTTATACAAGTGAATTACTGAAGAAAGCAATTTTTTCTATAGCAACTGGATCGAATGACATATTGAACTATCTCCAACCATCTATACCTTTCTTTCAAGGTGAAAAAGTCCCTCCATCAGTTCTTCAAGAGATTATGTTATCCAACTTGACCTCACATCTTAAGGTTTTTTTTTCTCCATTTCTTATTTTTCTATTGTAGAGACTGAAAAATAGTAAATAAATGCATCAGTTTACAATTTTACCCTAACCAATGGTTAACATTAACTTCTGTGTTCTGTGAAGCGGTTACATGAGCTAGGTGCACGAAAGATTGTAGTAGTAGATGTGGGCCCACTTGGATGCATTCCATATGTCCGTGCGCTGCATGTTATTCCAAATGGGAAGTGTTCACTAGCTGCCAACAAGCTAATCCAATCTTACAATACAAAATTGAGACAGAGAATTCACCAATTAAATCAAGAGATGCAACCAGAGAGTACTTTTGTTTACGCAAATTCTTTTGATATTGTAATGCAAGTGCTAAGGAACTACAGCCAATATGGTACACTTCTCTCCATCTGTCTTTTGATCTTCTTTTTTTAATTTTATTTTAATTTTACAGGACTTGAGTTTGTGCTATTAATATCTTCTTCTTCTTTTTTTTAAATTTTATTTTAATTTTAATTTTAGGTTTTGTAAATGCTGAAGAGCCATGTTGTGGTGCAAGCATCCCTCCATTCCTTTGTCTGAACTCAAGCTCGATATTATGTGCTGATCGATCCAAGTATGTCTTTTGGGATGCATATCACCCAACCGAGGCAATGAATAATATAATTGCATCGAAGTTTCTTGATGGTGATTCCCGGGTTATTCATCCCATCAACGTCCGCAAATTGTACGAGTACTAACTTGAATGAGCAAAATATAAGTGAAATTATTCAAAGAGCATCACCTTATTGTGTGGAAGAAAGATATTTTATTCCTGGTTAATTCTTATCGAGTGGATCATGAACCTGTGAAAATATATAACTATCAAACTATCAGACTAGAAATAACCGATGCAGTTGCGCAATTGCACAAGTAGCCGCTCTCTCAATTAACGTCAGTAAACAATAAGAAATGTTCTTATCTAGCTTCAGCAGGTGTCTTATTTATAGTCAATGGGACTAATAGTATTAAATATTATTTGAGCTAATATGCTTATTATCTGTGTTGTATAATTTATCTATTGTACAACTAAAATCTAATATTAGCTTTCATTGAATTTCACTACAAAAATAAATACATGTTATTAATTCTTATCAAGCAAAGATTCTATTAGCTCAATTATTTTGGTGCAAATTTCATTGAATGCATTACATAATAGAGCAATTTAGAGAATTAAAATTAGCTATCAGCTCGATAGCCACACGTGAGACCATACAGATCAAGCACATAGAAAAACCAGATCTTGAACAACCCACTGGGCTATTCGGCCCACTGCAATGTTCCTCTTTTAGGGGTTCTTCTCAGTAAGAACCTTTTTATCCAAAAAGTTCTTGGATGCCAGTAGTAGCTTCATCAGTTATTAATAAGGCATTTATGGGCACTTCTATTAAGAGACAGCAATGAAGAAGAATACGGTATCTTAATTACTGTGTGTATCTGTCATTGTCTTTATATATTTTGCAGTTCTTATTATTGTATGATATATATGTTGAGTTCAGAAAGAGCTCAATAGCTGTTCAGCAATACTGTATCCTTCTTTTTCTGTTCTTTTCTATATATATATTTTTTTGAAGTAACTGGCAGGGCCAGTTAGTATGTATTAATGATAAAAAGAGTATTTACGTATGTTCTTTTCTATTTAACCATAAAACTTGCTGGTAAGCTTTATGTTCTTTTCTATTAATAACATTTGCCAATGTATTAGAAGAGAAAGTGATAACAGAAAAAGTTGCGTTCCTCTTCTGACTGCAGGCGTGACATTGGGGTCTTCATTTTTTACCTTTTTAGTTATTACAAGGAGGTTAAATTTGTGAGTTGCAGAACCACACAGGGCATATTCAGCTTTTGATTCTATATTAAATGATTGGTGGCGGTTTAGGTGGATGTGACCAGTGGATTCAGCTTCTTTCTTCTTGAAATGAGATCTGTTTAGAAATCCAGTAGGATAAATTGCCAACACTGGGCCTCATATGGCTCTGCCGCTGCATGTGACCTTTTCCTGTCTTTGATCTCACAGTCGATACCATTTATAACCTTTCTGGCGTGGACTGTTCATTCATGGTATCATACACAAAGGCCTCATATTTCGTAGTACATGTTGCTTGTTGGTTATTCAGGAGCTGGTGAAAGTTGGCCTTACAAGTGCCAGATACCCCTTTCTAACAAAGAATGGTACGTGTTGTCAGTACTGGATTTCACAATTTTGCTGCAGCTTTTGAACTGTCAGTAATCAATCCACTGCCAACTTAGACCCGACACTCCTTTTCCTACCCAAGCTAACCTTTGGTAAAATCTAAAATGTACAAGCCAACCTCTTGCAACGTGTAGTTAACACATCAGTAATAGTAGTTCGAGAGAGGATATTTGAGCGGTAAATTTTTCTGTAAGATTCCAATTGCATTTGTCAGTTTTTATAACACTGACACTTGAGTAACACCAAGTTATATGCTCTTCTTTCTCGTTTGCATGCTACATAATTGTCAGTACTCAAATAAGCATTTGTACAATACAGGGAGGGTAACTTCCCTCTGCCAGTTGCTTACAATTTGATCACATTTGCATCACAACCTTTTAATTTACTTTGCATATAATTTTGTGCAATTAAATTAAGATGTACAACTAACTCCTTTTGTAGGCATATTACTAATTCAATTCCAAAGAAGACATCATAACCACCTAAGTCACGGTTCTCAAACTTGTACACCCGTTTCTGAACTAATGAATAAACCGATAAAGAAACATATACGTCCGCCAAAGGAAGAGAAGGTTCCCCCTATCATCTTTGACAGGAATTTGCATCTAATTACATGGAAGATAAAGTTCCTAAACCATCTCTCAAAAATGTACAATAATTACCACTGCCTTAAAGCTATAACACATTGTATTTTCTATAAGCATCATACACCTAACCATATAAAAATAGTTTACAAAATTTCAACCTTCTGATTGCACTTTAGATCCGGAGTAGGAGAACAAGCGAACTGCATTTTGATAACTCAGCTCAGCAACTTCTTCTTTTGGCATCTCAAGTAGAATCGACACAAACTCCAACACCTACGACCAATTTCCAGAGGCTCACTTACTCATCATCAGAAAAATATTGCAAATTAATATCAACATGAAATATATATTACGTTGTGAATGTTTGCTGGATGATTTAGAGAGGCTGATTTGTCCCCTTCACTTGGCATGTTCTCTTCAGAGACGGGTATCAATGATTCCTTTCTGAAGTTAGATAACCCATCAGGTGCATCAGTTTCTATCAGGATTCTATCCTTTGGTACCTAAATAAAACATAAAAGTTTTAACAGCATGATCTTCATTTATTTTCATTTTTGTTTTGTTTATTGACTTTGATGGTAGTAGCCTGCCAGGAAATGCAGTGGAACTTACAGATTTTAGCATTTTCTTCACCTTTTGTTCTTTCATGGAAGTGAGGAACCCAGAAAATGAGAAGTAGGAACCTAGATTTGAAAGTTCAGGCACCATTTCTGCAGATCCCATGTATGAATGAAGAATTACACCTGCTGGGAAAGGTCCCATTTGTCTGTCAAACAAAAAATTTATAATTAGACAGCTGCATATCTTTATAATTAGACAGCTGCATATCACTCAAAATATGTATAAAATCTAACTATAACTGACTTCAAAATTTCCAAGAGGTCCCCGAAGGCGCGTACACAGTGGACAGAAACAGGTCTTTGTAGTTCCTTAGCAAGCTGCAGTTGTTGCCGAAAAACTTCAACCTGCAATTGGGAAATTTGGTGTTATCTTTGCAGGAAAAAAAAATTCAGATGTCACAGAACATATTTAAGAATTAAAATAATATTATATAACCTGCTCAGTAAATTCAATGGTCTTTCCATGTGAACCCTTATCAAGACCAATCTGCAGTAGCAAAAAAAAAAGAGAAGATAATACTATTTTGTAAAATGTACATCAAGAAAGAAAATTTGCAAGTTTGTACTTGGATCATATAATAAGAGGTCTATAGTACCTCACCAACAGCAGCATGAGGTGCATCAACAAAGAAACCCCTCAGAGTATCGAACCAGTTAGGAGATCTCTCAGCAACAAACCTGAATACAAATTAACAATGATACTAAGATCAAATCCATGTAATCTCTGATTAATCATAAGAAAGATAGACCTTGATTAAGTCTCAAGTTCTCTATCTTATAATTGTTTCATTACACAATGCTCTTAGTATGTAAAAAAGGAAACAGCACTTGCCAAGGATGCAATCCGAAAGAAGGAACAATAGAAGGGTACTCATTTGACATCTGCCTCACAACATGCCAGTCTTTCTACACCACCAACAATTGTAATGATTAAAAGGGTACATAAAGACTAAAGATAATTATTATTCTTTACTCAACAGATACATTGGCAGGTATAGCTGTTTAGTTTGGTTTTGAGATCTGTCATGTCTTTCCTTCTCAAAGCTCAAATTCTCTATTTTCACTCCAAAAGAAATGTACTATTCCATTATTCTATAGTGAAAAATGAGCAGAGGCTAATTTCCTGAGCTCCTTATAAGACACGACCAGAGTCATAAATACTTATAATAAACTGTGTTAATTCAATAGAGTGATAGACCAGTTCCAGAACCAGATGAAAAAATTCTTCAAAGTTTTAAAATAATCTTTTTATAGCTTTTTAATTTTCACCACCTGAACAGTCGAACTTATCACTTATTATTCCCTCTTTTGAATTGTTCAACCTCCTCTAAGATCTCCTAATTCCAAAAGGTAATCATTTTCCAACACTTGTAAGTTTCAGGAATCAAATACTACAACTAGGTCGAGTGCACTTCTTCTGTTAATTGATTCTGATCTTTTCCCAGTATAATTCTGACCCACAGCAAGTATAAAAGATGAAGCTAAACATACTTCAGACACTCCGTTGACCGAGAAACGCACTACGCCAGAGTCGATGGCTGTACGGATGAGGCGCGGAGCGACGGCGGCGATGCGCGCGTCTTGGAGGTGGCAGTGCGCGTCGAACAGCCTCATCCCTCCTACGTGACTCACGTTCTCTCTCGCTTTACTCTCGTGTTGCGCTTGCGCCGAGGTAGAAGACAGTAAAAATTTTAATGTAGGCCTACATGGGTGATGTACCAAAACGGATCAAAACCCAATTAAACATTCAAATAAGCCCAGTTTATTTTATTCCATGGTCTCTAAACCAATTATGCCGATTGGTACCGGGCCCAAACTTTTAAGCTTGTACATGCATAGACTTGCCAAGTTTGTAACCGTATACTTATATAGGTTGGTTTGGCATATTGGAATAGTAAAAAGTAATAATAATATTGTTATTTTGATAAATAAATTTATCAAATGAATTTTAAACTGAAAGAGAAGAGTGCTAAATCGGTATACTAATCAAGATATAATCTCAAAGTGTTATATGTCATTGAAAATGAATATTTGATCGTTGGATTAAAATCAAAATCTAAATGAATCCGATCTGTCCATTTTGGTTCAGAAAATTTCTTCTCCCAAAGGCTTTATTCTTTTCTAAAGTGAATAATGAATAATTCAAAATCATGCATGTTGTCTTTTTATGTCTAGAAAGCAACAAATATTTTTTTACTATACTAATTGCCTTTGTCTTGGGACTAACATCCCAACTAGAAATTATTATTGTGCTGTCTTTTGCTCTTCCCGATAGGCACTTAACTAGTCTATAGATAATATACCGATTTAGCTATTATATAATAACTATTATTATTTGATTATGTTGTATTATATTATGATGATGATTATTATTATTATTATTATTATTATTATTATTATTATTATTATATTATCATAATGGGTGATTTTATTATATTATTATAATAATTATTATGATTATAACTATTTATTATTATTATTATTATTATTATTATTATTGTTATTATATTATTATTATTATGATTATGATTTATTTATATTATAATTATAATTATTTATTATTATATTATAAATATTATTATGATAATAATAATATATTATTATTATTATTATTATTATTATATTACTATGATTATGATTATTATTTTATTATATTATATTAAATTATTATGATTATGATTATTATTTTATTATTTTATTATTATTATATCATACAACAACAACAAAGCCTTTAATCTCAAATAAAATTAAGATAGGCTAGAAATAAAACACAAATAAAAAATATAGAGATCAGAGATCTCAAATGTAAAAAAGTCAATAATAATAATAATATGATGATGATAATATGATAATAAATATAGTACTAACAATAATGTAGAAATCTATAATAATATAATATTAATAGTACTAATAGTATAATAATAATATAGATAGTTATCATAATAGTTATAATGCTAATAATAGTATTAAAAAAATAAAAATAGCCATAATAATAATAATCACAATAAACCTATACTATAAAATATATTCTTAAACCCTAAATTCTAAACTCTAAAATTTTAAAATCTAAGAACTAAAAAATCTAAAGTGTATAACTCTAATACTTGACTCTAGCTCCTAAATTATGATTCTGATACATAGATCTCCATCTTCTAAGCACTCATATTCAAAGTAAGCTCTTTGGATATATTTTATTCATTCAAATATATTTTTATTGTTTTCTCTCATGTCAAATCTCGATCGACCTATTACTCTTTTGTATTTTTAGGATAACTTAGAATACCACTATATACTGATGCCTCAAGAAACCTTCATTGGATATGACCAAACCATCATAAATAGTGTTGAATCAGCTTCTCTTGAATTGATGTTATCCCAAGTTTATCCCGTATATCATCATTTTCGATTTGATCTATCTTTGTGTGGCCATATATCTAACGCAACATCTGCATTTCAGCTACACTCATATTCTAGATGTATTATCCTTTTATAATCGAGCATTATGCTCCATACATCATCGTAAAACTAATCACTATTATGTAAAACTTATTTTTTAATTTATTTAAGACATTCTTGTCATAGAGAATATCAAATGCTTGTCTTCAATTCACTCATCGTGCTCTTATTATATGGCTAACATCTTCATTGATGTCTCCATCTCTCTGCAATATCGATCCCAAATATTAAAATATATTCTTCATTGGTACTACTTGTTCGTCCAAAATAACATCTCCATCATCTGAGTTGTCACCCCTGAATTGACACATTATATATTCGATTTAAGTTCTACTCAGTCTAAAACCTTTTGATTCTAAAATTTATCTCAACAATTCTAGTTTTTGATCGACTATGATCCTGCTCTTATCAATATGCACTATATCATCAGCAAAAAAATATATGGACTCAATGTACCTTTGTATAATCATATCTTAATATAAAATACATTAGACTCACCATCATATATTTTGAGACTAATCACAACAAAGTGTACATATCCTTAATAAGTGTAATGTACTTTTTTGGGACTCGTTTCTTTTAAAACGTCCACCAAATGATAGTATTTTATCATATATTTTTCAAATCAATAAATATCTTATGTAGGTCATTCTGTTCCCGATATCTCTTCATAAATTATCATATCAAGAAAATTATCTTCATGGTGGCCTCTCATACATAAAATCAAACTATTTTTAGAGATAATTGTCAGTTTTCTTAAATGATGCTCGATCACTCTCTCTTAAAATTTTATAATATGACTCATAAGCTTAATTCCTTTGTAATTAGTATAACTTTAAATATCCTTTTATTCTTAAAAATTGATACTAATATATTTTTTTTCACTTATCAAGTGTCTTGTTGGACCAAAAAAATGCTATTAAATAACTTAGTAAGCCACGCATTATTGCTGCATCTTCAAGACATCTCCGGATCTTAATTGAGATATCTGTTAGGATTTTATCGGTGTAACTAGTGTATAAATTCAAAAAAATTTCATCTAAAACAATAAAAGAATCTTCTATGTGACTTAACAGAACCAAATATAAGTTATAAATAAAGTTGATATACCTTTGAAGCGTGTTTGAGTCACCGGAAAGTGTAGAAAATGACCGAGAGACGCGCACGACATCGAGAGACCAACCAAGATCTCCTCCAACGGTATCCACCAAAAACAGCCCATAAACGCCTTTTCAACCTCTTACTAGGGCAATTGAGAGTGTTCTTCTTGATCGTCTGGTCCTTCTCCATGAATTCTAACTCTTAGAAGTGATGGAAAGGGTTCTCAACACATGAGATAGTCAAAATAGGTGCGGTAGAAATTCAGCAGAACTCCCGTGCTTAGGAAAAACAAACTTATCGGGTTTTCACCAGGGGAGAGACCCTTATATAACCTTCCCAACATGTGGAAGGATGTTTTCCCATATTTTGGAAGAGCTCCCCTAATTTTGGACAGTCTAAACTTGTCGGTTTTCAAAAATAGACTGAATTTTTTTCCTTAATTAATTAAGAGAAAGTGGATATAATGGAAATAGTGGATCATGCTCCACTTTCCATATCTTATCATCTCAAAATAGCTAAAGAAAGTATAGTAGTGAAGAGTAAGTGTCTATTTTAGTCACATTAACATATGACTAAATTTAGACTTTCTCGAAATAGCATAATTCTCACCTAATTATGCCATGTCAATATACTATTAAAAAACAACATATGAAGTTATGAACTTTCTTAAAACTCTTCCATTTGAACATTATTAAATACTTTAATAAGCTCAATAATTTTTATCTCATATTATTTGATATATCCAACACATCAACATATCAAAAAATATTTATAGGCTATGTTCTTATACGGTGTGACCATTTGATACCTGTATACACTTAGCAATGAGGTTAAAATACTTTCAATCATCATATATTATAAGCGACACCTAATAATGTGCATTATAACCTCTAAGCAATACATATATAATGTACGCTACAAATATCTTAGTCCTGGACGACGATAATCATCCCGAGCTCATTACATGTCACATGATATCCAGAACAATGCAAAATAGGAACATGTCATTATTGCACTACATTCTTTATCTAGGGGCACCCAATTTGGATATCATCGCTCACGTCAACAAACAAGAGAGACATCGATATTCTTGATTCGTGCTTCTTCTTCATACAAAAAATGTACATCGAGATAAAATATGTGTGGCTGCCAGTTACGGACAACGTTGGATAATATCCATAAATATAAATAATTATATAAAGAGAACACTCATCTCATATCTTAGAATTAGCAAGCAAATAAAATACTAATGATACAAACATAATCTTTATAGTATTTTATTACAGGTCAAGTCCAATAACATGTGCAACACGTTATTTGTGTAATTGAATCGATAACACTTATCGTATGATTTGTGAAACATAATCATCACTCAACTTACACACCAATCTTAGTTAATTGTTGTTCCTAAGATAATTAACAGATTAGGGATATTGTAGAGTTATTATTAATTAATGCATATGTTTCACAATTGAGTCAAGGAATACATGATATATCATATATAGTCATCATAATATATAAGCTAAGTATAATCATCATATAATTGGCTGTAGATCACTCTAACACTAATAATATCATCAGGTTTTAATGTCTTATATGTTTTTATTTTTTTTAATGTTTATTTCATCTCAAACTTTTGAATTCTCCGAACAAATCATTTGTCGGTGTCATCAAATAAGTCATCCAACTCGATCGTGATTTTCTCACTCTCTCCATTGAACAGCTTATCGAAATATTATCTCCATCTGTTCTTGATCTTATCGCCCTTCACTAAAATTCTTTTAGGCTCATTTTGATATATTTAACTTGATTGAAGTCTTTTATCTTTTTTCTCGTGGTTTAGTCATTTTATAGATATCATTTACGCCCTCTTTTGTATCTAAATTCTGACACATCTTCACATATGCCTGATCCTTACTTTGCTCACAAGTTTATTTGTATTTCTTCTGACTTTTATGTGCTTTTATATGTTATCATCATCATCACTTTAAACGTCTGTAGTCTTCTTTGCACTTATAAAAAAATAATTCTTATAATAAATGAGGCCGCATATATAAACACTTTTCACGTTTAGAGCCGAATTTTCATTCGACGGCCTATATATAAAATTATTTCCATTAAATTAATAAATCAAAATTGAGAAAGTCATATGGGTCGGTACTTCATTTACGAGCTTGTATATCAAAATTTCTCTCCCGTTTCTTAAATATTTAATTTAAAATAATTATTTACTTAATTAAAAAAATATCAGATCCAAATCCAACAGATGCATTAACCAAGCGGTTTATATTTTTTTGAGTACTACACAACACATATAATGCAACGATATTTTCACAAAATTACAGTAATAATAATTCAATTTTGTTTGAGGAGAAAAAAATTCAGAAAAGTAATTAATTAGTAATTCAAGTAAATAAATTATTTCAGAACTGAAGACTTGAATTCCATGCCATGTGTAAGTAGAGTTGTAAAAAAACCGGACGGGTTAGATCCGATTCGTTGAACTCGTGGCCGCGACCCGATCCGCCCCTATCCGTAACCCAACCCGTCAAATCTGTGACCCGTTAGAACTGATGGGTCTAGCACGGACGCGGACAAAATCTGTGCTAGACCCAACCCGACCCGCCCAATCCGTGCAAACCGCCCTCGATCCGTCCCGGGAACCCATGCAAATCCAGGAAATTTAAAAAAAATACGGAAAAAAATAATTTTTTTGATAAAAAAAATATAAATAGTTAGATGTTTTTAATATTCTTAATAATTCTTTTTGAAATTTTCAGAATTCTTAAGAATTTATTTGAATTTTTCAGAATTCTTAAGAATTTATTTGAATTTTATTGGATTATTTTTGAATTTTGAAAAAAAAATCCTTGGACCCGACCCGCCGACCCGACGGGTCGTAGCCAAAACCCCCAAAATAAACTCGTCTTAACCCGTCTGTGAAAACTCGTTGACCCGTCCCGATCTGTCCCGTCAAAACCCGCCAACCCATACAAACCCGTGCCGACCTGTCCCACCAAAACCCGCCGACCCGACCCGTTTTTAATACACTATGTGGAAGCATTATAGCGTAAATCTTGCGATAATTCACAGATGGCATGAAGTAAACTTATCCTACGCACAGAACTTGCAATTGGTTGGAACTCGGGAGCCGGGTTCAGGTGGGGGACCTACCAATGTACTGAGAACATTGAACATAGCGAAAGCGCAATTTTCTCAACCAAAAAAAAAGGCGAAAGCGAAAGCGCAACAAAACGACAGTTTTTATTATTAATAATTATTATTAAATTAATATTATTAAAAATAAGAGTGAGAATCGTAAAATTTCAAATATATGAATAGCAATAGCACATCAGCATTGTTAGATGGCATTGACGAAAACTGCAATTATCGTGTGACGCGTTTCGTCCAAACCCCATAACGCTCCATCTCACTTGCGCGTTTTGTATATATAAAAGTAAATATCAATGCGCACGTTTCGTAAAAATAAGGAAACGCGCACTTTGCCGGTGGCGCGTTTCGTAAAAATAATGAAACACGCCATCAGTCGGCATGCGCGTTTCAAACGCTTGCGATGAACGCGCGCGCTGCGCAAGAACGCCGCCATTCATATATTTGAAATTTTACATTTCTCACTCTTATTTTTAATAATATTAATTTAATAAAACTTATTATTACTAAAAACTGCAAAAACGATAATCATTGTGCACCAAAACAAGATTTCTATGTCTACGGACTTCACGTGTTGGATACGACAGGCGGCCACATTTTTCATCAGTTTTGTGGCTACTTGCTATATTTGTATTCACGTATGAGGCCATATTATTTCCTTTCCTATTAACTGCTCACTCATCAGAATTTGAACAGCGCCGATGATAAAAATGTGGCAGACAAAATATATATTTTATCGAGTGTGCAAAAGATACGATCTAATATGGTACCTAATAATAGAGGCGAAGAACATTATTTTTCTTTCTGTTGTTTACCATTGATATTTCTCATCCCAGAATTCCCTAATAAAAAGCATGATATACAAAACTGCAAAAGTTTTTTTTCATTTAATCATAAAATTCAAAAACATGATAATTAATCATGTAACTCATAAAATAATGTCCAAATAAGAATAAAAATTATAAATAAATATGATTAATACAATAACAAATTTATATCAAGTTTTATCATGTAATTTGAAACATCACAAGAGCACCACTAAATGAATGAAATTGAATAATCGATATTATAAATCGACTGATTAATGAGTAGTAATTTTTTTAAGTTGCTTTAATTTCATAAACAATTTAAATAATTACAGAGAATATATTTCAGCTTTACTTTTTTTTTTGTTGATAGCCACTAGACCAGTTATTACGTACGTTTGTCAGGTAAATATGTTATTCATATAATCCTTGAATTATTAATTGCTCTTAGAAGTTTTTTTCTCTCAATCACTCACTCTCTCTATTTACTGTCATTTGTGCCAGCGCGCTAGTATACGTGCCTAATAATTAATGGGTTCCCTGTTCTGCCATTGTAGAAAATAGTTATCAAATGCAAATTAACTAGCAAGACAATTCAGAATATCATAGAAATGTACTTATTAGTTATTACGAATATGGATTAATGATGGAATATTAGAGGTGTGCAAAATAGCAGTTGTTATAACAACGGCATTAATTAATAATAAATTATATAATGCATTCATAATTTATTTATATAATTAATATATAATTTATTAATTAATAATAAATTTTATAATTCATTTTGCATTATTGAATTCTTACAAATAATTTCATCGTTAAACTATATTTCGACTAACACTTTACTAAACCATGTATGTAAATGGGATCTTATACACTGATACCAAAACGATACCAAATTTAGTAGATACTATTAACTTGAATACTAACTCATTTAATTTGAATAACGATAATACTATACAAAAATAAGTTAAATAATAAAATCGTTAACTTATATAATAACTCATTTATCATGTGTATCAAAGTCGGTATTGACTTTGATATTAACTTTGATATCACGGTAGTATTTTCCTATATTTCATTACGCCTCGATGTACTACAATTCTCTACTTATACTACTATAATACTCTACTATTCTCTACTTATATTTTTGCACCATATTTCTATCCTTATTTTAGATATAGATATTTTTAAGAACACTCTCTATTATGTTCGATATATTTTACAAGATTTGTAAAACAATCCTCTTCTAAATATCGTCATACACTATATCCAAAATATTTTATCACAACGTTTTAAAAATATTTAATAAAACAACAACAAATTGAATTTGTTTATTCAACAAAAATATGTCACTATCATTCACAATTCTCAAGATGACATGATTCTTAATATATAAAGATAATTAATCTTTCAAAATTTTCAACTATATCACATCATCACATCTTGAATTCAAGGGCTTATATAAAATAATTTTTCTCTCCTCATTTAAAAAGAATATATAATAACTCTTAAAATAATTTTAATTTTTAATATGATCCTTTATAGATCATTTTATGTTTAATTATATTATTTATTATTATAATAATTATTATTATAATTATCATTATTATTTAATATTTAAAAATATTATAGCTAAATTTTATTTAATGTGAAATTTTATATTGCTAATTATTCATTTGTGAACTATATTGTTAGGGAAACCCAAATTACAACCCTAATTAACATAATACGTGTAGCTTGTAAGACAAGTTTGGTTTATTCTTTATCACTTTTGAAAGAACAGTTTTTTTGTTATCTTTTGCCAAAATCAATCTAATTTAGGAAACTAGTGTTAAATTAAATTCGACTGCCTAAAAAGGTCAAATTTTGAAAAATGAATAACGACTAATTACAGCAGTCTCTGATGACAAGTGAAGTAAGTGTGGAGTAAGTTTTTATTTCGATGTAAACTTTTCAAACGAGAGCGAAGCAAGATGAAATAAGTGCATTAAACGGTTAATTTACTTCATTAATTTTATTAAAGTGAAATAAGTGAATTAAATTGTCAAGTTACTTTAATAATTTTTAAATGAGAGTGAAATAAGGTGAAATAAGTGAATTAAATGTTCAAGTTACATTATCTCTATTCTCTTCTATAGAATCATAGAGATGGGTGACGAAGACAGGGGGATTGGGGGCTTCCGAACTTTCAATCCTACGGAAGTTATATATCGGAATTAAAATTTATTATATTTTTTATTTCGTAATGCATATCGGTTCCCTTTAATTTATCATTTTTAATATTCTATAATGTAAACTCGCTTCTCAGTTCTTCTATTCTAAAATTCTGATTCCGCCCCTCCACAGAAAAGCAAGTGTTTCACTCTCTCTCATCTCAATAAGTGAAGTTAAATTATTCCACTTCATTAATACTAAAATATCCTTATTTATTATCTTTATTGTTATTATTGATAATAATAATTATTATTGTTATTGTTATTATTATTAGTAGTAGATTATTACTACTACTCATCATTAATATTATTATTACAATGTTATTATTGTTATTACTATATCATAATTAACCAATCTCATCATTATAATTATTCAAAAATTAAAATAGTTATTTTATCAGGAATCAGGAATTGTGTGACATTGCTATCTTTCTGGGACATCAAGTTGCGCGACAGGTCCAAAACATTATCACTGGTTCGGGACCATTGCCCTCACTTTCTTTTGTCAGCTGATACTGGATTTAAAAAAAGACTCTAATTCGAATTTAATAAATAAGAATACATATTGAATTATTAATTTTTTTAGTAATAAATTAGCTAATGATTTAAACTCAATAAACTATTACAATTCATCCCTAATGAGGCCAAACAAATAGCTAATGTTAAAGAGAAATCTAGAGGTGATAAGATCTGACCCGACTCGACAAATTTGTCTGACTCATCTGAATCTGAATCCCGACCTAACATATTTTTTTAAATGTCAAACTGATTTGATCTAATCCGAACCTTATCCGACCCGATATCAAATGATATCAAATACAATCAAAAACACTGTAAGCTTTGGGGGGAATCAACGCATGCTCCCTCTTTATTGCACGCTCTCTCTCTCTCTATCGTGCGCTCTTTCTCTCTCTCATTGTCGTTTCTCTGCATCTTTTTATTCAACTTATTATATTGTTATTCAACTTCATTGTATTCAACTTATCAACTTTATTATTCATATTCAATAATACAAATATATTTTTTCCTTCTCAATTTTTTTATACTTAATGTATTAGAAATTATCAATGAATTAGTTCTATGGTATATTTACACTCTAAATAAGAGAATTCAATGCACTTGACATTTGCAAGTATCATTTTATATTTTAATTTATTTTGAACAAATGATAAGTCATTTATTATTCATGTTATCTCTTTGGTTATTCAATTTAAGTACATTATTACTGCAAAATGCAAGAAAGCGTGTGCAAAACACAACTTCTACCAAGTTTTGATAAACTATGATTCTGACATTTTTTTTGTATGAACATTTATTCATTTTTTTTGGATTTATTAGTCATGTTAAATGATTATTATTCAATTTTTTTAGTATATGTGTTAACAATTTTTTGTCTTCTTATTCAACTCATTAATATTAATATTTAACTTATTGAGTTTATTATTCATATTAAGTAATGCAAAGTTTATTTTTTCTTTCTTAATTTTATACGTAATTTATTTCAAATGAGCAATAAATTAATTCTATGATCCATTTAAACCTGAACAACAAGAAAATTCAATACAATCGACGTCCACAAGTACCGTACTTTTTTATATATTTTGAACAAATGAAAGATATGGTTTTAAAAAGTTTCATAAATCCATGAAAATTAGTTTATACGCCTCTAATAACTTTGTACTAGATTCTTAGATCATTTATTGTTCACGTTATCTTTTTTTTAACGTAACCATATTTGTGTGTTTATCATTATTTTATAACAAGTTTTAAAATTCTTCTTGTTTGAATAATTATTTGATTTTCTGAATTTATTATTAATGTTAATTAATTTCTACATTCTTATTAAACTTATTACCATTATTTTTCAACTTATTGATATTTTTATTCAAATTATTAATTTTATTATTCAAAATCAGTAATACAAGTTTATACAAATTCATTAATACATGTTCATTCATTCAAGTTATCAACTTATTGCTTGGATTTGGCTCACTGGGAGAGTGGAAGGGATTGGGGTTTAATCCTTTGAGGCAGAGAAAGAGGATCAGCCTCTTCCCTGTCTCTGAAAAAGAGGTCGGGAAGAGATTGGCAAGGGGCGAAGATGGCGGAAAATCAAGAGAGGAGCTGGGAAATGAGGCAACGAAAAATGGTTAAGTTCAAGAATGGAGAGAAGGCGGAGGAACTAGGTTGGATATACGACGACAACACATATCAGTCCCTGCGTGAGAGATTGGCCATCAGAAATCCCACATTCCCCCTCTCTATTTCTTCATTAGGGAGAGAACATATACGGAAGCGAAAGGGATGAAAAAATGAAAGATTAATGAGCTGTTTCAAAATGCATCCAATATACCAAATAATTATTTAATATAATGGATGAAAATCAACTAAATCAATAATTCAACATAGAAACTACAAAATGTACGAGCACAAACAATCTCGTAATGTACTTTCTCTACAATCTCTATTTGTTGTGATTGTGGAATTTTAACATATGTTATCATCCGCTACAAAGATCTACTGGCTCAAAACATAATGTCGACCTGTATATGTTTAGGGGTGTGTAAATGGATCGGTTTAATTGGTTTTGAATTGAACCGTTAAATTTTGTACTATTGGTTTGGTTTTTCGGCTTGAAAATTTCAGTTCGGTTGAAAATTTTAGCTAATTCGGTTTTTGTTCTTTGGTTCGGTTTTGCTTTTTCTAAATCGGATAAATCGAATAAACCAAATAGTCCAAAATTTATCAAATAATTTTATTTTACTTGATATAAATAAAGATATATTTGTTTTCTATAAATTTTATTTAGTTATTTCTTTTATCATTTTAAGTATTTATTTTTTCTATCAATTTTTATAATTTTTGATATTTTTATTTTACTTTAAATAATATAATTTCGATTTATTCGGTTGATATTTTAAAAAAATTAGTTCGATTCATAATTTGATAAATTAATTTTTTTTTCATATACATATAATTATTTCGATTTAAACCGAACCGACCATTTGCACACCCCTTACACGCTCAAGAGTTGGGTTTTCTCCGCCCCTTTTATGGGAGGTTATTATTCATATTTAGTCATTTGTTATTGATCTTACCTCCTTTATTATTCAAGTTAAATGTATTATTATTGAAAATGTAAGAAAACACGTGAAAATAAATCTAGAAGCGTTTCGCGCGTATCGTGTTTGATATCAAAGTCGGTGTATATATATGTACATCCGGATGCGATGTTAAAATTAACCGTCTTGTAAAACTTGTTACTTGTTGGAATTCTAGAAATCTCTCATTTCTTTTTCTTTCTTTTTTATACATATTACGTAAAGAATTAGGCTATAATGTTTTGTAAAGTACAACAGCGTTGTGTGTTTTGCATTATATTATTAATTTTAAGTTAAAAATGATTGATCCAAATCACTCAATTTAATTTTCATATTAAAATCTATTAGTAAATGAAATTTTAATTTTTTTTTAAATTTATTTACTATTTTTTTGGATAGAGAGAAATCATCATTTTTTGATGAACCAGAATTCTCAGATCAAGTCATTTTCTCCTAATCAGAAAAAATAGCAAAAAATTCTAAAAAAATATATAAAATTTGGTTTACTAATAGATTTTTAATATGAAAATTAAATTGAATGGTTTGGATCGATTATTTCTGACTTGAAATTAAAAATAGAGCGCAAAGCACATAACGTCTCTGTGCTTTGCAAAATATCATAGTCGGACTCTTATGTAAATATACAACATGTACTTTCCTCTTCTTATTCAATAAAATCGTAGGCATTTACCTATCATTAAAAAAAATAGAAATCACTCAATCATGATGAATTGATGATTGATGATGTTAGTTTACATTGCCCATATCCGTAGGTGTGGATAAATCATTAATTCACATGAAAATAAAATTAGTTAGGAAACACTTTAGAAAACTATTATTGGTATCAGCATCATTATAGATTTGATAGATATTATAGTTTATTTGACAGCGTAAACATTAATTTTTTTTACTGGTACATATTTTTTTCCCTCAGTAGTCCATATTTTCAAATTTTGGACTTTTTATAATATCCGACAACTCGTGATATATTTATGCAAGTGAAAACAAGCATAGAGTGAGACATAATTTATGTAAGAAATAGAAATCTAATAAAATTTAACTTTGAACGGGTACCTTTTCATGACGGTATATGAGTCACATTTTATTATCACAGTAGTTAATTTACAATTTTAATCATATATTAAAAGGGAATGGATCACTTGACAACGCTGAAATGAAAATGAAAATAAATTTGAAAAAGTATTAAAAAATAGAAAAATATAGATCAATTAAAATTTAAATTTAAAGGTAAATTTGTATCAATTGAAGGTAAATTCAAATTATTATACTTAATAATTTCTTTAATTTTGTTGTTTTGCAAAACATTATTGAGTTTAACAAGTTTTTCTTAAGATTTGATTGCAAAATTCTAAGAAACTTTATGAAGAAAATGATCAAGATCAATTCAGAAGCTTTTATGAAGATATAAAATCATATTTAATGTATAGGTATAATTCAAAATTATATATTCTTCATAATTATACAAAGTAAAGCTCTCTGACGTCAGAGAACCGTTATAATAATTCCCCAATCATTATAACGATTCAATACAAGTTTCAAAAATATTATAAGTTCTCTGTGCGTAGAAATGAGCCAAAATTAACAGAGTGTATCGTTATGCAACGCTTCATAAAGCGTTGTAACGATTCAATACACCTACTAAAAAATATTTTAAGTTCTTTGTGAGCAAAAATAAGCCAAAATTAACAGAGTGTATCGTTATGTAACGATTTATAAAGCGTTCAACGATTTATGAAAGTTATAATGATTCAGTGAATCGTTATAACATTTCTGAAGATCAGTAGACTTGTCCAGAAGGTTGGTCAAATCGTTGTAACGGTTCTGTAAATCGTTCAACGTTTTTGTATATCGTTGTAATAATTCATCCTATTTATTTTTGAATCGTTATAACGTTTCTATACAATTCTGACAAGGTGTATTATTGGAAACTCAACTCTCAATCCAGAAACGTTATGACGATTTGTGAAACGTTATAACGTTTCTCAGCGCAAGAATACCAGTTCTTTGTAAATGACTTATAAAAGTAATGTTTTTGGTATAGAACAAAATAAAAAAAAAATAGTCAACATTCCTAGTAAATCAGAGCACTCTACTGCAATCAATAGATCTGATTTTTTTCCCTTACAAATTATAAGAATAAGATATCTTGAATTTGCCAAATCAATAGATATTATTTTACAATCTTCAATTCTATATTGTCTTGAGTTTTGTTTCAAATCTTCTCTTTGAGCTTTGAGTGTTCTTTTGTTGTTCTCTTTATTACAATTTTTAGTCTTCTTGCAATTGTATTGTGAATAAGCTAAATTATTTAGATTGTAACTGAATTTTTGAGTAATAAAACGGCATTCCATTTGTGATGTGAGATCCGAAGACATAGATATTTTTAAAGCCGAACTTCGTTAATATTTTCTGTGTTCCTTAAAATTTCTGTACCTTATCATTGTTGGTAATGATCATAAACCATTCTTTTTTATATATCACAAGTTTACATCAAAATTTTAAGTTTCACTCAGAATCGTACGATTCACGATACGAATCGTACAATACGGTACGAGTCTGCTGAGCGATGCATACCGTGATTGTGTATCGAAAGAGTATCGAATCGTCAGAATCGTTGCGTGACGGAGGTACGAGACGGCGATTCGGTGAATAGCCGATGGAAAATCGCCTCATCGCTCCGCGTAATTTATTATCCATCGTCGCGCGCGCTTCGTCTCCTGATAGCTTCGACTCCCACCCTTCGTGCGACAGAAAGATAGAGATAAACGATTTGGGATCTGACTTTTAAGTTTTATTTTTTGTTTCACTCGCCCATCTCCATCGCACAAGACAGAGAGACGGAGAGATATCGCCTCCCTCCTACACTCCTGTCACACCAGGTAAAATTATTTAATTATTATTTACATTTTGTATTTTGTAGTTCGAATGACAACATGTGTTCTGTGTTTTAATAAATCCCAAAATTCCTGCATTAAGTGACATATAAAACCTATAATTCTTTATTATTTAATCATAACAGTTGATAATTAAACAACGGTTAATGCAGATTCAAATCCAAATTGAACTAATCTTTTTCAACCCTTAAGGAAGCAATTACTTAGAAAATAAAAAGTTCAACGATTTAAAGAGTAGTGTACAATTTTTTTAATGTTTAGCGTAACTATTTATTTTGGATTTTTAAAAATAATGTAAAAATATTTAATATTTTATTATTATTTTAGAGCTACTTTTAAATAATATAAAATAAATACTTAGAAAAACCTAAAAATAAGAACTTTTTGTAACTTCAAATAATTTTATATGAAAATTTATTGTGCACCATAAATCAAAATTTCGGATATGATAATATATATTAAGTCATGTACATTTCGGTTTGAAATGCAATTGTGTTTTAAAATATTTGTACTTTGTTTGTATGACAACATTTGTTGTGTGTTTTAATTAGTAATTATTTCTTTTCCATTTTTTCCAAAGGAAAGAAGAAGGATGCAATTAATAGATTTTTTTTTCTGATGACTACATATTCTTTTTTTTCCAGTGGCCCTCAATTTGAAAAAAAGAAACACTAATGAGACATGAATGAATACATGTGTTATAAAATAATTTATTTTGTTAATGTTTAATAGTTATATAGCATATTTAGCGTTACATTATAGAAATATGATATATTTTATTATTAGAACTTTCTTCTAATGAAATTCATTCGTAACTAGTTATATTATTTAATTTTTAGAATAACTTAGCATATCTTAAACGATTTGATACGATACACGATACGATACTAGATACTATGATATGATACACGATACATTGTATGATTTGAAATCATTGGTTTCACCTTTTATTGTTGAATCTTTTTTGACACAGAAGTTTTATTTGGTAAGTTCAATTTATGCTCAAAGACATGAAATTGTAAATCTTTTCTTTGTGCTTTATTATTGATAAAAATAATATTTATGTGTTTGTACATGTCTTTATTTTTGATAGTTTATGCCTTAAATATCATTTCAGATCTACTTAAAACTTTTACAATTTGGATAGATATTTAATTATGATATTGGGGTAATTTTAAGTCTGACTGAAATCTAAGTTCTCATTTAACCTAAGGAAATAATATTTAAGTCTGTTTTTCATTCTTAAATTGTTTTCCTGCAACTTACATAGTTTCTCGTATATAATTATTTTCTTTTTTTTAACGCTTATTGTATGTTTTCAGGATTTGTGTTTAATTTGCATAGATTTTATAATTTCTGAGCTCTGAACATCGAACTTCCTTCAGTATCAGGTGTTGTTCTTGTTGAAAATAGTTATTGTTGGCCAGTCTTCGTCTCCATTTTCCAATATGATAAAAACCAATTGAAACCATACAATACAGATGATATACCAGCTCTTCATTTGAAAGTTTGAAAAACTATGCAGCAAAACCACAAGGGGGAAAAGGTTTCAATAATGGTATTGGTGTCACTTTACTTACTAAATGGGTCCGAGCTGTAGAAACTAATATAATGGTGATATTGGAATAAGTTGATGCTTCTGGATTTTCTTCTCTAAATAGTAGACTAGAAGATCGAACAAACCAGGAGGATTCTTTTCCTTTTAATTACAATGTACAATGTAATGGTTTGTGAAGATGAAGATTTGAATCTTTAAATTTGCACCACTTATGATGAACCTATGGTAGTAATTATTAATTTATTTTTTTATATTTCTGGTTTGTAGAAATATCTTTATTGATGTTTTTTTTGGATAGAAGTTGCGTATACTGTAAAAAAATTTAGTTCCTTTTATATATATATATTCCATCAAACATGAACTTTTAGAGAATCTCAGTAAGAAAGAATGGTCTGTTTAGGTATTTCCTTAAAGAAGAGGGTAAAAATGGTATACTTCTAAGAGACTTTCAAATATGATTAGTTTATTTAAAAAAATTTAGGTTCGTTTTGTTTTTTTATTTGTATCATCTAATTATTATTGTGTATTTGTGACCAAAATCGTCTTATAACAATTAGGGACATAATTCTAATGTCAATTGATGATATCATCGTTCCACTTCCAGGAGTTGATCTTGTCAATAATTTTTGGAGAATTCAACAATTGTATCCTTGGGATGTAGTTCACAATTTATTTTTTAAAAGAATATTGCTTTTGATAGTAAATAACCACATAATACTAATTTTCTCATAGAACTATGCAAACTATTATATTATGATTTTGTTTCTTAATAACCATATAATACTAATTTGTTTCATAGCATGCTAAAATATAGCTGTATATTATTATTTTGATTTTGAGATCATTTAAAACTGAAAGGGAATCAGGAATATATCCCACAAAGATAGTAAATCATAAAAAATATTAAATTATGTAAATTATTTTGATCTGGCTGCTACTTTGTTAAGGTAGGAACATATTTAAAATGTGATGCTTTTACATAATTTTTTTTTGCATATAATCGTGTGTTATATTTTTCTAAATATGTTGTTGGCTGCACAGATGAGAGATCCAATTCCATTGAAGTCCATATTTAAAATTTTCTTATTAGATGAATTTTCTTCTTGCACAGTCTATCAATTATTTGATTTTCCTTTTAAAATTATATATCATACTCCTATTACATCTCGCAACAGACAATCAGATTATCATGTCAAAAATTTGTTGCTGGATGATACTGACAAACAGATTAGAGAGAAGTCACATGCCTAGACGGCTGTTATCATGTCAAAAATTTATTATTTACCGTTTTTTTTCTATACTAATTAGTAATTAAATTGCTATCTGATTGTATATCAGCTGCAAACACTTTTATTTAATTAATTCCTCGGATATATATTTTTGAATTGAAATTATATATATTAGAATATTAAACTTATTATATAGTTATATTTTCATGATACCTGATCAATAAAAAATAACCGCTGCAACGCGCGGGTACATAGGGGTTTGTTTGGCACTTAGTGGAATAACAAAAAGTTAGAATAGAATAGTTATTTTAACAAATTAATTTGCCAAACGAATTTTAGACTAAGTAGAAGACTGCGGAAGAGTGTTAATCCGATATACCAAGATATAGGTGGTATAACGATTATCTCTCATTAGAATGGCAATTATTGTTTGATTATATTATATCATATTATTATATTATGATTAAAATTATGATTATGATTTATTATTATATTATGATTATGATTATGATTTATTATTATATTAATATTATGATGATTATTTATTTATTATTCTTATTATTATTATGTTAGGATGATGATTATTTATTATTATTATATTATATTATTATGATTATAATTTTATTATTATTATATTATTATATTATGGTTATGGTATATATTATTATTATATTATTATGATTATGACTATGATTATGATTATTATTTCTTCTTATTTTTATTATTTTTTCTTATTATTATATTATGATTATATTATTATGATTATATCTATGATTATATTATAATTATTATTTATTATTATTTTATTAAGATTATGATTATAATTTTCTTATTATATTATTATGATTACGACTATAATTATTATTATTATCATAATAATGATTATTATATTATTATATTATTAGTATTATGATTATTTATTATTATATTATTATAATTATAATTATAATTATAATTTTTATTATATTATTATTATATTATGATTATGTTTATATTTCTATTATATTATTATCATTACAATTATGAATGTTATTATTTATTATGATCATTATTTTATTATTATTATTACTACTACTACTATTATTATTATTATTATTACAATCATAATTATTCATATTTTAACTAGATTAACAATTGTCAAACGATATTTTCGTTCTTCCGAATAGTCAAGAATACCATTCTTCTATCACTCTTCCAAAAATACACTATTCTATTAGTATATATATATATATAGAGTTATGCTACGGTTAGTCGTAAAGTACAAAATATTTTTGTACTTTGCGCCGTATCTCCTATTTCCAAATTCAAAACACTGATCTGAACCGTTAAAAGTGTTCCCCATATTGAAATATATTTGGAGATCAAATTTTACCTTTTTTAGAAATTTTTTAATATTTTTTTAGGGGATGAAAATGTATTAAGTTTATGATTTTTAATAAGAACAATTTTCTAATCCTCCAAAAAACTAAAAAAAATTCTAATGGGATGCAAAAATTTTATTTTACTTGATATAAATAAAGATATATTTGTTTTCTATAAATTTTATTTAGTTATTTCTTTTATCATTTTAAGTATTTATTTTTTCTATCAATTTTTATAATTTTTGATATTTTTATTTCACTTTAAATAATATAATTTCGGTTTATTCGGTTGATATTTTAAAAAAATTAGTTCGATTCATAATTTGACAAATTAAAAAAATTTCATATACATATAATTATTTCAATTTGAATTGAACCGACCATTTTCACACCCCTATACACGCTCAAGAGTTGGGTTTTCTCCGCCCCATTTAAAATTATTGCATCCCATGAAAATCTTATGGGATGCAAAAATTTAGAGCATTTTGAACTATTTAAGTCACAGTTTTTAATTTTTAAAAATGATGTTCAAACATTAAATATTTTTTAAGCTGATTTTTCAAAATTAAAAAACTCAAAACACTTCAATTTTTTGCATCCCTCAAGATTTTTATATAAAAAATTTAATGATCATGATAAATTACAATTTAGAGACGATTTGATATGTTTTTTGAGTTAAACTCACGGAATGCCTCCGTGAGCTTAAGTTCACGGTATCTTTACTTTATATATATATATAATTGATAGTATTGTCATATAGGTCTAAATTATCGGAATTTGAAATTATTTAGGTCGGTACATGTTTAAGATTAATCTCGAATAGTCCCCGTTGAGACTGTTCTTTGAATATTTTTATCTCATTTAGGATTAATGAAGTTAGACTAGTTGCAATCTTTTATTTTAGAATAATATGGTATAGTATTTCTCCTTTTGTTCTCACGAGTATGTATGTGCATGTAAATATGCATTGGCATACTCAAAGAGTTAAGGGGAAATACTGTCAGATTTTTCTCAAACATCAAATTACAATTTGCTTATCATCACTAATGAGATAAAATATTCAAAGAGTGGGTTAGGATTGTTGGCTGGCCCAAAATCTAAATACTGAACACTAAACCTTTAAACCCAAAACCCAAACCCTAACCCCTAAACTACTCTAAATCCCATACCCAAACCCTAAATCATAAATCTCATACGTAAACCCCATGGCCCAAACCCTAAAAGATATTTTTAGCAATCCGATACTAAAAACTTATAAAATATCATTTTTTTATCAGTATCATGGCCCCAACAAATGCTGATCTCCTAAATAAAATTGAGGAGCTCAAAGAGATGATCTCGCCAGATGAATCCATGAGGGCAAAATCCAAGAAATGACCTAATTTTTATCAATCAGACCATGCATTTAGTAAATCAAGCGATGTCTAAAGCCCTTGGAGTGCCTTATGAGCCTCCACAACTTAATGACTCATCAGGTATGTATTTTGAATAAAATACTTTATGAAATAATTTAAAATATTATATTTTCGTATGTACTTAATGTTTATTTGTGTTGCGGGTTCGACGATAGCCACTCTTGAGTTTTTGGTGGATAAGATTATGGAGTTAGAGGAGATAACCAATCGTCGCACTTGATTGATTTTGAAATTAATGTGTGGTAATAAATTTATTTAGATAAACTTGAGAGACTTGATGTGTTTTGAGACTTATTTATGTTGTTATTGTGAGACTTATTTATGTTGTTATTATGAGACTTATTTATGTTTTTTATATTTTATATTTTTTATCGGATTGCTTAAAAACCTTAAACCCTAAGTCTTAATCCCTAAACCTTAAAACTGACATGAGAATATATTATTATTCTCCAGATGGATATATGGATATATGAAATCAGATGTGATACACTTGAATATGTAAGAGATATTGAAATATATCACGATTAAGGCATGTAGTTTTTTTATATTGCATTTAAATTATCAAATAATTAGAATTTTTATATATAATAGTTATGTATAATTTATATTCCAACACAACCCGGTGGCTCAGAATGTGCCTATTATGTCATGAGATTAGTTCATGATATTATCTCAAATTACAACAAGAAGAAAGTATTGTCCGATGTACCTATTTTAATGAATAATTTCTAATTATTTTAAAATATTTCTTTATGTTACATAATTCTAATAATTTTTCATGCATAGACTATCACGCCGGGTTCAAAGGCGCAATACCATTCAAGTGCCATTAAAGAGGTTAAAAATAATAATTAAAATTTTAAAATACAACATTTGATGCAATGAGGTTGTATGTATATATTGTAAAACATTTGATGTTATCTTTTAACCATTCTTTTTGTATATATATATAGAGTTCGACTATGGTGCTTTGTAAAGCACAGACGTGTTGTGTGATTTGCGCTCTATTTTTAATTTTAAGTTAGAAATAATCGATCTGAAATGTTCAATCTAATCTTCATATCAAAATCTATTAGTAAACCAAATTTTATATATTTTTTTAAAATTTTTTGCTATTTTTCTGATGAGGAGAAAATGACTTAATCTGAGAATTTCGGTTCATCCAAAAATGACGGTTTCCCCTATAAAAAAATACCAAATGAATTTCAAAAAATATAAAATTTGGTTTACTGATAGATTTTGATATGGAGATTAGATTGAGCGATTTTGATCGATCATTTCTGACTTAAAATTAATAATAGAGCGCAAAACACATAAAACTCTTGTGCTTTGCAAAGGACCATAGCCTAATTCTATATATATATAGAGAGAGAGAGAGAGAGAGAGGGAGTACAGATACCGTGAGCTTAAGCTCACGGAGACATTCCGTGAGCTTAACTCAAAAAATATATCAAATCATTTTCAAATTTTAATTTATCATGCTCATTAAATTTTTTATATGAAAATCTTATGGAATGCAAAATTTTGGAGTGTTTTGAGCTTTTTAAGTCATCGTTTTTTATTTTTGAAAATCAACTCTAAAAAGAATAATAAAATATTCAATATTTGAACGTTATTTTTAAAAATTAAAAATAGTGACTTAAAAATCTCAAAACACTCCAAATTTTTGCATTCCACAAGATTTTCATATAAAAAATTAATAAGGATGATAAATTAAAAATTGAAAATGATTTGATGTACTTTTTGAGTTAAGCTCACGGTATCTTTACTATATATATATATATATATATATATATATATATATATATATATATATATATGTGTGTGTGTGTATGTGTTTTATTTATATATGCATGTGTTATTGTGCGACCTTTTTTTCGCGCGCCTCACTACTGCTCGGGCGATGGGTTACAGAAGAAGGACCCGATGATCCCTCTAAGCATGCATTTAAGGTGCATTATAATTATGGAATGTATATTTAGTGATTTTTAGATATTGTGAGTAATTGTAGATTCCGATGGGCGCAAGCCCCCACCGTTAATTAACCCTGGGCTATTAACCTCGAGGCACCTCTGGATCACAAAAGGGGAAACAAATACAATATCTAATAGATATAAGTGGTCAATTAATCGTGAAGTATTAGGGTATGGGGTATGGTGTGATGAATGAGATAATGGCTAAGGTTAAGAATTCATGAGTTTGACAGTCCAAAATCTATAGCGTGGGTCTTTATAGTGTAGCTGACACCCAATCAATTATACAAAATCAGACTAATGGCGCTAGTCGATCTTGAAATTGGTATATCGGTGGATTATAAAACTTAACTCGCTTGCACATCTCGCCGATCTTCTAGATTATGAATATAAAACATTGAGTCGATTCATAAACCTAGGTATGTCTTTTTGATACAGGGCAACATGACCCATCCAATCACACAAAAATAAGTTTGAAGCACTGTGTTAGCTGGTGTTGAGGGTTGGTAAATCAGAAGATTTAGCGAACTTGACTCACATTCATATCTCACTGATTTTCTATATTATGAATCTGAATCATTTGGTCAATTCATGAACCTAGGTATGTCCTTTTGATACAGGGCAACATGACCCATCCAATCATACAAAACCGAGCTTAAAGCAATGTGCCAGCTGGTATTGAGATTGATGAATTTGAAGACTAGCGAACTTAACTCGCATGCATGTCTCACTAATATTCTAGATTATGAATCTGAAACACTGAATCAATTTATGAACCTGAGTGTGTCCTTTTGATACAGAGTGACATTACCCATCCAATCACACAAATCTGAACATGAAGCTCTATACCAGCTAGCCTTGAGGTTGGTGAATCAAAAGACTAGCGAACTTAACTCGCATGCACGTCTTACTGATCTTCTAGATTATGAATCTGAATCGCTAAGCCAATTCATAAACCTAGGTATGTCCTTTTGATACAGGACGACATTACCCATCCAATCACATAAAGTTACACCGAAGCGATATGCCAGCTAACCTTGAGGTTGGTGAATTAGAAGACTAACGACCTTAACTCGCATGCACGTCTTACTGATCTTCTAGATTATGAATCTGAAGCACTAGGTCAATTCATAAACCTATGTGTATCCTTTTGATACAGGCTAACATTACCCATTCAATCACACAAAACCAACTTAAAGCACTATGCCAGTTGGTGTTGAGGGTTGGTAAATTAGATGATTTAACGAACTTGACTCGCATTCATATCTCACTGATCTTCTAGATTATGAATGAAGCACTAGGTCAATTCATGAACCTAGGATTACAACACACACATAGTTAAATTTAAAGCACTTAACTGATTTAACATTGAAATAGGTATATTGAAGTATGAGCTCATAAATTTGGCAAACTCGAGGCCACAGTTACATATTTTATGATGTGACTGACATCTGCATGGTCGTGTGATCATCATTCATGTCATCTTGCTTCTCCTTTTTTTATCTTCTTCACATGGTACCCTTCATTGTGATGTGATCTTCATCATCATCATGATCATCATGTGATCCTCATCACCGTATGATCATCATCTCTATATGATCATCATCCCTGTGTGATCATGATTATCATCATGTGATCATCATATCTGAATGATCATCATGTTTGATCATCATCTCTAAATGATCATCATCTCTACATGATCATCATCTCAGGATGATCATGATTATCATCATATGATCAACATCTCTACATGATCATCATCTCAGGATTATCATGATTATCATTATGTAATCATCATCTCTGAATGATCATCATCTCTATATGATCATCATCTCAGGATGATCATGACTATCATCATGTGATCATCATCTAAATATGATTATGATTATCATCATGTGATCATCATTTCTGAATGATTATCATTTCTATATGATCATCATTTCAGGATGATCATAATTATGATCATGTAATCATCATCTATGAATGATCATGATTATCATCATGTGATCATCATCCCTAAATGATCATCATCTCTACATGATCATCATCTCTCCATGATTACCATCTCAACATGATCACCTTTATCACATGATCATCATCACTGTCATATTATTTTAATATATTATTTTCTTTATTATTTTTACATACTATCTTATTTTATTACAACTTTATTTTATTATTTTATTTACTGATTTTTATTTTATTTTTCCTCTTTATTTTATATTATTATTTATTAATGCATTATCACTTTATAAAAGAGTCTATTATTATGCCCCATTTTTGCACAAGATTTTTCATACTAAAAATCATAAAAAAATTCATATATTATTTTTTGTTATTTTATATGAATTTTATAAATTTAATTTATATTTAAAACACCAAGTCAAAGTATGGTCAAAATGAAAATCCATATAACTATAATTTTAGTTTTCAATTATTATAATATTATAACCATCATTAAAATGAAGTATTTTCATCCTAAAAAATACTATGAAAATAATAAAATTTTAAAAATAAATTTGAGTCAATTTGGAGTTTGTAAACACCTCCAAATGATTTATTCACTAATTAAATTAAATTTTTATTATTAACTTAGTTGAGTTTCAAATGAATTTAGCCAAATTTATTTCTTTTTCTTTTTCTCTTCTCTTTTCTATGAATTGGGCCCAACAAAGAAATGGGCTGGCTTCTCATTATTTCCTCTGTTTATTAATTAAGGTCGTTAGATCTGCTCTGAGATTGATTTATCCCGAGATAAATGGCTCTGATGCATTCTTCATTTCCCTTTAAGCCGTAATTTATTCTAGGTGTGGATATCTCCCTCAAGATTCACTAAAATGCATCAATACTCATGCTTGTGCATCAGAAATCATGCACCTATGTTTTCTTGACTCTTCTGTTAACTCCATCACCGAGATTTGTGCTGGTGGCGTCGCCGACGGTTGGGGCTATGATTTTTCGATCGGTCAAGTGCTTTAGCATTGCATTTCCATGAGAAAATCCTCTAAGGTGATGGATCAGGGATCAATGTGGTGGTTCACGCCGTGTGCTAGCGCCATTTGAGATGGATTAGTACCGTTTGGCATCGAGAAGCTATACTCATAATTTTGATCCATTGTGATGTTATTTTCGATGATTCAAGTCCCAAAATGCATCGTCTGTGTATACTTAAGTGAATTACCAAGATGCTAATTGTTTATACTTACTAATTTTTTGTTAATATGTAGTACTGATCAATGTCGTGCGATACCGACTGGTACTAGCCATCAATTCGCCAAAATTCTCACTAATTCATTCGTTCTTAGTGTTATCTCTACTCTCAACAACTCTTACGATAGAAATTCCAACCATAATGCATCTAATCCTATATTTATTTCTTTGTCTTTCACTGTATGAATCGAATTCTACTAATAATCTTAGTATAATGAAACTGATATGCATTTTTTTAGTTCTCAAGTCTCAGCTTAGATCAATCAACTTACACAATCAATTGTGCTAGTGTTTATGCATACATCATCACCTTAAAACACTATGCTTATGTCCCTTTGACCAAAAGTAAAAGAATCCCAAGCAACATCGAGTTCTCAGATTTCTAACCGAGATCAATCGATGTGAAAGAAATAAAAAAAAAAGGTCAATTATCGATTTACAAGCAAGATACAATCAAGAAATGAAGCAAAAAGCAAAATTCAAATCAAGCGTTCTCAAAAAAAGAAGAAAGAAAGGCGAAAAATTGAAAGAAATCGAAAAATTCAATAACGATTACACTTTTATTCATAATACTAGTTCCAATTACATACCTCAATTTCAAATTCTCAAGAATCAAGCTTTAAGACTCCTAATTGGCTCTGATTCAAGCCTGATAGAGCTCTGTTCTTGAAGAATTGAGAGTAGCTAAATCGAGTTCTCAAGTTTATAAACTGAGATCAATTGATTTTTTCACACCTTTTACTTATACTTTATCTCTCTCTATGATCTTTGTGCTTAATGCTTGTGATTATCTCTCTTCAAATCTTGATGTTGGGAAACTAGACTATACACCACTTGTACATCATTAGTTAAGCTCCCTTGACTTATGAACATGGTTCTCCTCTTCTGTTAGCTATTCTGTTATAGAGTGGACCCCTTTCTGAAATAACCTCCAAGCTTGAACACCTTTTGTTGACTTGCTTTGACTTTCCAATTGCTTCTCATATGTTAGTAGAACCTTCTAGCCCTTCTCACATGCTATTTATAGCCATATCACTGCACCAAAGGCCCTCTTTCTCTCTGTAATTGCTTTGCGTACCTCCTTAGCTTTTATTCATTCATCCGAGTTCAACCTTTGATCCAAACCACATCTTCTGCATTCAATTGCCAATCTTCATCACTCTAACAGCATCGTGTAAGTGTGTAGAGGTTATATGCACTATCAATTCTGGTTTATAGCATAAGGTCTCGACTTTCCCTCAATTGCCCAATTTCATCATCTTGATTCAATTCCTTATCTCTAGCACATAATTTCCATTTTTTGTTTCATCACCAGCATCGCCGTAGTGAGTAGAGAAGGGCTGCCTTTTCAATTTTGGATTTTGAAGCAAAGATTAAGATCCCTCATTGATCACTCGAGGTATTCACTTCTTTGTACAGCCTCATTCACTTGTTACTTCTCAATTTCAATCACTTATACTTCTTCTTCTATGTGTATGCTAGCTCTAGCTAGAAAAATTTAAAGTTTCAACCTTTGAGGGGCTTAAACACGTTCAGTGGTGCCTTCTACCTCGTCGAGAAGAAGAAGGAAGAGAGGGAGGGGAGAAAGAGAGAGTTCCACCTCGGCTGGGTTTGGCGCACAAGGTCTACAGAGAAGATAGGACCCACTGTCATAGGCGTAACACACATGAGCCAGGTGCATACTCTCTTTTCACTTCGATTTAAACATCTGGCTTTAATTGTGCATAGGTTTGGTGCATGAATGTATGAACTGTCTGCTTGAATTGCTGACATGTGGCCTCACATGTAAGTTCTCTATGTCGGGGCTCACAGATTCAATTACTATCTGCTTAGTGCATTGGTTAGAGCTAATTATGCTGAGGTGACAAGATTTGATAAGACTATTTACTTAAACAACATCTCCTTAAGCTAATGTTCTGCTAATGAATGCTGACGTGGTACAAGTGGGACCCACTTGTCAGGTGGGGAGGCTCATATGAATGAGATGGATCAATGAGGTGTGCTACCACGTAGCATAACTTTGCTGAGACAGTCCAATAAAATGCTACAACGTGGCTGTATTCTCTCTCCCCTCTTGATTCTGTATGCACCTGGCTCTTAATCAATTATCACGTGGAGATGCTTTCTATTAAACTCTATCCATACATAGTGTCCAGGGGGCGGAATTCTCAACGGCAGTGGTTCTTACTTACTACTACTTTTTTTCTTTTGAGGGTATTACTTAATACTACTAGCCAAGCTTCAAATCTGAAGAGAGTTTCGGTGGGCTCTTTCATATTGCTTTCCAGAAGAAAAGTCTATTTCCTCCACCTGCACAAAAAGACAATTGATTGCTGGGCCAGTTAATTTTTTAAGGTGTTGATGTGTGGATATTAGAATTTTCTATCTTCTATGCCAATTTACATTAAAGAAAATTTATTCAGCAAGGTCAGAATTCATATGTGCCAATTTCCTGATCAGCGGAGTCGGATTATAAATTTATAATTATCTGGTAGGATCTACTGAATCCAAATGCTTGATTGTGTTCAATTAATCAATGTCCATCCCATCTCTTAATCAATTATCTGGTAGCATCCAAATGCTTGTGGTCTCCAGTTTGTATCCAGAAATGTCTTTGCCTCCAAATTGCATCTAGAAAAGTTTCTGATTGAATCTCAGTCATTGATTAATCTATTTTTGTTGTCTAATTTTATTTTAATAGCTCCACTTGCTCAAAAATTATATAATTTTCATCAAAAATGTCTAAATTCATGATGATCACTCCTATAATTTTTAATTCATATTTTGCCTTTGTCTTCTTATAATAAAAATTCTCTCATTATAAACCCTTTTTTGATCATATAAATCCCAAAATTTGAATGTTAGAGCTTGATTCTTGTGTCAACGATATTATTTTTGTATTTTCCTTAGTTAAACATCTATTTTTGATTTTTTACCAAGTCCAATTTTATTTGATCAAAGGTTGATCATATGTCAATAATTGAATCAAATATCAGTTCAATCAGATCTGCTCACATGGGCATTTGATGAACTTTGTGAAATTAGCTTTCAGTTTATGTTCATGAAAGCAAAATCACACTAAATTTCATTTATCTGGTTGTCTCAAAATATTGGTTTTGAACACAGTATCTTCCTTGTTACTTTGGAATTCTGTTATTCCTGCAATTAGGGTTTATTTTGAGCATTTTCCTTTAACCTCTTTATTATTTCTTTGTCTCTGTCACTGGGGTGTGGGACCTACTTGTCAGACAAAATAATCACGTGAATGATGTTTCAGAAGTCACCCACTCAAATTAGGGGTGATAATAGGATATTTATACTCTGGAACCCTGGCTTGAATTCTCTTGTGAGATTAATGGATTTGCTCCGGAGCTTAACAACGATCTTTCCTCGACTAGTGACCCCTTTCTTCCTTCTTCTCTGCATGCTTTCTTATTTCTTTTATTATTTACTCTTATTTCTTTAATGTTGCATATTTAAATCTGTTTGCTCTACTCTTGAAATATTTCAAGGGTAAATAGTTATGCATATATAAATATAATCTGTTATTTTAAATATTATTTATTTTGATTGTATAAATGTGAGATCCTATTATTGCTAGCAACAGTGGGCTAGCACAGAAAATAAATAATTTACCCAAAAAAATAAAGATTTAACAACAGTTATTTCAATATTTGTAGCAAAAGAGAACAATACAACGGAAATAAAAGTATTTAACAACAGTTATCAATAAAAACTATTGTTAAATGAGTATTCAACAATGATTTTTCTGAAAAACCGTTGTTGAAAGATCATCTAACAATGGTTTTTTAAAAGAATTGTTGTTGAATACTCCTTCAACAACGATTATTTAGTAATAATCGTTATTAAAAGTTACTCTCTGTTTTCTAAACTAAGGGCTTTAACAACAGTTGTTTAATGATCATTCATAACACCCATTTAATAACAGTTGAGAACCGTTCTTAAAACTCGTTGAAAATCGTTATTAAATCTGAAATATGTCGTAGTACTCTGCTCCCCATCTGAGAAAGACCATAATTAAACGGCATTGTCCTTGAAGTGGTAGTATTTTTTTTTATTTGTTCTTTTTTTCTTTTGTTGGTGTATATATCTTCTTCAAATGATACTATAACAATCAGGAAGCAATTAATTTGTAATTACTAAAGGAAAAGGCAACATATAATTAATGCGCAGAGAGAAAATGTAATTAATTATCACGGTAATGGTGTTCAATATTCACCATTCAATTTAGTTGGTCAGAAGCACCTGTAAGATTAGACAGCTAGCTAGTTTAGGAAAGAAACGGCCAGTTCTTTCTGGGTGCTTCTTTTAACTCACGGTACTCTGAGGAGCTTTAAACTGAGCCACTAAAAATGTAGTTTCAAATCCTGAAAAGCACGACTAGACATTTGTCAATACACTGTCAAAAATGTTTTAGCAGATTCAATATAAGGATTAGAAATTTTAATGCCAAATAATAACTATTATTTTCTCATTCTCTTCATCTCTTTTCTTTCTAGCTCCCTCTATCTCTTCCCCTAATCCTCAGGGAAGAACATAAACTGAGAATGGAGAAGCTCAAGTCATCCATGAAAACTTTCCAAGAGTCCATCACCAGCTTAAACGCCATTCGTCCCATCTGCTTACAAGAAGGAAGAACTCTATCTTTCAGAGAAATAATACAGAACAACTCTGTTTGTACTTCCACTTCTTCAATGAAATGCGAAACCAATCCTGTGTCCTCAGAGAGGTTCTTCTTCTCGCCGCACAAAACCAAAGATATAATGGAAGAACACAAATCTGAGAGAAAATCTCTCAGGAAACTCGGCTTAAGCAACAAAACTAAGTTATCCTTTTCATGTGAGAGTATGATGTTGGCGATGGAATCGTACAACCCATACCAGGATTTCAGGAAGTCCATGGAGGAGATGGTCGAGGTACATCAGCTCAGGGAGTGGGCACAGTTACAAGAACTGTTGCATTGTTACCTGAGCTTGAATGACAAAAAAACTCATAAGGTGATTGTAATTGCTTTTGTAGATTTGCTGATGCACATGATATCAAGAGATAATGAGGGTTTGTATGCTTCCTTGCCCCTCACATTTTGCCTTGATATGCTTTAATCGATCTAAATGTATGAAACTAATGACGACAACATGTTGTATGCATTAGTTAGTGAATCAGCCTCTTTTCTGATATGTTGTCAAACCATTTTGCCTTAATATGTTGTGCCAGTTGTAGCTTGAAAATTTTCGCCTCGGTAACATTTCAATACGATAAAAAATTGCATATTTCGATGATTGTAAGAAGAAAGCAAGGTGCAGTATCGAATATGCACCAGCTCCTTTTGTGTGTGTGGTGGCGGTTGTGGTGAAACTGACATCCTTTACGGAACTCAAGAGCTCTGCAGAGTGCGTTTTTTTTTAACGGTCCGATTAGTGATCAACATTTCTGATTTAATAATAACAACCACATACATTAAAAATTGTGTTTATGCTTCTTAACAACCGTCTAGAGTAAATTGTGCTGAACCATCCGACCAATAATCAACACTCCTATTTAATAATAATAACCTCCATACATCAAAAATTATATTTATACTTCTCCATAGCTGTCCAAATTACCTTGTCAGTTCTTCACACACAAAAATCTCTCTACACGATTTTGGTCCGGTTGTCATGGGGGTGGAGTTAACGACATATTGCTCGATTTAGGACTAATTGAAAAATTGCAGTCGGATTTGATATTATGATGATGGCCCAGCATCATTAATTGTTTCCATCTAACTAGCTACAATTGAACAAGATTTGCAACTAATTCCTTAACCAACAAATTAATTGATATTTCAAACTATCGACTTGGATATGCGGAGTTAGCAATTAACGCAAGCAACGGATTTGTCATTTTCCAGTACCCAAAGATGATGCGAGCTGGATCGAATGGTACCGGTATAGCATTAAATTATAATCAAAATAAATGTAGGAATACGGAAATGAGAATTAATTAGGAAATAGCACTCAATATTTTTGTTGAGTAAAGAAGATATTTAATTGAATGGTATGATTGGAAGAAATACATGATATCAAATTTAATTGCAGTATATTTGAAGGGGAGGGATTCCATGATAATGGGTTATTTTGACAATAAATTTTTAAATAAATATTAAAAATCTTAAAGATTCTTAAAGATAAAATATTATAAATGTATTATTTACTCATGGATTCATAGTGATTCAAATTTTATATAATTTCATTATCGTTTGATAGTCCATCAAAATTCGTTAAATTAGAATCATTATAAATTGTATGAAATTTTGTTGGACTTTATGAACTATCAAATGATAATGAAATTTCATGAATTTAAAACATTATCAGTCTATATTAAAAAAATATTGATATATTTTTTTAAAATTTTTTTATATTTATTTAAAAGTCCGTTGTCAAAATTGTCAAAATAATCCATTGTCAAGGGATCCCTCCCCATATGTAAAGGCGCTTTGGTTACTCTATAACTTGAGAACTAATTAATTAATCATGATACATAATTAGTGTATATAATTAATTATCTCTAAATTAATACATAACTATATATAAAGAATAAACCTAGCGTACTCCTATGAGTACGGAGGCTTTTTGTACTCCTAACTCAAAAAATACATCAAATTATCTCAAAATTTTGTTTTATCATGCTCATTAAATTATTGTTATTGAAATCTTATGGGATACAAACATTTGAGATGCTTTGAGTTTTGTAAGTCATTTTTTTAATTTTTGAAAAATTAACTCTAAAAATAATAATAAATATTTAAAGTTTGTACATCATTGCAAAAACTAAAAACAGTGACTTAGAAAATTCATAACACCTCAAATTTTTATATTCCATAAAATTTTCATATGAAAAACTTAATGATAAATCAAAATTTAAAGATAATTTAATATTTTTTTTGAGTTAGGAGTAAGAAAGAGCTCGTAATCCTAAGAGTACATTAGTTTTACTCATGTATAAATACACATAATTATATAATAGGGTAGGACAAGACAACAACCCGTGGCCATTCCCTAAAAAAATAGGGAAGGGATCCTTGATGGTGGGTTATTATGACGGGAAGATACCTTGACAACGGGTTATTTTGATAATGTTAATAATAGATTTTAAGTAAAATTAAAAAAATAAAAAATAGAAAAAAATAAAATATATTTTTTATTTATATATTGATAGTGTTTCAAATTTCATACAATTTCATTATCATTTGATATTTCATGAAAGGTTATTAAATTGAAACAAGTTGCAAATTATATAAAATTATATGTTTTTTTATGAACTATCAAACAATAATGAAATTGGATGAAATTTGAACCACTATCAATTTATGAGAAAAAAAATATATCTATATTTTTTCTATTTTTAAGATTTATTTATATTTATTCAAAAGTTTATTGTCAAAATTGTCAAAATAATCCATTGTCAAGTGATCCCTCCTCTATTTTGACAATCTTGGCAATGAACTTTTCAATAAATATTAAAAAAAATCTTGAAAATAGAAAAAAATTTATGAATATATTATTTATTATTAATTTATAGTTTTTCAAATTTTTATATAATTTATCATTATTTGATCGTCCATCAAATACCAAAAAAGTTATCTAATTTACGGTGATTTTCTAATTCAATAGTCTTTGATGAACAACCACGATAATGAAACTACATGTAATTTCAAAAATTATCTATCTATAAGTAAAATAATATATTTTTTCTATATTTAATATTTTTTTAATATTTATCTAAAAGTCAATTATCAAGGGATCCCTAAAAAAATAACATAGTTGAAGCTGGAACTTTTCAAACTTTTTAACTATGTGACATCATCATTTCTTTACACCATTGATTTTGTTTCTCTCTCTTCATTTATCTTAATCAAATGATTCATAATATTTTTCTCTTTTTCATTTAAGAGATGATATGATGTCTCTAAGGTACAATTTATATTATGTAGCTAATTATAATATTTATCATTAAATATATTATTATCATTTTAATAAAATATATTTATGTTCAAAAATTTTCTAAGAAAATTTATTTGTGGAAAAATATTTTTATTTTTAATATATGATTATTTATATATGTTATATATTTTTCAAGGTGAAATCCAATGAACAAATCTAGTTAATAAAATGAGTATTTGAAATACAAACTATATAGATTAACAATATGTTATATATGAAATATCAAATTATACTAAATTATACACACACACATATATATATATATATATAAAAAAAGAGAGAGAGAGAGAGAGTTTGGATATGATACTACGTGTAGCACGGATGATCTGTGTACTATGGATCTGTTCTCCGTAGATAGTTACAAATTCACTTCTTTTGAATGATTAATAATAATTAAATCAAATAATTTTTTAACTGTTCAAAAAATAGTTTAATTTTTTAAAATATAAATTTTAATCTACAACTAAATTTTCATATAAAAATTATTTTGAGCAGTCCGGATTGATCATTTGAACTTTTAAAATACAGAACTGATCTGTAGCACATGGGTCATACATGCTACACATAGTATCGTAGCTCATCTCTCTCTATGTATATACAACATGATCTTCATTTTGAAATATTTTTGGAGATCAAATTTTATATTTTTATGATTTTTTTTTTTTTTTTAAAAATGGTAAAAAATCACTAGTATTAGATGTTGTAGAAATCAAATTTTTATTCGTCTAAAAAATATATAAAATTTAAACTCCGAAGATATTTCAATATGAAGATCATGTTCAACGGTTTGGATTGGTTGTTTGAACTTTTAAATTAGAGACATAAACGTTAAGCATGGGAAATTTTGTGCTTCGCGAAACACCATAGCCTCTCTCGCGCGTAGTTCAAATGGTTGATCCGACCGATCAAAATATTTTCATATGAAAATCTAGTCGTAGAAAAAAAATTATATTTTTTAGAATTTTTTTAGAAAGTTAGAAAATTATTTCTTTTGAATGACTTATAAGAATTAAATCATGTGATTTTAAGATGAAATCATTTAAAAAATAGTAAAAAATTAAAATATATAAAATTTGATCTATAACTAGATTTTAAGATGAAAATTATTTTGAATGGTCGGATTATCCATTTAAATTTTGTAAATGAAGAAATAGTTCATAGCACATGAATCATCCATACTACGTGTCACACTGCAGTAAAATGATAAACCAGTACTTTTTCTCTTAAAGATTTTCAAAAATAATTGAAATATGTTTTGTTAAGATTGGCAACTTGTTCATCATGAGTCTTAGACTTTGTTTAAAAAAATATGACAATTCTGTAGTATCGTACGTCATCAAATAATCTTCTTTTATTTTAGTCCCAGACTTTTCTTTGTCGCCTTAATACCATTTCAATATCCGCATGCAGGATTCTGCACTATCACTAGCAAATTAACGTTGTTTTACTGAAAACAAATATGCTCTGAAGAAATATAAAACTTATTTGAGCTAGCCGAACATTAAATATTTAAATTATGACACATGGAACCAAGACAATGACAAAATTATGCACTTCTGACATTTGACCGCAGTGAAAGTTTACAGTCGTTCATCATTACAATTAAAAAACAAGAAAATTACAAAATTATGCATTTCTGAAAATTCATTGTGGTGAAAGTGTGCAGTCTTTCAGTATCACAATCAAAAGACAAGAAAATGACAAAATTATTCACTTCGTAGATGCTTACAAAAATGACACTCGGAACATACCCCACATTAATGCATAGTTGTAGTGAATATATCAGATCCTTAAACCAAAAATTGTGAATAAGTTGTTCAAGAAAAATCCAATGGCTTCCAAACAAGCAAATTCCGAATTTTCAGATAAGGTGAGATCCTGTTGTATGGCTAGCTAGCTACAAGCAGAAAATTGGCATCTGCAAACTGTTTTCTCCAGTTGAACACTGCCCCAAAACTTTTTGCGCAATTAATAGTTTTTTTTATAAGTAAGTAGGGTAATGCAATTAATAGTTTAAAAGCTGTTGGCATTTTCTGAAAACTGACAGTACGTAGTCATGCAAAAACCTTGTCAAGACCAAAATGTCCAGGTCATACTTTCTTGTCAACCAACAGGTTTTGACAGCACTTTACAACTTGTTATCCTTTTTCAGAAAACATCTGGAATCATTAACCAGAACCTAATTATTAACAGTCACGGACTTGAATACTGTCATGTAAAACAGAGTTGTTTCATCATCTCTCTGACAAAAAATAGGGCGGCATTCAAACAGCTGATTTGGTTACGTACCACATCATTAATTCAAATTCAACTTGCTCCACAAATCTATATCAATGACAATTTGGAAGTTACATTTTGTTTCATATATAAACATAAATTAGAATGCTATAGGAGTAGTCCCGCATTCAGATACGGTACAACTAAATAGTACTGAGAGATATTTTTTGTGCGTCCAATTGGCATTTTATCAGCAAAAACAAATAATGTTAATATATGTTTTCCAGCGGGATAGTGCTTCATTATCATTCATTAATTATATTATATATATGACTATTAGAAGCACAAATATTATACAGCTAGGACGGACCTAACTTTTATTATGTAGAAAAAAATAGTGCATTAACTGAAAAAGGCATATTTTTATACTAATTAATATATTGAGGGATTTACATGATGAAAGTATTAATTATCTATTTCTTTATTCATGGAAGTTGAATTACATTAATCCAAGTGCTTGCTTCTATATATGTCAATTCTCAGTCACGGACTTGAATAACTTGAATGGGAATTGGATGTATTAGATAAATATTTTTTTGCCCAAAATTAAATAAATAATCTGAATCCCTAGATCTTATTGGGTCAACTCTATTCTTGTTCGTCATTAGATTGAGAGAGAACCTAATTTGCTGCTCACATATGAGCAGTAAATTTCTGTCAATATATACATTGGACTAACACTTATTCAACAGATAATAAGCTGGACCAATAATTATTCAACAAATATTTACTTTAAACTCAGTATCTTAACTAACAAGTATTTTTGTGTGTTTTGTATTAATTTTACAAAGATTTGTGCAATTAATTATCTATTGAACAATAATTAGTACAATTCATCTATGTTCTATGGGCAGGATTTTGCTGTCCGTATATAAACAGTAGAATTTTTCACTGCCTAAGTGCCTAGCTAAGCTAATGAGGAGCATTAGATTCCATCATTTATATTAGGTTTCTACAAAAATCATAGAGGCGCGCGGTGGACCAGGCAAAACGACATTCCTATTCGCTCAGCTTTTTCTCAGGGAAATATAATGAAGCTGGTGATATACCGGTCGTCCTGTATAACCGGGTCCGGACGAGAAATATCAAGAAAATCAAAGTCATGGATATTTGATTTCCATAATTCTTTTCAAGGTTAATGTTTTATGTATCCCTCAACTCTTAACCAATTTTTTATTTCTCCCTCTAAATTTTAATATCTTTTATGAATCATCCTATCTCACTCCATCCATTCTTATATACTTTTTAAGTAGGAGTGTCAAAAACTTAATCAGATCCGATTTGATCTGAAATGATTTAAAAATAAATGAATTAAATATAAATTAAGATTTCGGAACCATCATGGTCGGATTGGATACGGATCGACCCAACCAACTAATTTGATTTTTAAATTTACTTTGTGATTTAATGCTAATCAAGAATTATTTATACATTAATTATAATTAATTATATAATAAATTACTTAAAATACATAAAAATAATTAATACATACTTGATTATTTTCTGGATCGGGTCGGATAAAAAAAATTATATGATTTTAAACATATCAAATTGGGTCAAGAAAAATAACTTGTGCTTTAAGTTAATTCCATTAGTTTAATTATGATTATACTCAAAATAAATATATAATTTATTTCTTGAGTAAAATAGATCTTTCACTTCGCTCCCCTACGTAGCTTCTTTTTTCCCTCTTTCGTTGATCCTTTCGCTCTGTTTTATATTTTTCTTTTCTCCATAATAGTTTATGTCACCCTAGTTTGATCTCCTGTCTCTAATCTTTCCTCTTTTAATAATATAATCATTATGCAAAAGAAAATATATACCAGTTGTCCAATCAAAAGCACTAATGATGTGTAGTGGAAAATAAATCTCATCATTGTCGCAATGCTACAATAAGAAAAAAAAACATATGTAAATTGCTTAACCAAAGATGTTTTATTTGAGCAATATTTGGCCCATTAAATGAGATATAATATAATTAACCTTACTTTGTTATCAATAGCGAAGTTAAAAATATATGTAAATATCTACTTTATGTTTACATAAAAGGACATGAAACCCATCAAGTCAATGAAAGGAGAAGATCAACAATGTATTGATTTTCTGATTTTTCATTATTGAAATTGAGGTATTGCCAATACTAATAATCATTATTGTTACAACCTATGATATGATACTAATATAGCTTGATTATTCATAGTGACACACTCTAATGAAAGTTATCACAACCACAACAACAACAACAACAACAACAACAACAAAGTTTTTAATCTCAAATAAATTGGGGTAGGGTAGAAATGAAACTCAATCGGAAAGCATAAGATCAAAAATCTTAAATATCAATGATAATAATGATGATGATGAAAAATAAATAAATAAAAATGATAATGATGATGACAATAAAATGATAATGATGATGAAAGTTGGAGTGAGTTTTGAGCGTCTCCTTGAGGCTTTTCAGTTAGTTATTACTCTGAGTTCTCTTTTGCTGATACTTTGATACGTTATAACATAATGTTTGAAGTAATGAAACAGGACACTATTGTCTTTCTTTAAAAAAAAATAATGTTAAAATAGGTAGTAGGGGAAAGGCCTAGTATAATTTTCATTAAATATAACAATAAGAAGAGTTTACGTAGTGCTACATGTGGCCTAATATGATTTCACATTTCACAATTAACGTTACTTTTGTCAATGTTTGGCTTCTCTTTTCAGGAAGCAAAATAAGATTTCAAGCAACTGTCTGTATGTATGGTTGCGATCTTTATGCAACATTTTCACTCAAGTTAGTAGCTTCTTTTCCTTCATTCATTTATAAGTAAAAATTGATTTCTGCCAGAGTTCTGGTAAAATATGCCGTCAGTGAATAATCAAATTAGGAATTCCTGAAGCAGAAAAAAAAAGCGAGCACGTGAGCTGTCCTGCCAAATATACCATAATTCGCCTCATGTACATCTAAGCATTTTTTTTAGCATTACACACCGTGTCCATTTGGTGTGCATGATTGCGCAACTCAAGGTTTGTAAGCTTATTAATTTTCCTTGGGTACCCAATATTCCGACGTGCTACATGACTCAGAAGAAAGAACTCCATCTTCTTTTCTCTTTATAAAACAGGTTGAAGCCAAGGGCATTTGGCATGTAATTGGAGCTGTGCATGTGGATCTGATAGAAGGAATCAGAAGCATTAAAAATATTTCCCAATATATTATGTTTATGCTAGTTTTGTACCTGCTGCTCGCTCTTTTGCTGTACATATTGCCTCCTTTTTGGTACATGCAATTATGATGTTAGGCTATATTTTTACAAGTGAATGAATATTTTCTCTATAAAGTTTATAATCTTCGTAGATAAATCTTATGAAGGGGGAATTAATCGTTTGAGACGTCTGAATTTCAGCTACGCCTGCGTATTATTTCCGCAGGAAGATGGTCTGATTTCTCTAATTTCTGTCGAACTTAATTTGTAGTTATTGCAATAGTCCCCAAACGCATCCTCTTGTAGTATATGTTGAGAAATAAAAAAATTTCGGCCTCAGATCTGTTTAGATAAATATCCTCATAGGCTCATAATTTAGAATCAGAGAGTAACGGTATTAAACAAATAAGGCAACCCCATCTTGGAAGTATACGTCATAGAGATGTACGACCATTAGAAATAACAGTATATATCCATCTCGTGTATCTGTACAAATCAGAATGCCTTCAATAAAAATCAAGAATTTCATCACTTCTTCTCTGTTTCATCAAAAATTCAACATGATATCAGAGCAGATGTAATACCAGCATACCAGTAAAGGAGATATTTGTTCTTTTCAGTTCATATCAAGAAATACCAGAGGGTCTAGAGCAATCATAACCAGAGACCAAAGTCAAGTAAGTTATATTCTTATCAGCAAAAAGACCAACAAAGTCCAGAAAAATCAGCGAAGATCAGCTGTACCAGAAAAATCCAAGTGCATTATGTGCTCAGAAGTGTTGTTGTGCATCAGCGTTCATCTGTAATCCGGTCTCTACATTTTTTTTTCTGGTTTCAATAGCTCTTATTTCGTTCGCTGTATGGTGACGAACAGGTGATCTACTGGGATCAAGCGATATGATTGTTGTGGAGTGGAGGCTACAAACAATGCTTGCTTGCTTAATCGTTGATTTCATGTTTGTAATTTCAATTATAAAGGCGGTTGAGTTTGAGTCGTTAATCTCATTACTGATTATTTGATTTTATAGTAACTATTAATTTTAACTCCGTCAGTGCAATTTTGTGCCCGGCTTGTTCCAAGTCAGAAAAAATAGATGTTGTACTAAATAATTTATGAGCTAATTAAGTTGGATGCTACTGCGAGACAGCTAAAAATATCTTAAGAAGACTTAGAATTTAGTATATGTAAGGTTTAATTGCTTAATTTTAAGTTTCTATATTGAAACAACAAGAAAAAAGTTTTGTTCATAGCTAAATATTATAATGGTTCATTTTGTCTACTAAAAATTTTTTAAGGCAGAAAGCTTTAAAAAATTATCAAATGCTATCATTGTTTAATAGCTGATGAATATTGAATGGCTTGAGCGGTTGTAATGGTTCATTTAACCATTATAATATTTCTGAAGTTAGATAGACTTGTCAGAGTTCAAGAAATAATTGATCAACGCAGTCAAAAAGTTATAACAATCTTGTTAAATATTATAACGTTTCATCAAGCGTTGTAACTGCATATCTCTTCTTTGTAAGTCGTTATAATGATTTAGAAAGTTTCTTAAGAATTGACAAATTTATTTTGATGATATTAAACATAAAAATGATATTACACCCTTCACTATGAACAGGGATAGTGAACTCTTATTGGTATAAAATTTGTGCTGATGATATTATATTTAGATCTACTAATGTTGATCTTGTCGAAAAGTTTTTTTTAATGAACAGTGAGTTTGAGATATCTATGATGGGTGAGCTTATTTCTTTCTTGGGTCCACAAATAAAGCAAATAAAGGATGATATTTTCATTTGTCAAATAAAATATGGTAGAGAGTTAATCAAGAAGTTTGAACTTGACAATTATAGGACGAGCAAAGCACTTATGTTGACTAATTCAAACCTAGACGTAGATGAATGGCTCATAATAATTAAATAAAGTAATTTTTAACTATGTAAAAAATAGTTAAAATTTCTAAAAAAATATAAATTTAATCTACAACTAAATTTTTATATGAAAATTATTTTAAGCAGTCAGATCGATTATTTGAACTTTAAAAATAAGAACCAATCTGTAACACACGGATCATCCATGATGACTAACGCAAACTTAATTATTCGTCTAGATTGAGATATCTATGATGGTTGGGTTTATTTCTTTTTTGAGTCTACAAATAAAGAAAATAAAGGAGGAAACTTTGGACTTATCGATTGCAAGACGAACAAAACACTCATGACAACTATTGCAAACCTAGATGTAGATGAAGGAGGAAAGCCTACCGATAAAAAGAATACTTAGATATGTCAAGATACTCAAAATGCAGGATTGTGGTATGAAAGACAAATCGAGATTAATCTAGTTTGTTATATCGATATAGATTTTATCGATGATAAATTAGATAAAAAGAGTACTAGCGGGATATGTTAATTCATTAGAGGGTCATTAGTGTCTTGGTCTAGCTGAAAATAAATCTCGGTGGCTCTCTCAATTGTCAATGCCGAATATATTATTGCCGAAAGTACCAATAATGATCTCTAAGAATCAAATTTTGCATGCAAAACCCAAGCACATAGAAATATGTTATTATTTTATCTGAGGTCATATTGAAAGATGTGAGATTGAACATGTACATATTAATATAAAATAATAAATAACTAATATTTTTATGAAATTTCTTAGTTCATGAGATGTTTTGTAACGACTCATGAGATATTTTGTAATGACTCATGATTCTTTTATGCGTGTAGTATTTCTTTCAGATCTTGATCTTGCAACGGTATAGTTATGCCCTGATAAAGTGGGTACAGGTGGTAGATTATAGAGACAAATTATTATAACAGTTGAAGAAACCGTTATAATGATTCAAGAAAGATAAATAAGAGGATGAACTCTGACATGGTGGGACTAGGATGTCAATGATAAAGATAAAATATTATAACGATTTATCAATATAATGGTCTGACAAGGTGGATCTTAGAGGTTAGTGACTCAACCAAGCATCAGAACGCTTTAGTCAGTCGTTATAATGGCTCTTCAAGCATTATAATGGCAAAGAAAATTGAAAAGATATTAAATTTCTAACCATTACACTTTCTTTTCTTCTTACACCTCTTCGACTACACCTCTACAAAACCACTCCTCTGCCATAACCGATATTACTCTACTAAAACTTCTTCACATCTTTTCTCTCTGTACTCCCTCCTTACTTGCCCAAATTTAGATATGAGATCTTCCTTGTGCTATTCACGTCTTGCTCTTCAAGATCTCCTCTCAAGATTTCAAAAAAGAGCATTTTTTCTTTATCTCTTTCAAAACTTTTTGTTCTCGTCGAAAATCATGCATCATGTTTCCAATCCACATATTATGTCAATTCAACCTCTTTCTTCTCCTATTGGTCATCATGGCTCCTCTTAACATCTTCAAGAAAATGAAGAAGAAGGATTAGAGGACATCTACCGATGTTCAAGACAACATTCAAAAACTCCACTATTATCCGGGATGGGTATTCTTCGAACCCAATCTGATCCAAAAGAGCACAGCCAGTGGCTCTTCTCAACCAATTCCTCAAGCATCCGGTGACTCATCTCAGCCGACATAAGCACCTTGTCAAGCACCACCTCAAGGACCTCCTCAAGCAATCGGTGTCACTCAAGTGGTCTCAGTCAGGCATCAAACTTCAACTTATTAGGAACTACCATGCGAGGTGGGTGGTTTCGACCAAATAATGTTCAAGTCCCGCAAAATGCAACAAATAACCGTCATCTGTATCGCGATGCCAAAACAGATAGCATCTTCAATGTTAATTTCAAGCATCGTAAGTTAGCTAGTTGCTATCTTTATAATATTGATGAAAAAGATAGAATGATCGAATGGAAACTAAACTTAATGAGACCTATATTGCATTTTGGTCTTGGCAATGAATAATTGAGTGTGATGATTTCAACCACAACATAATAACCTAATTATTTTATGTCAACATGCAATTATCCTATGAACTATGAGATTTTATTTCTTTGTATGCAGTCAACTCATTGGATAACCATCATTCACATGTGTGCTTGGTTTGGATCCCTTAAAATTGGCGAATAATTGTATGTCTATCGAAAATGATCTGAAGTTGTCCAATTAAAACTTTGATATGAATATTCTATAATGCTAATTTTCAAAATATAAGTAAGATGCGTCAAAAGATGTTGTTTAAACAAGTTGTTTGCCTTTATAAAAAAATTTGGCCGCATAACTATACATAATTTGGTGTAAATTAATATAATTTACTCATAATTGTGCCTATTATAAGGTTGTTCAATTAACACTTCAAAATGAATATTTTAGGGCACTAATTTTCCCCAAAACGTAAGTAAGATGCATTAGAAACTGCTATTTAAAAAAGTCAAGTTTTTCAACATTTTTTGCCTCATAACTACATATAATTTCATAAAAAAAATATAATTACTCCTAATTATGTCCATTAAAATATTAGCCAATTAACAATTCGATTTGAACATTCTACGACACTAATTTTGCATGAGACATAAGTAGGATGCATTAAAAACAGCTGTTTAAACAAGTTATTTGTGTTTTTCAAAATTTTTGGCCGCATAAGTACACATAATTTCATGCAAATTGATATAGTTACTCCTAATTATGCCTATTATAAGATTGTTCAATTAGTACTGCGATATGAATATCCTACGACACAATTTTGTCATAAAACATAAGTAAGATATATTAGAAACTGCTGTTTAAACAAGTTGCTTAAGATTTTTAACATTTTTGACTCATAACTATACATAATTTTGTGAAAATTAATATAATTACTCCTAATTATACCTATTAGTAGATTATCCAATCAACACTTCGATATGAACATTGTCCGACACAAATTTTGCACAAAACATAAATAAGATGCATTAAAAACGGTTATTCAAACAAGTTGTTTGAGTTTTTAAAATTTGTTGGCCGCATAACTACATATAATTTCTTGAAAATTAGTATAATTACTCCTAATTATGCCTATTATATGATTATCCAGTTAAAACTTAGATATGAATATTCTATAATGCTAATTTTGCACAAATATAAGTTAGATGCATTCGAATCTTTTTTTAAACACATAATTTCGAGGGAAGTAATATAATTGCGCCTAACTATGTCTATTATAATATTGTCAAATTAACTCTTCGATATGAATATCAGAGGACAATAATTTTTCATAAGACATGAGTAAGATACATTAGAAATTGCTATTTAAACAAGTTGTTTAAGATTTTTAACATTTATTGCCTCATAACGACACAAAAATTCATGAAAATTTATATAATTACTCCTAATTATGCCTATCAGAACATTGTCCAATTAACACTACGATATGAACATTCTACAACATGAATTTTGCATAAAAAATAAGTAAGATGTATTAAAAATAGCTGTTTATACAAGTTGTTTGAGTTTTTTTAAAACTTCTACTGCATAACTACACATAACATCGCGCAAATTAATATAATTACTCCCAATTATGCCTATTATATAATTATCCAATTGACACTCCAATATGAATATCCTATAACAGTATTTTTTTTCATAAAACATAAATAAGACACATCTGAAACTGCTGTTTAAACAAGTTGTTTAAGATTTTCAAAATTTATTGTCTCATAACTACTTATAATTTCGTAAAAATTAATATAATTACTCTTAATTGTTCCTATTAGAAGATTATCCAATTAATACTTCGATATGAATATTCTTCGACACTAAGTTTGAACAAAACATAAGTAAGATGCATTACATAAATAGCAGTTTAAACTAGTTGATTGAGTTTTTCAAACTTTTTGCCGCATAACTGCATAAAGTTTCGTGCAAATAAATATAATTACTCCTAATTATGCCTATTATAAGATTATCTAATTAAAACTTCGATATGAATATTCTATGACGCTAATTTGGCACAAAACAAAAGTAAGATGCATTAAAAAAATGCTGTTTAAACGAATTGTTTAACTTTTTTAAAAATTGTGGCCCCATAAATACACATAGTTTCGTGCAAATTAATATAATTACTCCTAGTTATGCCTATTATAAGATTGTTCAATTAACACCTCGATATGAATATTCTACGACACTACTTTCTCCCAAAACATAAGTAAGATGCATTAGAAACAGCTATTTGAAAAAGTTATTTGAGTGTTGCAAAATTTTTGGCCCCATAACTACACATAATTTAGTGAAAGATAAAATAATCACTCCTAATTATGACTATTAAAATATTATCTAATTAGCACTTCAATATGAACATCTTACAACACTAATTTTGCACAAAACATAAGTAGGAGGCTTTAAAAATAGCTGTTTAAACAAGTTGTTTGAGTTTTTAAAAAATTTGGGCCGCATAATTACACATAATTTCTTATAATTAATATTATTACTCCTAAGCATGCCTATTATATGATCTTCTAATTAAATCTTCGATGTGAATATTCTACGACACTAATTTTGCACAAAACATAAGTAAGATGCATTAAAAACAATTGTTTAAACAAGTTATTTGAGTTTTTAAAAAAATTTGGCTTCATAGCTACACTTAATTTCTTAGAAATTAATATAATTACTCCTAAATATGCCTATTGTAAGATTCTTTCAATAAAACTTCGATATGAATCTCCTACAACCTAATTTTGCACAAAACATTAGTAAGATGCATTAAAAACAGCTGTTTAAACAAAATTGTTTGATGTTTCCAAATTTTTTGGCCGCATAACTGCACATAATTTGGTATAAATTAATATAATTACTCCTAATTAAGCCAGTTATAAGATTTTTCACTTAACACTTTGATATGAATATTCTACGTTACAAATTTTTCACAAAACGTAAGTAAGATGCAATAGAAACTGATATTTTAAAAACTTGTTTGAGTTTTTAACATTTTCGCCCTCATAACTACACATAATTTCGTGAAAATTAATATAACTACTCCTAATTACTCCTATTATAAAGTTGTCCGATTAAAACTTTGATATGAATATTCTATAACGCTAATTTTGCACAAAACATAAGTAAGATGCGTTAAAAACTGTTGTCTAAACAAGTTGTTTGGCTTTATGAAAATTTGTGGCCGCGCAACTACAAAAATTGGTGCAAATTAAAATAATTAATCCTTGTTACGCCTATTATAAGATTGTCCTATTAAATCTTCGATTTGAATATTCCATCACGTTAATTTTGCGCAAAACATAAGTAACATGTATTAAAAACTTAGGTTTAAACAAGTTGTTTGAGGCTTTCAAAAATTTTGGCCCCATAACTACGTATAATTTCGTGAAAATTAATACAATTACTCCTAATTACGCCAATTATAAAAATTTTCAACTAAAACTTCGATATGAATATTCTATAACGCTAATATTGCACAAAATATAAGTAAGATGCGTCAAAAGTTGTTGTTTAAACAAGTTGTTTGCCTTTATAAACAATTTTGGCCGCATAAGTACACATAATTTGGTGTAAATTAATATAATTTACTCATAATTGTGCCTATTATAAGGTTGTTCAATTAACACTTCAAAATAAATATTTTAGGGCACTAATTTTCCCAAAACGTAAGTAAGATGCATTAGAAACTGCTATTTAAAAAAGTTAAAGTTTTTCAACATTTTTTGCCTCATAACTACATATAATTTCATAAAAAAAATATAATTACTCCTAATTATGTCCATTAAAATATTAGCCAATTAACAGTTCGATTTGAACATTCTACGACACTAATTTTGCACGAGACATAAGTAGGATGCATTAAAAACAGCTGTTTAAACAAGTTATTTGTGTTTTTCTAAATTTTTGGACGCATAAGTACACATAATTTCATGAAAATTGATATAGTTACTCCTAATTATGCCTATTATAAGATTGTTCAATTAGTACTGCGATATGAATATCCTACGACACTATTTTATCATAAAACATAAGTAAGATATATTAGAAACTGCTGTTTAAGCAAGTTGCTTAAGATTTTTAACATTTTTGACTCATAACTATACATAATTTTGTGAAAATTAATATAATTACTCCTAATTATACCTATTAGTAGATTATCCAATCAACACTTCGATATGAACATTGTCCGACACAAATTTTGCACAAAACATAAATAAGATGCATTAAAAACGGTTATTCAAACAAGTTGTTTGAGTTTTTAAAATTTGTTGGCCGCATAACTGCATATAATTTCTTGAAAATTAGTATAATTACTCCTAATTATGCCTATTGTATGATTATCCAGTTAAAACTTAGATATGAATATTCTATAATGCTAATTTTGCACAAATATAAGTTAGATGCATTCGAATTTTTTTAAACACATAATTTCGAGGGAAGTAATATAATTGCGCCTAACTATGTCTATTATAATATTGTCAAATTAACTCTTCGATATGAATATCAGAGGACAATAATTTTTCATAAGACATAAGTAAGATACATTAGAAATTGCTATTTAAACAAGTTGTTTAAGATTTTTAACATTTATTGCCTCATAACGACACAAAAATTCATGAAAATTTATATAATTACTCCTAATTATGCCTATTAGAACATTATCCAATTAACACTACGATATGAACATTCTACAACATGAATTTTGCATAAAAAATAAGTAAGATGTATTAAAAATAGCTGTTTATACAAGTTGTTTGAGTTTTTTAAAACTTGTACTGCATAACTACACATAACATCGCGCAAATTAATATAATTACTCACAATTATGCATATTATATAATTATCCAATTGACACTCCAATATGAATATCCTATAACAGTATTTTTTTCATAAAACATAAATAAGATACATCTGAAACTGCTGTTTAAACAAGTTGTTTAAGATTTTCAAAATTTATTGTCTCATAACTACTTATAATTTCGTAAAAATTAATATAATTATTCTTAATTGTTCCTATTAGAAGATTATCCAATTAATACTTCGATATGAATATTCTACGACACTAAGTTTGAACAAAACATAAGTAAGATGCATTACAAAAATAGCAGTTTAAACTAGTTGATTGAGTTTTTCAAACTTTTTGCCGCATAACTGCATAAAGTTTCGTGCAAATTAATATAATTACTCCTAATTATGCCTATTATAAGATTATCTAATTAAAACTTCGATATGAATATTCTATGACGCTAATTTGGCACAAAACAAAAGTAAGATGCATTAAAAAATGCTGTTTAAACGAATTGTTTAACTTTTTTAAAAATTTTGGCACCATAAATACACATAGTTTCGTGCAAATTAATATAATTACTCCTAGTTATGCCTATTATAAGATTGTTCAATTAACACCTCGATATGAATATTCTACGACACTACTTTCTCCCAAAACATAAGTAAGATGCATTAGAAACAGCTATTTGAAAAAGTTATTTAAGTGTTGCAAAATTTTTGGCCCCATAACTACACATAATTTAGTGAAAGGTAAAATAATCACTCCTAATTATGACTATTAAAATATTATCTAATTAGCACTTCAATATGAACATCTTACAACACTAATTTTGCACAAAACATAAGTAGGAGGCTTTAAAAATAGCTGTTTAAACAAGTTGTTTGAGTTTTTTAAAAATTTTGGGCCGCATAATTACACATAATTTCTTATAATTAATATTATTACTCCTAAGCATGCCTATTATATGATCTTCTAATTAAATCTTCGATGTGAATATTCTACGACACTAATTTTGCACAAAACATAAGTAAGATGCATTAAAAACAATTTGCTTAAACAAGTTATTTGAGTTTTTAAAAAATTTGGCTTCATAGCTACACTTAATTTCTTAGAAATTAATATAATTACTCCTAAATATGCCTATTGTAAGATTCTTTCAATAAAACTTCGATATGAATCTCCTACGACACTAATTTTGCACAAAACATTAGTAAGATGCATTAAAAACAGCTGTTTAAACAAAATTGTTTGATGTTTCCAAATTTTTTGGCCGCATAACTGCACATAATTTGGTATAAATTAATATAATTACTTCTAATTAAGCCAGTTATAAGATTTTTCACTTAACACTTTGATATGAATATTCTACGTTACAAATTTTTCACAAAACGTAAGTAAGATGCAATAGAAGCTGATATTTTAAAAACTTGTATGAGTTTTTAACATTTTCGCCCTCATAACTACACATAATTTCGTGAAAATTAATATAACTACTCCTAATTACTCCTATTATAAAGTTGTCCGATTAAAACTTTGATATGAATATTCTATAACGCTAATTTTGCACAAAACATAAGTAAGATGCGTTAAAAACTGTTGTCTAAACAAGTTGTTTGGCTTTATGAAAATTTGTGGCCGCGCAACTACAAAAATTGGTGCAAATTAAAATAATTAATCCTTGTTACGCCTATTATAAGATTGTCCTATTAAATCTTCGATATGAATATTCCATCACGCTAATTTTGCGCAAAACATAAGTAACATGTATTAAAAACGAGGTTTAAACAAGTTGTTTGAGGCTTTCAAAAATTTTGGCCCCATAACTACGTATAATTTCATGAAAATTAATACAATTACTCCTAATTACGCCAATTATAAAAATTTTCAACTAAAACTTCGATATGAATATTCTATAACGCTAATATTGCACAAAATATAAGTAAGATGCGTCAAAAGCTGTTGTTTAAACAAGTTGTTTGCCTTTATAAACAATTTTGGCCGCATAAGTACACATAATTTGGTGTAAATTAATATAATTTACTCATAATTGTGCCTATTATAAGGTTGTTCAATTAACACTTCAAAATGAATATTTTAGGGCACTAATTTTCCCCAAAACGTAAGTAAGATGCATTAGAAACTGCTATTTAAAAAAGTTAAAGTTTTTCAACATTTTTTGCCTCATAACTACATATAATTTCATAAAAAAAATATAATTACTCCTAATTATGTCCATTAAAATATTAGCCAATTAACAGTTCGATTTGAACATTCTACGACACTAATTTTGCACGAGACATAAGTAGGATGCATTAAAAACATTTGTTTAAACAAGTTATTTGTGTTTTTCTAAATTTTTGGACGCATAAGTACACATAATTTCATGAAAATTGATATAGTTACTCCTAATTATGCCTATTATAAGATTGTTCAATTAGTACTTTGCGATATGAATATCCTACGACACTATTTTATCATAAAACATAAGTAAGATATATTAGAAACTGCTGTTTAAGCAAGTTGCTTAAGATTTTTAACATTTTTGACTCATAACTATACATAATTTTGTGAAAATTAATATAATTACTCCTAATTATACCTATTAGTAGATTATCCAATCAACACTTCGATATGAACATTGTCCGACACAAATTTTGCACAAAACATAAATAAGATGCATTAAAAACGGTTATTCAAACAAGTTGTTTGAGTTTTTAAAATTTGTTGGCCGCATAACTGCATATAATTTCTTGAAAATTAGTATAATTACTCCTAATTATGCCTATTGTATGATTATCCAGTTAAAACTTAGATATGAATATTCTATAATGCTAATTTTGCACAAATATAAGTTAGATGCATTCGAATTTTTTTAAACACATAATTTCGAGGGAAGTAATATAATTACGCCTAACTATGTCTATTATAATATTGTCAAATTAACTCTTCGATATGAATATCAGAGGACAATAATTTTTCATAAGACATAAGTAAGATACATTAGAAATTGCTATTTAAACAAGTTGTTTAAGATTTTTAACATTTATTGCCTCATAACGACACAAAAATTCATGAAAATTTATATAATTACTCCTAATTATGCCTATTAGAACATTATCCAATTAACACTACGATATGAACATTCTACAACATGAATTTTGCATAAAAAATAAGTAAGATGTATTAAAAATAGCTGTTTATACAAGTTGTTTGAGTTTTTTAAAACTTGTACTGCATAACTACACATAACATCGCGCAAATTAATATAATTACTCACAATTATGCATATTATATAATTATCCAATTGACACTCCAATATGAATATCCTATAACAGTATTTTTTTCATAAAACATAAATAAGATACATCTGAAACTGTATTTGTTTAAACAAGTTGTTTAAGATTTTCAAAATTTATTGTCTCATAACTACTTATAATTTCGTAAAAATTAATATAATTATTCTTAATTGTTCCTATTAGAAGATTATCCAATTAATACTTCGATATGAATATTCTACGACACTAAGTTTGAACAAAACATAAGTAAGATGCATTATAAAAATAGCAGTTTAAACTAGTTGATTGAGTTTTTCAAACTTTTTGCCGCATAACTGCATAAAGTTTCGTGCAAATTAATATAATTACTCCTAATTATGCCTATTATAATATTATCTAATTAAAACTTCGATATGAATATTCTATGACGCTAATTTGGCACAAAACAAAAGTAAGATGCATTAAAAAATGCTGTTTAAACGAATTGTTTAACTTTTTTAAAAATTTTGGCACCATAAATACACATAGTTTCGTGCAAATTAATATAATTACTCCTAGTTATGCCTATTATAAGATTGTTCAATTAACACCTCGATATGAATATTCTACGACACTACTTTCTCCCAAAACATAAGTAAGATGCATTAGAAAAATGACTATTTGAAAAAGTTATTTGAGTGTTGCAAAATTTTTGGCCCCATAACTACACATAATTTAGTGAAAGGTAAAATAATCACTCCTAATTATGACTATTAAAATATTATCTAATTAGCACTTCAATATGAACATCTTACAACACTAATTTTGCACAAAACATAAGTAGGAGGCTTTAAAAATAGCTGTTTAAACAAGTTGTTTGAGTTTTTTAAAAATTTTGGGCCGCATAATTACACATAATTTCTTATAATTAATATTATTACTCCTAAGCATGCCTATTATATGATCTTCTAATTAAATCTTCGATGTGAATATTCTACGACACTAATTTTGCACAAAACATAAGTAAGATGCATTAAAAACAATTTGCTTAAACAAGTTATTTGAGTTTTTAAAAAATTTGGCTTCATAGCTACACTTAATTTCTTAGAAATTAATATAATTATGTTTACCCTTGAAAAATTTCAAGGATGAGTAAATGAATAAATGAAAATAAATTGATGATTAATGACAAATCATAAGAAGAGGGAAGGAGAGAAAGCAATGAAAAGATGGCCCATTTGATCGAAGAAGGTCATTCGCTAACCCCGGAATGAATTCATTAGTCCCACAATGGAATCTTTGGGCATGAAGTGAAGAGTATAAATACCCCACCACCTCCTACTCATTCGAGGTGGTGACCTCGGGAGATTTAGGAGAGAAAATCTCCGATGGGTCGACCATTTGATTACATTTTCTCGACAAGTGGGACCCACTGGCAGTCCCTTGTAGATGAATCTAACAACATAGCCTATCCGATGAGTCACCCATGTGACCATTTTTCACCGACAAGTGGACCCCACACCTCGGTGACTGCTATAGGGACCGAGTTGAACCCAGAAATCGCCTTTGGAGCTAACCCAGAAAGAGAGTCAAAAAGTATAATCCCTATGCTACATGAAATGATGTCAATGCCAAGCTAGCATTTTGATGCAACTAGTCATGAGAAATTTCAAATGTGATTTTGCTTTCAAGGTCGACCGGTGCCAAAGTCATGCGAGCAACCACCTAACCATGCTTTGATTTGTATCAATTCTTCGATAAGTAGTCAGTTCTTTGACCAAGTCACCCTCATGTTAAGGGATTGAAAGTCAATTTCATAAGACCGATCAAATTTGGGAGCAACCACTGATCAAGTCTAGATTTGTATTAATTGTCGATAAGTAGTCGACATTTGATCAAATCAAGCCCTAATGAATATCAATATAAGTCTAATTGGTATTTAGTTAGGGTGGTTTCTATGCAGGAGGAAGATAATTGGCGAGACATTGAGCTACAATTAAGATCGGATTAATTCATAAGGAATAATAGGGTTTTATGGATAAAAGAATTTTTAATCCAGAGAAGCAAGGGCAAAAATGGAATTAAAAATTACAGGGATGATCATCATGATTTTAGGGATTTTTGGTGAAATTTTCATGATTTTTGGATAAGTGGAGCTATTAAAATAAATTCAGGGAAAATAAAGGCAAGATAAATGAATTAATCAAGGGCTGAGATTTGATCGAGCGAGCCGGGTGCAAGTTGGGGATAACAAGCAGCTACGGGTACAAAGCGGGTGCAGGAAACACAGAAGGAATAAAATAAGAGAAGAGAGAGGGTGTGCCACGTGTCGGCGATCTCACCTGGGCCACCTCATGCCACGTGTCAAGACCCTATGGTCCACCTCACCATGTACGGGCCCCACCCCTGGTATGAGTCACCGACAGTGGGCCCCACCTCGGTGCCACGTGGCGGACGACCGGTGGGCCAAGGCCACCTCATCCCATCCTATGCCACATGGCATCACACCACAAGGCCACCTCACCACCCTAGTGCCACGTGGCTTTACACCACGAGCCACTTCACCCTCCCAAGGCCACACGGGCAAAGACCATAGCATCACACTTCAACACCCCAAAGTGCCATATGGCGGTGACCATTGGTGCCACATCACGGGGAACTAAGCCACATGGCACTACACTACAGGGCCACCTCAGCATAGATTAATACTATAACAGATGATTAATGGATTGATTAAACAAGTGGACCTATCAGAGTGTGCCAAGTCAGATCAATTAGATCTAAGCAAGGGATTAACCAATCCATAACTGGACTAATGGGCCGAGACTCAGATGCTTACACATGGGGCCCATATGTCAGGTCTATGAGAGTATAGCACACACTAGCAGACATACACCATGTCTATACACATCCACAGTCAGAAATTTAAATCGAACAAAGAACAAGGTGTGTACCTGGTCCATGCGTCTCCTCTCTCTGACTGCCCCTTGCTTGATGCATCGGTTCACAAACGCCAGGCGCATCCGACCCTCCTTCATCCCAGCTTCTTCTCCCTCTCTTCCTCTTTCTTCCGCCCGAGATCAATGGAGGCGCCATTGTTGGAGGCGAGTGCTACACAGTCTTTTGCTTCAATTCCTTTTCACAGGAGCCTCTAATCACTCACACGATATTATTCAAGCAATTAGTTGAGAAAATTAGCAGAAGAAGAGAGAGAAATCGACAGAAGGAGTTGATCGGCTTAAAAATGGAAATCACCTTTGTAAATGCTTATAAGTTCAATTGATCACGTAAGCTCACTTCTTTTACACACACGATGCTAAGGCAAGCATAAAGGTGACCCTTGGGAGCTTCTAATGCGATGTTCCACCGATTCACAAAGGCCATGGGCATGGGTGCTTGAATTTGGTGGTATGGTGCTCAATTGCCAGGCGGGGATGCTAGATCGACTCCAAGGGGTGAGGAGAGATTGGGCAAAATTTGTCGTCAATTGGAAGGGTAGATGAAAGAAAGGTGATGGTTGAATAGATAGGCCGAGTATGGAGCTTGGGTGAAGAAAGGAGCTTTCAGTTGATCAATTGAGATTAAAAAGCATTTGGAGATTATATAGGGAGCATACTGAGAGTGTTCAAGTGCTTAGAATGTTCTAGAAGGCTCTGGAAACATGGGAGACCCGATTGATAAGGGTGAGTGGCAAAAGAGTAAAAATAATAAGAATATAACTAACTCTAACAGCTCAAGCTGCACAGTTGGCTTAACAGACAGTGAAAGGAAGCACAAAGAGATCTTGACCATTGGGTGAGATGCAATGAAAGGTGGAGATCAATTGCAAGGGTGCAATCCGGCTATTAATCAATCCACCAATCATAATTGAGCTCCTAATCTATATAAACCTCAATTCTGGCAATAGAGAGGGGGCAATAGAGAAAGGGGCATTAGAAAGCAGAAAGAGAGAGCAACATACAGAGATTAAAAGAGAGAGAAACGTTTTGAGAGAGAGAAAAGCAATAGTTGTGAAGAAAAAGGAAATTAAGCTTCTTTTCCAAGTCAGAATCTTGATTCAACTGTTAGATCATCTCAAGAAGCATCGAAATCAGGTAGTCATTATCAATTGAGTGTAATATCTTAAAGGAATTAGTGTAATACCGAAATAGCATCCGAATTCCTAATTTTTCTCGATTTTTCGATTTCATTTCTTTTCTACTTGATTGCCTTTCTTTTCTTTTCATTCTCTTGATCATTTCTTGATACTAATCATAATGTGAGTGTACTTGGAATGCAATGTGACTCGGTTGAAGGGTTTTTGTAACCCTCCCGAGTATTATTCAAAGGATATCCTAGAGGTAATTGCAATTAAGATTAGTTGAAGGGTTTGTGTAACCCTCCTAGCTCTATTGCAAGCTTAATGGCTCAGCTGAGATACAATTAAGTGAGATTCATAGTTGAATTAATGGAAATTCAATTCATACACAATCTCGCATATCTCCCCCTCCACAGTAGCATGCAATTCCATGCAATTCATATTGAAATCATAAAGAATGTTAAGTGATGTTGTACAGAGGGAGATAGATGCATGAGAAGTATGTATACAGCTGTGGCAATTAAGATTGCAATTTAGTTCTGCGATTATTGCTGAATTTTACTAACTGCTATTGAATTCTTGTTATAATCCAAACTGATCACTCAATGAGCATGTCAATTACTTCCAGACGACGAAATGCAGTGTAAGAATCACAAGAATTAGCGTTTAATTTGATCAAGAAATCGGCTTAATTTATCTCGATGTACGGATTACATAAGCTGTACCAAATCGCAGTACGATCATTCCCTATCACCCGCCGTATGGATCTTCGATCAGGTAACACCATTGCACTCCGTTCATCGAGACGACGCTAAGGCCGGCGGCGGATCGTTAATCGGAGCTTTTGATCACCGGGAACGTAAGTAGCACGGATCTCAGCGTGCAACTAGCAGATGAGATGAAGAACGAAGTTGGCACGATTCTTAGCACATCAACGCGAATCCTTACACAACTGGGAGAATCTCAAAGAGATCTAACGACTACTGTGATTTGTTAATTAAAAGGAATAGTAAGGGTGTATCTGGGCCCTTAATCTTCTATGAATTAATCCTAAAGCGGATCTAACGGCCGTTCATGAGTCAACAGTTAAAGGAAATAATAATGGACGCATCTAAATCGTTTATCTGCTATGAACTAATCTTAAAACATATCCAACGGCCCAAATAAGAATAAAATTATATAAAAGATGTGCACTAATCTTGGTATGGATCTGGCGGCCCAGATTAGGCCCAATGATTAAATAATAACAGAATAGTGATAATATAGAGTAAATAAATGATTTGAAAATGTTCCTGAACTCCAAATTGACCCAAATTTATTTCTAAAATTTTCTTATTTTTCATACTATTTTTCTATATGATAATATTCCAGTTTTAAAAATATAATCATGATAAAACAATTTAAAAGCAAAAGACATTACCTATATTGATATGTTTGACCTAGCTTTGACTTGTCATTTTAAATACTATAAAAATTCCAAAAATACAAATAAAAATCATAAATAATGACTAGATATATTTTAGTGATTTTTCAAGTGATTTTCCATGAAATAATAATGATGATAGTAATATGTCATAATAAATAATGAGATTAGCTATATTCTTTGATAAATAAAAAAATATGAATAATAATAGATATTATGTTGATATTTTCTGTAAAAAGAATAATAAAAATAAATAGCACAAAAACACCAAAATATATATGTTATCATGATAATAGATATTAAATACATTTTCTTTTATAATAAAGAATGATAATATAGTTTTATAATATGAATTGCATTTCTCTTGATATTTCTATACAAATATACAATATAAATATTTTTGATGAATAAAATGCAATAAAAATAATAGTTGTAATAAAAATATAATGAATTTCATCTCTTATGGCTATCTTCAACTAATAATAAAAAAATCTTATACTTTTCTATAGATAATAAATAGAAATAATAAAAAAATATAAAAAATATATAATAATGAATAGTATAATAAATAAGATAGAATATTAGTAATGATTTCTTTTTAGCTATTATAGATATAAAAAAAATAATAATAAAAAAAAATAATAATAATAAAGATAGTATAGCTAACCATTTTACATAATGAATAGTGTTTCAACATAATAGAATATAATAACAAAATTCTATTACTTTGGCTATTATAAACATTTTGAAAATATAAATAAAAACATAGCCATTTTATTTTCTATTATTTTTGTAAGTGATTTTCTACAAAGTAAATAGAGTTTAGAAATAATAAAAAAATAATAATAAAATTTTACTATTTTAGCTATTATAAAAATCCCAAAAATATAAATGAAATTCTAATTAATAGCTACCTCTTTTCCTATTATTTTTGTAAATAATTTTCTACATAGATAAATAGAGTTTAAAAATAAAAATAATAATAATAATAATAATAATAATAATAATAATAATAATAATAATAATGAATAAATGCATCTTTATAATATAAAATAATAATGGAAGATATTATATAATAGACTTTGTGCATTTTAGAAATGAATAAATATGCTCACATAAGGAGTGTAGAGCCACATAAGAATATTTGCACACATGATATAACATTTAGAACGATTAGTCAAGACGAGAACATCTTGACAGAGGATAAATAAGGTTGCAATGACAACACGAGAAGATACGTTGAGACAAGAACATCTTGACGTGAGATGATTAAGGCTTTAATAGCAATACGAGAAGATACGTTGAGACAAGAACATCTTGACGTGAGATGATTAAGGCTTTGATAGCAACATGAGAAGATACGTCGAGACAAGAACATCTTGACACTTGATAAAGAATAATAAGATACGTCGAGACAGGAACATCTTGACGTGAGATGAATAAGGCTTTGATAGCAACATGAGTGAATATGTCGAGACAAGAACATCTTGACGCTTAATGAAGAATAACCGAGCTACGATACTAACATGGAAATATATGTCGACTCGAAGAAGAAGAACATTATGATGTCCTAGATAGGTGACATCTTAATGACTCATTGCCATGAGCAAGTAACTCATGATTGAATACGCTCACACAAGGGTGTAGGGCAACATAGTAATTTTGCACAAGTAATGCAACATGTAGAATGATTAGTCGAGACGAGAACGTCTTGACGCTCGTGAAGAATGACCAAAGCTACGACATCGGCATGGAGAGATATGTCGACTTTGAAGAAGAAGAACATTACGATGTCCGAGAGAAGTGACATCTTAATGACTCGGTGTCATGAACAAGTAATTCATGACCATTTGAGCCGGCAAGACCGCTCATCCGTCGATAAGTTCGTCTCCGGTTCATTTCCCAAGGCGTGAGATTGAATCGATACGTAGGTAGATTCATCCACAAAACAGTGAATGTGAACCGTTCGTAGGTAGGTTCCTTCACTAACACATGCCTCGATGTTGAAGCGGCCAGCGCTTCAGGTTTGACATTGTGTGCAATTGTGTTTCCTAGGTTTATGAATCGGCTTAGTGCTTCGAATTCATGATCTAGAAGATCGGTGAGAAGAAACACGTGGGCCATATCCACCCTTCTCCTGATTCACCAACCTCAAGATCAACCGGCTCAGCGCTTCGAGTTGTATTTTGTGTGATTGGTTGTTGACTAGTTAAGATTGAACCGATCTGTTTGTAGGTTTATCTTCTAGATCAACGGAGGTCGAGTCGATCTGTATGTAGACTCACCTCAAGCCCCTCTAAAGAGATTAACCTGGTCTGTAGGTAAGGTTACATCTCGAGGTGGCATAGACTGAACCGATCTGTTTGTAGGTTCGTTTTCCATAGGATAAAACCGATCTGTTTGTAGGTTTGTCTTCCATAGATTGAACCGATCTGTTTGTAGGTTCATCTTCCGTAGACCCCTTTTCATGAAATTAGACGACCACTTGACCATCTTTTAACTATACTATTTGCTTCTCTCTTTCAAAGATCCAGAGGTGCCTCGAGGTTCGTAGCCCAGGGTAATTAACGGTGGGGGCTTGCGCCCACCGGAATCTACAAGAACTCACAATCACTAAAAACCCCCTGAATGTGCATCCAAATAATCTCTAAACGGCAGAATCGGCCGACACCCAGCAGATGCACGCTCGGGAGGGATCTCCGTGTCCTTCTTCCGCAACCCATCGCCCAGCGGCGGTGCGGAGCGCGCGAAAAAGGGTCGCACAAATTACTCCTAAATATGCCTATTGTAAGATTCTTTCAATAAAACTTCGATATGAATCTCCTACAACACTAATTTTGCACAAAACATTAGTAAGATGCATTAAAAACAGCTGTTTAAACAAAATTGTTTGATGTTTCCAAATTTTTTGGCCGCATAACTACACATAATTTGGTATAAATTAATATAATTACTCCTAATTAAGCCAGTTATAAGATTTTTCACTTAACACTTTGATATGAATATTCTACGTTATAAATTTTTCACAAAACGTAAGTAAGATGCAATAGAAGCGATATTTTAAAAACTTGTATGAGTTTTTAACATTTTCGCCCTCATAACTACACATAATTTCGTGAAAATTAATATAACTACTCCTAATTACTCCTATTATAAAGTTGTCCGATTAAAACTTTGATATGAATATTCTATAACGCTAATTTTGCACAAAACATAAGTAAGATGCGTTAAAAGCATTTGTCTAAACAAGTTGTTTGGCTTTATGAAAATTTGTGGCGCGCAACTACAAAAATTGGTGCAAATTAAAATAATTAATCCTTGTTACGCCTATTATAAGATTGTCCTATTAAATCTTCGATATGAATATTCCATCACGCTAATTTTGCGCAAAACATAAGTAACATGTATTAAAAAGCGAGGTTTAAACAAGTTGTTTGAGGCTTTCAAAAATTTTGGCCCCATAACTACGTATAATTTCGTGAAAATTAATACAATTACTCCTAATTACGCCAATTATAAAAATTTTCAACTAAAACTTCGATATGAATATTCTATAACGCTAATATTGCACAAAATATAAGTAAGATGCGTCAAAAGTTGTTGTTTAAACAAGTTGTTTGCCTTTATAAACAATTTTGGCCGCATAAGTACACATAATTTGGTGTAAATTAATATAATTTACTCATAATTGTGCCTATTATAAGGTTGTTCAATTAACACTTCAAAATGAATATTTTAGGGCACTAATTTTCCCCAAAACGTAAGTAAGATGCATTAGAAAGCTGCTATTTAAAAAAGTTAAAGTTTTTCAACATTTTTTGCCTCATAACTACATATAATTTCATAAAAAAAATATAATTACTCCTAATTATGTCCATTAAAATATTAGCCAATTAACGGTTCGATTTGAACATTCTACGACACTAATTTTGCACGAGACATAAGTAGGATGCATTAAAAACATTTGTTTAAACAAGTTATTTGTGTTTTTCTAAATTTTTGGACGCATAAGTACACATAATTTCATGAAAATTGATATAGTTACTCCTAATTATGCCTATTATAAGATTGTTCAATTAGTCTTGCGATATGAATATCCTACGACACTATTTTATCATAAAACATAAGTAAGATATATTAGAAACTGCTTTGTTTAAGCAAGTTGCTTAAGATTTTTAACATTTTTGACTCATAACTATACATAATTTTGTGAAAATTAATATAATTACTCCTAATTATACCTATTAGTAGATTATCCAATCAACACTTCGATATGAACATTGTCCGACACAAATTTTGCACAAAACATAAATAAGATGCATTAAAAACGGTTATTCAAACAAGTTGTTTGAGTTTTTAAAATTTGTTGGCCGCATAACTGCATATAATTTCTTGAAAATTAGTATAATTACTCCTAATTATGCCTATTGTATGATTATCCAGTTAAAACTTAGATATGAATATTCTATAATGCTAATTTTGCACAAATATAAGTTAGATGCATTCGAATTTTTTTTTAAACACATAATTTCGAGGAAGTAATATAATTACGCCTAACTATGTCTATTATAATATTGTCAAATTAACTCTTCGATATGAATATCGAGGACAATAATTTTTCATAAGACATAAGTAAGATACATTAGAAATTGCTATTTAAACAAGTTGTTTAAGATTTTTAACATTTATTGCCTCATAACGACACAAAAATTCATGAAAATTTATATAATTACTCCTAATTATGCCTATTAGAACATTATCCAATTAACACTACGATATGAACATTCTACAACATGAATTTTGCATAAAAAATAAGTAAGATGTATTAAAAATAGCTGTTTATACAAGTTGTTTGAGTTTTTTAAAACTTGTCTTGCATAACTACACATAACATCGCGCAAATTAATATAATTACTCACAATTATGCATATTATATAATTATCCAATTGACACTCCAATATGAATATCCTATAACAGTATTTTTTTCATAAAACATAAATAAGATACATCTGAAGCTGCTTTGTTTAAACAAGTTGTTTAAGATTTTCAAAATTTATTGTCTCATAACTACTTATAATTTCGTAAAAATTAATATAATTATTCTTAATTGTTCCTATTAGAAGATTATCCAATTAATACTTCGATATGAATATTCTACGACACTAAGTTTGAACAAAACATAAGTAAGATGCATTACAAAAATAGCAGTTTAAACTAGTTGATTGAGTTTTTCAAACTTTTTGCCGCATAACTGCATAAAGTTTCGTGCAAATTAATATAATTACTCCTAATTATGCCTATTATAAGATTATCTAATTAAAACTTCGATATGAATATTCTATGACGCTAATTTGGCACAAAACAAAAGTAAGATGCATTAAAAAATGCTGTTTAAACGAATTGTTTAACTTTTTTAAAAATTTTGGCACCATAAATACACATAGTTTCGTGCAAATTAATATAATTACTCCTAGTTATGCCTATTATAAGATTGTTCAATTAACACCTCGATATGAATATTCTACGACACTACTTTCTCCCAAAACATAACAAAGATGCATTAGAAACAGACTATTTGAAAAAGTTATTTGAGTGTTGCAAAATTTTTGGCCCCATAACTACACATAATTTAGTGAAAGATAAAATAATCACTCCTAATTATGACTATTAAAATATTATCTTATTAGCACTTCAATATGAACATCTTACAACACTAATTTTGCACAAAACATAAGTAGGAGGCTTTAAAAATAATTTGTTTAAACAAGTTGTTTGAGTTTTTTAAAAATTTTGGGCCGCATAATTACACATAATTTCTTATAATTAATATTATTACTCCTAAGAATGCCTATTATATGATCTTCTAATTAAATCTTCGATGTGAATATTCTACGACACTAATTTTGCACAAAACATAAGTAAGATGCATTAAAAGCATTTGTTTAAACAAGTTATTTGAGTTTTTAAAAAATTTGGCTTCATAGCTACACTTAATTTCTTAGAAATTAATATAATTACTCCTAAATATGCCTATTGTAAGATTCTTTCAATAAAACTTCGATATGAATCTCCTACAACACTAATTTTGCACAAAACATTAGTAAGATGCATTAAAAACAATTTGTTTAAACAAAATTGTTTGATGTTTCCAAATTTTTTGGCCGCATAACTGCACATAATTTGGTATAAATTAATATAATTACTCCTAATTAAGCCAGTTATAAGATTTTTCACTTAACACTTTGATATGAATATTCTACGTTACAAATTTTTCACAAAACGTAAGTAAGATGCAATAGAAACTGATATTTTAAAAACTTGTATGAGTTTTTAACATTTTCGCCCTCATAACTACACATAATTTCGTGAAAATTAATATAACTACTCCTAATTACTCCTATTATAAAGTTGTCCGATTAAAACTTTGATATGAATATTCTATAACGCTAATTTTGCACAAAACATAAGTAAGATGCGTTAAAAACTGTTGTCTAAACAAGTTGTTTGGCTTTATGAAAATTTGTGGCCGCGCAACTACAAAAATTGGTGCAAATTAAAATAATTAATCCTTGTTACGCCTATTATAAGATTGTCCTATTAAATCTTCGATATGAATATTCCATCACGCTAATTTTGCGCAAAACATAAGTAACATGTATTAAAAACTGAGGTTTAAACAAGTTGTTTGAGGCTTTCAAAAATTTTGGCCCCATAACTACGTATAATTTCGTGAAAATTAATACAATTACTCCTAATTACGCCAATTATAAAAATTTTCAACTAAAACTTCGATATGAATATTCTATAACGCTAATATTGCACAAAATATAAGTAAGATGCGTCAAAAGCTGTTGTTTAAACAAGTTGTTTGCCTTTATAAACAATTTTGGCCGCATAAGTACACATAATTTGGTGTAAATTAATATAATTTACTCATAATTGTGCCTATTATAAGGTTGTTCAATTAACACTTCAAAATGAATATTTTAGGGCACTAATTTTCCCCAAAACGTAAGTAAGATGCATTAGAAACTGCTATTTAAAAAAGTTAAAGTTTTTCAACATTTTTTGCCTCATAACTACATATAATTTCATAAAAAAAATATAATTACTCCTAATTATGTCCATTAAAATATTAGCCAATTAACAGTTCGATTTGAACATTCTACGACACTAATTTTGCACGAGACATAAGTAGGATGCATTAAAAACAGCTGTTTAAACAAGTTATTTGTGTTTTTCTAAATTTTTGGACGCATAAGTACACATAATTTCATGAAAATTGATATAGTTACTCCTAATTATGCCTATTATAAGATTGTTCAATTAGTACTGCGATATGAATATCCTACGACACTATTTTATCATAAAACATAAGTAAGATATATTAGAAACTGCTGTTTAAGCAAGTTGCTTAAGATTTTTAACATTTTTGACTCATAACTATACATAATTTTGTGAAAATTAATATAATTACTCCTAATTATACCTATTAGTAGATTATCCAATCAACACTTCGATATGAACATTGTCCGACACAAATTTTGCACAAAACATAAATAAGATGCATTAAAAACGGTTATTCAAACAAGTTGTTTGAGTTTTTAAAATTTGTTGGCCGCATAACTGCATATAATTTCTTGAAAATTAGTATAATTACTCCTAATTATGCCTATTGTATGATTATCCAGTTAAAACTTAGATATGAATATTCTATAATGCTAATTTTGCACAAATATAAGTTAGATGCATTCGAATTTTTTTTTAAACACATAATTTCGAGGGAAGTAATATAATTGCGCCTAACTATGTCTATTATAATATTGTCAAATTAACTCTTCGATATGAATATCGAGAGGACAATAATTTTTCATAAGACATAAGTAAGATACATTAGAAATTGCTATTTAAACAAGTTGTTTAAGATTTTTAACATTTATTGCCTCATAACGACACAAAAATTCATGAAAATTTATATAATTACTCCTAATTATGCCTATTAGAACATTATCCAATTAACACTACGATATGAACATTCTACAACATGAATTTTGCATAAAAAATAAGTAAGATGTATTAAAAATAGCTGTTTATACAAGTTGTTTGAGTTTTTTAAAACTTGTACTGCATAACTACACATAACATCGCGCAAATTAATATAATTACTCACAATTATGCATATTATATAATTATCCAATTGACACTCCAATATGAATATCCTATAACAGTATTTTTTTCATAAAACATAAATAAGATACATCTGAAACTGCTGTTTAAACAAGTTGTTTAAGATTTTCAAAATTTATTGTCTCATAACTACTTATAATTTCGTAAAAATTAATATAATTATTCTTAATTGTTCCTATTAGAAGATTATCCAATTAATACTTCGATATGAATATTCTACGACACTAAGTTTGAACAAAACATAAGTAAGATGCATTACAAAAATAGCAGTTTAAACTAGTTGATTGAGTTTTTCAAACTTTTTGCCGCATAACTGCATAAAGTTTCGTGCAAATTAATATAATTACTCCTAATTATGCCTATTATAAGATTATCTAATTAAAACTTCGATATGAATATTCTATGACGCTAATTTGGCACAAAACAAAAGTAAGATGCATTAAAAAATGCTGTTTAAACGAATTGTTTAACTTTTTTAAAAATTTTGGCACCATAAATACACATAGTTTCGTGCAAATTAATATAATTACTCCTAGTTATGCCTATTATAAGATTGTTCAATTAACACCTCGATATGAATATTCTACGACACTACTTTCTCCCAAAACATAACAAAGATGCATTAGAAACTTGACTATTTGAAAAAGTTATTTGAGTGTTGCAAAATTTTTGGCCCCATAACTACACATAATTTAGTGAAAGATAAAATAATCACTCCTAATTATGACTATTAAAATATTATCTTATTAGCACTTCAATATGAACATCTTACAACACTAATTTTGCACAAAACATAAGTAGGAGGCTTTAAAAATAGCTGTTTAAACAAGTTGTTTGAGTTTTTTAAAAATTTTGGGCCGCATAATTACACATAATTTCTTATAATTAATATTATTACTCCTAAGAATGCCTATTATATGATCTTCTAATTAAATCTTCGATGTGAATATTCTACGACACTAATTTTGCACAAAACATAAGTAAGATGCATTAAAAACAGCTGTTTAAACAAGTTATTTGAGTTTTTAAAAAAATTTGGCTTCATAGCTACACTTAATTTCTTAGAAATTAATATAATTACTCCTAAATATGCCTATTGTAAGATTCTTTCAATAAAACTTCGATATGAATCTCCTACAACACTAATTTTGCACAAAACATTAGTAAGATGCATTAAAAACAGCTGTTTAAACAAAATTGTTTGATGTTTCCAAATTTTTGGCCGCATAACTGCACATAATTTGGTATAAATTAATATAATTACTCCTAATTAAGCCAGTTATAAGATTTTTCACTTAACACTTTGATATGAATATTCTACGTTACAAATTTTTCACAAAACGTAAGTAAGATGCAATAGAAACTGATATTTTAAAAACTTGTATGAGTTTTTAACATTTTCGCCCTCATAACTACACATAATTTCGTGAAAATTAATATAACTACTCCTAATTACTCCTATTATAAAGTTGTCCGATTAAAACTTTGATATGAATATTCTATAACGCTAATTTTGCACAAAACATAAGTAAGATGCGTTAAAAACTGTTGTCTAAACAAGTTGTTTGGCTTTATGAAAATTTGTGGCCGCGCAACTACAAAAATTGGTGCAAATTAAAATAATTAATCCTTGTTACGCCTATTATAAGATTGTCCTATTAAATCTTCGATATGAATATTCCATCACGCTAATTTTGCGCAAAACATAAGTAACATGTATTAAAAACTGAGGTTTAAACAAGTTGTTTGAGGCTTTCAAAAATTTTGGCCCCATAACTACGTATAATTTCGTGAAAATTAATACAATTACTCCTAATTACGCCAATTATAAAAATTTTCAACTAAAACTTCGATATGAATATTCTATAACGCTAATATTGCACAAAATATAAGTAAGATGCGTCAAAAGCTGTTGTTTAAACAAGTTGTTTGCCTTTATAAACAATTTTGGCCGCATAAGTACACATAATTTGGTGTAAATTAATATAATTTACTCATAATTGTGCCTATTATAAGGTTGTTCAATTAACACTTCAAAATGAATATTTTAGGGCACTAATTTTCCCCAAAACGTAAGTAAGATGCATTAGAAACTGCTATTTAAAAAAGTTAAAGTTTTTCAACATTTTTTGCCTCATAACTACATATAATTTCATAAAAAAAATATAATTACTCCTAATTATGTCCATTAAAATATTAGCCAATTAACGATTCGATTTGAACATTCTACGACACTAATTTTGCACGAGACATAAGTAGGATGCATTAAAAACAGCTGTTTAAACAAGTTATTTGTGTTTTTCTAAATTTTTGGACGCATAAGTACACATAATTTCATGAAAATTGATATAGTTACTCCTAATTATGCCTATTATAAGATTGTTCAATTAGTACTGCGATATGAATATCCTACGACACTATTTTATCATAAAACATAAGTAAGATATATTAGAAACTGCTGTTTAAGCAAGTTGCTTAAGATTTTTAACATTTTTGACTCATAACTATACATAATTTTGTGAAAATTAATATAATTACTCCTAATTATACCTATTAGTAGATTATCCAATCAACACTTCGATATGAACATTGTCCGACACAAATTTTGCACAAAACATAAATAAGATGCATTAAAAACGGTTATTCAAACAAGTTGTTTGAGTTTTTAAAATTTGTTGGCCGCATAACTGCATATAATTTCTTGAAAATTAGTATAATTACTCCTAATTATGCCTATTGTATGATTATCCAGTTAAAACTTAGATATGAATATTCTATAATGCTAATTTTGCACAAATATAAGTTAGATGCATTCGAATTTTTTTTTAAACACATAATTTCGAGGGAAGTAATATAATTGCGCCTAACTATGTCTATTATAATATTGTCAAATTAACTCTTCGATATGAATATCAGAGGACAATAATTTTTCATAAGACATAAGTAAGATACATTAGAAATTGCTATTTAAACAAGTTGTTTAAGATTTTTAACATTTATTGCCTCATAACGACACAAAAATTCATGAAAATTTATATAATTACTCCTAATTATGCCTATTAGAACATTATCCAATTAACACTACGATATGAACATTCTACAACATGAATTTTGCATAAAAAATAAGTAAGATGTATTAAAAATAGCTGTTTATACAAGTTGTTTGAGTTTTTTTAAAACTTGTACTGCATAACTACACATAACATCGCGCAAATTAATATAATTACTCACAATTATGCATATTATATAATTATCCAATTGACACTCCAATATGAATATCCTATAACAGTATTTTTTTCATAAAACATAAATAAGATACATCTGAAACTGCTGTTTAAACAAGTTGTTTAAGATTTTCAAAATTTATTGTCTCATAACTACTTATAATTTCGTAAAAATTAATATAATTATTCTTAATTGTTCCTATTAGAAGATTATCCAATTAATACTTCGATATGAATATTCTACGACACTAAGTTTGAACAAAACATAAGTAAGATGCATTACAAAAATAGCAGTTTAAACTAGTTGATTGAGTTTTTCAAACTTTTTGCCGCATAACTGCATAAAGTTTCGTGCAAATTAATATAATTACTCCTAATTATGCCTATTATAAGATTATCTAATTAAAACTTCGATATGAATATTCTATGACGCTAATTTGGCACAAAACAAAAGTAAGATGCATTAAAAAATGCTGTTTAAACGAATTGTTTAACTTTTTTAAAAATTTTGGCACCATAAATACACATAGTTTCGTGCAAATTAATATAATTACTCCTAGTTATGCCTATTATAAGATTGTTCAATTAACACCTCGATATGAATATTCTACGACACTACTTTCTCCCAAAACATAACAAAGATGCATTAGAAACAGCTATTTGAAAAAGTTATTTGAGTGTTGCAAAATTTTTGGCCCCATAACTACACATAATTTAGTGAAAGATAAAATAATCACTCCTAATTATGACTATTAAAATATTATCTTATTAGCACTTCAATATGAACATCTTACAACACTAATTTTGCACAAAACATAAGTAGGAGGCTTTAAAAATAGCTGTTTAAACAAGTTGTTTGAGTTTTTTAAAAATTTTGGGCCGCATAATTACACATAATTTCTTATAATTAATATTATTACTCCTAAGAATGCCTATTATATGATCTTCTAATTAAATCTTCGATGTGAATATTCTACGACACTAATTTTGCACAAAACATAAGTAAGATGCATTAAAAACAGCTGTTTAAACAAGTTATTTGAGTTTTTAAAAAATTTGGCTTCATAGCTACACTTAATTTCTTAGAAATTAATATAATTACTCCTAAATATGCCTATTGTAAGATTCTTTCAATAAAACTTCGATATGAATCTCCTACAACACTAATTTTGCACAAAACATTAGTAAGATGCATTAAAAACAGCTGTTTAAACAAAATTGTTTGATGTTTCCAAATTTTTTGGCCGCATAACTGCACATAATTTGGTATAAATTAATATAATTACTCCTAATTAAGCCAGTTATAAGATTTTTCACTTAACACTTTGATATGAATATTCTACGTTACAAATTTTTCACAAAACGTAAGTAAGATGCAATAGAAACTGATATTTTAAAAACTTGTATGAGTTTTTAACATTTTCGCCCTCATAACTACACATAATTTCGTGAAAATTAATATAACTACTCCTAATTACTCCTATTATAAAGTTGTCCGATTAAAACTTTGATATGAATATTCTATAACGCTAATTTTGCACAAAACATAAGTAAGATGCGTTAAAAACTGTTGTCTAAACAAGTTGTTTGGCTTTATGAAAATTTGTGGCCGCGCAACTACAAAAATTGGTGCAAATTAAAATAATTAATCCTTGTTACGCCTATTATAAGATTGTCCTATTAAATCTTCGATATGAATATTCCATCACGCTAATTTTGCGCAAAACATAAGTAACATGTATTAAAAACTGAGGTTTAAACAAGTTGTTTGAGGCTTTCAAAAATTTTGGCCCCATAACTACGTATAATTTCGTGAAAATTAATACAATTACTCCTAATTACGCCAATTATAAAAATTTTCAACTAAAACTTCGATATGAATATTCTATAACGCTAATATTGCACAAAATATAAGTAAGATGCGTCAAAAGCTGTTGTTTAAACAAGTTGTTTGCCTTTATAAACAATTTTGGCCGCATAAGTACACATAATTTGGTGTAAATTAATATAATTTACTCATAATTGTGCCTATTATAAGGTTGTTCAATTAACACTTCAAAATGAATATTTTAGGGCACTAATTTTCCCCAAAACGTAAGTAAGATGCATTAGAAACTGCTATTTAAAAAAGTTAAAGTTTTTCAACATTTTTTGCCTCATAACTACATATAATTTCATAAAAAAAATATAATTACTCCTAATTATGTCCATTAAAATATTAGCCAATTAACAGTTCGATTTGAACATTCTACGACACTAATTTTGCACGAGACATAAGTAGGATGCATTAAAAACAGCTGTTTAAACAAGTTATTTGTGTTTTTCTAAATTTTTGGACGCATAAGTACACATAATTTCATGAAAATTGATATAGTTACTCCTAATTATGCCTATTATAAGATTGTTCAATTAGTACTGCGATATGAATATCCTACGACACTATTTTATCATAAAACATAAGTAAGATATATTAGAAACTGCTGTTTAAGCAAGTTGCTTAAGATTTTTAACATTTTTGACTCATAACTATACATAATTTTGTGAAAATTAATATAATTACTCCTAATTATACCTATTAGTAGATTATCCAATCAACACTTCGATATGAACATTGTCCGACACAAATTTTGCACAAAACATAAATAAGATGCATTAAAAACGGTTATTCAAACAAGTTGTTTGAGTTTTTAAAATTTGTTGGCCGCATAACTGCATATAATTTCTTGAAAATTAGTATAATTACTCCTAATTATGCCTATTGTATGATTATCCAGTTAAAACTTAGATATGAATATTCTATAATGCTAATTTTGCACAAATATAAGTTAGATGCATTCGAATTTTTTTAAACACATAATTTCGAGGGAAGTAATATAATTGCGCCTAACTATGTCTATTATAATATTGTCAAATTAACTCTTCGATATGAATATCGAGAGGACAATAATTTTTCATAAGACATAAGTAAGATACATTAGAAATTGCTATTTAAACAAGTTGTTTAAGATTTTTAACATTTATTGCCTCATAACGACACAAAAATTCATGAAAATTTATATAATTACTCCTAATTATGCCTATTAGAACATTATCCAATTAACACTACGATATGAACATTCTACAACATGAATTTTGCATAAAAAATAAGTAAGATGTATTAAAAATAGCTGTTTATACAAGTTGTTTGAGTTTTTTAAAACTTGTACTGCATAACTACACATAACATCGCGCAAATTAATATAATTACTCACAATTATGCATATTATATAATTATCCAATTGACACTCCAATATGAATATCCTATAACAGTATTTTTTTCATAAAACATAAATAAGATACATCTGAAACTGCTGTTTAAACAAGTTGTTTAAGATTTTCAAAATTTATTGTCTCATAACTACTTATAATTTCGTAAAAATTAATATAATTATTCTTAATTGTTCCTATTAGAAGATTATCCAATTAATACTTCGATATGAATATTCTACGACACTAAGTTTGAACAAAACATAAGTAAGATGCATTACAAAAATAGCAGTTTAAACTAGTTGATTGAGTTTTTCAAACTTTTTGCCGCATAACTGCATAAAGTTTCGTGCAAATTAATATAATTACTCCTAATTATGCCTATTATAAGATTATCTAATTAAAACTTCGATATGAATATTCTATGACGCTAATTTGGCACAAAACAAAAGTAAGATGCATTAAAAAATGCTGTTTAAACGAATTGTTTAACTTTTTAAAAATTTTGGCACCATAAATACACATAGTTTCGTGCAAATTAATATAATTACTCCTAGTTATGCCTATTATAAGATTGTTCAATTAACACCTCGATATGAATATTCTACGACACTACTTTCTCCCAAAACATAACAAAGATGCATTAGAAACAGCTATTTGAAAAAGTTATTTGAGTGTTGCAAAATTTTTGGCCCCATAACTACACATAATTTAGTGAAAGATAAAATAATCACTCCTAATTATGACTATTAAAATATTATCTTATTAGCACTTCAATATGAACATCTTACAACACTAATTTTGCACAAAACATAAGTAGGAGGCTTTAAAAATAGCTGTTTAAACAAGTTGTTTGAGTTTTTTAAAAATTTTGGGCCGCATAATTACACATAATTTCTTATAATTAATATTATTACTCCTAAGAATGCCTATTATATGATCTTCTAATTAAATCTTCGATGTGAATATTCTACGACACTAATTTTGCACAAAACATAAGTAAGATGCATTAAAAACAGCTGTTTAAACAAGTTATTTGAGTTTTTAAAAAAATTTGGCTTCATAGCTACACTTAATTTCTTAGAAATTAATATAATTACTCCTAAATATGCCTATTGTAAGATTCTTTCAATAAAACTTCGATATGAATCTCCTACAACACTAATTTTGCACAAAACATTAGTAAGATGCATTAAAAACAGCTGTTTAAACAAAATTGTTTGATGTTTCCAAATTTTTTGGCCGCATAACTGCACATAATTTGGTATAAATTAATATAATTACTCCTAATTAAGCCAGTTATAAGATTTTTCACTTAACACTTTGATATGAATATTCTACGTTACAAATTTTTCACAAAACGTAAGTAAGATGCAATAGAAACTGATATTTTAAAAACTTGTATGAGTTTTTAACATTTTCGCCCTCATAACTACACATAATTTCGTGAAAATTAATATAACTACTCCTAATTACTCCTATTATAAAGTTGTCCGATTAAAACTTTGATATGAATATTCTATAACGCTAATTTTGCACAAAACATAAGTAAGATGCGTTAAAAACTGTTGTCTAAACAAGTTGTTTGGCTTTATGAAAATTTGTGGCCGCGCAACTACAAAAATTGGTGCAAATTAAAATAATTAATCCTTGTTACGCCTATTATAAGATTGTCCTATTAAATCTTCGATATGAATATTCCATCACGCTAATTTTGCGCAAAACATAAGTAACATGTATTAAAAACTGAGGTTTAAACAAGTTGTTTGAGGCTTTCAAAAATTTTGGCCCCATAACTACGTATAATTTCGTGAAAATTAATACAATTACTCCTAATTACGCCAATTATAAAAATTTTCAACTAAAACTTCGATATGAATATTCTATAACGCTAATATTGCACAAAATATAAGTAAGATGCGTCAAAAGCTGTTGTTTAAACAAGTTGTTTGCCTTTATAAACAATTTTGGCCGCATAAGTACACATAATTTGGTGTAAATTAATATAATTTACTCATAATTGTGCCTATTATAAGGTTGTTCAATTAACACTTCAAAATGAATATTTTAGGGCACTAATTTTCCCCAAAACGTAAGTAAGATGCATTAGAAACTGCTATTTAAAAAAGTTAAAGTTTTTCAACATTTTTTGCCTCATAACTACATATAATTTCATAAAAAAAATATAATTACTCCTAATTATGTCCATTAAAATATTAGCCAATTAACAGTTCGATTTGAACATTCTACGACACTAATTTTGCACGAGACATAAGTAGGATGCATTAAAAACAGCTGTTTAAACAAGTTATTTGTGTTTTTCTAAATTTTTGGACGCATAAGTACACATAATTTCATGAAAATTGATATAGTTACTCCTAATTATGCCTATTATAAGATTGTTCAATTAGTACTGCGATATGAATATCCTACGACACTATTTTATCATAAAACATAAGTAAGATATATTAGAAACTGCTGTTTAAGCAAGTTGCTTAAGATTTTTAACATTTTTGACTCATAACTATACATAATTTTGTGAAAATTAATATAATTACTCCTAATTATACCTATTAGTAGATTATCCAATCAACACTTCGATATGAACATTGTCCGACACAAATTTTGCACAAAACATAAATAAGATGCATTAAAAACGGTTATTCAAACAAGTTGTTTGAGTTTTTAAAATTTGTTGGCCGCATAACTGCATATAATTTCTTGAAAATTAGTATAATTACTCCTAATTATGCCTATTGTATGATTATCCAGTTAAAACTTAGATATGAATATTCTATAATGCTAATTTTGCACAAATATAAGTTAGATGCATTCGAATTTTTTTTTAAACACATAATTTCGAGGGAAGTAATATAATTGCGCCTAACTATGTCTATTATAATATTGTCAAATTAACTCTTCGATATGAATATCAGAGGACAATAATTTTTCATAAGACATAAGTAAGATACATTAGAAATTGCTATTTAAACAAGTTGTTTAAGATTTTTAACATTTATTGCCTCATAACGACACAAAAATTCATGAAAATTTATATAATTACTCCTAATTATGCCTATTAGAACATTATCCAATTAACACTACGATATGAACATTCTACAACATGAATTTTGCATAAAAAATAAGTAAGATGTATTAAAAATAGCTGTTTATACAAGTTGTTTGAGTTTTTTTAAAACTTGTACTGCATAACTACACATAACATCGCGCAAATTAATATAATTACTCACAATTATGCATATTATATAATTATCCAATTGACACTCCAATATGAATATCCTATAACAGTATTTTTTTCATAAAACATAAATAAGATACATCTGAAACTGCTGTTTAAACAAGTTGTTTAAGATTTTCAAAATTTATTGTCTCATAACTACTTATAATTTCGTAAAAATTAATATAATTATTCTTAATTGTTCCTATTAGAAGATTATCCAATTAATACTTCGATATGAATATTCTACGACACTAAGTTTGAACAAAACATAAGTAAGATGCATTACAAAAATAGCAGTTTAAACTAGTTGATTGAGTTTTTCAAACTTTTTGCCGCATAACTGCATAAAGTTTCGTGCAAATTAATATAATTACTCCTAATTATGCCTATTATAAGATTATCTAATTAAAACTTCGATATGAATATTCTATGACGCTAATTTGGCACAAAACAAAAGTAAGATGCATTAAAAAATGCTGTTTAAACGAATTGTTTAACTTTTTTAAAAATTTTGGCACCATAAATACACATAGTTTCGTGCAAATTAATATAATTACTCCTAGTTATGCCTATTATAAGATTGTTCAATTAACACCTCGATATGAATATTCTACGACACTACTTTCTCCCAAAACATAACAAAGATGCATTAGAAACAGCTATTTGAAAAAGTTATTTGAGTGTTGCAAAATTTTTGGCCCCATAACTACACATAATTTAGTGAAAGATAAAATAATCACTCCTAATTATGACTATTAAAATATTATCTTATTAGCACTTCAATATGAACATCTTACAACACTAATTTTGCACAAAACATAAGTAGGAGGCTTTAAAAATAGCTGTTTAAACAAGTTGTTTGAGTTTTTAAAAATTTTGGGCCGCATAATTACACATAATTTCTTATAATTAATATTATTACTCCTAAGAATGCCTATTATATGATCTTCTAATTAAATCTTCGATGAATATTCTACGACACTAATTTTGCACAAAACATAAGTAAGATGCATTAAAAACAGCTGTTTAAACAAGTTATTTGAGTTTTTAAAAAAATTTGGCTTCATAGCTACACTTAATTTCTTAGAAATTAATATAATTACTCCTAAATATGCCTATTGTAAGATTCTTTCAATAAAACTTCGATATGAATCTCCTACAACACTAATTTTGCACAAAACATTAGTAAGATGCATTAAAAACAGCTGTTTAAACAAAATTGTTTGATGTTTCCAAATTTTTTGGCCGCATAACTGCACATAATTTGGTATAAATTAATATAATTACTCCTAATTAAGCCAGTTATAAGATTTTTCACTTAACACTTTGATATGAATATTCTACGTTACAAATTTTTCACAAAACGTAAGTAAGATGCAATAGAAACTGATATTTTAAAAACTTGTATGAGTTTTTAACATTTTCGCCCTCATAACTACACATAATTTCGTGAAAATTAATATAACTACTCCTAATTACTCCTATTATAAAGTTGTCCGATTAAAACTTTGATATGAATATTCTATAACGCTAATTTTGCACAAAACATAAGTAAGATGCGTTAAAAACTGTTGTCTAAACAAGTTGTTTGGCTTTATGAAAATTTGTGGCCGCGCAACTACAAAAATTGGTGCAAATTAAAATAATTAATCCTTGTTACGCCTATTATAAGATTGTCCTATTAAATCTTCGATATGAATATTCCATCACGCTAATTTTGCGCAAAACATAAGTAACATGTATTAAAAACTGAGGTTTAAACAAGTTGTTTGAGGCTTTCAAAAATTTTGGCCCCATAACTACGTATAATTTCGTGAAAATTAATACAATTACTCCTAATTACGCCAATTATAAAAATTTTCAACTAAAACTTCGATATGAATATTCTATAACGCTAATATTGCACAAAATATAAGTAAGATGCGTCAAAAGCTGTTGTTTAAACAAGTTGTTTGCCTTTATAAACAATTTTGGCCGCATAAGTACACATAATTTGGTGTAAATTAATATAATTTACTCATAATTGTGCCTATTATAAGGTTGTTCAATTAACACTTCAAAATGAATATTTTAGGGCACTAATTTTCCCCAAAACGTAAGTAAGATGCATTAGAAACTGCTATTTAAAAAAGTTAAAGTTTTTCAACATTTTTTGCCTCATAACTACATATAATTTCATAAAAAAAAATATAATTACTCCTAATTATGTCCATTAAAATATTAGCCAATTAACAGTTCGATTTGAACATTCTACGACACTAATTTTGCACGAGACATAAGTAGGATGCATTAAAAACAGCTGTTTAAACAAGTTATTTGTGTTTTTCTAAATTTTTGGACGCATAAGTACACATAATTTCATGAAAATTGATATAGTTACTCCTAATTATGCCTATTATAAGATTGTTCAATTAGTACTGCGATATGAATATCCTACGACACTATTTTATCATAAAACATAAGTAAGATATATTAGAAACTGCTGTTTAAGCAAGTTGCTTAAGATTTTTAACATTTTTGACTCATAACTATACATAATTTTGTGAAAATTAATATAATTACTCCTAATTATACCTATTAGTAGATTATCCAATCAACACTTCGATATGAACATTGTCCGACACAAATTTTGCACAAAACATAAATAAGATGCATTAAAAACGGTTATTCAAACAAGTTGTTTGAGTTTTTAAAATTTGTTGGCCGCATAACTGCATATAATTTCTTGAAAATTAGTATAATTACTCCTAATTATGCCTATTGTATGATTATCCAGTTAAAACTTAGATATGAATATTCTATAATGCTAATTTTGCACAAATATAAGTTAGATGCATTCGAATCTTTTTTAAACACATAATTTCGAGGGAAGTAATATAATTGCGCCTAACTATGTCTATTATAATATTGTCAAATTAACTCTTCGATATGAATATCAGAGGACAATAATTTTTCATAAGACATAAGTAAGATACATTAGAAATTGCTATTTAAACAAGTTGTTTAAGATTTTTAACATTTATTGCCTCATAACGACACAAAAATTCATGAAAATTTATATAATTACTCCTAATTATGCCTATTAGAACATTATCCAATTAACACTACGATATGAACATTCTACAACATGAATTTTGCATAAAAAATAAGTAAGATGTATTAAAAATAGCTGTTTATACAAGTTGTTTGAGTTTTTTAAAACTTGTACTGCATAACTACACATAACATCGCGCAAATTAATATAATTACTCACAATTATGCATATTATATAATTATCCAATTGACACTCCAATATGAATATCCTATAACAGTATTTTTTTCATAAAACATAAATAAGATACATCTGAAACTGCTGTTTAAACAAGTTGTTTAAGATTTTCAAAATTTATTGTCTCATAACTACTTATAATTTCGTAAAAATTAATATAATTATTCTTAATTGTTCCTATTAGAAGATTATCCAATTAATACTTCGATATGAATATTCTACGACACTAAGTTTGAACAAAACATAAGTAAGATGCATTACAAAAATAGCAGTTTAAACTAGTTGATTGAGTTTTTCAAACTTTTTGCCGCATAACTGCATAAAGTTTCGTGCAAATTAATATAATTACTCCTAATTATGCCTATTATAAGATTATCTAATTAAAACTTCGATATGAATATTCTATGACGCTAATTTGGCACAAAACAAAAGTAAGATGCATTAAAAAATGCTGTTTAAACGAATTGTTTAACTTTTTTAAAAATTTTGGCACCATAAATACACATAGTTTCGTGCAAATTAATATAATTACTCCTAGTTATGCCTATTATAAGATTGTTCAATTAACACCTCGATATGAATATTCTACGACACTACTTTCTCCCAAAACATAACAAAGATGCATTAGAAACAGCTATTTGAAAAAGTTATTTGAGTGTTGCAAAATTTTTGGCCCCATAACTACACATAATTTAGTGAAAGATAAAATAATCACTCCTAATTATGACTATTAAAATATTATCTTATTAGCACTTCAATATGAACATCTTACAACACTAATTTTGCACAAAACATAAGTAGGAGGCTTTAAAAATAGCTGTTTAAACAAGTTGTTTGAGTTTTTTAAAAATTTTGGGCCGCATAATTACACATAATTTCTTATAATTAATATTATTACTCCTAAGAATGCCTATTATATGATCTTCTAATTAAATCTTCGATGTGAATATTCTACGACACTAATTTTGCACAAAACATAAGTAAGATGCATTAAAAACAGCTGTTTAAACAAGTTATTTGAGTTTTTAAAAAATTTGGCTTCATAGCTACACTTAATTTCTTAGAAATTAATATAATTACTCCTAAATATGCCTATTGTAAGATTCTTTCAATAAAACTTCGATATGAATCTCCTACAACACTAATTTTGCACAAAACATTAGTAAGATGCATTAAAAACAGCTGTTTAAACAAAATTGTTTGATGTTTCCAAATTTTTTGGCCGCATAACTGCACATAATTTGGTATAAATTAATATAATTACTCCTAATTAAGCCAGTTATAAGATTTTTCACTTAACACTTTGATATGAATATTCTACGTTACAAATTTTTCACAAAACGTAAGTAAGATGCAATAGAAACTGATATTTTAAAAACTTGTATGAGTTTTTAACATTTTCGCCCTCATAACTACACATAATTTCGTGAAAATTAATATAACTACTCCTAATTACTCCTATTATAAAGTTGTCCGATTAAAACTTTGATATGAATATTCTATAACGCTAATTTTGCACAAAACATAAGTAAGATGCGTTAAAAACTGTTGTCTAAACAAGTTGTTTGGCTTTATGAAAATTTGTGGCCGCGCAACTACAAAAATTGGTGCAAATTAAAATAATTAATCCTTGTTACGCCTATTATAAGATTGTCCTATTAAATCTTCGATATGAATATTCCATCACGCTAATTTTGCGCAAAACATAAGTAACATGTATTAAAAACTGAGGTTTAAACAAGTTGTTTGAGGCTTTCAAAAATTTTGGCCCCATAACTACGTATAATTTCGTGAAAATTAATACAATTACTCCTAATTACGCCAATTATAAAAATTTTCAACTAAAACTTCGATATGAATATTCTATAACGCTAATATTGCACAAAATATAAGTAAGATGCGTCAAAAGCTGTTGTTTAAACAAGTTGTTTGCCTTTATAAACAATTTTGGCCGCATAAGTACACATAATTTGGTGTAAATTAATATAATTTACTCATAATTGTGCCTATTATAAGGTTGTTCAATTAACACTTCAAAATGAATATTTTAGGGCACTAATTTTCCCCAAAACGTAAGTAAGATGCATTAGAAACTGCTATTTAAAAAAGTTAAAGTTTTTCAACATTTTTTGCCTCATAACTACATATAATTTCATAAAAAAAAATATAATTACTCCTAATTATGTCCATTAAAATATTAGCCAATTAACAGTTCGATTTGAACATTCTACGACACTAATTTTGCACGAGACATAAGTAGGATGCATTAAAAACAGCTGTTTAAACAAGTTATTTGTGTTTTTCTAAATTTTTGGACGCATAAGTACACATAATTTCATGAAAATTGATATAGTTACTCCTAATTATGCCTATTATAAGATTGTTCAATTAGTACTGCGATATGAATATCCTACGACACTATTTTATCATAAAACATAAGTAAGATATATTAGAAACTGCTGTTTAAGCAAGTTGCTTAAGATTTTTAACATTTTTGACTCATAACTATACATAATTTTGTGAAAATTAATATAATTACTCCTAATTATACCTATTAGTAGATTATCCAATCAACACTTCGATATGAACATTGTCCGACACAAATTTTGCACAAAACATAAATAAGATGCATTAAAAACGGTTATTCAAACAAGTTGTTTGAGTTTTTAAAATTTGTTGGCCGCATAACTGCATATAATTTCTTGAAAATTAGTATAATTACTCCTAATTATGCCTATTGTATGATTATCCAGTTAAAACTTAGATATGAATATTCTATAATGCTAATTTTGCACAAATATAAGTTAGATGCATTCGAATTTTTTTAAACACATAATTTCGAGGGAAGTAATATAATTGCGCCTAACTATGTCTATTATAATATTGTCAAATTAACTCTTCGATATGAATATCAGAGGACAATAATTTTTCATAAGACATAAGTAAGATACATTAGAAATTGCTATTTAAACAAGTTGTTTAAGATTTTTAACATTTATTGCCTCATAACGACACAAAAATTCATGAAAATTTATATAATTACTCCTAATTATGCCTATTAGAACATTATCCAATTAACACTACGATATGAACATTCTACAACATGAATTTTGCATAAAAAATAAGTAAGATGTATTAAAAATAGCTGTTTATACAAGTTGTTTGAGTTTTTTTAAAACTTGTACTGCATAACTACACATAACATCGCGCAAATTAATATAATTACTCACAATTATGCATATTATATAATTATCCAATTGACACTCCAATATGAATATCCTATAACAGTATTTTTTTCATAAAACATAAATAAGATACATCTGAAACTGCTGTTTAAACAAGTTGTTTAAGATTTTCAAAATTTATTGTCTCATAACTACTTATAATTTCGTAAAAATTAATATAATTATTCTTAATTGTTCCTATTAGAAGATTATCCAATTAATACTTCGATATGAATATTCTACGACACTAAGTTTGAACAAAACATAAGTAAGATGCATTACAAAAATAGCAGTTTAAACTAGTTGATTGAGTTTTTCAAACTTTTTGCCGCATAACTGCATAAAGTTTCGTGCAAATTAATATAATTACTCCTAATTATGCCTATTATAAGATTATCTAATTAAAACTTCGATATGAATATTCTATGACGCTAATTTGGCACAAAACAAAAGTAAGATGCATTAAAAAATGCTGTTTAAACGAATTGTTTAACTTTTTTAAAAATTTTGGCACCATAAATACACATAGTTTCGTGCAAATTAATATAATTACTCCTAGTTATGCCTATTATAAGATTGTTCAATTAACACCTCGATATGAATATTCTACGACACTACTTTCTCCCAAAACATAAGTAAGATGCATTAGAAACAGCTATTTGAAAAAGTTATTTGAGTGTTGCAAAATTTTTGGCCCCATAACTACACATAATTTAGTGAAAGATAAAATAATCACTCCTAATTATGACTATTAAAATATTATCTAATTAGCACTTCAATATGAACATCTTACAACACTAATTTTGCACAAAACATAAGTAGGAGGCTTTAAAAATAGCTGTTTAAACAAGTTGTTTGAGTTTTTTAAAAATTTTGGGCCGCATAATTACACATAATTTCTTATAATTAATATTATTACTCCTAAGAATGCCTATTATATGATCTTCTAATTAAATCTTCGATGTGAATATTCTACGACACTAATTTTGCACAAAACATAAGTAAGATGCATTAAAAACAGCTGTTTAAACAAGTTATTTGAGTTTTTAAAAAATTTGGCTTCATAGCTACACTTAATTTCTTAGAAATTAATATAATTACTCCTAAATATGCCTATTGTAAGATTCTTTCAATAAAACTTCGATATGAATCTCCTACAACACTAATTTTGCACAAAACATTAGTAAGATGCATTAAAAACAGCTGTTTAAACAAAATTGTTTGATGTTTCCAAATTTTTTGGCCGCATAACTGCACATAATTTGGTATAAATTAATATAATTACTCCTAATTAAGCCAGTTATAAGATTTTTCACTTAACACTTTGATATGAATATTCTACGTTACAAATTTTTCACAAAACGTAAGTAAGATGCAATAGAAACTGATATTTTAAAAACTTGTTTGAGTTTTTAACATTTTCGCCCTCATAACTACACATAATTTCGTGAAAATTAATATAACTACTCCTAATTACTCCTATTATAAAGTTGTCCAATTAAAACTTTGATATGAATATTCTATAACGCTAATTTTGCACAAAACATAAGTAAGATGCGTTAAAAACTGTTGTCTAAACAAGTTGTTTGGCTTTATGAAAATTTGTGGCCGCGCAACTACAAAAATTGGTGCAAATTAAAATAATTAATCCTTGTTACGCCTATTATAAGATTGTCCTATTAAATCTTCGATATGAATATTCCATCACGCTAATTTTGCGCAAAACATAAGTAACATGTATTAAAAACTGAGGTTTAAACAAGTTGTTTGAGGCTTTCAAAATTTTGGCCCCATAACTACGTATAATTTCGTGAAAATTAATACAATTACTCCTAATTACGCCAATTATAAAATTTTCAACTAAAACTTCGATATGAATATTCTATAACGCTAATATTGCACAAAATATAAGTAAGATGCGTCAAAAGCTGTTGTTTAAACAAGTTGTTTGCCTTTATAAACAATTTTGGCCGCATAAGTACACATAATTTGGTGTAAATTAATATAATTTACTCATAATTGTGCCTATTATAAGGTTGTTCAATTAACACTTCAAAATGAATATTTTAGGGCACTAATTTTCCCCAAAACGTAAGTAAGATGCATTAGAAACTGCTATTTAAAAAAGTCAAGTTTTTCAACATTTTTTGCCTCATAACTACATATAATTTCATAAAAAAAAAATATAATTACTCCTAATTATGTCCATTAAAATATTAGCCAATTAACAGTTCGATGTGAACATTCTACGACACTAATTTTGCACGAGACATAAGTAGGATGCATTAAAAACAGCTGTTTAAACAAGTTATTTGTGTTTTTCAAAATTTTTGGCCGCATAAGTACACATAATTTCATGCAAATTGATATAGTTACTCCTAATTATGCCTATTATAAGATTGTTCAATTAGTACTGCGATATGAATATCCTACGACACTATTTTATCATAAAACATAAGTAAGATATATTAGAAACTGCTGTTTAAACAAGTTGCTTAAGATTTTTAACATTTTTGACTCATAACTATACATAATTTTGTGAAAATTAATATAATTACTCCTAATTATACCTATTAGTAGATTATCCAATCAACACTTCGATATGAACATTGTCCGACACAAATTTTGCACAAAACATAAATAAGATGCATTAAAAACGGTTATTCAAACAAGTTGTTTGAGTTTTAAAATTTGTTGGCCGCATAACTGCATATAATTTCTTGAAAATTAGTATAATTACTCCTAATTATGCCTATTATATGATTATCCAGTTAAAACTTAGATATGAATATTCTATAATGCTAATTTTGCACAAATATAAGTTAGATGCATTCGAATCTTTTTTTAAACACATAATTTCGAGGGAAGTAATATAATTGCGCCTAACTATGTCTATTATAATATTGTCAAATTAACTCTTCGATATGAATATCGAGAGGACAATAATTTTTCATAAGACATAAGTAAGATACATTAGAAATTGCTATTTAAACAAGTTGTTTAAGATTTTTAACATTTATTGCCTCATAACGACACAAAAATTCATGAAAATTTATATAATTACTCCTAATTATGCCTATTAGAACATTATCCAATTAACACTACGATATGAACATTCTACAACATGAATTTTGCATAAAAAATAAGTAAGATGTATTAAAAATAGCTGTTTATACAAGTTGTTTGAGTTTTTTAAAACTTTTACTGCATAACTACACATAACATCGCGCAAATTAATATAATTACTCCCAATTATGCCTATTATATAATTATCCAATTGACACTCCAATATGAATATCCTATAACAGTATTTTTTTCATAAAACATAAATAAGATACATCTGAAACTGCTGTTTAAACAAGTTGTTTAAGATTTTCAAAATTTATTGTCTCATAACTACTTATAATTTCGTAAAAATTAATATAATTACTCTTAATTGTTCCTATTAGAAGATTATCCAATTAATACTTCGATATGAATATTCTACGACACTAAGTTTGAACAAAACATAAGTAAGATGCATTAAAAAAATAGCAGTTTAAACTAGTTGATTGAGTTTTTCAAACTTTTTGCCGCATAACTGCATAAAGTTTCGTGCAAATTAATATAATTACTCCTAATTATGTCTATTATAAGATTATCTAATTAAAACTTCGATATGAATATTCTATGACGCTAATTTGGCACAAAACAAAAGTAAGATGCATTAAAAACTGCTGTTTAAACGAATTGTTTAATTTTTTTAAAAATTTTGGCCCCATAAATACACATAGTTTCGTGAAAATTAATATAATTACTCCTATTTATGCCTATTATAAGATTGTTCAATTAAACCTCGATATGAATATTCTACGACACTATTTTCTCCCAAAACATAAGTAAGATGCATTAGAAACAGCTATTTGAAAAAGTTATTTGAGTGTTGCAAAATTTTTGGCCCCATAACTACACATAATTTAGTGAAAGGTAAAATAATCACTCCTAATTATGACTATTAAAATATTATCTAATTAGCACTTCAATATGAACATCTTACAACACTAATTTTGCACAAAACATAAGTAGGAGGCTTTAAAAATAGCTGTTTAAACAAGTTGTTTGAGTTTTTTAAAAATTTTGGGCCGCATAATTACACATAATTTCTTATAATTAATATTATTACTCCTAAGCATGCCTATTATATGATCTTCTAATTAAATCTTCGATGTGAATATTGTACGACACTAATTTTACACAAAACACAAGTAAGATGCATTAAAAACATTTGTTTAAACAAGTTATTTGAGTTTTTAAAAAATTTGGCTTCATAGCTACACTTAATTTCTTAGAAATTAATATAATTACTCCTAAATATGCCCATTGTAAGATTCTTTCAATAAAACTTCGATATGAATCTCCTACAACACTACTTTTGCACAAAACATTAGTAAGATGCATTAAAAACAGCTGTTTAAACAAAATTGTTTGATGTTTCCAATTTTTTTGGCCGCATAACTGCACATAATTTGGTATAAATTAATATAATTACTCCTAATTAAGCCAGTTATAAGATTTTTCACTTAACACTTTGATATGAATATTCTACGTTATAAATTTTTCACAAAACGTAAGTAAGATGCAATAGAAACTGATATTTTAAAAACTTGTTTGAGTTTTTAACATTTTCGCCCTCATAACTACACATAATTTCGTGAAAATTAATATAACTACTCCTAATTACTCCTATTATAAAGTTGTCCAATTAAAACTTTGATATGAATATTCTATGACGCTAATTTTGCACAAAACATAAGTAAGATGCGTTAAAAGCTGTTGTCTAAACAAGTTGTTTGGCTTTATGAAAATTTGTGGCCGCGCAACTACAAAAATTGGTGCAAATTAAAATTATTAATCCTTGTTACGCCTATTATAAGATTGTCCTATGAAATCTTCGATATGAATATTCCATCATGCTAATTTTGCGCAAAACATAAGTAACATGTATTATTAAAACTGCTTTGTTTAAACAAGTTGTTTGAGGCTTTCAAAATTTTTGGCCCCATAACTACGTATAATTTCGTGAAAATTAATACAATTACTCCTAATTACGCCAATTATAAAATTTTCAACTAAAACTTTGATATGAATATTCTATAACGCTAATATTGCACAAAATATAAGTAAGATGCGTCAAAAGCTGTTGTTTAAACAAGTTGTTTGCCTTTATAAACAATTTTGGCCGCATAACCACACATAATGTGGTGTAAATTAATATAATTTACTCATAATTGTGCCTATTATAAGGTTGTTCAATTAACACTTCAAAACGAATATTTTAGGGCACTAATTTTCCCCAAAACGTAAGTAAGATGCATTAGAAACTGCTATTTAAGAAAGTTAAGTTTTTCAACATTTTTTGCCTCATAACTACATATAATTTCATAAAAAATAAATATAATTACTCCTAATTATGTCCATTAAAATATTAGCCAATTATCAGTTCGATGTGAACATTCTACGGCACTAATTTTGCACGAGACATAAGTAGGATGCATTAAAAACAGCTGTTTAAACAAGTTATTTGTGTTTTTCAAAATTTTTGGCCGCATAAGTACACATAATTTCATGCAAATTGATATAGTTACTCCTAATTATGCCTGTTATAAGATTGTTCAATTAGTACTTTGCGATATGAATATCCTACGACACTATTTTATCATAAAACATAAGTAAGATATATTAGAAGCTGCTGTTTAAACAAGTTGCTTAAGATTTTTAACATTTTTGACTCATAACTATACATAATTTTGTGAAAATTAATATAAGTACTCCTAATTATACCTATTAGTTGATTATCCAATCAACACTTCGATATGAACATTGCCCGACACAAATTTTGCACAAAACATAAATAAGATGCATTAAAAACGGTTATTCAAACAAGTTGTTTGAGTTTTAAAATTTGTTGGCCGCATAACTGCATATAATTTCTTGAAAATTAGTATAATTACTCCTAATTATGCCTATTATATGATTATCCAGTTAAAACTTAGATATGAATATTCTATAATGCTAATTTTGCACAAATATAAGTTAGATGCATTCGAATCTTTTTTTAAACACATAATTTCGAGGGAAGTAATATAATTGCGCCTAACTATGTGTATTATAATATTGTCAAATTAACTCTTCGATATGAATATCGAGAGGACAATAATTTTTCATAAGACATAAGTAAGATACATTAGAAATTGCTATTTAAACAAGTCGTTTAAGATTTTTAACATTTCTTGCCTCATAACGACACAAAAATTCATGAAAATTTATATAATTACTCCTAATTATGCCTATTAGAACATGATCCAATTAACACTACGATATGAACATTCTACAAGATGAGTTTTGCATAAAAAATAAGTAAGATGTATTAAAAATAGCTGTTTATACAAGTTGTTTGAGTTTTTTAAAACTTTTACTGCATAACTACACATAACATCGCGCAAATTAATATAATTACTCCCAATTATGCCTATTATATAATTATCCAATTGACACTCCAATATGAATATCCTATAACAGTATTTTTTTCATAAAACATAAATAAGATACATCTGAAACTGCTGTTTAAACAAGTTGTTTAAGATTTTCAAAATTTATTGTCTCATAACTACTTATAATTTCGTAAAAATTAATATAATTACTCTTAATTGTTCCTATTAGAAGATTATCCAATTAATACTTCGATATGAATATTCTACGACACTAAGTTTGAACAAAACATAAGTAAGATGCATTAAAAAAATAGCAGTTTAAACTAGTTGATTGAGTTTTTCAAACTTTTTGCCGCATAACTGCATAAAGTTTCGTGCAAATTAATATAATTACTCCTAATTATGTCTATTATAAGATTATCTAATTAAAACTTCGATATGAATATTCTATGACGCTAATTTGGCACAAAACAAAAGTAAGATGCATTAAAAACTGCTGTTTAAACGAATTGTTTAACTTTTTTAAAAATTTTGGCCCCATAAATACACATAGTTTCGTGAAAATTAATATAATTACTCCTATTTATGCCTATTATAAGATCGTTCAATTAAAGCCTCGATATGAATATTCTACGACACTATTTTCTCCCAAAACATAAGTAAGATGCATTAGAAACAGCTATTTGAAAAAGTTATTTGAGTGTTGCAAAATTTTTGGCCCCATAACTACACATAATTTAGTGAAAGGTAAAATAATCACTCCTAATTATGACTATTAAAATATTATCTAATTAGCACTTCAATATGAACATCTTACAACACTAATTTTGCACAAAACATAAGTAGGAGGCTTTAAAAATAGCTGTTTAAACAAGTTGTTTGAGTTTTTTAAAAATTTTGGGCCGCATAATTACACATAATTTCTTATAATTAATATTATTACTCCTAAGCATGCCTATTATATGATCTTCTAATTAAATCTTCGATGTGAATATTGTACGACACTAATTTTACACAAAACACAAGTAAGATGCATTAAAAACAGCTGTTTAAACAAGTTATTTGAGTTTTTAAAAAAATTTGGCTTCATAGCTACACTTAATTTCTTAGAAATTAATATAATTACTCCTAAATATGCCCATTGTAAGATTCTTTCAATAAAACTTCGATATGAATCTCCTACAACACTACTTTTGCACAAAACATTAGTAAGATGCATTAAAAACAGCTGTTTAAACAAAATTGTTTGATGTTTCCAATTTTTTTGGCCGCATAACTGCACATAATTTGGTATAAATTAATATAATTACTCCTAATTAAGCCAGTTATAAGATTTTTCACTTAACACTTTGATATGAATATTCTACGTTATAAATTTTTCACAAAACGTAAGTAAGATGCAATAGAAACTGATATTTTAAAAACTTGTTTGAGTTTTTAACATTTTCGCCCTCATAACTACACATAATTTCGTGAAAATTAATATAACTACTCCTAATTACTCCTATTATAAAGTTGTCCAATTAAAACTTTGATATGAATATTCTATGACGCTAATTTTGCACAAAACATAAGTAAGATGCGTTAAAAACTGTTGTCTAAACAAGTTGTTTGGCTTTATGAAAATTTGTGGCCGCGCAACTACAAAAATTGGTGCAAATTAAAATTATTAATCCTTGTTACGCCTATTATAAGATTGTCCTATGAAATCTTCGATATGAATATTCCATCATGCTAATTTTGCGCAAAACATAAGTAACATGTATTGAAAACTGCTGTTTAAACAAGTTGTTTGAGGCTTTCAAAATTTTTGGCCCCATAACTACGTATAATTTCGTGAAAATTAATACAATTACTCCTAATTACGCCAATTATAAAATTTTCCAACTAAAACTTTGATATGAATATTCTATAACGCTAATATTGCACAAAATATAAGTAAGATGCGTCAAAAGCTGTTGTTTAAACAAGTTGTTTGCCTTTATAAACAATTTTGGCCGCATAACCACACATAATGTGGTGTAAATTAATATAATTTACTCATAATTGTGCCTATTATAAGGTTGTTCAATTAACACTTCAAAACGAATATTTTAGGGCACTAATTTTCCCCAAAACGTAAGTAAGATGCATTAGAAACTGCTATTTAAGAAAGTTAAGTTTTTCAACATTTTTTGCCTCATAACTACATATAATTTCATAAAAAATAAATATAATTACTCCTAATTATGTCCATTAAAATATTAGCCAATTATCAGTTCGATGTGAACATTCTACGGCACTAATTTTGCACGAGACATAAGTAGGATGCATTAAAAACAGCTGTTTAAACAAGTTATTTGTGTTTTTCAAAATTTTTGGCCGCATAAGTACACATAATTTCATGCAAATTGATATAGTTACTCCTAATTATGCCTGTTATAAGATTGTTCAATTAGTACTGCGATATGAATATCCTACGACACTATTTTATCATAAAACATAAGTAAGATATATTAGAAACTGCATTGTGTAAACAAGTTGCTTAAGATTTTTAACATTTTTGACTCATAACTATACATAATTTTGTGAAAATTAATATAAGTACTCCTAATTATACCTATTAGTTGATTATCCAATCAACACTTCGATATGAACATTGCCCGACACAAATTTTGCACAAAACATAAATAAGATGCATTAAAAACGGTTATTCAAACAAGTTGTTTGAGTTTTAAAATTTGTTGGCCGCATAACTGCATATAATTTCTTGAAAATTAGTATAATTACTCCTAATTATGCCTATTATATGATTATCCAGTTAAAACTTAGATATGAATATTCTATAATGCTAATTTTGCACAAATATAAGTTAGATGCATTCGAATCTTTTTTTAAACACATAATTTCGAGGGAAGTAATATAATTGCGCCTAACTATGTGTATTATAATATTGTCAAATTAACTCTTCGATATGAATATCGAGGACAATAATTTTTCATAAGACATAAGTAAGATACATTAGAAATTGCTATTTAAACAAGTCGTTTAAGATTTTTAACATTTACTGCCTCATAACGACACAAAAATTCATGAAAATTTATATAATTACTCCTAATTATGCCTATTAGAACATGATCCAATTAACACTACGATATGAACATTCTACAAGATGAGTTTTGCATAAAAAATAAGTAAGATGTATTAAAAATAGCTGTTTATACAAGTTGTTTGAGTTTTTTTAAAACTTTTACTGCATAACTACACATAACATCGCGCAAATTAATATAATTACTCCCAATTATGCCTATTATATAATTATCCAATTGACACTCCAATATGAATATCCTATAACAGTATTTTTTTCATAAAACATAAATAAGATACATCTGAAACTGCTGTTTAAACAAGTTGTTTAAGATTTTCAAAATTTATTGTCTCATAACTACTTATAATTTCGTAAAAATTAATATAATTACTCTTAATTGTTCCTATTAGAAGATTATCCAATTAATACTTCGATATGAATATTCTACGACACTAAGTTTGAACAAAACATAAGTAAGATGCATTAAAAAAATAGCAGTTTAAACTAGTTGATTGAGTTTTTCAAACTTTTTGCCGCATAACTGCATAAAGTTTCGTGCAAATTAATATAATTACTCCTAATTATGTCTATTATAAGATTATCTAATTAAAACTTCGATATGAATATTCTATGACGCTAATTTGGCACAAAACAAAAGTAAGATGCATTAAAACTGCTGTTTAAACGAATTGTTTAACTTTTTTAAAAATTTTGGCCCCATAAATACACATAGTTTCGTGAAAATTAATATAATTACTCCTATTTATGCCTATTATAAGATCGTTCAATTAAAACCTCGATATGAATATTCTACGACACTATTTTCTCCCAAAACATAAGTAAGATGCATTAGAAACAGCTATTTGAAAAAGTTATTTGAGTGTTGCAAAATTTTTGGCCCCATAACTACACATAATTTAGTGAAAGGTAAAATAATCACTCCTAATTATGACTATTAAAATATTATCTAATTAGCACTTCAATATGAACATCTTACAACACTAATTTTGCACAAAACATAAGTAGGAGGCTTTAAAAATAGCTGTTTAAACAAGTTGTTTGAGTTTTTTAAAAATTTTGGGCCGCATAATTACACATAATTTCTTATAATTAATATTATTACTCCTAAGCATGCCTATTATATGATCTTCTAATTAAATCTTCGATGTGAATATTGTACGACACTAATTTTACACAAAACACAAGTAAGATGCATTAAAAACAGCTGTTTAAACAAGTTATTTGAGTTTTTAAAAAATTTGGCTTCATAGCTACACTTAATTTCTTAGAAATTAATATAATTACTCCTAAATATGCCCATTGTAAGATTCTTTCAATAAAACTTCGATATGAATCTCCTACAACACTACTTTTGCACAAAACATTAGTAAGATGCATTAAAAACAGCTGTTTAAACAAAATTGTTTGATGTTTCCAATTTTTTGGCCGCATAACTGCACATAATTTGGTATAAATTAATATAATTACTCCTAATTAAGCCAGTTATAAGATTTTTCACTTAACACTTTGATATGAATATTCTACGTTATAAATTTTTCACAAAACGTAAGTAAGATGCAATAGAAACTGATATTTTAAAAACTTGTTTGAGTTTTTAACATTTTCGCCCTCATAACTACACATAATTTCGTGAAAATTAATATAACTACTCCTAATTACTCCTATTATAAAGTTGTCCAATTAAAACTTTGATATGAATATTCTATGACGCTAATTTTGCACAAAACATAAGTAAGATGCGTTAAAAACTGTTGTCTAAACAAGTTGTTTGGCTTTATGAAAATTTGTGGCCGCGCAACTACAAAAATTGGTGCAAATTAAAATTATTAATCCTTGTTACGCCTATTATAAGATTGTCCTATGAAATCTTCGATATGAATATTCCATCATGCTAATTTTGCGCAAAACATAAGTAACATGTATTAAAACTGCTGTTTAAACAAGTTGTTTGAGGCTTTCAAAATTTTTGGCCCCATAACTACGTATAATTTCGTGAAAATTAATACAATTACTCCTAATTACGCCAATTATAAAATTTTCCAACTAAAACTTTGATATGAATATTCTATAACGCTAATATTGCACAAAATATAAGTAAGATGCGTCAAAAGCTGTTGTTTAAACAAGTTGTTTGCCTTTATAAACAATTTTGGCCGCATAACCACACATAATGTGGTGTAAATTAATATAATTTACTCATAATTGTGCCTATTATAAGGTTGTTCAATTAACACTTCAAAACGAATATTTTAGGGCACTAATTTTCCCCAAAACGTAAGTAAGATGCATTAGAAACTGCTATTTAAGAAAGTTAAGTTTTTCAACATTTTTTGCCTCATAACTACATATAATTTCATAAAAAATAAATATAATTACTCCTAATTATGTCCATTAAAATATTAGCCAATTATCAGTTCGATGTGAACATTCTACGGCACTAATTTTGCACGAGACATAAGTAGGATGCATTAAAAACAGCTGTTTAAACAAGTTATTTGTGTTTTTCAAAATTTTTGGCCGCATAAGTACACATAATTTCATGCAAATTGATATAGTTACTCCTAATTATGCCTGTTATAAGATTGTTCAATTAGTACTGCGATATGAATATCCTACGACACTATTTTATCATAAAACATAAGTAAGATATATTAGAAACTGCTGTTTAAACAAGTTGCTTAAGATTTTTAACATTTTTGACTCATAACTATACATAATTTTGTGAAAATTAATATAAGTACTCCTAATTATACCTATTAGTTGATTATCCAATCAACACTTCGATATGAACATTGCCCGACACAAATTTTGCACAAAACATAAATAAGATGCATTAAAAACGGTTATTCAAACAAGTTGTTTGAGTTTTAAAATTTGTTGGCCGCATAACTGCATATAATTTCTTGAAAATTAGTATAATTACTCCTAATTATGCCTATTATATGATTATCCAGTTAAAACTTAGATATGAATATTCTATAATGCTAATTTTGCACAAATATAAGTTAGATGCATTCGAATCTTTTTTTAAACACATAATTTCGAGGGAAGTAATATAATTGCGCCTAACTATGTGTATTATAATATTGTCAAATTAACTCTTCGATATGAATATCAGAGGACAATAATTTTTCATAAGACATAAGTAAGATACATTAGAAATTGCTATTTAAACAAGTCGTTTAAGATTTTTAACATTTACTGCCTCATAACGACACAAAAATTCATGAAAATTTATATAATTACTCCTAATTATGCCTATTAGAACATGATCCAATTAACACTACGATATGAACATTCTACAAGATGAGTTTTGCATAAAAAATAAGTAAGATGTATTAAAAATAGCTGTTTATACAAGTTGTTTGAGTTTTTTAAAACTTTTACTGCATAACTACACATAACATCGCGCAAATTAATATAATTACTCCCAATTATGCCTATTATATAATTATCCAATTGACACTCCAATATGAATATCCTATAACAGTATTTTTTTCATAAAACATAAATAAGATACATCTGAAACTGCTGTTTAAACAAGTTGTTTAAGATTTTCAAAATTTATTGTCTCATAACTACTTATAATTTCGTAAAAATTAATATAATTACTCTTAATTGTTCCTATTAGAAGATTATCCAATTAATACTTCGATATGAATATTCTACGACACTAAGTTTGAACAAAACATAAGTAAGATGCATTAAAAAAATAGCAGTTTAAACTAGTTGATTGAGTTTTTCAAACTTTTTGCCGCATAACTGCATAAAGTTTCGTGCAAATTAATATAATTACTCCTAATTATGTCTATTATAAGATTATCTAATTAAAACTTCGATATGAATATTCTATGACGCTAATTTGGCACAAAACAAAAGTAAGATGCATTAAAAACTGCTGTTTAAACGAATTGTTTAACTTTTTTAAAAATTTTGGCCCCATAAATACACATAGTTTCGTGAAAATTAATATAATTACTCCTATTTATGCCTATTATAAGATCGTTCAATTAAACCTCGATATGAATATTCTACGACACTATTTTCTCCCAAAACATAAGTAAGATGCATTAGAAACAGCTATTTGAAAAAGTTATTTGAGTGTTGCAAAATTTTTGGCCCCATAACTACACATAATTTAGTGAAAGGTAAAATAATCACTCCTAATTATGACTATTAAAATATTATCTAATTAGCACTTCAATATGAACATCTTACAACACTAATTTTGCACAAAACATAAGTAGGAGGCTTTAAAAATAGCTGTTTAAACAAGTTGTTTGAGTTTTTTAAAAATTTTGGGCCGCATAATTACACATAATTTCTTATAATTAATATTATTACTCCTAAGCATGCCTATTATATGATCTTCTAATTAAATCTTCGATGTGAATATTGTACGACACTAATTTTACACAAAACACAAGTAAGATGCATTAAAAACAGCTGTTTAAACAAGTTATTTGAGTTTTTAAAAAAATTTGGCTTCATAGCTACACTTAATTTCTTAGAAATTAATATAATTACTCCTAAATATGCCCATTGTAAGATTCTTTCAATAAAACTTCGATATGAATCTCCTACAACACTACTTTTGCACAAAACATTAGTAAGATGCATTAAAAACAGCTGTTTAAACAAAATTGTTTGATGTTTCCAATTTTTTTGGCCGCATAACTGCACATAATTTGGTATAAATTAATATAATTACTCCTAATTAAGCCAGTTATAAGATTTTTCACTTAACACTTTGATATGAATATTCTACGTTATAAATTTTTCACAAAACGTAAGTAAGATGCAATAGAAACTGATATTTTAAAAACTTGTTTGAGTTTTTAACATTTTCGCCCTCATAACTACACATAATTTCGTGAAAATTAATATAACTACTCCTAATTACTCCTATTATAAAGTTGTCCAATTAAAACTTTGATATGAATATTCTATGACGCTAATTTTGCACAAAACATAAGTAAGATGCGTTAAAAACTGTTGTCTAAACAAGTTGTTTGGCTTTATGAAAATTTGTGGCCGCGCAACTACAAAAATTGGTGCAAATTAAAATTATTAATCCTTGTTACGCCTATTATAAGATTGTCCTATGAAATCTTCGATATGAATATTCCATCATGCTAATTTTGCGCAAAACATAAGTAACATGTATTAAAAACTGCATTGTTTAAACAAGTTGTTTGAGGCTTTCAAAATTTTTGGCCCCATAACTACGTATAATTTCGTGAAAATTAATACAATTACTCCTAATTACGCCAATTATAAAATTTTCCAACTAAAACTTTGATATGAATATTCTATAACGCTAATATTGCACAAAATATAAGTAAGATGCGTCAAAAGCTGTTGTTTAAACAAGTTGTTTGCCTTTATAAACAATTTTGGCCGCATAACCACACATAATGTGGTGTAAATTAATATAATTTACTCATAATTGTGCCTATTATAAGGTTGTTCAATTAACACTTCAAAACGAATATTTTAGGGCACTAATTTTCCCCAAAACGTAAGTAAGATGCATTAGAAACTGCTATTTAAGAAAGTTAAGTTTTTCAACATTTTTTGCCTCATAACTACATATAATTTCATAAAAAATAAATATAATTACTCCTAATTATGTCCATTAAAATATTAGCCAATTATCAGTTCGATGTGAACATTCTACGACACTAATTTTGCACGAGACATAAGTAGGATGCATTAAAAACAGCTGTTTAAACAAGTTATTTGTGTTTTTTAAAATTTTTGGCCGCATAAGTACACATAATTTCATGCAAATTGATATAGTTACTCCTAATTATGCCTATTATAAGATTGTTCAATTAGTACTGCGATATGAATATCCTACGACACTATTTTATCATAAAACATAAGTAAGATATATTAGAAACTGCTGTTTAAACAAGTTGCTTAAGATTTTTAACATTTTTGACTCATAACTATACATAATTTTGTGAAAATTAATATAAGTACTCCTAATTATACCTATTAGTTGATTATCCAATCAACACTTCGATATGAACATTGTCCGACACAAATTTTGCACAAAACATAAATAAGATGCATTAAAAACGGTTATTCAAACAAGTTGTTTGAGTTTTAAAATTTGTTGGCCGCATAACTGCATATAATTTCTTGAAAATTAGTATAATTACTCCTAATTATGCCTATTATATGATTATCCAGTTAAAACTTAGATATGAATATTCTATAATGCTAATTTTGCACAAATATAAGTTAGATGCATTCGAATTTTTTTAAACACATAATTTCGAGGGAAGTAATATAATTGCGCCTAACTATGTGTATTATAATATTGTCAAATTAACTCTTCGATATGAATATCAGAGGACAATAATTTTTCATAAGACATAAGTAAGATACATTAGAAATTGCTATTTAAACAAGTTGTTTAAGATTTTTAACATTTATTGCCTCATAACGACACAAAAATTCATGAAAATTTATATAATTACTCCTAATTATGCCTATTAGAACATGATCCAATTAACACTACGATATGAACATTCTACAAGATGAGTTTTGCATAAAAAATAAGTAAGATGTATTAAAAATAGCTGTTTATACAAGTTGTTTGAGTTTTTTTAAAACTTTTACTGCATAACTACACATAACATCGCGCAAATTAATATAATTACTCCCAATTATGCCTATTATATAATTATCCAATTGACACTCCAATATGAATATCCTATAACAGTATTTTTTTCATAAAACATAAATAAGATACATCTGAAACTGCTGTTTAAACAAGTTGTTTAAGATTTTCAAAATTTATTGTCTCATAACTACTTATAATTTCGTAAAAATTAATATAATTACTCTTAATTGTTCCTATTAGAAGATTATCCAATTAATACTTCGATATGAATATTCTACGACACTAAGTTTGAACAAAACATAAGTAAGATGCATTAAAAAATAGCAGTTTAAACTAGTTGATTGAGTTTTTCAAACTTTTTGCCGCATAACTGCATAAAGTTTCGTGCAAATTAATATAATTACTCCTAATTATGTCTATTATAAGATTATCTAATTAAAACTTCGATATGAATATTCTATGACGCTAATTTGGCACAAAACAAAAGTAAGATGCATTAAAAACTGCTGTTTAAACGAATTGTTTAACTTTTTTAAAAATTTTGGCCCCATAAATACACATAGTTTCGTGCAAATTAATATAATTACTCCTATTTATGCCTATTATAAGATCGTTCAATTAAAACCTCGATATGAATATTCTACGACACTATTTTCTCCCAAAACATAAGTAAGATGCATTAGAAACAGCTATTTAAAAAAGTTATTTGAGTGTTGCAAAATTTTTGGCCCCATAACTACACATAATTTAGTGAAAGGTAAAATAATCACTCCTAATTATGACTATTAAAATATTATCTAATTAGCACTTCAATATGAACATCTTACAACACTAATTTTGCACAAAACATAAGTAGGAGGCTTTAAAAATAGCTGTTTAAACAAGTTGTTTGAGTTTTTTAAAAATTTTGGGCCGCATAATTACACATAATTTCTTATAATTAATATTATTACTCCTAAGCATGCCTATTATATGATCTTCTAATTAAATCTTCGATGTGAATATTGTACGACACTAATTTTACACAAAACACAAGTAAGATGCATTAAAAACAGCTGTTTAAACAAGTTATTTGAGTTTTTAAAAAAATTTGGCTTCATAGCTACACTTAATTTCTTAGAAATTAATATAATTACTCCTAAATATGCCCATTGTAAGATTCTTTCAATAAAACTTCGATATGAATCTCCTACAACACTACTTTTGCACAAAACATTAGTAAGATGCATTAAAAACAGCTGTTTAAACAAAATTGTTTGATGTTTCCAATTTTTTTGGCCGCATAACTGCACATAATTTGGTATAAATTAATATAATTACTCCTAATTAAGCCAGTTATAAGATTTTTCACTTAACACTTTGATATGAATATTCTACGTTATAAATTTTTCACAAAACGTAAGTAAGATGCAATAGAAACTGATATTTTAAAAACTTGTTTGAGTTTTTAACATTTTCGCCCTCATAACTACACATAATTTCGTGAAAATTAATATAACTACTCCTAATTACTCCTATTATAAAGTTGTCCAATTAAAACTTTGATATGAATATTCTATGACGCTAATTTTGCACAAAACATAAGTAAGATGCGTTAAAAACTGTTGTCTAAACAAGTTGTTTGGCTTTATGAAAATTTGTGGCCGCGCAACTACAAAAATTGGTGCAAATTAAAATTATTAATCCTTGTTACGCCTATTATAAGATTGTCCTATGAAATCTTCGATATGAATATTCCATCATGCTAATTTTGCGCAAAACATAAGTAACATGTATTAAAAACTGCTGTTTAAACAAGTTGTTTGAGGCTTTCAAAATTTTTGGCCCCATAACTACGTATAATTTCGTGAAAATTAATACAATTACTCCTAATTACGCCAATTATAAAATTTTCAACTAAAACTTTGATATGAATATTCTATAACGCTAATATTGCACAAAATATAAGTAAGATGCGTCAAAAGCTGTTGTTTAAACAAGTTGTTTGCCTTTATAAACAATTTTGGCCGCATAACCACACATAATGTGGTGTAAATTAATATAATTTACTCATAATTGTGCCTATTATAAGGTTGTTCAATTAACACTTCAAAACGAATATTTTAGGGCACTAATTTTCCCCAAAACGTAAGTAAGATGCATTAGAAACTGCTATTTAAGAAAGTTAAGTTTTTCAACATTTTTTGCCTCATAACTACATATAATTTCATAAAAAATAAATATAATTACTCCTAATTATGTCCATTAAAATATTAGCCAATTATCAGTTCGATGTGAACATTCTACGACACTAATTTTGCACGAGACATAAGTAGGATGCATTAAAAACAATTTGTTTAAACAAGTTATTTGTGTTTTTCAAAATTTTTGGCCGCATAAGTACACATAATTTCATGCAAATTGATATAGTTACTCCTAATTATGCCTATTATAAGATTGTTCAATTAGTACTGCGATATGAATATCCTACGACACTATTTTATCATAAAACATAAGTAAGATATATTAGAAACTGCTGTTTAAACAAGTTGCTTAAGATTTTTAACATTTTTGACTCATAACTATACATAATTTTGTGAAAATTAATATAAGTACTCCTAATTATACCTATTAGTTGATTATCCAATCAACACTTCGATATGAACATTGTCCGACACAAATTTTGCACAAAACATAAATAAGATGCATTAAAAACGGTTATTCAAACAAGTTGTTTGAGTTTTAAAATTTGTTGGCCGCATAACTGCATATAATTTCTTGAAAATTAGTATAATTACTCCTAATTATGCCTATTATATGATTATCCAGTTAAAACTTAGATATGAATATTCTATAATGCTAATTTTGCACAAATATAAGTTAGATGCATTCGAATCTTTTTTTAAACACATAATTTCGAGGGAAGTAATATAATTGCGCCTAACTATGTGTATTATAATATTGTCAAATTAACTCTTCGATATGAATATCAGAGGACAATAATTTTTCATAAGACATAAGTAAGATACATTAGAAATTGCTATTTAAACAAGTCGTTTAAGATTTTTAACATTTACTGCCTCATAACGACACAAAAATTCATGAAAATTTATATAATTACTCCTAATTATGCCTATTAGAACATGATCCAATTAACACTACGATATGAACATTCTACAAGATGAGTTTTGCATAAAAAATAAGTAAGATGTATTAAAAATAGCTGTTTATACAAGTTGTTTGAGTTTTTTTAAAACTTTTACTGCATAACTACACATAACATCGCGCAAATTAATATAATTACTCCCAATTATGCCTATTATATAATTATCCAATTGACACTCCAATATGAATATCCTATAACAGTATTTTTTTCATAAAACATAAATAAGATACATCTGAAACTGCTGTTTAAACAAGTTGTTTAAGATTTTCAAAATTTATTGTCTCATAACTACTTATAATTTCGTAAAAATTAATATAATTACTCTTAATTGTTCCTATTAGAAGATTATCCAATTAATACTTCGATATGAATATTCTACGACACTAAGTTTGAACAAAACATAAGTAAGATGCATTAAAAAAATAGCAGTTTAAACTAGTTGATTGAGTTTTTCAAACTTTTTGCCGCATAACTGCATAAAGTTTCGTGCAAATTAATATAATTACTCCTAATTATGTCTATTATAAGATTATCTAATTAAAACTTCGATATGAATATTCTATGACGCTAATTTGGCACAAAACAAAAGTAAGATGCATTAAAAAATGCTGTTTAAACGAATTGTTTAACTTTTTTAAAAATTTTGGCCCCATAAATACACATAGTTTCGTGCAAATTAATATAATTACTCCTATTTATGCCTATTATAAGATCGTTCAATTAAAACCTCGATATGAATATTCTACGACACTATTTTCTCCCAAAACATAAGTAAGATGCATTAGAAACAGCTATTTGAAAAAGTTATTTGAGTGTTGCAAAATTTTTGGCCCCATAACTACACATAATTTAGTGAAAGGTAAAATAATCACTCCTAATTATGACTATTAAAATATTATCTAATTAGCACTTCAATATGAACATCTTACAACACTAATTTTGCACAAAACATAAGTAGGAGGCTTTAAAAATAGCTGTTTAAACAAGTTGTTTGAGTTTTTTAAAAATTTTGGGCCGCATAATTACACATAATTTCTTATAATTAATATTATTACTCCTAAGCATGCCTATTATATGATCTTCTAATTAAATCTTCGATGTGAATATTCTACGACACTAATTTTACACAAAACATAAGTAAGATGCATTAAAAACAGCTGTTTAAACAAGTTATTTGAGTTTTTAAAAAATTTGGCTTCATAGCTACACTTAATTTCTTAGAAATTAATATAATTACTCCTAAATATGCCCATTGTAAGATTCTTTCAATAAAACTTCGATATGAATCTCCTACAACACTAATTTTGCACAAAACATTAGTAAGATGCATTAAAAACAGCTGTTTAAACAAAATTGTTTGATGTTTCCAAATTTTTTGGCCGCATAACTGCACATAATTTGGTATAAATTAATATAATTACTCCTAATTAAGCCAGTTATAAGATTTTTCACTTAACACTTTGATATGAATATTCTACGTTACAAATTTTTCACAAAACGTAAGTAAGATGCAATAGAAACTGATATTTTAAAAACTTGTTTGAGTTTTTAACATTTTCGCCCTCATAACTACACATAATTTCGTGAAAATTAATATAACTACTCCTAATTACTCCTATTATAAAGTTGTCCAATTAAAACTTTGATATGAATATTCTATAACGCTAATTTTGCACAAAACATAAGTAAGATGCGTTAAAAACTGTTGTCTAAACAAGTTGTTTGGCTTTATGAAAATTTGTGGCCGCGCAACTACAAAAATTGGTGCAAATTAAAATAATTAATCCTTGTTACGCCTATTATAAGATTGTCCTATTAAATCTTCGATATGAATATTCCATCACGCTAATTTTGCGCAAAACATAAGTAACATGTATTAAAAACTGAGGTTTAAACAAGTTGTTTGAGGCTTTCAAAAATTTTGGCCCCATAACTACGTATAATTTCGTGAAAATTAATACAATTACTCCTAATTACGCCAATTATAAAATTTTCAACTAAAACTTGATATGAATATTCTATAACGCTAATATTGCACAAAATATAAGTAAGATGCGTCAAAAGCTGTTGTTTAAACAAGTTGTTTGCCTTTATAAACAATTTTGGCCGCATAAGTACACATAATTTGGTGTAAATTAATATAATTTACTCATAATTGTGCCTATTATAAGGTTGTTCAATTAACACTTCAAAATGAATATTTTAGGGCACTAATTTTCCCCAAAACGTAAGTAAGATGCATTAGAAACTGCTATTTAAAAAGTTAAAGTTTTTCAACATTTTTTGCCTCATAACTACATATAATTTCATAAAAAAAAATATAATTACTCCTAATTATGTCCATTAAAATATTAGCCAATTATCAGTTCGATTTGAACATTCTACGACACTAATTTTGCACGAGACATAAGTAGGATGCATTAAAAACATTTGTTTAAACAAGTTATTTGTGTTTTTCTAAATTTTTGGCCGCATAAGTACACATAATTTCATGAAAATTGATATAGTTACTCCTAATTATGCCTATTATAAGATTGTTCAATTAGTACTGCGATATGAATATCCTACGACACTATTTTATCATAAAACATAAGTAAGATATATTAGAAACTGCTGTTTAAACAAGTTGCTTAAGATTTTTAACATTTTTGACTCATAACTATACATAATTTTGTGAAAATTAATATAATTACTCCTAATTATACCTATTAGTAGATTATCCAATCAACACTTCGATATGAACATTGTCCGACACAAATTTTGCACAAAACATAAATAAGATGCATTAAAAACGGTTATTCAAACAAGTTGTTTGAGTTTTTAAAATTTGTTGGCCGCATAACTGCATATAATTTCTTGAAAATTAGTATAATTACTCCTAATTATGCCTATTATATGATTATCCAGTTAAAACTTAGATATGAATATTCTATAATGCTAATTTTGCACAAATATAAGTTAGATGCATTCGAATTTTTTTAAACACATAATTTCGAGGGAAGTAATATAATTGCGCCTAACTATGTCTATTATAATATTGTCAAATTAACTCTTCGATATGAATATCAGAGGACAATAATTTTTCATAAGACATAAGTAAGATACATTAGAAATTGCTATTTAAACAAGTTGTTTAAGATTTTTAACATTTATTGCCTCATAACGACACAAAAATTCATGAAAATTTATATAATTACTCCTAATTATGCCTATTAGAACATTATCCAATTAACACTACGATATGAACATTCTACAACATGAATTTTGCATAAAAAATAAGTAAGATGTATTAAAAATAGCTGTTTATACAAGTTGTTTGAGTTTTTTAAAACTTTTACTGCATAACTACACATAACATCGCGCAAATTAATATAATTACTCACAATTATGCATATTATATAATTATCCAATTGACACTCCAATATGAATATCCTATAACAGTATTTTTTTCATAAAACATAAATAAGATACATCTGAAACTGCTGTTTAAACAAGTTGTTTAAGATTTTCAAAATTTATTGTCTCATAACTACTTATAATTTCGTAAAAATTAATATAATTATTCTTAATTGTTCCTATTAGAAGATTATCCAACTAATACTTCGATATGAATATTCTACGACACTAAGTTTGAACAAAACATAAGTAAGATGCATTACAAAAATAGTAGTTTAAACTAGTTGATTGAGTTTTTCAAACTTTTTGCCGCATAACTGCATAAAGTTTCGTGCAAATTAATATAATTACTCCTAATTATGCCTATTATAAGATTATCTAATTAAAACTTCGATATGAATATTCTATGACGCTAATTTGGCACAAAACAAAAGTAAGATGCATTAAAAAATGCTGTTTAAACGAATTGTTTAACTTTTTTAAAAATTTTGGCACCATAAATACACATAGTTTCGTGCAAATTAATATAATTACTCCTAGTTATGCCTATTATAAGATTGTTCAATTAACACCTCGATATGAATATTCTACGACACTACTTTCTCCCAAAACATAAGTAAGATGCATTAGAAACAGCTATTTGAAAAAGTTATTTGAGTGTTGCAAAATTTTTGGCCCCATAACTACACATAATTTAGTGAAAGGTAAAATAATCACTCCTAATTATGACTATTAAAATATTATCTAATTAGCACTTCAATATGAACATCTTACAACACTAATTTTGCACAAAACATAAGTAGGAGGCTTTAAAAATAGCTGTTTAAACAAGTTGTTTGAGTTTTTTAAAAATTTTGGGCCGCATAATTACACATAATTTCTTATAATTAATATTATTACTCCTAAGCATGCCTATTATATGATCTTCTAATTAAATCTTCGATGTGAATATTCTACGACACTAATTTTGCACAAAACATAAGTAAGATGCATTAAAAACAGCTGTTTAAACAAGTTATTTGAGTTTTTAAAAAAATTTGGCTTCATAGCTACACTTAATTTCTTAGAAATTAATATAATTACTCCTAAATATGCCTATTGTAAGATTCTTTCAATAAAACTTCGATATGAATCTCCTACAACACTAATTTTGCACAAAACATTAGTAAGATGCATTAAAAACAGCTGTTTAAACAAAATTGTTTGATGTTTCCAAATTTTTTGGCCGCATAACTGCACATAATTTGGTATAAATTAATATAATTACTCCTAATTAAGCCAGTTATAAGATTTTTCACTTAACACTTTGATATGAATATTCTACGTTACAAATTTTTCACAAAACGTAAGTAAGATGCAATAGAAACTGATATTTTAAAAACTTGTTTGAGTTTTTAACATTTTCGCCCTCATAACTACACATAATTTCGTGAAAATTAATATAACTACTCCTAATTACTCCTATTATAAAGTTGTCCAATTAAAACTTTGATATGAATATTCTATAACGCTAATTTTGCACAAAACATAAGTAAGATGCGTTAAAAACTGTTGTCTAAACAAGTTGTTTGGCTTTATGAAAATTTGTGGCCGCGCAACTACAAAAATTGGTGCAAATTAAAATAATTAATCCTTGTTACGCCTATTATAAGATTGTCCTATTAAATCTTCGATATGAATATTCCATCACGCTAATTTTGCGCAAAACATAAGTAACATGTATTAAAAACTGCTGTTTAAACAAGTTGTTTGAGGCTTTCAAAAATTTTGGCCCCATAACTACGTATAATTTCGTGAAAATTAATACAATTACTCCTAATTACGCCAATTATAAAAATTTTCAACTAAAACTTCGATATGAATATTCTATAACGCTAATATTGCACAAAATATAAGTAAGATGCGTCAAAAGCTGTTGTTTAAACAAGTTGTTTGCCTTTATAAACAATTTTGGCCGCATAAGTACACATAATTTGGTGTAAATTAATATAATTTACTCATAATTGTGCCTATTATAAGGTTGTTCAATTAACACTTCAAAATGAATATTTTAGGGCACTAATTTTCCCCAAAACGTAAGTAAGATGCATTAGAAACTGCTATTTAAAAAAGTTAAAGTTTTTCAACATTTTTTGCCTCATAACTACATATAATTTCATAAAAAAAAATATAATTACTCCTAATTATGTCCATTAAAATATTAGCCAATTAACAGTTCGATTTGAACATTCTACGACACTAATTTTGCACGAGACATAAGTAGGATGCATTAAAAACATTTGTTTAAACAAGTTATTTGTGTTTTTCTAAATTTTTGGCCGCATAAGTACACATAATTTCATGAAAATTGATATAGTTACTCCTAATTATGCCTATTATAAGATTGTTCAATTAGTACTGCGATATGAATATCCTACGACACTATTTTATCATAAAACATAAGTAAGATATATTAGAAACTGCTGTTTAAGCAAGTTGCTTAAGATTTTTAACATTTTTGACTCATAACTATACATAATTTTGTGAAAATTAATATAATTACTCCTAATTATACCTATTAGTAGATTATCCAATCAACACTTCGATATGAACATTGTCCGACACAAATTTTGCACAAAACATAAATAAGATGCATTAAAAACGGTTATTCAAACAAGTTGTTTGAGTTTTTAAAATTTGTTGGCCGCATAACTGCATATAATTTCTTGAAAATTAGTATAATTACTCCTAATTATGCCTATTGTATGATTATCCAGTTAAAACTTAGATATGAATATTCTATAATGCTAATTTTGCACAAATATAAGTTAGATGCATTCGAATTTTTTTAAACACATAATTTCGAGGGAAGTAATATAATTGCGCCTAACTATGTCTATTATAATATTGTCAAATTAACTCTTCGATATGAATATCGAGAGGACAATAATTTTTCATAAGACATAAGTAAGATACATTAGAAATTGCTATTTAAACAAGTTGTTTAAGATTTTTAACATTTATTGCCTCATAACGACACAAAAATTCATGAAAATTTATATAATTACTCCTAATTATGCCTATTAGAACATTATCCAATTAACACTACGATATGAACATTCTACAACATGAATTTTGCATAAAAAATAAGTAAGATGTATTAAAAATAGCTGTTTATACAAGTTGTTTGAGTTTTTTTAAAACTTCTACTGCATAACTACACATAACATCGCGCAAATTAATATAATTACTCACAATTATGCATATTATATAATTATCCAATTGACACTCCAATATGAATATCCTATAACAGTATTTTTTTCATAAAACATAAATAAGATACATCTGAAACTGCTTTGTTTAAACAAGTTGTTTAAGATTTTCAAAATTTATTGTCTCATAACTACTTATAATTTCGTAAAAATTAATATAATTATTCTTAATTGTTCCTATTAGAAGATTATCCAATTAATACTTCGATATGAATATTCTACGACACTAAGTTTGAACAAAACATAAGTAAGATGCATTACAAAAATAGCAGTTTAAACTAGTTGATTGAGTTTTTCAAACTTTTTGCCGCATAACTGCATAAAGTTTCGTGCAAATTAATATAATTACTCCTAATTATGCCTATTATAAGATTATCTAATTAAAACTTCGATATGAATATTCTATGACGCTAATTTGGCACAAAACAAAAGTAAGATGCATTAAAAATGCTGTTTAAACGAATTGTTTAACTTTTTTAAAAATTTTGGCACCATAAATACACATAGTTTCGTGCAAATTAATATAATTACTCCTAGTTATGCCTATTATAAGATTGTTCAATTAACACCTCGATATGAATATTCTACGACACTACTTTCTCCCAAAACATAAGAAAGATGCATTAGAAATAGCTATTTGAAAAAGTTATTTGAGTGTTGCAAAATTTTTGGCCCCATAACTACACATAATTTAGTGAAAGATAAAATAATCACTCCTAATTATGACTATTAAAATATTATCTTATTAGCACTTCAATATGAACATCTTACAACACTAATTTTGCACAAAACATAAGTAGGAGGCTTTAAAAATAGCTGTTTAAACAAGTTGTTTGAGTTTTTTAAAAATTTTGGGCCGCATAATTATACATAATTTCTTATAATTAATATTATTACTCCTAAGAATGCCTATTATATGATCTTCTAATTAAATCTTCGATGTGAATATTCTACGACACTAATTTTGCACAAAACATAAGTAAGATGCATTAAAACAAATGTTTAAACAAGTTATTTGAGTTTTTAAAAAATTTGGCTTCATAGCTACACTTAATTTCTTAGAAATTAATATAATTACTCCTAAATATGCCTATTGTAAGATTCTTTCAATAAAACTTCGATATGAATCTCCTACAACACTAATTTTACACAAAACATTAGTAAGATGCATTAAAAACAGCTGTTTAAACAAAATTGTTTGATGTTTCCAAATTTTTTGGCCGCATAACTGCACATAATTTGATATAAATTAATATAATTACTCCTAATTAAGCCAGTTATAAGATTTTTTACTTAACACTTTGATATGAATATTCTACGTTATAAATTTTTCACAAAATGTAAGTAAGATGCAATAGAAACTGATATTTTAAAAGCTTGTTTGAGTTTTTAACATTTTCGCCCTCATAACTACACGTAATTTCGTGAAAATTAATATAACTACTCCTAATTACTCCTATTATATAGTTGTCCGATTAAAACTTTGATATGAATATTCTATAACGCTAATTTTGCACAAAACATAAGTAAGATGCGTTAAAAACTGTTGTCTAAACAAGTTGTTTGGCTTTATGAAAATTTGTGGCCGCGCAACTACAAAAATTGGTGCAAATTAAAATAATTAATCCTTGTTACGCCTATTATAAGATTGTCCTATTAAATCTTCGATATGAATATTCATCACGCTAATTTTACGCAAAACATAAGTAACATGTATTAAAAACTGCAGTTTAAACAAGTTGTTTGAGGCTTTCAAAAATTTTGGCCCCATAACTACGTATAATTTCGTGAAAATTAATACAATCACGAAAAACTTTGTGCTTTACGAAGAACCATAGTATCTCTCTCTCTCTCTCTCTCTCTCTCTCTATATATATATATATATATATATATATATATATCATTTGAAATTCAATAGAATACTTTTATGTGCTTACATGCAAATGTCGAAAATGATAAAAAAAAAATCAACAACACTTAAATCCTCATTTGAAGGACTCCGTATTTTTAAGAATACGCTATTCTTTATATATAGATTTATATATATATTGAGAAATCATTTGAAATGCAATAAAATACTTTCATCTGCTTACATGCAAATGTCGAAAATGACAAAATCAACAATACTTAAACCCTCTAATTCTTTTTAAATTATTATTTGTTTTCCTAAAATCTTATAGATAATTCTTAATTCGTTATAAATTGCTTTCCCCTAGGGCTGCAAACGAATCAAATTCGATCGAACTCATTGATGTTTGAGTTTGATTTAAAACTATTTCAAAGTAAATTGAATTCGAACTAAATCGAACTCTAAATGAACTCAATTATTATAATTTTTATATTTATTTTTATATTATCATAAATAATTACAGCTAAAATAATTAATATTTTATTAATTTTATATTGAAATTTAAAAAAATATATATTTATTAATTTTATAATAAATTAATTATATTATTGCATATATTATTGACTAAATAGTTAAAAATATATGTAAATAATTATATATCGAATTCGAACTAGTTTATTAAAAAAATTATCGAACCGAAGTCGAATCAAACTATCAAAAAAGTCTAATCGAACTAACCGAACTCAAATTAAAATCGAATGGAATATCAAACAAACTACGAATTATAAAATTGCGATGGATACACTTTCGAACACTCTGTTTGCACTTCTCCACTCTGTTGCTCGCCAGAATTGCGTGGCATTCTGATATTTGACTATTCTAAGTATTAATCGCCAAACTAGCACTTAATTTGAACAGAATTTGATCAATATCGAAACCTAAAAATCAGCAGAGAAAGGATAAAACGAAATCAGAAATCAGAAGAGCTTGAGCAAGATCCCATCAAGCCAAATGATATACGTACTTTATAATTCAATTAAATAACATTATCAATCGGTTTAAAGATTTTGTATCTAAATTTATTTAAATAATTTATTATGTACGATTTGATTTTATCATAGTTATGATTATATTTATATAATAACGAAGATAAAACCTGAACATTTACTTAATTTTATTTAATTGGGTATAACTGAATCATCACGTCACGCCCACCAATTATTAAAAAGTATTACTGAGAAAAAGCATGCTTGAAGACACCACTTTTATTAATTTGTAAGAGGACGACAAAAAACTAATTAACACCATAAAATAACCAAGTTGCAGTTATCTATATCAGATTTTCAGGAGAATTTTGTAACGTAATCCATCAACCCAAATAATTGAATTTCAAGAGAACAAACCCAATATCTAGAATTAATTAGAGCACAAACCATCAACGTCAGAAGAAACCGCAAACGAATTCTGACTTCAACACATAGCAGCATTAAGTCAGAAACAATGAAAAAACCAGTATTTGCATTCTAAGATAAGGACTGATCCTCAAAAAAGTCGGCTATTCCACGTTGGATTTCTAGACGTTTCTTCTTCCATTAAATGTCAAATCATCCTTCTCACTGGAATTTGAATGGCTTGGAGAAAGACAAGAATTTAGTTGGCAGGTCTCAACTTGCCTAGTCATCATTTTCTCCTTTTCCATTTTTCTTCTTTAATCTGTTATATTATGTCGGCCAATATTTATTATTTAAACCAAAATTAACTCGTTGTATATAGCCTAGTCTAATTCAATTCGAAAACCCACTTCATTTTCTTTAATAAATTACAAAAAACTTTGAACTGTTATTGTCTGTGCCTCTCCCTTATATATTGGTAACTGGTAACAAATAGTGGTAAATGTTACCTGGAGTTGAAATGGAAGGTGTACATTTATATATTTTCATTAAAAAGTGAAATCGCTTTACCAAAGCTTTAAGCACTAGGTTTCGTAAGCATGTAGAGCTAACATAACTAGGTAAGATTTATTTTAAAGTTTCTTGTCGGATATTAGAAAAATGATTTTTTTCAATTGTAGGCATCTCAGCGCACTAATAGATGTTGAACAATAATACAATATATATGCGTGTGACGGTGAACTTTAAGTTAGTTGGCAATAGACAAAGCAACGAATTTTTTATTTATGAGAGTTTACAAATTACATCATATATGCAAAGAAAAGAGGGGGAAAAAGGCAACTATGAAACTATCTTACAAATTAAGCCAAAAATTTTGTACCTAACGTTTTGCTTCCAATTACATGTCACGTACAAGAACACCTAAATATCATACTTAAATTAAAAATATGCTAATATATATGATCATTTTAGTTCCTTCCTTAAAAGTTCAACAAAAAAAAAAATCAGATGAAGGTGAAAATAATTTTAGTTCCTTCCTAAATCACAATAATTTCTTACTACAAACATGAACTTCATACGAAATAGAATTTTGTTCATGCACTTGATAATTGGTACGATAGTACTGTAAGATACATTTACATGCGAGCAGAGGTGAGACACATTGGCTAACAATTAGGCATCATCCTTAATGATCGGGCTGGATTTCTCAAGGGCCGACCCAATGAGAGAGGGCCGAATTTGATAAGTATTTTTAGAGGATCAAATTCAAAGGTTCTAATTTTTAAATAATAAGTCTAGTCCTTGAGAATCTCGGTCTCTATCGAGCCCTCCGAACTCTAAGAGCCGAATAAAAACGAAAGATAAAGGTTTGATGTTTTTTTTAATATTAATTTATATTTATATAAAAATAATAAATTATATTTTTACATTTTGAAATTTTATTTTAATTTTTTTGTTATTTTGAATTTTTACGTATAATTAAAATACAATATAAAATATTAAAGAAAAATTCTAAAAATAATGAAAAATGAAAGAATTTTATAAGGATCAGATTAAAAATATTTTATTTTTTAAGATAAAATCAAATGATTGAAAAATTCGATCCATACCATTAAAAAAAAGTAAGTTAAAGACTAGATCTTTTTGAAAGACCGACTATATAAGATTTAAAAGCTGAATCTTTATGAATTATGCCTACAAACAAACAAGCATATATCAGTGATTGCTCGCATCTGTCCACATAAATACAGAAAACTAATTTAACAAATAAATAAAATTTGATTGTATCATTTTCTATAAATGAATTTTCTAATTGCCTTTTGTGTCCAATTTGACTTTCCTATTTGGTGTCAGAAAAGTACGCTTGCTTGAGAAATTGTACTACAATTTGACTTTACTGAAGACAAAGATCAGGAAAATGATTTCCTTTTCAACATATACAAGTAACATCATAATGCCAAATTTTTACATTATAATGCCAAAAATTCATGCAAATAGTCAACACCGTAGGCCTTATGCCAGATTTATATTACATAACGCTCTGCCAATATCTATCTGCACTATAACAGAATAAAATAGGCAACCTACCACATTGTACAAAACACCCAGAAACACTACATGACACTCTGGTACCTACCCAGTTACCCTGAGAGCATTATATACCAACCTGTATTGTAAAAACTTACAAGATGGAACAAGAATTCGGGTTCTCCTCAAGACTTCTCACAAAGTATTGAGTGGTCATGTAAGGGTTGTACTGAGCAGTCATGTAAGGATTGTGTTGCCGGTATGCATTCATGAGATGCTGGTAATTCTGGAACATTAGCTCATTCGGGTCGATAACTTTCTTTTTCTCCTCGACTTCCTTTTTGGGCTCCTCTTTCTTTTCTTCCTCCTTTTTACCCTCCTCTTTTTTGGGCTCTTCTCCTTTTTTGGACTCCTCTTCTTTCTTGGGCTCTTCTTTCTTTTCTTCTTCCTTCTTTCCCTCTTCTTTCTTGGCCTCTTCCTTCTTCTCTTCCTTTTTTTCTTCCTTTTTTTCTTCCTTTTTCTCTTCTTTTTTCTCTTCCTTTTTCTCAGGTTCTTTAGCAGGTCCAATCGAGTCGATACTAGCAGGCCAGAATTTCCTTAATTTACTGACAACTGCAACAGGATCAACTGGTCCGATCACAATCAACTTTTTATCCTTCATGTTCATCTCAATAGAATCAATGCCTGTTTGATTAAATTAAGAAAAACAAAACCTCAATAAGTAAAGTGGATTTATGTCATCACATTTCATCCTGAACAATTTTGTGTTGCGCAAAAATTGAAGCAAGAAAGTAAAATGGTACCATGAAGGGTCGCCACAGCCTTTAATGCCTTCTGCTTTTCCTTGTTATCATGCAAATCCAAGTGGACAACAATTTTCTGCCAGAAGAAAAAAGCAAGTCGTTCAATCACTTTATGTAAACTTTCTGAAGTACTCTTGCATAGCCCACATAAAGAAATAAATTAACCATGTTTATTAAAATAAAAAGGTTAATAGTCTCAATTTTGACTAATTAATCAATAAACCATGTAGTTTGTTAAATTGATCCTTGTCAAAAACTAAATAAGAACTAGGTAAAATTCATCTCAAAATTTTTGACTGTGACTACATCACGAGAGTATGTTTTCCAATGCATTTTCCAGATATCACTGGACGACTCAATGAATTCCACATAATAGTTTCAATCTCAAAAGGGACTCTACTAAATTAAATCATAGTAATTATGACTCTAAGAAAAAAAATAGGGAGAATAAACATACAATTTATATGTGGATGGTTAAGAAAGATAACTGTTCTTTCTTTTATTCACTATAATTTATAGAAGGGATGCCCCTATGTTTTCTCTGTACAAAAGTCTTTTTCTCAACTCTCAACAGAAGAGAACACAATAAAATAAAATAAAAAGAAATGCCTAAATGCACTACCATTATTTAAGTGGTTTCAGTTGGAACTAAGGAGCACGCTGAGATCTGATCAACAATATATGGAGCAGAATTGGTGAGATCTAGTCACGTGCAAAGACAAAACAGGATTTATGCATGACAAAGGGACTGTTTTTTTTTTTAATCAAAGACGAGATTAATTTTACAAATTAACTAGCATCAACTTTATTTAGCTATTACTGTGACTGACAGATGGACCCGTTGTGGCAGATCCCCCACCTAGTCAACATGATAATAGAGTAACAAACCCAGTCGAGGTTTCTAATTTATTATCAGTGGTTAATCCACGGAACCAGCAAAGAAGCGGAAAGTTTTTAATTACACCTCCAAACTAGACTTCAAACTTTAATGAGAGTGAGTACGAACGAAAAAAAAAGAAGGAAAAAAAAAAGAAAGGCAGAAATGAAAATCGAACCTTCATATCTGGAGTAGGTACTCAGATCTCGCTACCGCACGCACTCAAATTTGAATTTAAATAGGAGCGAGAGTAGATTGGAAAAATGCAATGGGGGTTGTTAGTAGGAGAGAAGGAAAGGGGAGAGGAATTAGGCGGAGGAATGAAGAGGCAATGCATCCATCTACGAATAAGAAATAGTTAAGAGAGAGAGTGTGTGTATGGTCTGACGTGGCAATGAAAGGGACAGGACCAGGGTCGGATCCAGGTTCGTCTCGTCTGCAGTAGCATTGAATACACTAATTGAAGTAGGTAAATCTTGATCGTCCATTCTAGATCGGAAAACTAGTAGTTCGAGGAGATATTCGGTCAGGATCTGACTAGATGGTATGATGTTAGTAAGACTATCATTCCGGAATAATTAGAGGAGCCAAAAACAGTACTCTACGGACTGTTGCCACCGTCCCTTGGTCAGTGACTCCGTTGGCCGCACGGTCTGGGCCCACTCTGAACCTTTCTCTGTATGAATAGTGCACAGGAAAGGGGAAAGTTACCCTCTATTTTTCCAAGTTAACCTGCCAAAATAGAAAAATTTTATAAAACAGTCAGATTCAGGTTAACTGAAGTAGCGGTTTGGTGTGTTATATAGTGCTGTAGTGTTTTGCCGGCGGATACCGTGGGTACGGGCCGGGTACACCCGCGGCGGGCGGCGGGTAGGGTGGGCAATAGCACGACGGGTAGACGGGTACGGCGGGAACGGATAGACGGCTTTTTTTTTAAACTATATCATATTTGTTTCATACTCGTGCCCGTCGCGGTACCACGCACACGGGTACGGATACGGGGGTACTCGGGCACGGGTACGGGATTTTTTTCTGTTTTTAAAACAATATATTAAATCAAAAAATAGATCAAAAATTTAAAATGAACATTTAAAAATCAATTAATTTAAAATGAACGCTTAAAATATAAATAAAAAATATCTTAAATCAATTAATTTAAAATAGTAAAATATAAATAAAAAATTTATTAAATCAATTACTTAAAAAATAATTTAGAATTATTTTAAAATAATAATTCATGGGCGGGTACGGGTAGGCGGGTACGGGCGGGAAGGTAGTGCGGGTATGGGGTACGACGGGATTTCCCCGAAAAAACGCTCGCCGGCCCATCTCATGCCCGTACTCATGTACCCGCCTATATCCGGGCATGGATAACGGGCACGGGTTGTACCCGGCGGGTATAAGCAAACCATTATTGTCAAATCGTGAAAATTTAATCAAGAAATAATGATAATTAAGATAATAAACAAAATAAGTTAACACTAATTAGTAAATATCATAAACCCGCAATATAAAAGAGTATATAAATAAATAGGTATTGATAATAGTACCAATAAATTCAATATTTAATTTAATTAAATCCTTTAAATAAAATCTCTTAATAAATTTATAAAGATAAAGCGTATTTACGACCTTATCTAATGATCAAATGAAAAATCAAACCAAAAGGGCAGAAATAATACGATGTGTGAATAAACTAAGGACTAAGAACGACCGATAACAAAGGAAAAATAATTCGCAATAACAAAGGAAAGATCTTTGGATTTAACCCCGTTTTGATTTAACAAAGGAAAATTAATTCGCAATAACAAAACATTCATATTTCTTAAATTTAACAATCAGAAATTAGAGGAAATTTTAATTGTCACACCAACGGCCATAAATTCGCTGCCACAAAGGATCCCACCCTTTTTGGTTTTCTCTCTCCCCATTTAATTTCCCTCTCTCCCCCAATTAATTACCCATCAACTCTCTCTCTTTCTCCCTCTTTCTCTCACCGGCCCAATCCCATCCCATTAATTTCTCTCCCTCTCTCTCTCCGTTTCCGCCCCTCTTCCTTTTTTTTTCGCCCCTGGTTCCCTTACCCCCTCTCGCGATACCGCCCTCTCTCTCGGTTCTCTCACCTGGAAACCCGCCCCTCTAGGGTTTACGCAGCCCCCTCTCCCCTCCTTTGTCCTGTCCCCTCAGGCAATCGATTGCCTAGCCGACCCCCTTAGCTGGCCTCGCCACCCCTACCCTCTTGTCTTTCACCCCTCAACTTTTCCCCCATCCTTTTCCCTTTAAATCCCCCGCTCCAGGTCGTCCTCCTTTCGGTTTGCTTGCTATATTGCTCATGTGTTGAGATCTAGACTAAAATTTTGATAAGAACAAATTATACACTTGTAACTTGATTTCTGAGAAAGGGAGGCGTGACCGGAGTTGGAAGGGTGGTTTTTAATCTCTGGTGCACTACTTGCTTGTGTGTTGCCCCCTTTGTTGCGTGACTTACCCTACTGGTAAGAACCCTAACCTATTTTGTTCCCTACGGGGAATTCGTGTCTGCTTGTGAATCGTGCTTGTTGTTTGGCTGGCTATCGAGTCTTGTTGTCGGTTTGCCTCTGTTGCCTTGTCTTTTGCCTTTGTTGCTTGATATGTCATTGTTCGTACCTTGTCTATTTTTGCGCTTTGGTACACTGGTACCAATTCGGTACAAGTGAAGCGAGGCCATAGCCGCGTGGCTTTGATTCCCTCTATCACATACTATCGATTTCGAATCCGTGTCGTTTGCCTTTTTGTATCTGGTATTTATCCAGATGATGTGCTTGTTGTTAGTTCTATGACTGGTTTGCTCGATTTTTGTTGTTGTTCTGACTATGGGGAATAAGGGTTGTCGTTGGGTTGGGATGGTCGATGCATCTTTGGTAGCACCTTCGGTACACCGGTACCCCAAGTACCAGTGATGTAGAGGGCTGATATGGCTCTTTTGTGTTTGTTGGTACTAGTTAATACCCCTTTTGCCCTCTGTTGTCTTGTTGATTGATTTTACTGGTATGCACTGTGGATTGTTCCCTGTTTATAGCAATATCTGATATCCTTGTACCCTTGGGCTCTGTTATCTGGCCTTGCATGTTGTGCTCTAGTATATGTTATCTGGTGAAATTGTGGTGTTGATTTTTCATTATGGATTATTATGCCCTAGATCTGTGCTGGTTCACTATTTTGCTAACCGTATTTTTTCCCTTGCTCTGTGACTGTGCTATTCTGTTGCCTTGTGTGCTATTGCCAATTATTTTGTCGGTTTGTGTGCCTTGGCCTATTATCTGTTGCCTTTGTGGGCCGCTGTTTGCTCTTGTTGCCTCTGTCAAGTTGTGTCATTAATATGTGGCTGTTGGGTTAGGAATGATGGGCCAAGTAATTAAGTGAATAAGAACCCAAGTGGCAAGAAAAAAAAAAGAAACGTGCCAAACTTAATGATATGGGCTGGATTTAAAATCTCTTGTTGACCCTACAAGTGAAGATTTAATTAAGTTCGAAAATGATTTAAGGATTTGAGAATTTTATTACGGCCCAATAACTTAAAAAGACCCCAAGCTAGCAAAGTGACTAAAATAAAATGTGACTAATTAAATTGGAGGCCGCCCCGAGAGGTTTGACGGTATCCATGAACTAATCACGTAAAAACTAACAAACACTCAATTTAAATTAATATTAGGTGATATAGTCGACTCGGATCTACTCGCGGAGTACGAGGTCACCCCAGACCCGACGTACGCAGACGCCGACCCCGAGGCCGGTGTTCTACCCCCGGAGTTGAGCGACTCCGCGATCCTCACCAGCACTCCCAGGTACGGTTTTCTGGGATTTATTTTTTTTTCTTCGGAATTAGGAACTCAAACCGAAAATAAAAGATTGTTTTTAAAATAAATCTGATCTGCGGTGTTTTTTCTGACCAAAAATGATTAGAGACCCGATTTGACCTGTCATATGCATCCTAGTAAATTGACCAAAGATATTCGAGACATACCCTCATTCGCATGTCATATCATGTCATATTGCATGTAGACAGGATAGGAGTAGGATTCGGGAAATAGTCCCGAGATAGGATTAGATAGGATTAAAAGATTCAAGTTGTAGATTATATTTATTAGGAAAATATTATTACTATTACTAATTATTAATTAAGTCAGGTAGTTAATCATGCATTAAATGCATGGGAGTCTTGAGAGGCGGACCGGGTAATTCTCGGTCCCGAGTTGCCTTGCATAACTGATCAGTTCGGTTACGTACGGTGACCCATAAAGGTGGGACCCACCTGGAGTCGTATATGTATCGCGCATCTTTGCTCGTCGGATTATCCACCAATCCCATCATTTGGCGGGTTCGGCTGTGTCAGAGTGTTTTCTTTTGATCTTTATTATATTTTATTATTCTTAATATGATTTAATTTTTAATCTAAATTTGAGCGATTATGATACCTTGTACTTCAGTGTTTAGTGTGGGCGGCCATATTCGAGACTGGAATCTACTGCGTGATATTATATTATTATATTTATCCGGCTTATATATGATCATAATATTGTCCGAAGGGCTTTCTCCTTTGGCCCCTTGTTGGTACAGAGAAAGTCGGGATGCGGTCCGTTGGCCTTAGTAGGTACAGTGTAGGCTCTCATTTGTTTATATTTCGTTTTGATACTTTTACGGGATGCGGTCCTCTGACCCTTGGTTGGTACAGTGTAGGCTCCCATTTGATTTCGATTTGTTAATTCACGGGTAGTTATCTCCTTTTGGCGATATGGCAACTGAAGACATACTTATCTGCTTGCTTTTATTTTGTAAGGTGAGTTACCAGATTTAGCAGACCAGAGTACGTGCCTATGCAAGGCCTCACGGGTAAGTTGGATCGCTGGTGGCGCCCGCTTAGGCAAGGCCCAAGTTCGTAAGTTTGGACGCTGGTGGCGCCCGCTTGGGATAGATCTGGTGATTTGCAAATCGGGATATTTATTTCGGGTGTTTGATTGTCATACCTTATATTTTATATTATATTATTATTTACTCAGAATCTCTATTTCGGATTTATTTATCATATCCGTTTTATTATTTCTGGGGTGTGACAATTATAGTGCTGCAAGAAAAGTTTTTAATTTATAATTCGTTTGATGTTCGATTTGATTTTAGTTCGAGTTCGGTTCGTTCGATTATATTTTTTTTGTTAGTTCGATTTGAGCTCGGTTCGATAATTTTTTTAATGAACTAATTTGAGTTCGATTAACAGCAGTTCGATACTTAATTATTTACATATATTTTTAACTATTTAATCAATAATATATACAATAACTTAATTATTTTATTATAAAATTAATAATATATTATAAAATTACTAAATATTAGTTCATTTTTTAATTTTAATATAAAATTAATAAAATATTAATTATTTTAGCTCTAGTTATTTATGATAATATAAAAATTAGAATAATTGAGTTCATTGAGAGTTCGATTTCAATTCGAGTTTGATTTAGTTCGAAATAGTTTCAAATCAAACTCAAACACCGAGGAGCCCTAGTTATATTTTTTTCACAAACGCAAACTCATTTACTTTTTTTAGGTAAAACATTGACTACTTAATGAGCGAAATTTTTTTTCATAAAAATCAGTTTCCGGACATCTTCGAATAGTTTTACAATGAAAAACTATAAAGTAGCATTAATATGACGTTGAACCTACTAATAATTTTTGTGACCTTAACCTCAAAATTTTGCTGTACTTGACACGTCGGACATTTATAATTTTATTCTAATTTTGTGTTAAAATTAAGAAAATTGCTAAATAATCATACCAAAATAATCTTTTTTTAACCATTTTTATCTTAACGACCTCCAAATGAAACTGAAATGAATTGAAAAATCGGAGAATATTATTTTCTTCTCGAGTAATTTGCATGTACATTCAACTTTTCAAATATTGCTTAAATTAAAAAAATAATTATCATATTTCTAAAAAAAACCTCGTTGCACCTGACTAGGGGTGTCAATGGGTCGGGTCGGATCAGGTTAGAATCGAGTCACATTATTTTATTATTTTTTTGACCCCACCCAAACCCGAGCCGATTAAATTCAGATAAAAAAAATTGATATATACCCGACTAAACGGGTCAACCCGACCCGTGTAAAATAATTAATTATTTATTAATTATTTTTATATAATTTTAAATAATAAAATATTAATTAATATATAGTTAATCTTAATTAGTATATAATTAGTGTATATTTAAGTTTTAATTAGTACTAAATCATAAAATTACTCCAAAAAATATAATTAATCTGGACGGATCGGATTGACCCGAAACCAACCCAACCCGATTCGGATCAAAAAATTAAATCCATACCTGACTCATTTATGTTCAAGTCACGTCGGGTTTGATTAATTCGTCGAGTTGTGTCTAGAATTGATACCCCTATGCCTGACTCTCTTACTTTTTTTTTGAAAAAAAAAAAAGAAACTTACTCATTGTTCGGTATACTCTTTTTTTAAAATCATTGTATGTAGCATGAATTTTATTATAACTAAATAATATATTACTCAGGCATAATTTATATCTAAAATTAATTATAGGAACTTTAAATTATTAAATAAAATCATATTAAAATGATTTTATAATGTGATCTTAAATCTTAGCCAATTTGAAAAAACAATTGTCTTCTATCATATAATTTTAAAATTTTAACGATGAAAATGCAATGTTTTTATAATGTCTGACTAACCAAACTCCGAATTTAAACCATATATAATGATTTTTTAATTTGAGAAATATTTCTCAAAAATATACCTTAAAATTACACTTTTAAGTCAGATGTACATTATACTCCAAATAAATTTTGAACATATTTCATCTACATTAAAATTAATATTTGTCTGACTGAAGAAGATTTTATTTTCTTAATTAAACTTGAACGTCAGGGCAAATTTCAAACAATATTATTCGAAATTTCAAAGGAGTTGTTTCCTTGATGAAATAAGTCTTTCATTCATTTAAATCGCAGTTTTTTATATTTAATTATTATAATAATCATATTATTAATAATAAGAACTATAAAACGATATTTTTGAATCTACGAATGGCAGTGTATCATTGCGCGTGGCGTGGAGCAAACGCGTCACTATCAATAGTGTCTTTGAGGAAACGCGTCACCGTCAGTGGTGTCTTTCACTTAAAAAGTCAATATTAGTGGTATCTTTGGTCATTATAAATATGGCTCTTCATGTTGTTCTCCTCATCTCATAAACAATCAAACACTCACACTCATCTCAAACTATTTATTCAAATATATAAAATTTTCATATTTCTTCAAAATGAGACCCGGTGAAGAAAATTACATTGCGGAGGAACCAAGCGATAGTAGCTTTTTGGCCAAAATATTTTCAAACTGTGGTCAAACCGATTTTTGTCCAAATAAACTTCGAAATACAATATTAAATTTTAGTCAATGCGTATATTATCCAAATGTCCATATGATATTAGCATTTATCCACATCAATATCCATCTGTTTACAGTAACAATATAATTTACCATAACCGAACTCAGCAGTGCAATCATGTCAAACCTATAATTTTTTTAGCGGTAGTAGTAGTAGTAGTACTTATCAATAATCGAATGTTGAAAATAACTGCGGTAATTTAGGTGATGATCTTATCTTAAATATTTTCGATGATAATTTGAGTTTTGATAGGAATGAAGAGCAAATTACTATTGGTGGCACTAGTAATGTTCATTTGACAGTATCATAAATCATTTTAACACATGTAATGGAATATAGTGATGATTATGATAACCAAAATGATTGTGGTCCGCATTATTGGAGTGAAGTAGAACATGATAGGATTACCTAAGCAGTCTGATATTACAAATGCTGAATCTAAAAATAAGAAAATTCAAAGAAGCGATATCATATTGTTAGTTACCGGAAGAACTGAGAGGCAACATCTCGTAGAAGTGTTGATCAATTTTAAGATGTTCGACTGTTTAGGTGAAAATGAAGACCGATTAGGACTTGATAATGAGTTAGTTAAAAATAAAATATTTGCTTCTAAATCGGTTTTAAATTGGGTAATTTATGATTAGAGTGTCAGAAAAAATATTCAATGTTATGTACAAAAAAATTATAAAATATGACTTATTATGAAATATAAATAAAGGAATTGGTCTTGGAGATTATACACTAGACCTGAGCATGGCCCAACCACATGGAGAATCATCACAAATAAAGAACCCATAACTATAGCAGACCATCAAGAGATTGCAAACGCTTACAACTCACATCTAGTTTGATTACAGGTTGTGTTCGACAATATTTAAAAAATGATATCTCTCTAACAATATAACAAATCAATATGCTTATAGAAATGAGATAACCCGGTGTGGCGCTAACGTACAATAAACATTGACGTAGTCGAGGAAGAGCAATCGAATAATTATATGACACTTGGAAAGGTCATATATATTGCTCCCGTAAATATTGAGGACGATTACTCGACTATTGCAGGTACAAAATATAAAATATTAACTTGTGATACTTTAGATGATAATGTAAAGATATTTAAATCCATAGCTTGGTTTTATGGACCGTGTATTTCAGCGTTCAAACATTTAAGACCCGTTATGAACATTGACGTTGGGTTCTTATCAGACCGTTATAAAGGTAGATTATTGATGAAATGCGAATATGATATAGAGAATAAACTTTTTCTTCTAGCATTTTAAATCGTGAATGAAGAGAATTTGAATATTTAGGGTTGATTTATGCGATGAGTCCATACTGAAGTGATGTAATCTAATATGAAAATATGTGTTATATTCGACCATCATAGGGGAATAAAGGTTATTTTTGAACGGCCGTATTTGGGATAGTTTGTACAACGCGGAGAGGCGGTACACATGTATTGTATGCAACACGTTGCAAAAAAATTATATAAGAAGGCGAAAAAACTGAAAAGAAAGAAGATAATCTCAGATATGATTTCAAAAGTAGACTAACAAACAAGAAGAAACCACGTCATTTCGTTGAGAGATGATGAATGTTGAGGAAATTTAACAAAAAGACTTATGATTTTTTTTTAAATGTCAAAAGAAGATTAGAAAATAACAATAAATATCCTCCTAATTTCGCTTCATAGGCACAAACTAATGATGAAAGACACCGATGAGGTATAATGACCAACAATGGTTCAGACGCTCTGAATAGTTTGTTCAGAGTTGAGCGAAATGTACCTGTTGCGGCAATTGTGGAGAAAACATGATATAAATGTGCTAAATGGTTTGACAAAAGGGAAATAAAAGCATTAAATCTCCATAGAGCATGCGAGCAATGATACAAAAAAAATGATGATATTTTATTAAAATGTGATGACAAAGTAGATACGTGTTGATTGTAATAATTATTAGTAATAATTTACTCTACAATTAATTAGCTACAAATACAAATAAAAATGTATAATACTCTACAATTAATCTTAATAAATCTATAATTATCTATAATTACTTTACAATTAATCCATAATTAATTTATAATTAATCCATAATTAATTTATAATTAATCTTAGTAAATATAGAATTAATCTAAATTAATCTATAATATTCTACATTTATTTTATAATTAATCTAATATTAATTCATAATTAATATATGAATAATTTATAATTATTCTTAAAAATTTATAATTAATATAAATTAATCTACAAAGATCTAAATTAATCTACAATATTCTACAATTAATCTACTATTTATTTATAATTAATCAATAATTAATTTATAATTAATCTACAATTCATGTACAATTGATCTATAATTTATTTACAATTCATCTATAATTTATTTATAATTCATCCATAATTTATTTGCAATTAATTAAATAAATAAGAATTATCTTCAAAAAAAAAATTAATTACCAATTCCGCACACCCTCTCTCCTCCCGCACCCTCTATCTTCTTCTTCTCCTATTTCTCTTTTTCTTTTTCTTTCTTTTTCTCTCTTTCGTTTTTTCTCTCTCCTAAACCCGCAGGTGGGTTGTTAGCGTGTTTGGTTTAAACAGAGAGTAATTGCGCCGCTTTCAAGTGAACATGTTTCATTAAAGATATCACTGATAGTGTCGCGTTTGCTCCACGCTACTGTCGAGTGACGCATTAACATTCGTAGATTCAAAAATAAATTTTTATCCCTCTTATTATTATATAATTAAATAAATAAACTGTTTAAATCGGATAAAGGAGTTTTTTCCTTTAATAGCAGAAGAAAGGAACTCAATTGGTGACGCGCACTGTTCTCAGAAAAAATGGTACAGAGAATCAGCAGATGGATTGTGTACTGCGCACAGAAAAGATGAGTCAGACCAGCTAGCAGTCTAGCACTTAGCAGACAGTCACACAGTTGGGTGTGTAGTGGACTAGTGGTATACTGGTATACTGGTTGATGTCGTGGAGATGATATGAGACTATGGGCTGTGTACTAACTGGGGTCCGCGGTTCAGTAGACCGGTGAGGTGCAATTTACAAGGGATGACGATGATGATGGCTGATCCTTGGATTGTTCTCTTTTTTCGAATTGCGGGCCCCATCAGACCTATCAAACGCATTTCTCTCGAAAAAGGATACCTATCAAATTCATTCTCTCTCTCTTATCATCTCTATGACTCTCCTCTCCAGTTCGACGAGTGATTAGATCATTAGATGCTAACAGCCGAGGAGGATGAGGGGCAATGGCGGATCCATCATTACCGTCCAATTCAGAATTGACAATTCTGATACTTGCATAGAGCTGACAGAATAAGGGTTGGTCCTGATTTTAGTGATAGAGATCAACAATGCATGATATTGATATATAATACAGCATCCAGTACGAGATACACGGTGTTGATTTATCTGACATCATCCGATGAATAATTCTGTATTCGGAGAACAGCATCCAATATCAGTCTTCTGTTTTTGCCATTTCCCATGATTCCACCCAAAAGGAGGTTTTTTTTTTTGAACGAAAGAATCAAATAACCAATCTGTCAAAACAGTACCTTCGGACAAAATTAAATGCAGCGCGCCACGCTGTGATCGTCTATAAGGACTCTTATCTTTGAATTCAATCCGGCTCATTTTTTTAAAAAAAATTGGTCTTTATTCCATCTTTATAATTCCGATTCGCCTTACTTTTTAACGTAAAGATCTGATTTCTTAAATATGGAATTTAATATTTAAAAAATAAACATTTTTAACTCGGTCTATATTAAATCCGACTCTTTCCTGCTCTTATTTGGTTCTTTTTAAGTTTTTTCTTTAATATTTTGTATTGTATATTAATTATACTTAAAAAATATGAGAAAATAGAAAAAAAAATAAAATGGTGATGGCCGATATCCTTCCATGACACTCCAACCAGACGAGTCGTTGTCATTTACAGTGTTTTTTTTTGCATAGTTCTTCCAAAGGAAGCTATAGTTGCGTATCGTTTGGTTGTGCTATATCTGGTGTAGGGAATTCAATTCGATCATTTCAATCATCATCGACTGGTAGAAAGTTGGTAGATCCCTCGTCATTTTGATCGACGTTTCAATTTGTCAAATTTCTAAAAGAGTATCATTAGTTTAGTTGCTTACTTTTTACTTCTTTTAAGAAGATTTTATATTCATAATTAAAATTTGAGATATGCAAAATATGACTTGAAAATTTGTGTGAAAACACACTTGTGAATTAATATATTAAGCAGAGAGTTCACAATTAAATGTAGAAAATTTCAAGTATGAAAATATGATTTTGAAAGTGTAAGTACTAGTTTTAGTTTTAAACAGGGAATGGTTAAATAATTTTTTAAAAAGAAAATAACAATAGTTATCCAGTTTCATTTTTTTTTCTAAAAGTGATACAGAAGTTTCAACAAATCAATGATCCCAATATCCAAAAAAAAAAAGATTACACAGTAAAAATAACAGGCTATGATATATATAAAAAAGGCTAAAGCAGGCTATGATATATATAATAAATAGCCTGAACAACAGTTTTAAGGAAAATAACAGTAATCATGAAAATCATGATACGCCAAATAAGACTATTGGGGGACAAACCCCACTTGGAACTTCGAAGAATTAGCCATGATCAGATCATGGATTAAGCCTTGGTCCAAACCACTTCTGTACCTGTCCAAAAACCAAAAAGACGAAGAATAGAGAGTTAAAATTGAAGTACCTGACAATTCAAATATAATCATCTTAAATTGTTCAGATAGCATTTGTATAGCAGAAAACAATACACATGTGTGTTGGTAACTTGGTATAAACATTTGTGTATTGATCATTTCCAGAGACACACTGCACGAGGAGACAGGGTAAGCACGTGAGACATGGACCAAGAATCCAAGATCTCTGTTTTTTTTTTAATTAATTTTCAAACTGCAGGACCAACAAATGCTGATAAAAAGAATCAGACAGAGAAAGAGATTTAAGGATTAAAGTTGAGATTTTATTACTCGTTCATTGTCAGGAGGCGAGAAGAATATTATTGCAGGAGCCGATTTGTTTGTCCGGATGTGCGAACCATTCGTCACTTTTTTTAATTTCTTAAAGAGCACTTGTTACTTTTTTATGTAAAATTGTAAAAATCATACTTACAAAAAGCCAAAATCAGTCGCTGAATGAATCTCCTAGTTGATGTTATTTATTAGATTGATTATATAAATTGTTATGAAAATGCGACTTCTTCTACTTGTATGATTTTGAAGCACTGACCTGAAAAGTTGACATGCATGTTAATCCAACGCGGTGTATGTATATGTAACAAAAAATTGTGACCATATAATAAGTAGAGCAAGGTATGCATCTACATATGCCACGTTAATGACATATCACGATACAACGTTAAAAGAGGACCGTGGAAAAATGAATTATCACAATATATATTTATTAAAAGAAATAACTTGAATGCGGTTCAAATTTGTGAGGGTGATGTATGTATATTTTGTTTATATAAAAATGTGATTAAGTATATATTTTATTGGTAATCAGGTGTCTTCGAATCAAATAATAAATTCCGTTTAATCATATAGACCAATATCCAATCAACTGGTTTTGAACCAAATTTATTTTAAGAACTCCCAAACTCTCAAGTTCTAAAATGGGTTTATGTTGCTCGAAACAAGAAAAACCAGATGACAAATAGTCCTATGGACAACAATAAAATATTAAACAAACAGAATTGTGGTGCAGGACAGCAGGAGGTAAATCCCTCATTTATATATATAATAAATGGATGGATCCAACTCTTTTATGTTTTATTTGGAATTTTAGCGATATCTTAGATAAATCTAATTCATTTATTTTAATTCGAACATCATAATTAGAAAAAAAAATAAGGTGGTATGTTTCCATTTGAAAACAAATACTAAAAGCTTTAGCTCACAAAATGGTATCCGCAAATACTTTTTTTTTTCTGGATATACAAACCATATTGGTTGTTTAAGGTGTCTATAGAACTTTTATATCCATTGCTGTTTGACCAACCATACTAGTTGTTTAATTAAGGGGGTGGGGTGTCAATTAAACTTCTATTTATTCATTTATATTGCATCATACTCCATAAGGTGAGTAATGACGAGAATTCCTTCAGCATATTAAATAATGTCATAATGATATGCGTGAGAAATAATTTTATTATTTTATCGACTAAAATGTATGTTATTATTGTCATTTATATATTAACTTAACTATATAATTATAATAATGATAGATAGAGATTTTTAATTTAGTAACATATATATAACGAGATTAATTTGTATAAGACTCATGCAATTTCATAATTAATAATTTTTTTTTCAAATGATGGGAGCAATTAGTAATTATATTATGGTTATATTTAATGACATTGTGTAAATGATATTTTAAAAGTGATGTATTTGATTTTTAATATTTAGATAAATTATGTAAATTATTGTTCTATTCGACAATTATTTGCTTGTTAATAATAAATATAGTATAAGTAAAATAATATTAGTACTTAGTTAATAATTTCAAATTTACCGTAGATTAGTACTTATTTAATAATAAATATAGTATAAGTAAAATAATAATAATAAATTAATTAGACGTAACACGTAAACAGATACAAAATTAAACACCTCCATCGGGGGTCTCACCATGAGAACCGAATGTGCTGCTCATTTAACATATAACATGCTCATTTATATGGATAATATTTTTTAGTCAACAATTGAATCTAACAAATTTGAGATTAACATATAACGTGCACTATTATAATCATTTGCTTTTAACAGTGTCAATTCGTTTAACTGTGTTTTACAGCTTTAATGATTTACTAAACTCAATAATTAATGTTATATATCAATTTCAAATTGACTGGACTCAATAATTGGTAAAAATACTAGCCAGCACCCTCACCGTGCTGTATCCTAATTTTCATCGGAGGAAAGAGCAATCCACATCCTCCGTGGTACTTTACAATGTAAAATATCATTTGAACTCAAATATTAAATGGACAACATAAATTTAGACCTGTCCGTTTTATTTTTTCTTCGTCGTTTTCTTCTCTTTAGATTTTGGACTGTTCACTATACACTAGGGTACGTTTGGCACATGATGGAATAGAAAAAATTTGGAATAGAATAGTTATTTCAACGAATTAATTTGCCAAACGAATTTTTGACTAAGTAGAAGAGTGCGGAAGAGTACTAATCCGGTATATTAAGTTATAGGTGGTATACCGGATTAGCTCTCGTCGGAATAGCGATTATTATTTTATTATGTTATATTATATTATTATATTATGATTATAATTATGATTATGATTTATTATTATATTAATATTATGATGATTATTTATTTATTTATTTATTATTATTATTATTATTATTATATTATATTATATTATTATAATTATTGTTATTATTATATTATTATTATTATATATTATAATTTATAATAATTATGATTTTAGTATTGTATTATTATATTATTATATTATGATTATTATTATAATTATATATTATTATTATTATTTATTATTATATAATGATTATGATTAAAAAATTATTATATTATTATGATTACGACTATGATTATTGTTATCATGATTATGATTATTATTTTATTATTATTTGATTATGTTGTATTATATTATTATATTATGATTATATTATTGAAATTATAATGATTTATTATTATATTATTATGATTATGATTATATTATTATATTATGATTATGATCATTATTTTATTATTTTTATTATTATTATTATTTTAATATTATTATTATCATCATCATCATCATTAGTATCATAATTATTCATATTTTAACTATTCTGATTAATAACTATCAAATGATATTTTCGCTTTTTCGAATAGTCAAAAATACTACTCTTCTATCATGCTTTTGTAACTACGTCCATCTCTCAACTCAAAAAAGCGAAGATTAAAAGAACAAAAGAAACAACAAAAAACAGGAACTCAAATATACCACAGCGCCCTTGTTCCTTCTAATTTATATATTGATAATTGATGGCATATCCACATCTCCGGAAAAGGGAAAGAGACTCTACAAGCTGACTACAATCAGACGGTTTTGCTTTCCCAATCAGCCTATCAGAGATGAGAAAGAATAAATATTAGGAGTCGGTGCTGTTTGTCAGTATGTGTAAGCCATCTGGAACCTTTTTAATTTTTTTCATGACCACTTGTCTGGATATGTCATATGTATCTTCCTGCTAGTTGATTTAATTATTAAATGGATTACACAGTGCTTCAATTTTTTTGTTTTTGCTTTTATAGTTTTGAATTTGCCGTAGATTCCTGAATTGACATATAAAAATGGTGCACATATATCCTTACAAAACTTTCAATGAAATGCAACCATCAAATAATTGTCTACTCTCTACTTTTAACGAATAACAAAGAAGTTTCTAATTAAATTACACAAACGATCATCATTATTTTGAAGTGTAAAATTTTAAAGTTATTATGGTGATCTTTGAAAGTTTTAAATTCTATCGAATTCATAATTTAACTGCACTGGAAAAAATGATTTTTTAATTTATAGTAGCGTTATTTTTTTAGCATTAGAACTAATAGAAATGCAACCATCAAATACTACAGCCATTAACATTTTTTTTAAATTATATTTCAATTGGTTCTGCTCGCTTGCCATATTTTATTATTTTAGAAATGGACCTGCACACAGGGGCGGATCCACAGTTCCCCAGGGGGGGCAACGGCCCCCCCTGGATTTTGAAAAACAGTGCTTTTCGATAATATTTTCGGTAGTTTGCCCCCCCCCCTGGAATTTTTTTTGGCCCCCTCCCTGGATTGTCTGATTAATTTTATTGAGAAAAAAATATTTAATATCATATATAATGAAATAATTATGCAAAGATATCAAAATATAAAATTTTATAGACGAAAATTTTCTTCCTCAACTTCATTATCTATTACTTTGAGCTTTATTTTATTGTTATTTTTAATATATAAAATATTATTATTCTAATAAATTTTTTATTAGGTAAGAATATATATTAAATTATTATTTTTTTATTTAGTACCCGATTAGTTAATGGATTTAAACCCGATAAGCTATTACAATCCGATATTTGCCCCCCCGACTAAAATCCCGCGTCCGATATTTGCCCCCCCTGACTAAAATCCGATATTGAGGAGGGATCCGATATTTATGGTTACAGAGTAGCAAGGGCCGGCGGCAGCTGCCCCCGAATTTTGAAAAATACTGTTTTTCGGTATATTTTCAGTAATTTATCTCTTTAAAATTTTTTTTGCCCCCCCCCGAATTGTCTGATTAATTTTATTGAGAATTTTTTTTTAATATCGTACATAATGAAATAATTATGTAAATATATCAAAATATAAATTTCCGTAGAAGGAAATTTTCTTCATCAACTTGATTATCTATTATTTGAGCTTTATTTTATTATTATTTTTAATATATAAAATATTATTATTTTAATAATTTTTTTATTAGGTAAGAATATATATTAAATTATTAATTTTTTATTTAGTACCCGATTAGTTTATGAATTTGAACCCGATAAGCTATTACAATCCGATAATTACCTTCCTGATCAAAATTCTACATTCGTCCCTGCAGAGGAGACAATTATTTGATGGTTGTATTTCTTTGAAAGTATTCTAAATCATCTTCAGTTGTCTACATATGAAAAAATATAAAATTTTAACTTGTTTAGATAGTAGTATTATGAAAACCGAAGAATAATGTTAATTTGTTAAGATTCCTACTTACACGTTAAATTTTCTCTGTTCAAGATTTGCTCCCGGAGGGTTCCGTATTAATTATTTCATGCATGCAGTTTTAGGTGCTAATTAGACGAGTCCATATTAATTATAAGAAACGAGTACTTTTTTTTTCCATTTTATTCCGAAAGTCTCTGAAATTCACGGACTGTGTTTATCAGAAATTAAATCAGCACCCAGAAAGCAATCTCCAATTCCATTCACCTTTTTACTTTTGACTTTATTTACGTTCAGTAATTTTAGTTGCATTTATGATCCACTGGCACTCCTACCGCGTTTACTTTTTCGATGAGAATATTTTTTTTAGTGGTCCAATCAATGTTAAAAAGTATTCAATGTACGTGAGAAAATAATTGATAGTTATCATTTAGCACGGGTTAGATATAGTTAATAAAGGTTCTATTTTTAAATTCAGTCTGAACGGCTCTTTAAAAAAATTAGTTCTTATTTAATCCTAATAGGTATGATCCGGTCTTTTTTAATTATAAGGATTAATTTTTTCAAGAGTCGGACTTAATAATTAAAAAACAGACCTTTTTAATATGATCCTTATCAAATTTGGGTCTTACTTGATTTTTTTCAGATCTTTTTTTATTATTATTTTATATTGCATATTAATTACATTTAAAAAATTTAAAATAATAAGAAAAATTAAAATAAAATGCTAAATAAAAAATATAATTTATTATTTTTATATAAATATAAATTAACATTAACATTAAAAATATATCAAATTTTTCTCTGTCGATTTTTATCCGGCTTGTAAAGACAGATTTATCTTTTAAAAAATAAGTCCGTTGAATCTTATACTCTAAAAATTCTTAACAAATCCGGCTCGTACCTAACTCTTTTTAAGCCCATTAGATCGGATCCTTAAAAAATTCAACCCAAACCGTCAGATTTTTTTTAATCCGACTTTATTTGTTCCCTCTCTAGTCCGGATGAATCTCAACGGATACAACTTATCGTGTACTACATCGCCATCGCTAGAAGTAGAAACCCCAGAATTTCTTCGTGAACTGGGATACCATTTTTGTCCGACTCTCTTGATCCGAGAGAAAGTCGCTTGTTCCTTATCAGGGTCAAGTTGATTTATACACGCAATAGAAATTTATTTTTTTCTTTTTCTTCTCTCGTCTGTTGAACAAAGTGAGATGCGGGCAGATTCACGATAGCAATTAAGCGACGGCACACTACAGTAAACATTGAATTTAACATAGAAAAAAAAATGAGAGCACACTACGAATGTGCATTTGACAGGCCCAAAAAAATAACGTCATTCCACAGCCCAAGTTGAAATGAAGCGACGACACTTCTATGTAAGCCGTTCTCTAATTTTCTCAGCTCAACAAAAATATTAATACTATGACAACTAAATTTCAAAATGAAGCAACGAGCTTGAACTTGCTCTCACATATGCCCTTTCCTGAGTGAGATGTCAATATTTTGTCCTGAAGCATTTAATAGAGTCATTTCTAACTGGCTTACTGAGTTACTGCAATACATGATATACATCACGGGTCCGTTTGGCAAATCAAGGAATAGCTTTGGAAGAGTGGTAATTTTGGAAGAGTGATATAATAGTATTTTTTTTGGAAGAGTGGTAGAAGAGTGGTATTCTTAACTATTCTAAGAGCGAAAATATCGTTTGGCGCTTGTTACTCGTAATAGTTAAAATATGAATAATTATGATACTAATAATGATGATGATTATAATAATAGTAAAATAATAATCATAATAGTAAGATAATAATAATAATAAAATAATAAAAAATAATTATAATAAATAATAATATTATAATAGTAATATAATAAAAATATAAACATAATCATAATATAGTAATATAATAATAAAAAATTATAATTACAATCATAATTATAATAATATAATAATAAATAATCATAATTTTAATAATATAATAATCATAATCATAATCATGATAATAATAATTATAGTCATAATCATAATCATAATCATAATAATATAATAATAAAAATATAATCATAATCATAAAAATAATTATAAATAATTATAATTATAATAATAATAATAAATTAATCATAACTATAATCAACATATAATAATATAATACAACATAATAAAATAATAATAAAGTATTAAAAAATAATCATAATAAATAATAATATTATAATAGTAATATAATAAAAATATAAACATAATCATAATATAGTAATATAATGATAAAAAATTATTATTACAATCATAATTATAATAATATAATAATAATAAGTAATCATAATTTTAATAATATAATTATAATATAATAATCATAATCATGATCATGATCATAATAATATAACCATAATCATAATAATATAATAATATAATAATAAAAATACAATCATAATCATAAAAATAATTATAAATAATTATAATTATAATAATATAATAATAAATTAATCATCACTATAATCAACATATAATAATATAATACAATATAATAAAATAATAATAAATAATCATAATCATAATCATAATCATCATAATATAATAATATAATAATATAATAATAAATAATCTTGATCATAATAATATAATAATAAAATAATTATATTTATATTCATAATATAATAATATAATATTAAAATTATATTTATAATAATAATAAATAATATAATAATACCAATGGTAACGATAATATAATAACAATAATGATAATAATAATGATAATAATAATTTAATAATAATAATATAATGATAATAATAATAATAATAAATAATCATAATATTAATATAATAATAAATTATAATCATAAATATAATATAATAATATAATAATACTAAATCTTAATCATAATCATAATATAATAATATAATATAATATAATCAAACAATAATCGCTATTCCGACGAGAGCTAATCCCGTATTCCACCTATAAGTTGGTATACCTGATTAGCGCTATTCCGCACTCTTCTACTTAGTCTAAAATTGTTTGGCAATCGGAATAGCTATTCTATTCCAACTTTTTGCTATTCCATTGGGTGCCAAACGGACCCCACATGTTTACAGCGCTCACACTCAGCCAATCTCATGTAAATTGTCCCAATGGATCTTCTATTTTCTTTCTGGGGTGAATTCCACTGTAGTCCCACAATTTTTTTCAAATTGAATATAGGTTATTTCGGTGAAATTGTTACTTCTAGTGGAAACACGTGACACAATATGTTCAGACTATTATTATGCTGAAACTTTGATTTGTTTATAAAACTAGATATATAAGTAACCTACTTAGTACAGGGAGGGATCATTTGACAATGGCTTTTTGACAATTTTGATATAGATATTTAAATAAATTCAGAAAATAATTTTAAAAATAAAAAATTCTTATAGATACGTTCTTTTATTTATAAGTTGATGCTAATTTAAATTTCATGCAATTCCATTAACGTTGATGGTCAAACAAAGATTATTAAATTGAAATCATCATAAAATATATAAAATTTTGATGATCTTTGATAGACTATCTGATGATAATGAAATTTAAGTCACTATCAATCTATAAATAAAAGATCGTATCTACATTTATTTTATATTTTTTAAGATTCATTTTATATTTATTTAAAAATTCATTGTCAATATTGTCAAAATAACCCATTGTCAAGGGATCCCTCCCCTTAGTATATCAATATTTATTATTTATGACAATTTATGATGAATTATGTAGGTTCATTTCTTCGGAGGATTTATATATAATATATTTCATTTTGTTCTTTGGTATTCATTATTTATACATAATTCGAATTGGATTTGGAATGTGAGACTATATATGGTAAAATTATGATAACTATAATATCACTAATCCCATTAATATTTAAGAATAACAAGTAAAAGAAATGAAATGCATACAAGTCAAGTGATAATCATATTTTACACATCATATGATAAATATTATCGTCTTAATTACACCAAATAGAACTAAAATAGTGTCAGAGGTGAGTGGAGTGAAAGAATGATAGAGAGCAAAGAATTTAAAAGGTAGAAAGCGGTAAGAGAAAATGAAGGAACATTTAACTATTTAAGAGCGGATCAAGCGGCGGCTGCCTCCATGGTGACTTACCTCAGATTTTTTTTTGTAATTAAAATAATAAAAAATAGGAATTTAGTAAGATTTTTTTAGTAAATTTAATAACATAGTCTCGACTGAGTTTGAAATAAGATTTCAGGTGTGTGAATCGAGTTTCAAATTCGGTCCCATTTTTTTTGAAATCTACAAAAAAAAAAGCTGGATCTGAGTTTTAAACTCGGTCTAAACTAGGGGTGTCAATTCTTGACCCGACCCGACGGGTTAACCCGATCCGACATGACCCGAAAATAAATGGGTCGGATATGGGTTTAATTTTTTTGATCCGAATCGGGTCGGGTCGGGTTCGGGTCAACCCGACCCGACCCGATTAATTAAATTTTTTGAAGTAATTTTATGATTTAGTACTAATTAAAGCTAAAATATACACTAATGATACACTAATTAAGATTAATTACAAATTAATTAATATTTTATTGCTTAAAATTATGTAAAAATAATCAATAAATATTTAATTATTTTACACGAGTCAGATCGGGTCGACCCGTGACCCGTTGGGTCGGGTATGGATCAAGATTTTTTGACCCGAATTTAATCGGATCGGGTTCGAATCCGATAAAAATAAAATAAAATAAAATAATGTGACCCGGCCTACTGACACCCCTAGTCTAAACCCATTTAACTTCAAATTCGCAACCCACCCAACCCATCTTTATCCTTTCTCTTTTTCCCATTCTTCCTGTTCTTTTCTGCCTTCTCCATTATCTTTTTATTTTCAATTATACTCACTCATTTTAACTCCAAAATCAAAATAAATTACAAAAAGCTTCATATTTTTGAAAGAAGAATTAGGAGAACCCCCAAATCCGTTCATTTGATCAAATTTTGAAAGATAATTTTATTCCTTTTCTAAAATCAAAAAATTTAAAAATATTATTTTATTAATTTTAATAGTTAATTTAGTGAAGATAGTTGTAATTAAGCATATTGTACCGTCCATTAGGTGTAATTTAGTTTAATTCATAATTTATTATAATTAGTAGTAATTATATTTAATTAGTAATAAATTATATTAATTCATAATAATTATAGTTTAATTAGATATGGCTAATTTAGTTCTAATTATATATAATTTATTTTAATTATTAAATTATAAATATTTAATTTAGTTTAATTATGAATATTTTAAATTAGTTTAATTATAAATATTTAATTTAGTTTAGTTATAATTAAATATAGTAAATTAGTTAAATTACTAGGGATGTAACTCGAGTTTCGCCCCGACAATATAGTTCTCAACTAAATAATTAGCAATATAAATTTTCACATTAAAGAAAATTTAGCTATAATATTTTTTAAATGATAAATAATAATAATTATTATAATAATAATTATTATAATAACAAATAATATAATTAAACACAAAATGGTCTATAAAGGATCATATAAAAAAGATAAATAAATTTAAGAGTTAATACACACATTATTTTAAATGAGAAGAGATAAACTATTTTATATGAACGCTTAGATTCAAGAAGAGGAAGAGATTTAAACAAAATCATTACTGGAGAAAAGAGATGATGTGATATATTTTAAAAGTTTGAAAGTTTAACTTTTTTTATGTATTGTTAATACATAATGATGTATAAAGGATCATATAAAAAAGTTAAAATCATTTTAAGAGTAAAAACACATATTATTTTAAGTGAGGAGAGAAAATCTATATTATATGAGCTCTTAGATTCAAGAAGGGGAAGAGATTTAAATAAAATTAATGATGAAAAAAAGTGAGGATGCTATCTATTTAAAATATTTGGAAGTTTAACTCTATTTATATATTAGAAATTCTTTTTGTTGATCTGATAGAATTTAAAAGCTTTGAGTAAGGTTAGACGTACTTCAGATCCAAAAAAAAGGAAGTTCGACGATTTATGAAGTCAAAACCATAATGGTGAAATGGACCACGTCCTACTTAGCAAAAGCCCATAGTAGGCCTGCTTTCTAAGTTGTATTGGTGAATTATTTAGTTTTTTTGATAAGACTATTCAGATCAACCAGTGATTGCATTTGGATTCAAATCTGCTATTATTAATAGGAATCTATTATTAAATAAAAAAATATGAAAAAAAATCTTAAAAATGGAATTTTTTCCTATATATATTATTTTACTACTAGATTGATAGCCTATAAAATTTCATGTAATTTCATTAATATTTGATAGTCCATTAAAGATTATCAAATTTAACGGTCTTTCACTAATGGTTGCAAGGTTCTAATTTAACGGTTTTTGATAGAGTATCAAACGTTAATGAAATTATATGAATTATTTTTCCATTTTAAAGATTTTTTCATATTTTTTTTATTTAATAATAGGATTTTATCCAGCTATTTGTTTAATTACCTGTCAAGGATCAAAATATTCGAAATGATGCTTGTTGATGCGGGAGAATGGAAGATATTATAGACGGCCAATTTATCTGTTTTAAACTTGCTTGCTTCTTCTATTATTATTATTATTATTATTATTATTATTATTATTATTATTATTATTATTATTATTATTATTATCATTATTATTATCATCGTTATTATTATTATTTACTTATTTAAAGAAAATAGTCCATTTTCTGTTTTCTTTCGGTTTGGCTATATTTTTCTGTGAACGCTGGATGTTCTGAAATAAAATAAAATCCGACATGATTTATAAAAGAAAGAGAGTAATTTGTACACAATCCACATCAAGTTTTATTAGATAATGTCGTTTGAAATAAAGCGACTTAGTTTTGTTTGTTATACATTTATGCCTGGTCTACTCCTATTTGCAGATGGAAGGACACAAAAAGGGAATAAACCTTCTTTTAAAATGTCATACGTATATCATTCTTCCTTCTTCATATTTTCATTTTTTTTAAAATATCTAAAATTCTCACGGGAAGAAGTGATTATGCATTTTTCAGTGTGGCAAAATATTGGAGTTAATAATCATTGGAAGTCTATTATTATGGTTACCAAACCTAATTATAGGAACCTTTTTTCTTGTCGATAAAGCTTATTCTTTTTCGGAAAAAAGCATAGTTTCTACATCTTTCATTTCAATAATATCATAATATTCGAGAAATGAAAAGAAAATCTGATGTGGCCACTGGCCCATCCCTAGCATTCATAGCTAGGCGTCTCTTTTCCAACAAGTCCTGCGCCTATTTTGAATATTTTGACATCTATGATGTCATTAAACAGCCTTAAACAAAACTTTGATGATATTAAATTATTATCCAATTGTGTCAGGAAAGATTGCAGTAAAATTAATTATGGCTTTAGTATATAGTTTTCAAAATAATTAAAATATCATGTAGACAAAGAGGGTGGACGTAGGATTTTAATCAGGGATAATTATCGGATTGTAATAGTTTATCGGGTTCAAACTCATTGACTAATCGGGTACTAAATAAAAAAATTAATAATTTAATATATATTCTTATCTAATAAAAATTATTAAAATAATAACATTTTATATATTAAAAATAACAACAAAATAAAGTTCAAAGTAATAGATAATCAAGTTGATGAAGAAAGTTTTCATCTATGAAACTTTATATTTTGATATAATTATTTCATTATGCACGATATTAAATATAAAAATAATTAGAGAATTCAGGGATAGGGGGGGATTTGTTTTTTGGAGAGGAAGAGACAAATTACCGAAAATATTATCGAAAAATACTATTTTTCAAAATTCAGAGGTATGAACCGCATGGATCTGCCCATGGAGACAAATTGGATGCTCAAAGACTTGAAGTATAGCACACGATTAAATGATTAAACTCATTAAAATTTAGAGAGACATATTAGAATGGCATAGGCGCTTAAGGACTCTAAAGAGTTCCCGTCTTTTTTATACAACGCTTAAATAAATATGGCGCTTGAGGATTTGAAGCGTTGCCTACTTGCCTTGTGTCAACTCTTTGAACTTCATACTTCATAGAGACATTGAAAGCTTAAAATCGAGGCCTATTATTAATACCATCCAACACAACCCATTATTTACCAAATCAGGCCTTGTTACACGTGAAGAAGCTTAATGAACACAACTCTCTGCATTTGTGAATATTGTTTCCCATTACTCTGGTTTGCCACTGTCCATATGGCCTGCTTCTGCCACGTTGGAATGGGACACGATTCGTCAAAATATGAAATGAAAAACGAGTTCACATCACCTAACCATTGAATCCAAAGTGAAGATGCTGATGAATACTTATTTGAGTTGGCGTCTTTTATCTTCTCGAATCGTGTATGAAGATTGTGCCTAAGACAATAACTTTGGATCCAACTTATTTCGTAATTTGCATTGACGGATCCAACTTATTTCGTAAGTCTGGGCATAATTAGTAGGCAAATTTTAGATTCTCAAATATTTAAATTTAATAGATTTAATTTTTCAATTAAGTTTAGACACTCATAAATTTAATAGAGTAAATGTCAGATTCAAAAAACAACCCAACTATTTAATAACGGTTCCTTGAAAGAACCGTTGCTAAATACTGCTTTTAACAACGGTTCTGGATACAGAACCGTTGTTAAATGGATGGAATGCTTTTTGGTGTTTTAGGAGTCTATTTTAATAACGTTTTTTTTATTACAAATCATTATTAAAAAGTTCTCAATATTATAATGATGCCACTGAGTCATTTTAATAACGGATAAAATAAATAATTATCATAATAATAATAAATAATTATAATTCTAATAATAAAATAATATAATCATAATTATGATAATAATATAATAAATATTAATAATACTAACATTGATGATAATATAATCATAATCATAATCATAATAATATAATAATACTAATAGCGATAATAATATAATAATAGTAATCATAGTATAATATAATAATATAATACAACATAATTCTATTCCGATGAGAGCTAAACCGATATACCACCTATAGCTTGGTATATAGGATTAACACTCTTCTGTACTGTTCATTTAGCAAATTAATTCGTCGGAATAACAATTTTGCTATTCCATGGAGTGCCAAATTAATGTATACACATTAAAATACCATGAATGATTTTTTCAACGGTGCATTCTATTTCAACCTAGATTTAATTAGTCAAAATCAAAGGAAGATAAATAAATTATGTATAAAAATATTAGTACTTCTAGTGTATTTTAACTTTCATGGTATATCCAATGTTTATGGTGTATCTTTTTAAAAATTGTTTCTCAAATGAAAAATTCAAAATCATACATGTGTTTTTGAATGGTGTAAATAGAACGTGTATCAAATTTAAAATAATTTAGTGATTGTTTTGGTTATTTTTCACATTATTATTGAAATTTCGCTGTTAAAATTTTAAAATTCTATGATAAGATGCAAAATTCATTTGAATTTGATTAAATTTGATACACATCTATGATTTTAGATTATTTATTTGAGAAATATTTAAAAAAAGTACCATAAACATTGAATACCAATGTACCATAAAAATTGAAGGCAAACTATAATTAATCTGAAAATAAATGTGTATGAAACCTATAAGAACTCCGGATAAGTATGAACTCAATACAAGTTCGAGATTTTACATAGTTATATCACAAGTGTTCCGGTACGTTGAGATTTGACTTTATTAATTTGTATATTTTATTTTCAAACCCAATTAATACGCTGGAGAAGTTCTATTAGATGAATGAAGTTGATGAATTCTGATATACATAGTTCAGTCTAGCAGTACAATATTCTGGTCCTATTGCAAATTAAATCAGATAAGAACCATGCTTAAATCGTAACGCAAGCATATCTGGGAATTTGAAACCACCTGGATGCAATGATTCATCATCATGGGTCCGTTTGGCAAATCAAAGAATAGATTTGGAAAAGTGGTAATTTTGGAAGAGTGATAGAATAGTATTTTTTTTGGAAGAGTGGTAGAAGAGTGATATTCTTGACTATTCGGAAGAGCGAAAATATCGTTTGGCAGTTGTTACTCAGAATAGTTAAAATATGAATAATTATGATACTAATAATGATTATGATAATAATAATAGTAAAATAATAATCATAATAGTAAGATAATAATAATAATAATAATAATAATAATAATAATAATAATAATAATAATAATAATAATAATAATAAAGTAATAAAAAATAAACATAATAAATAATAATATTATAATAGTAATATAATAAAAATATAAACATAATTATAATATAATAATATAATAATAAAAAATTATAATTACAATCATAATTATAATAATATAATAATAAGTAATCATAATTTTAATAATATAATCATAATATAATAATCATAATCATAATCATAATCATGATAATAATAATTATAGTCATAATCATAATAATATAACCATAATCATAATCATAATAATATAATAATAAAAATATAATCATAATCATAAAAATAATTATAAATAATTATAATTATAATAATATAATAATAAATTAATCATAACTATAATCAACATATAATAATATAATACAACATAATAAAATAATAATAAAGTAATAAAAAATAATCATAATAAATAATAATATTATAATAATAATATAATAAAAATATAAACATAATCATAATATAGTAATATAATAATAAAAAAATATAATTACAATCATAATTATAATAATATAATAATAATAAGTAATCATAATTTTAATAATATAATCATAATATAATAATCATCATCATAATCATGAGAATAATAATTATAGTCATAATCATAATAATATAACCATTATCATAATCATAATAATATAATAATAAAAATATAATCATAATCATAAAAATAATTATAAATAATTATAATAATATAATAATATAATACAACATAATAAAATAATAATAATTAATAATAATCATAATCATAATCATAATCATCATAATATAATAATATAATAAAAAATAATCTTGATCATAATAATATAATAATAAATAATTATATTTATATTCATAATATAATAATATAATATTAAAATTATATTTATAATAATAATAAATAATATAATAATACTAATGGTAACGATAATATAATAACAATAATGATAATAATAATTTAATAATAATAATTTAATGATAATAATAATAATAAATAATAATCATAATATTAATATAATAATCATAATATTAATATAATAATAAATTATAATCATAAATATAATATAATAATATAATAATACTAAATCTTAATCATAATCATAATATAATAATATAATATAATATAATCAAACAATAATCGCTATTCCGACGAGAGCTAATCCGGTATTCCACCTATAAGTTGGTATACCGGATTAGCACTATTCTGCACTCTTCTACTTAGTCTAAAATTCGTTTGGCAAAATAATTCGTCGGAATAGCTATTCTATTCCAACTTTTTGCTATTCCATTGAGTGCCAAACACTCCCCATGTGATCGGTGATCCGCTCAATTTTTTTTTTTTTTTTTTGGAGTCGCTTCCTCTTATTTCAATACAAAAGGCAGATTGTATGATAGAATAATTATATAGGATAGAGATGCAAATATGGCCCAATAATTTCCAGAACCCAATAATATTTTTTTTTTTGGAGTCGCTTCCTCTTCAAAAGACGAGGAATCAAGTCCAGTAAAAATGGCTGAGAGATGCAAATATGGCCCAATAATTTCCAGAATCCGATTGTATTCTTCATGCATAAAAAAATACACTTGCCGAATGGCCCACATTTAATTTAATATGTTTTGTTAAAGGGTCTCTAATTATGGCTAGCTAGTCTTTTTATGAAAAATGTTTCGATGCTATAGCCTATAGTTGTGAAGGCAGAGATTTTATGACAAACGATCTCAACTCTCGAGCACTATTGCAGTTCCATTTTAATTTATGATTTATCGTTTAAATAAAAAATATTATCAGCAATATTTTGCTAGGGGATTATTTAGAGGAAGTACTATTAGTTAGGGAATTTGAACATAAATGGATATAATGGATAAAAAAATTATTAATAAGTGAACAGATCGGTATTACAATTAATGGTCAATTAATATCATACTTTAAATGTAAAAGAGAACTCAAACAAGGAGATCCTCTCTCCCCTTTCTTTTTAAATTAGTAGCTGATATACTCTCACAAATACTAAATAAGGCTAAGCTAGAAGGGTATTTACAGAGCTTAGAAAAATTTAATGATAAACATATAATTAATCTTAATTTTGCAGATGATACATTAATATTTTAAAAGCAGACAGTAAAATAATAGAAGCATTAAAATTATTACAAGTAGGTTTCAAAATTTTATCAAGCTTAAAGATTAATTATACAAAAAGTAAATTAATTCCACTTAATTTTTAAGATGAAGAAAGTACCTATTTAGCGCAAATATTTGGTTGTAAAGTCAGTAAACTTCTCATAACTTATCTTGGTTATCTTGGAGTCCCTTACATTGAAAAAAACTAAGAAATAGTAATTGAAAATTCCTAATATCTAAAGTAAAAAAAGATTAAATAGTTGTAAGAGAAAAGTCTTATTATTAGGAGGTAGATTAACTCTAGTCAAATATGTACTTGGTGCCATTCCAATCTATTGGATGACTATTTTCAGATCACCAGTATATATAAGAAAAAGGATAGAATAATTATATAGGAGATTCCTATGATTTGGTGCTAGTTCTGTTAGGAAAAAACTTACTACTTAGTATCATGGAAAAAATATATGCATCTCAATTGAACAAGGAGGGTTAGATATTATAAATTTAAAATTAATGAATACAACTCTATTATGCAAATGACTATGAAAATATTATAAACCTGAATATAAGGGTCTCTAAAAAGAAATAATAACGGCTAGATATCATCATCGAAGATCCTTAATAAATGCATCACACTTTTGGACCAAAATGACTCTCATAGCCTTTCCTCTACTTTTCCTTCTCAGAGGTAGGCGCGGAGCCGTCGACGAAGAAACAATAGCCTCACTTGTCATCGAGGAAGAAGCAAAAAAAAAGAAAGAAATTAATAAATAATTATCAATGTTTAATACAAGAATTAATAAAAAAATAAAAAATGGTCAAACAATTAAATTCTGAAAAGTTAGGTGGTTTATTGATTGTAACTTACAAACACTTTTCCCACTACTTTATGATTTAGCTAATAATCATGAAGCAATCGTTTCTCAAATCAGAGGTTACAATAAATTTTATCTATCATTTACTAGAACACTTAATAATGTTTTAAGTCAATAATTATAGACACTATACACCTTACTACCATCACTTACATTAAATCATAATACAAATATAATAATTTGGAGATGGTCCACGTCAGGTTTATTTAGTATTAGGTTATGCTATAATTGGTTAGATTTTGGTGGTGTTAAATCCAATAGATTTCAAATTATATGGTCTGCCACTATTCCACTAAAAATTAAAATTTTTCTTTGGTTAGTTCAACATAAAATCTTAACAAAAGATAATTTAAGAACAAGAGAATGATTAGGAGATGAAAAATATATCCTTTGTCAGGAAGATGAAACGGTCAATCATTTGTTTTTATACCGTTTCATTGACGTTTGTTTTTGGTCATGACTTATAAGATATAATAATTTTAGCTTTCACATTAGCTCAACTGATGAATTATGACAATTAGATTATAGAATACCCGATAAGAATAATAATTTATATGAAATAATAAGAGGGGTTTTCTATGGTTAATATGGAATGAAAAGAATAAAATAATATTTCAACAGACTAATTGTAGAAGTATTAGATCACTTGATAGTTCAATAATCACACTTGCTAGATATTGGTGTCAACTAAAAGGGAAGCAATATTTAGAAAATATGCATATCATTTTATCATATGATATTAGCTTGTTACCAGTGCAGATAACAGAACAAAATTTAAGTATTTTGCCTCTAGAGGAAGTGGTCTTGTTTGGAGGAGAGAATAATATGATAGTTATGACATCAGATTAGTATCACTATTAAAATTACTACATGTAGGTAGTCCATTTAAGCAATTTTAGATCATGGCATGGTTAATTGGAAGGATGATTGTCTGTCTTTGTTGGTTGTCTTTGTGACTATATTTTCAGCTGGTATTAACAAAATCATTATCAAAAGGAGATGTCATAAGAGATTAGATATAAGATTAGAGATCCTACATGATAACATTACCTTCAAGATTGACAAACATTGAACTGTTTCTTTATTGTATTGTGATTTACTTTTTTAATGTTTGAATAGTTTAAAATAGCCGAATTATGACTGAAGCACTTTAAACTTCTATTCTATTTTGTGGCTTAAATACCTAGGTATCAGGTAATGATATCATGAACAATATGTTTCTTAATGAAATAGTGGTAACACACTATTTTCAACAAAAAAATATTGTCAGCATTATTTCTTCATTTACCTAGTAGCTAGGCTAGACCGTATATATATATATATAATACGTGAGCTTAATTCAAAAAATATATTAAATTATCTCAAAATTTTAATTTATCATCTTCATTAAATTCTTTATATGAAAATCTCATGGGATGCAAAAATTTGGAGTGTTTTGAGCTTTTTAAGTCATCGTTTTTAATTTTTAAAAATGATATTCAAATATTAAATATATTATTATTATTTTTAGAGCTGATTTTCAAAAATTAAAAACCATGACTTAAAAACTCAAAACACTCCAAATTTTTGCATCCAAATAGATTTTCATATAAAGAATTTAAAGATAATGATAAATTAAAATTTTGAGATGATTTGATATACTTTTTGAGTTAAGCTCACGGTATCTTTACTATATATATATATATATAGAGTGGAGATAGCGTGAGCTTAAGCTCACGGAGGCTTCCGTGAGCTTAACTCAAAAAAATATATTAAATGATCTTAAAATTTTAATTTATCATTCTCATTAAATTCTTTATATGAAAATCTCATGGGATGCAAAAATTTGGAGCGTTTTGAGCTTTTTAAGTCGCCGTTTTTAATTTTTGAAAATCAGCTCTAAAAATAATAATAATATATTCAATACTTGAACATGATTTTCAAAAATTAAAAACGGCGACTTAAAAAGCTCAAAACGCTCCAAATTTTTGCATCCCATGAGATTTTCATATAAAGAATTTAATGAGAATGATAAATTAAAATTTTAAGATCATTTAATATGTTTTTTTGAGTTAAGCTCACGAAAGCCTCCGTGAGCTTAAGCTCACGCTATCTCCACTCTATATATATATACATATATATATATATATACATATATATATATATATACATTGTATATATATATATATACATACATATATATATATTTTATATATATATATATATATATATATATATACATTGTATATATATATATACATATATATATATATATACATATATATATATATATATATATATACATTGTATATATATATATATATATATATATATATATATATATATATATATATAGTGGAGATAGCGTGAGCTTAAGCTCACGGAGGCTTTCGTGAGATTAACTCAAAAAAACATATTAAATGATCTTAAAATTTTAATTTATCATTCTCATTAAATTCTTTATATGAAAATCTCATGGGATGCAAAAATTTGGAGCGTTTTGAGCTTTTTAAGTCGCCGTTTTTAATTTTTGAAAATCATGTTCAAGTATTGAATATATTATTATTATTTTTAGAGCTGATTTTCAAAAATTAAAAACGGCGACTTAAAAAGCTCAAAACGCTCCAAATTTTTGCATCCCATGAGATTTTCATATAAAGAATTTAATGAGAATGATAAATTAAAATTTTAAGATCATTTAATATATTTTTTGAGTTAAGCTCACGGAAGCCTCCGTGAGCTTAAGCTCACGCTATCTCCACTCTATATATATATATATAGTAAAGCTAGCGTGCTCTTAGGAGTTTGGAGTCCCTCCGTGATTCTAACTAAAAAAATATATCAAATGATAATCCAAATTTTGATTTATCACTCTTATTAAATTTTTCTTATTGAAATCTGGTGGGGTACAAAAATTTGGGGCATTTTAAGTTTTCTAAGTCACTCTTTTCAATTTTTTAAAATTGAAAATGAAAATTTAAAGATCATTTGATATATTTTTTGAGCTAGGATCACAGAGGGGCTCCATGCTCCTAGGAACACGCTAGATTTACTCTATATATATTGAGAAAGAGTAAACCTAGTGTACTCCTAGGAGCACGGAACCTCTCGCATGATCCTAACTTAAAAAAAATATCAAATAATTTTTAAATTTTGATTTATCACTATCATTAAATTCTTCATATTGAAATCTTGTGGCGTACAAAAAAATTAGGGTGTTTCGAGTTTTCTAAATTATTTTTTTTTAATTTTTAAAAATAATGTACAAACATTAAATATTTTATTATTATTTTTAGAGTTGATTTTTAAAAATTAAAAAGAGCGACTTAGAAAACTCGAAACACCTTCCGTGAGCTTAACTCAAAAAGTATATCAAATCCTTTTTAAATTTTAATTTATCATTCTCATTTAATTTCTTATATGAAATATTATGGGATGCAAAAAAAATGGAGTGTTTTGAGCCTTTTAAGTCATGGTTTATAATTTTTAAAAATCGGGTCTAAAAATAATAATAAGATATTTAATGTTTGAACATCATTTTTAAAAATTAAAAAACGGTGACTTAAAAAGCTCAAAATACTCTAAATTTTTGCATCCCACAAGATTTTCATATAAAGAATTTAATTAGCATGGTAAATTAAAATGAGAAGGGATCCAATTACCACCATTTTGGTGCCACATCGGTGCCATTAAAATTAAATATCAAATAACTATTATTTAAATTCTTAAATAATAAAATTAATTGAAGGAATATTTTTTAAATATCATCTTATATATGTATATAAAAAATTATATCATTTTAATATTATTTATATAGGCATCAAGCGTTAATAAAATCAACGGACCAAATTTTACAATTTAGACACGTTACTTGATGGCTATTCAAATGAAGTTAAAATTTTATGATTTTTCATATACATATAATTGAGATGATATAGAATACATCTAACATTTCACTTTTTTAAATTTATACATAAGTAAATAAATAGGCACCATGGGCACAAAAAAATGGTAATTAGATCCCTTCTTAATCAAAATTTAGAGATGATTTGATGTACTTTTTGAAAGCTGAGCTCACGGTATCTTTACTCTCTCTCTCTCTCTCTCTCTCTCTATATATATATATATATATATATATATATATATAGTGAGGCTACGGTACTTCGTGAAGCACAAAACCTCCCGTTCGTATCTCAAATTTAAAAGTTCAAACGGACGATCCAAACCGTTGAATATAATCTTCATATTGAACTATTTTTGGAGATCAAAATTTATATTTTTTTGAAACTTTTTGCTATTTTTTAGTTAGGTACAAAATCGCTAGTTTTGGATGGTGCAAAAATCGTTAGATTAGTAAACTTTGATCTCCAAGAATATTTTAATATTAAGATGATGTTTAACGTTTGGATCGGTTGTTTAAACTTTCAAATTTGAGATACGGACGTGAAACACGAGAGATTTTGTGCTTCGCGAAGTACCATAACCTCACTCTCTCTATATATATATTGTCCCACGCATAATTACCTGCTGACAAAGGAGAAAAAAACACTAGATATTCTGAAAGAATATTTATTGAGATGTACACTGATATATAGTACTCTCAACATTGTCTTTCATTTCACCTATCAAAACTGATAGGCGGGCTTCATATGGTGTAGCTTTTTAGAGGGCTCATTTTTCAGGTATGATTGAGAAATTGGTGAGAAATATTTGAAGACATTTGATATTTTTCCTATTGAGATAGTACTCCACACCTACAAGTCCATGACAAAATCTCAACTTCTCCGCGCAAGTATCCGATACGTAAAGAATTAAGGCAGTCTTTGGCACTCAATAGAATGGCAAAAAGTTAGAATAGAATAGCTATTCCGACGAATTAATTTGCCAAACGAATTTTAGACTAAGTAGAAGAGTGCGGAATAGTGCTAATCCGGTATACCAACTTATAGGTGGAATACCGGATTAGCTCTCATCGGAATAGCGATTATTGTTTGATTATATTATATTATATTATTATATTATGATTATGATTGAGATTTAGTATTATTATATTATTATATTATATTTATGATTATAATTTATTATTATATTAATATTATGATTATTATTTATTATTATTATCATTATATTATTATTATTAAATTATTATTATCATTATTGTTATTATATTATCGTTACCATTAGTATTATTATATTATTTATTATTATTATAAATATAATTTTAATATTATATTATTATATTATGAATATAAATATAATTATTATATTATTATATTATTATGATCAAGATTATTTATTATTATATTATGATGATTATGATTATGATTATTATTACTTATTATTATTTTATTATGTTGTATTATATTATTATATGTTGATTATAGTGATGATTAATGTATTATTATATTATTATAATTATAATTATTTATAATTATTTTTATGATTATGATTATATTTTTATTATTATATTATTATGATTATGATTATGGTTATATTATTATGATTATGACTATAATTATTATTATCATGATTATGATTATGATTATTATATTATGATTATATTATTAAAATTATGATTACTTATTATTATTATTATATTATTATAATTATGATTTTAATTATAATTTATTATTATTATATTACTATATTATGATTATGTTTATATTTTTATTATATTACTATTATTATATTATTATTTATTATGATTATATTTTATTACTTTATTATTATTTTATTATGTTGTATTATATTATTATATGTTGATTATAGTTATATTTAATTTATTATTATATTGTTATAATTATAATTATTTATAATTATTTTTATGATTATGATTATATTTTTATTATTATATTATTATGATTATGATTATGGTTATATTATTATGATTATGACTATAATTATTATTTTCATGATTATGATTATGATTATTATATTATGATTATATTATTAAAATTATGATTACTTATTATTATTATTATATTATTATAATTATGATTATAATTATAAATTTTTATTATTATATTACTATGATTATGTTTATATTTTTATTATATTACTATTATAATATTATTAATTATTATGATTATTTTTATTACTTTATTATTATTATTATGTTGCTATTATGATTATTATTTTACTATTATTATTATTATTATTATCATCATCATCATTATTAGTATCATAATTATTCATATTTTAACTATTCTGAGTAACAACTGCCCAACGATATTTTCACTCTTCCGAATAGTCAAGAATACCACTCTTCTACCACTTTTCCAAAAAAAATACTATTCTATCACTCTTCCAAAATTATCACTTTTCCAAAACTATTCCTTAATTTGCCAAACGGACCTTAGAAGTCCAAGAATAGCATTTTTCTTTATTCCATTTATTCATTGGTTTCATAGCACCACACGAACGAGATGACCCGTCCGTCTACACCAAACGGGTACGTGCATCCATCCACGATGAAAAATGATGAGTATATCCATCACAGTTAATTTCAGAGAAAGGCTAGTGCTTCCTTTTGTTACCCTATTAAATTCTCTTCCACTTTCAATATATATAATAACTATATATCCTCCATAGCCTCCAACCAAACCTCGCAAAAATCCACTTGAAAATTTAGAATGAGCAACCATGGCAATGGGAGTAAGGGACGCAAGTCTCATTACCTCTTTCCCCTCGGTTGCATCTGCAAGGACATGAAGTCGGTCTCAGTATGTGTTCCCAGTACAACCGAAATCATAAACAAGTTGTCATTTCGAAAAAACAACAATATTCTCCCATCCACAGCCACAGGATCCTTGATTCTTCCTACAGTCTCCAATCCTTCACAGAAAGGAATCAGCGAAAGAGAGAAATGGGAGAGCCCTGCTAACATGCCGAGTTTCTCCGGCCTTTTACGTGAACTCAACGAGCTGGAACAAAGTGTAAAGGAGTGGGGAAGGAACGACATATATCCTTCTTCTCCTCCCTCATTCTCTCCTAGTGACAAGAGCAAGGAGAGAATAGGAGCGGCGGGGAGACTGGAGGAGAGCATTGTGGTAGTTAAGGAATCTGATGACCCTTTCGATGATTTTAAGAAGTCGATGCTGCAGATGATTGTTGAGAATGAGATTGAGGGCAAAGATGAGATGGAGGAGCTTCTGCAGAGATTTCTTCTCCTAAATTCTTTAGAAAACCATAGCGTAATAGTTAGGGCTTTCACAGAGTTATGGGAAGATGTTTTCTGTGAAGTTGAGGAGACAACCTGAATGGATGAGACCTTTTGCGGCACTTTAATTAGGCATTTGCACTAACATTTATTTTTCGTTGCTGAATGTACGTAAATTAGAGATTCGGATGAAAATTCTTTCAACTTTCAAGAAGAGTTGGTAACGTGAAACGATTGCTCAGTTTCATTTATATTATTTCTTTTAAAATCTAGTCCATTTCTGCAAAATTATTCTCCTCTTATGTTACTTTTTTGTTAATTTGAACGAAATTAAAATATAAGTTGAACAATTGTATTAACTAACTATGCTTGAATATGATGCAAACATCGAACTGGTAAAGATGGTCAAGCCCTGGAGGTCAGAAAAGGCGATCCTGTTTTCCCTGCGTAGTGAGAGCCAGGGATTTACGCTAGCATTTTAGAATATTGTTTATTATTATTATTTCCAAATTCTGAAACATCTAGACCCTGGGGCATGAAAACAATTATAAAAAATTGAATATATAATTAGGATATTATCTGATTCAAGGAGAGGCTAACTGAACTAGCAGCACAAGCTTACAATTTCATGCCTTCTTAGGATTTGGATCCTCAACCTCTAAAGTAACTCAAATTTTGAGTTACATTGTGGTACAATTTAAACTGCACGGTCACGGCGGTTAAAGTTTAGATTCATGGAGACATTATTAAATTTGAGGTCGTGCAACAAACTCAAATTTTTAGTTACTGCAACGCATGTGAATTCTGCGTTCAAAATTTCAGGATAATTTTTTTTTTTTTTGGTATAGTTTTATATTACTCTTTTAGAACGAGATATACCTTTAACAAACGTCTGATGGCTAACAGCAAGATACAAATTCAGCAAAACTTGCCTTTCTGTTTCAGCCCTTGCAACAGTCATTGAATTAACTGGCAAGAATAGTAGCTCAGTGCTTTCAATTAATTTTGCTTGAAGGACCGCTAAGTACCAAATATTCCTACTTACTGACAATAATTAGAAAGCCATTACAACTGCCAGGTTGCTCGACTGGATAAGAACCCATTAATAAAACTCACCGTTACAAACCAATATTTTTTGAGATTAAATTTTTTTAATCTTCACGTGTAAGTTGCAAAATATGTGGGTTTCTTCCCACCGATGCCAGAGATTTTGGACAGGATTGAAGGGGCCTGCTGGTAGCTACCAGCTTGGTAGAAACCAACAAATTAATAACACAAATCGGACTATCCGAGTAGTTTGCTTCTGGTTGTTGGAAAGTGTTGCGGGTTCGTTTCACACCTAAACATTTTCATTTCTTATCAATTTGGACTGTATTGCATTGTATCATCAATGAATAAAAAAATCAACCAAAGAAATATTCACAGCTTACCATTGAATAGTGCATCAAGCAAACTAAGAATTTAGTGTAAAACACTAAATTTTTTATGATTAGAAATGGTATATATATAATATTTTAGTTCACTTTTCTTTAATAAGAAATAATGGTATGGTATCGAGTATCGACCATACAGTACCACAGACACTGTTACATAGCCCAAACTTAGAAGCTTGCTACTTGGGGACCAGACCAGGAGACAGGTTAAGGACCACGTGTTCCCTTTTCAGAATTTAGAAATGTTGGTGAGTCTGAACAACGCCTATATACATCAGAAAAAGGAAAACCCAGATCTACTCACCCATACAATCAGGCCCCCTTCTCCAATTAACTGTAACGTGTGAACGACTTCCCCTCTAATCCAATGCACCTGTAGTTAATATGTTCAAATTTGATAGAAAGAAAACAGTTGGTGCTTATTAATTTGGCACTGGTATGGTATTCGGATAAAAATATGCTATATTCATTGGTCATGTTAGCTGCTTTGCACCTCCCTAGGATGTTTTAGGATCGAAAAATCCTATCAGATAATTTAAAATAAGCACCTTGCTGGTCTGAACATTACGCAGATTGAAATCAGCACCAATTAAGTGAATAGTGATATACTACAATGATTGAACAACACCCTGAAATAATCTGTTCATGGGATACAATCAAGCCCAAGCCCACTGTTTGCTGACCACCAACCTTAATCTTAGATTAAGACATCAAACTAAGAAACTGGACTCAATCAAAGTGGTATAAATAGAAAATCTTCGTGACACAAAAGATCAGAAGTTTAGGATCATGGAAAAAGTACTCAAAAAGTTTTTTTTTTTTTTTTTTACATTTGTTTCTGTGTGCTGCTTTCAGTTTCAAAAGGCCAGGACACAGCTTGTCTCAACCAGTTATTACCATGCTTGCAGTACATAAATTCGACTCATAACCCATCGAGCAGTTGTTGCACTCCACTCAGGTCACTGATTAATTCGGACCCGGCTTGTCTCTGTAGCTTGCTCGGTAGCACTAATGTGATAAAACAGGCTGGTGCCAATGTGAACCAGGCCATCCAACTTCCCAAAAGGTGTGGGGAAAAAGTGACGCCAGCTTATGCAAATGCAAGTCTCAAATCTTAAGCGGTTGCACATGCAAGTGTTTCCTCATTCATGCCCAAAGGAAAAGAAAATTTGGAGTCAATAAATCAAATTGTTCAGTAGTGGATTCATCAACCAAGTGCCATGATTCAGCACTGTTTTCTCATAACACAGTGGGCTGGACAAGGTATCAGGTCCATAAGAATGGTTTCAAACTTAAGAGTGTTGAACCATACTAGTCAAGGGTTATAGGAATACCTAGCCAATTCATCCAGGAAACCTTTTTTTTTTCAGAGATCTAGAATCTTTTGCATTGCTAATTCTCATGTCCAACAATTTTTTTTCACTACAAATTTGGGCACTTCATGAAATTATTGTCATGTTAATATCTATGTGATCATTGTTATTTATTATCATCATTACCATCATTGTCATTATTCTCATCATCATTATTATAAGTTTCATTATCAATATTACTATTATTGATTTTTGATATGTGAGATCTCTGTTCTCTATGAACATATGATCCACCAACCCTTATTGACCGCTGCGCGCCTGATACTATACCAACAATGCTTCGATCTACCAGAAACTCTACTAAACAAACTGCTGCTGCTTTCCACTTGAAAGGAAGTACGCTGAATCTTCGGGTTGAAATAGTGCCTTTCTCGGGTAATTGGAGGTTACTTCAATGCCATTATAAAAAGAGGGGAGGAGTCACCTTCAATACTAATAAAAGCAAAGGGTTTTTTCAGATGATCCAATGCGAATCGCTCGTGCTGAGACTGACAGCCAATTACTGAAAACGGAAAAACGAGAGAAACTTACTGGAGTACTTGTAATTGAAAAGGGGTGTTGATGTGGCTCGACCAGCGGTAGCGAAAGATGAGAAGAGAAGATGTTTCAGAAACTCATATATAGTGTATGTAGTGTCTCTTGTGGATATATGCATTTGTTCCAGACCGAGAAAGCCAGTTCATCCTAAAAGAGAACCTTTGAAAAGCCCTCCCGAACTCCAGAAATTGCATCCCTCTGTGAAAAGGGCTTGTCAACTAACTGGATAGCTATTCCGATGAAAAACAGCATCATTTCACAGGATTATGCAAATCTGCCCATCTGACCAGCTGGTGCGAGATTTGGATTTAACCAATACTAAATTTATTTGGGATTAAAGACTTTGTTGTTGTTGTTGTTGTTAATATTTATGTGATACTTGCGAATTTGCAATGTAATTGATTTAGGTCAAAATAGTTTGAAAAAGAGAATAATTCACCTCAATCTTATGCAGGTCCCAATAAGCAAAGAAACACAATAACAGGCTCAGCAGAGTTCATGTCAGAAAAGCCAGTGCTCACTGTGTTTCTTGTACTTTTATGCAGAAAATAAGGATTTAACTAATAAGATATCAGATTAAAATGTTTGCTTTTAAAAAATGTAATTGATTCTGTTCTGTGGTGAACAATGTAGATTATTGTATTATGACTGCACATAATAAAGGTGGTCTTGATTGAATGTGATTACGGCTGTGAGACACTTCATTGTCAGAACTAGTAATAATGCTCCACAATAGATCCATTTCCTCCAATAGGTGGTTTAGAAAAAAAATATTTTACTACAATTTATGTTGTGTGTGATCCCTTACCATTGTCACTATTACTACTGTCTACCTTGATTTTCATGATTGCAGTCGGGTTCGTTTCTATGCTACCCAACTTGTTTCGGACTAAAGGCTTTTGTTGTTGTAGGTTGTGTGACCATGTGTTAATAGACAGATTTTCTATACAGGAAAAATTATCAAGCAGAGAAAAAAGAAAGGAAATAAAAAGCACAAACTTTTTCAAAAAAGGAAACAAAATATATTTGTTACTGTGCCATGTGAAAAATATTAAAATCTGGTCTACAGTTAACACAACTCAAAAGGAAAATTTGTACCGAAATCTAAAAAGCCTCCAAAAGTATTACAACAAAAGTCTACATCACTGACCATCTATCAGATTTTATTTTGCACATAAGCAGAGTAGAACACTGCCAAAGCACCAAGAGAGAGAGCTAAGAGAAGTCCAGATGGCACCAACTTTTTACTATTATACAACCGAATACCTGCACAATAGAATAACTTTTATAATCTATTTTGAGATGACAGTGGATGCAATACTTTAAGAAAATCACTGACCAAAAACACAAGAAAAGAGGAAAGCAGAGCCAAATCCAATGGCATCACCAACTCCTTTTGTTTCAGCTGATTGCATTAGATAATATGTCTTCAAAAAAAAAAAAGAACGTCATATCAGGCACTATAAAATAGACAAAGCTATAAGTTCGGTAAATTAGTTTAAAATTTATGATTTGCAATTTTATACGCATATACTCCCTTTGTTTCAGCTGATTGCATAAGTTAATATGCCTTGAAGTAAACCAATAAGAGAGGTCATTTTAAGTACTATAAGTAAACACAGGTTAGAAGTTAAGGTCCAGGTTAATGTCCATGATTTGTAATTGTATGAACATATTAATTAAAAAACCAATCAACAAGGTGATGCTTGATGTATAATCTTCAGTGTACCATATACTGAATAATCTCCCAAGATTAATTTAAACAAAAATTCCTTGTTGAAAATGAAACAGTCCCGAGCAGCATGGAAACTCACCAAATTGGAACTTGATGCTCAGTTAAACAAAATTAGGAAAGCTAAATGCTACAAAACTAAAAAATAGACAATTCTTTAAGTCCAATATTTTTATTTACCACCCAATTTAGCAACCAGCACTTGCATTGCAATGTCAACATTTAGTAACAGTGACGCAACTACGAAAATGCGGTCCAAAAGATCCTAGAATTGCAAAATCTTCTAATTGCATACCTTTTGTCATCATCTAAACCACTCACTCAAGGCACAAATAATGAGGTCCAATCAAAGTTAAATTCAAGCTTAGGTCCTAATTTTAATTACAGAAGTCACAGTTCGTTGTTCTTACAGCAGCCATAAGAGCACCTCCAGAGAGCCCTCCCAAAATGGAGCCTTTACTCCCCGATCTCAAATCTGAGAAAAATAATAATAATAAAAAAAATTTCGTTGAAACATACTGACAACTCAAAAACAATGGACAGAATAAGAAAATGAAAAGCGAAATTACGCACAGGCAAATAGGCCACCTCCAAGGAGGAGGGTTCCATAGACTGCGGAGGCGGTGGGGGCGATATCAGCGAGCAAATTTGCCTGGCATCTGAGTCGCCATGCGCGAGTTCGTAATGTGTTTTCTCTTCTGGTAGTGCGGCTGAGATGGGCTGTGGAGAGGCGGTGACTGCCTAGGCATTGGCTGGAGACCGAGTAGAAAGATAACGAGGGGACGATAGAGGAATGGAGAGAGAAAAATGTTGACATTGCTGTCGACTTCGCAAAGTGGATTTTGCTCAGAGTAAGAGAAGCAAGCTAGAAAGTTTACTATGAGAACCTGAGGAGTGCAGAGGATGAGAGCTGAGAATCGTGGTGGGTTTGCCAGAGAAACTCCATGACGAATCGTATCCGGCCCGGCCTGATACGAGAAATCCAACCCAATCAAACACCTTATGAAGTTACGGGTCGAGTCAGTTGCCCCCGAACCACGAGTTATTATTCTCTGTGTATAGAATTTTGATACGGAGATCTCCGTAAACAAATCATAATGACTCAGAAAAATTATAATAATTATGGGAAAATTTAAATACAAATTTTAATGTACAAAATTATTCATTATTGTTAAATTAAAACCGTTAATAAATTATTTGACTATACAATCCACACGTGATATGAGTTGCTCAACCACGATTGAGAAAAGGACTTCAGCCCAGTACACATGGAAATCGTGCTTCTAAATAAAGGCATATAGACAACCGTCATACTTCTAAATAAAATTATAAATATGCATTTGTACTTCACATATGTTGTATGGAGAACTTAGTGTAGTTAGAAAAATCACGTCTCCATAAGTACTCAAGTGCAAAGAAAATTGTTGTTATTCTAATTTCTAAAGTTTAATACATTTTTCCAAAAGCTAATCTTTACTTGGACAATTTGACTGACATACTCTTAAGCTCTTTTCCGGGTCCTGCCTTTCCCATGCACGCAATCAGAAAAGAAGGTCACCCTTCCAACTTGTTTCTCCTCCTCTCTCTCTCTCTTTTTTTTTTTCTAAAAGACATTAGACATCCGTGTCAGTCCTCTATTTCCTTCCGTCCTTCACTTCGCTGTCTCCATTGTTACATTTTTGCTATGAAGTACTTGATCCTCTCCGTCGAGAGTGCTCTCGTGAACCTGATCTTCATTTGAACCTTTCTCCAAATAGCAAGGTACAACATAAAATTCTCCATGTTTTACTGAACTATACATGGTTCATTTAGTTTTTACATATATTTCACTTCATAATGTATAAGCCAATCTGTAAAATTGTGATAATTTATAAAGCAAACGAGTTGATATCTTCTGTAATTTTTGTGACGAAGTAGCTTAAATAATATTTTTATGCTATTGAGCTAGCATTCTTAATGAAATCACAAAGTCTTTGGTTAATTTATTTTGTCCTTTATTATTTTCAGTAATTTTCCTTTTATTTTTCAATGAAAATCAGTAGGGTAATTGCCCTCTGCTTAAAAAAAAGCAATTGAGTTACTTTCTTTTTTCTTAAAATTGTTTGATGAATTATTTACTGGTAAGAAGATTGGTAATTCCTATTGGTACGAGATAGTTGACGGTTCAGTTGACCATTTATGCTGAATTAGTGTGGGCTATCAAGCTAGTAGAGTTGCTGATCATAGAGGGATGTCAGGTGCTACCATGCCAAGTATCAATCAGTACTACTATGGGACGATGACCTTAGCCTGGTCAAGCAGAATGATCCAACCAAACTGATACCAGTTCAAACTGCTCGCTTCTTAGTTGTGCTGTACATGGGTCACTGATGAATAGGTCAATAACCGTATCTCTGACAAACCTACTTTTACATTTTATTGCATAGAAAATGCCACATAATTGATTTTTAGGAACTGCAAATTTTAGAAAGATGAACGGGGGGAATTCACCGATTCTGATTCTACGGTCAATTTACCAATTTCGCTTCCACTTCTGAGTTTATAACCATGGTTGAAACAGTATGTTTGTTTTAGAAAAAAGAAAGCATGCATGGTCTGTATTACCTCATGCTGATATCAAAGACCAACAACACGTACTGGTTGATTCTTTGGCCTCCATTCATTAACCAAAAAACTAGTTTCATACTAAAATGGCAATTTTATTGTGTACATAATGAGTTTTAATAGTTAGGTGAAAACATTTTACTATAAAATGAAAAGTGAAACAATTTCTTCTTCTAAAAAAAAAGAAAATAAAAAATTTGTTTGTCCTAAAATTCTTATTTACATTTAAAATCTTCCTTTCTAAAACTTGAGAAACTGGGTGGAACATAATGTATCAACTGCAAACACGTGCATACCAATCTCTTTTACTTGGAACTAGCCCATATTGAATAATAAGTGATTTTATTTTGTTCTATAAAATTGTATAGAACTATAGAATGAAAGAATATGTCACCAAAAACTGAACTGCATCAGTAAGTAGATCCAACTGATTACCATGCAAATTCTGGAAATGGTGGCAGAAATCTCATTGAGAAGCTTTAACTAGGGGGATTGTGGTGATAGTAAACTAGGTGAAAGCAAATGCTGCGTATGGACCCCATCCTTTAACCGACATAAACTCAATCTCAGCTTTGTGTTAAATCTCTTCTTCGTTTGAAGTTTTATGGTATCCTCCTTCACCTTATCAGCAAAATCTCCAATCCTTTTCAGAGCAACGTGCATGGTCGCTTCATCCATATTGGCAAAACACACCCGAAACCACCCTGGTTCAGTGCAATGAAATGACGAACCAGGGGAAACATTCAATTTGACATCATCTATAATGGCATGCCACAACTCGAGCTCTGCATCTTTGGTATTGTCCTTCAGGAATTGTCTCAAGTCCATCCAGACAAATAACCCTGCTGTGCTCTGTAAGCACTTGATGCCAGATTTCTCTAGACCCAATGTGAAATCCTCATGTCTTTTGTGTAACCTTGTCTTGTTTTCGATCAGGTATTTGGAGGTAAAATCACCATCATTCAGCATGCGAGCTAACAAGTGTTGTGTTTGTGATGATACAAGTCCAAAACTAGACATTCGTCGAGCACATCTCACCACCATGTCATTGTGTGAGTAGATTACGCCAACCCGAAATCCTGGAAGTCCCATATCCTTTGAGAGGCTGTATGCAACGTGGATTAGATTCTTGTCATATTTTGGCTCCTCCTCAAGCAACTCGCAAACACTGAGGAACTCAGCTTGGCCGAAGACACTACCAGAGAAGATCTCATCACAGATTAGATGAATCCTCTTCTGATTAACAAACTGAAGGAGAGTTTTAAAAGTTTCCCGCTCCATGGTTGTGCCGAGTGGATTAGATGGGTTCGTTGTCAGCACACCCTTAACTTTAATGTTGTCTCTTCGAGCATTCTCATAAGCCAACTCAAGAGCAGTTTTGGTGATCTTGAAATTGTCAGAACTGTAGCAGTTGATTGGTAGGAGTTTGACCCCTGTTCTCCAGCAAAAGTCTCTATCAAATCTGAATATGAAATAGAATGATTGTATTAGGTAGGATCAAAAGAAAATTGTGAAAACAAGATTACAGACACTTGACCCAGTAAAACTCAAAAACAAAGTTCCTTGTTGCCTCCTAGATAACGAATTTTAGTCATCTGTAAGACCAATTAAAATTTTGTTTGAGAAAGCATATAGATAAAAATTTCTTTTGCTGTAATTAACTTTGTAAATACAAAACTGGTCATGCCATTGACTAGAATGAATGGAGCTCGCTTGCGTATAATTTTTTATTTTGTTTCCATGATTTCATCCTTTGCACAAGGTTCTTCTGACAACCTTTATATAAGTGCATAACATTGACTAGCTTTATTTGACACTAAATTAAAATTCTAAATAAAATTCAAGACTATTGATCTATTTCATGATAATACGTACGCTGGATAATATGGTGTTGGAACAAGGAATGCATCGCCGGGGTCAGCGAGACAGAAGGCAAGTGTTTCTTGTGCGCCGGTCCCTCCGCCACTCATCACAATTCGATCGGGATCAAATTTGATCCTTCCACCTCTTGCTTTCCCCATGAACTTGGCTACAGCCTGTATATTTACACAACTACACATCACATCTCTACCCAGAAAATCTGTTGCCATCCATCACACACGTTACTTTCTTAATCACTACTGGATGTTGCAATATGCACTATTTTATTCCTGTCTTTGCTGTATTCTTTATTCCTTTGTGAACGAGCATTATTGTTTTATCCTTTTCATTAGTGGGCCATCTTTAAATGAGCAACTATTAAAATTTAATAAATGGAAGATGGTCCGCTTTATAGATACATTTTCCCTCAAGCAAGATGCTGAGGTCACCTGGGGCCCTGTTTCTTTGCCAAGGTTCATGGAAATGATGTATCATTTACGCACATTAGAATATTGGGTCTTATATAGTTACTAATTAATGATTAATACCTGTCTAAAGGCAGGCAGGCCATGATAATCTTGAAAATTCGCAACTTCCTCAAAATCAATAAGACCTTGCTCTGTGCAAATGGAGGCTGCCGGGTGCTCCTTAATCCATTCTTTGATCAAATCCAAGCAAAGCTATAAAGAGTTAAAATTGATAAAGTGAGGATATTAGTAAATCAACTGATGCATAGTTAATAGATAGTTTTCCTACAGAATCAGTTAATTTATGGTGGGGGAGTCAGCTAGCATACCAGGTTCTCAGCAAGACCCATTTGAATAACACCCCCTGGATTACTAACAGGATGGAACGGATTGCTATCATAAGCCTTCCACCCATCAAAGTATGATGAATTCTCCCCGTGACCATCACCGGCCGCAATGCGAGAGAGAAGTTGATTGTTATTTCCTTCAACTGAATAACCCATAAGCTTAATTAATCAGATCACTGATTAACTTCTTATATTCTTAATTGGGTTTCTTGAAGAAGTGCTAGGAACTTGTATGTATTATGGTAAAATATGTAAGCGATCTTGGGGTATATATAGGTTTATGACACTTGCATAGAGCGCACATGGTTGAAAAGAAAAAAAGTTCTTGAACTTTGAAGTTTGAAAAAAGAATAAAATGCTAGCTAGTGCACTTACAAGTGCTTACTGGACGCCACAATATAAGGTTGTCCTTTGATAGTTCCATCGGACAGGAAATTTCTCTGAAGAAACAGCGGGGAACTAGGAACACAAGTAGTCGGCTAGCTATTAAGCTAGTGGGACCACTTGGATTAATTGTGAACAGGTAGGGCAGCAGATTTTTAAGTTCAGATCCTCTTTCTTTCGAGTAATTACTTGTAGAAAACTCAAATATTATTTGTTTATTATCTTATTTTTTGAATTAAAAGTATAGTTTAATTCTTATAATAACATTTGATCATTGTTTTTGTCCATAAACTTGACAATTATTGTTTAAGTTCTTAAAAAAATTTAGTTTCTGCAATTTTTTTCCTAGATAAAAAATTATATGTTTTTTTTAATCTATTATAGCATCATTTTTTAAACATTGGAGTCATTGAATTGCAAAAATAATATGAAAATAGATTAAAATTATTCACGACATCAGTGTTAATTAAATTAATATTATGATTATAGCATTAATGTTCGATCGGTCTTAAATTAATTAATTAAAATAATATTACGATGAGGATATGAATGTGCACATGTATTGTCATTTAGTATTTTTGACTGATCATGGCAAGACTGATTTGTTATAACTGAAAATTTGAAGGAGCGAAATAACAAGCTAATAGTACATTAAAACATAAAATAATATCTTCCAAACTTTAAAAACTGAAATTATAACATGTTATTGTTGTTGTAAAGATATAGGGTTCGTTTGCCAAATTAAGGAATAGTGTTGGAAGAGTGGTAATTTTGGAAGAGTGATGGAATAATATATTTTTGAAAGAGTGGTATTTTTGACTATTCGGAAGAGAAAAAATATCATTTGACAGTTACTAATCAGAATAATTATGATACTAACAATGAAAATGATAATAATAATAGTAAAATAATAATAATAATATAATAATAAAATAATGATCATAATTATAATATAAGAATATAATAATAAAAAATTATAATTATAATAATAATAATAATATAATAATAAATGATTATAATTCTAATAATATAATAATAATATAATAATATAATAATAATAAAAAATTATAATCATAATCATAAAAATATATATAATAATAATAATAAATAATCATAATATAATAATATAATACTAAAATAATAATAATTATAATATAATAATAATAAATAATAAAATTTATCATATAATAATAATACTAATAGTGATGTTAATATAATAATAATAATTATTAATATAATAATAATAATAATAAATAAATAAATAATCATCATAATATTAATATAATATTAAATCATAATCATAATAATAATATAATAATAAATCATAATTATAATTATAATCATAATATAATAATATAATACAACATAATCAAACAATAATTGTTATTCCGACGAGAGCTAATCCGATATACCACCTATAACTTGGTATACCAGATTAGCACTATTTAGCATTCTTCTACTTAGTCTAAAATTCATTTGGCAAATTATACCGGATTAGCACTATTCTATTTCAACTTTGTGTTATTCCACCAAGTGACAAACATACCCATAGTCTTTAGACAAAACAATTATATTTTTAGAACCAATCCCATACTTCCAAAATTTCGAAGACTAAAATGATAAATGTGAGATTTATACCAAAAAAAATATTAAAAGGGGAGAGATTTCTTGACAATGTATTATTTTGACAATTTTGTCAATGGTAATAAATAAATTCAAAAAAAATTATAGATATATTCGTCGACTTATAGACAAATAATATTTTAAATTTCATTCATTTTAGTTATTATCTATTAGTCCATCAAAGAACGTCAAATTACAACCATTGTAAATTATATAAAATTTTGATGATTTTTGATAAATCATCAAATGATAAGTAAATTACATAAATTTTGAATATTATCGGTCTCTAAGTTGAGGAATATATTTATAAAAAAAATCTACTTTTTAGATTTTTTAAAATTTATTTTGAGTACCATTATCAAAATTGTCAAAATATATAACCCGTGACAATGTATATCGAAATTTGCGCTAGCTTGCCTCTCAGTTAATACAACACTAATGAGTAATGACTAATGGAAAGGCACAACAAATATTAATTCATGATATATAAATAGGATTAAATTCTAAACTTTGATTGGAACTATTTCACGTCCACTATGTCTATGTTATTTTTATTAATTTGTTTTTCCCCTCTTTCTATATATTTTGATTGAATGACTGATCATGCATGTATTATTTTTTCTCTTCATTTGAAAACGCGATGAGTGCGACGTGCTCTAAAATTTCTTATAATAATACAGTAACTATTTGTGATATGGTATCAGTATGTTGTATAGTTCAAATTTTGTACGTAACACACTTTCTGTTTAGTGTCTAGAATTAGGAAAACCGAATTCCACTCAGAAGAGAGTAAAAATCTGTCTAAACTCATCATTAATTGATGGATCGACATCCTTGAGTTTGTCCAATAAGCGAATCGTCTCCCTTCTAATCTTTAGGTCTATCAAATCTAAATTCCTGACATCTCAAATTGCCTTTCCAATTTTTAGCTAGCTGGGTTATTTGAGTTTTTTGTTTTGTTTTGTTGATAAAGTGATAATAAACCACAATTATATACACATTTTAAGTTTTTAAAAAACTTCATTTAACCGTTTAAATTTCATTTTAACTTCATCAAAATCTTTAATGTTAAGTAAAAAAAATATTAAACCATTAAATAACCCCGTTTAAACCGTTTTAACTCAAAATTATTATTTTACCATTAAAAGTCATAAAATATTTTTTAAAAGCTTGACACATTTTTGTCAAGTTTGGTCCAAAACTATATTAGTTTAGACGATAATATTAGTTGGTTTAGATTTTACACCGAGTTTGAGATCATATCATTGTTTTACTAGGCTTTAGGATTAGAAGAATGAACTATTTCTAGCAACCGGAATGCGAACGGAACAAAGATGAATTAAGCATATGGAGAGAAAAAAACTACATATCATGGATTGCAAAGCTCTCATTGCGACCCACAATGTGTTGTGTTCAGATTGCACCTCCTCACATCGTGGATCGAACCAATTGCGGGTCACAAAGCATCATTGTGACCCGCAAAAAACTAATAAATAATAATCTAGATAGGCGTTTAAGATTGAATTTGGATTTCTTTGTGAGGTACATAGTAGAGAAGCAATAGGAATTAAGGTATAACCTTGTCCTATGAGTTTGTTAAGGCTTTAGATCGATATATATGATGAAGTATTTAACGGTAAAGTTCACTTACGGTTTTGACCCATAAGAATGTTAATCAACACCACAATACATAATTAACATATTTTAGAAGTATAGTGGATATATAGATAACCAAAACTTCTAGTTTTTCTCTCTTGAATTTTCTCTCAGCTTTTGCAATTGTTATTTTAGTTTAATTCTAGTAGCTTAATCATCCCAATTTGGATTGTTACATTTAGTGAACAAGTGAAAATCGGTACTCCGAGTTGTCTCTATGAATCAACACTTAAATTTATTACTTGATAAGTTTAAATGAAAATTTGAGGGCGTGATTCTCATCTTTTTCTCAATTTTTTATGCGATTATAATCAAAATTAGAGTAATTTAGAATATTTTATTTTATTAGCTAAAATAGATGCAATGACACATCATAAAGTGAGTAAAGTGACATTGAAATCCACATAACAACCAAAATGTATATAACACATACACATTAATCCATGCTATGTCTAGTATCTTGTCCATGTATTGCTACGGTGATGTCTTTTAAAAGTATAAAAATTTATATTTTCATGTGAAAAGAAAAGAAATAAAAATAAAGATAATTTAGTAATTAATGTAAATTTCAATCATGAATACATAATTAATGTAAAATAATATAAAATTTAGAGAAAAATTGACATTCAGAATTTAAAGAAAGTTAAAATTCATAATTAATGGCAATCTAGGAAAATAAATAAAGCAGAACAATTGTACTCCTAAATTATGCAGTATTTCGTGTAACAATTAAAATTAAGAGAAAGTTTTAACTTTAAAACAAATAGCCGTAGAGATAGTAACCTGATGAATAACTCAATTCGATGACTGATATTAGATTTAAAAATTAAATAAAAAATCTAGGTTGTTATAGGATCAAGTCACTTACGTACATAATAAGAAGTATATATATGAATTAGGCTATGGTGCTTTGTAAAGCACAAGAGCCTTGTGTGCTTTTACGCTCTATTATTAATTTTAAGTCAGAAATGATCGATCCAAACCACTCAATCTAATCTCCATATTAAAATCTATTAGTAAACCAAATTTTATATTTTTTGGAATTTATTTGCTATTTTTTTGGATAGGGGGAAAACCGTCATTTTTGGATGAACCAGAATTCTCAGATCAACTCATTTTCTCCTCATCAACAAAAATAGCAAAAAAAATATAAAAAATATAAAATTTGGTTTGCTAATATATTTTAATATGAAGATTAGATTGAATACTTCAGATCGATTATTTCTGATTTGAAATTAAAAATAGAGCGAAAATCACACAATGCCTCTGTGTTTTGCAAAGCACCATAGTCGGACTATATATATATAATAAAGATACCATGAGCTTAAGCTCACGGAGGCATTCCGTGAGCTTAACTCAAAAAGTATATCAAATCATCCCTAAATTTTAATTTATCATACTCATTAAATTCTTTATATAAAATCTTATGGGATGCAAAAATTTGGAGTGTTTTGAGCTTTTTTAAGTCATTTATTTTAATTTTTGAAAATGAGCTCTAAAAATAATATTTATATATTTAATCTTTCAACATCATTTTTAAAAATTAAAAATAGTGACTTAAAAAACTCAAAACACTCCAAAATTTTGCATCCAATAAGATTTTCATATAAATAATTTAATGAGCATGATAAATTAAAATTTGGAGATGATTTAATATATTTTTTGAGTTAAGCTCACGGAAGGCCTCCGTGAGTTTAAGCACACGGTATCTTTACTATATATATATATAGAGAGAGAGTGAGGCTATGGTGCTTCGCCAAGCATAAAATATCTCGTGCTTCGCGTCCGTATCTCGAATTTAAAAGTTCAAACGGCCGATTCAAATCGTTGAACGTCATCTTCATATTGAAATATCCTCAGAGATCAAATTTTATATATTTTTAATTTTTTGCTATTTTTTAAATGAGTACAAAGTTTATTGATCTAACGATTTCTATACCATCTAAAACTAGAGATTTTATACCCATATAAAAACTAAAAAATAAAAAAATATAAATTTTGATCTCCAAAGATAGTTCAATATGAAGATCATGTTCAATGGTTTGGATCGACCGTTTGAACTTTTAAAATCGAGATACGGACACGAAATACGGGAGACTTTGTGTTTCACGAAGCACCATAGTCTCTCTCTCTCTCTCTATCTCTCTATATATATAGGGGTAGGTTATGGTGCTTTGCAAAGTAAAGACCCGTTTTTACTTTGTATAGAGATTTCATATCCCAATTGCTCAAATGGTCAATCTAATTTGCTCAATAATTTCTTTATATTATAATATTTTGAGATATTAAATTTCATAATTTTTTGAGATTTCTAACTATTTTTTTAATTATTTTTAAAAATATCCCTGAAATAGACCATTTTATTATGTTAAGCAAGGTTATTTTTAAAAATAATTTAATAAATATCTAAAAAGCTCAAAAAAATCATAAAATTTAATATCCCATAAGATTTTAATAAAAATTATTGAGAAACTTAAATTGACCATTTGAACCATCAGAATATGAAATCTAAATGCAAAGTAAAACGGGTCTTTACTTTATAAAACACTGTAACCTAAAAACTTCATGTATTTCGCGCCCATATCTCAAATTTAAAAGTCCAAATAGCCGATCCAAATTATTGAACATAATTTTTATATTAAAAATATCTTTTGAGATCAAATTTTAGATTTTTTTTTCAAAATTTTTGCTATTTTTTGGATGGATAAATTTTTTGTTGATCTAATGATCTCTGCACCTTCAAATACTAGTGATTTTTGACCATCTAAAAACATAGCAAAAAAATTAAAAAATATATAAAATTTGATCTCCAAAAATATTTCAATATGAAGATTATTTTCAATTATTTAGATCGGCCATTTGAACTTTTAATTTGAGATACAGATGTGAAGCATGAGAAGTTTTGTGCTTCACGAACCACCATAGATTTGCAAAGTAAATAACTGGTTTTGTTTTGGCATGAGATTTCATAAGTTGCTCAATAATTTGTTTATGTTAAATCTTATGGGATATTAAAATGGTCTTTTTAGTTATCTAAATTATTTTTGCTCTTCTTACATTAAACAAAGATATTTTTAAAAATAATTTAAAAAATAGCTAGAAAGCTCAAAAAATTATGAAATTTAATATCCCATAATATTTTAACATAAAGAAATTATTGAACAACTTAGATAAATCATTTAAGCTGTCGGGATATAAAATCTCAGCCAAAGCAAAACTGATTCTTTATTTTGCAAAGCATCGTAACATCACCATATATATATATATATATATATATAGTAGAGATACCGTGAGCTTAAGCTCACGGAGGCCTTCCGTGAGCTTAACTCAAAAAACATATTAAATCATCTCGAAATTTTAATTTATCATTCTCATTAAATTCTTAATATGAAAATCTCATGGGATGCAAAAATTTGGAACATTTTAAGCTTTTTAAGTTATGGTTTTTAATTTTTGAAAATCAACTCTAATAATAATAATAATATATTCAATACTTGAACATCATTTTAAAAAATTAAAAACAGTGACTTAAAAAGCTCAAAACACTCCAAATTTTTTCATCCCACAAGATTTTTATATAAAGAATTTAATGAGAATGATAAATTAAAACTTCGAGATGATTTAATATATTTTTTGAGTTAAGCTCACGGAAGGCCTCCGTGAGCTTAAGCTCACTATATCTCCACTCTCTCTCTCTCTCTCTATATATATATATATATATATATATATATATATATATATATTGCTAAAGTGATTCCATAAGCACTTCTCCCAAGTGCTTATGGCTCAAGTTTTAAATTTTTGTGTCCAAAATTTTAATTTAAATATCTTAAAAAAAATTTATATCATAATCTTGTACATTATTAGTTTTCAACATGTTTGGAGTTAGTTTACTATACTTAATAATTTTTAAAAGATGATAATATTTGACCTATGAAAATTAATATTTTTAATTATTTCTAGAGCCATCTTTTAAAATTTATTAAGCATAGTAAAATAACTTTAAATATGACAAAAATTGATAATCTATAAAATTATTATAAAAAAAATATTTTAAGATATTTAAATTAAAATTTCTAGCATAGAATTTTAAACTTTGAACCGTAAGTATTTCGGCTCAAAATTCTTAAGAAATTACATAGCCAGTCCCTATATAAACAATCTCATACTCTATATTTCATAGATTTTAAGGCTTATAGAATATAGAATATGTGCTAAATAAATATTAGGCCAGATTATAACATAGCCAGCTCATTCCATGGAAAATCAGGAAGAGAACTTATATATATAGACTATTGTGAAAACGTTTGTATTTCAACCGATATGCAAACGGATCAAAACTATATTTTAAAATCTCAAAAAAATAATTTATGATTTTTATTAAAATTTTCATATACAAACCTTATGGGATAAAAAAATTTAGAGTGTTTTGAGTTTTTTAAGTCACTCTTTTGAATTTTTGAAAAAAAAACAACGCAAACATTGAATATTTATTATTATTTTTAGAGCCGTTTTTTTTTAAATTCAAAAGAGTGGTTTAAGAAACTCAAAACACTCCAAATATTTGTATACCATAAGGTTTTCATATGAAGAATTTAATGGAAACCATAAATTAAAATTTTTGAGATTTTAAAATATAATTTTTGATCCGTTTACATATTGGCTAAAATGCAAACGTTTTCACAATAGTCTACTCTCTCTCTCTCTCTCTCTCTCTATATATATATATATATATGTGTGTGTGTGTGTGTGTTTGGGGGATCACTTGACAATGGGTTATCTTGACAGTCTTGATAATAAATTTTTAAATAAATATAATTTTTTTAAAAATAGAAATATGCTTACAAATATGTTCCTCTACTTATAGATTGATGGTGATTTTAAATTTCATATAATTTCATTATTAATTGATAGTTCATCAAATTCCATCAAAAATATTATGTAATTTATAATGGTTTCAATTTAACTGTCTTTGGTGGTCTGTCAAATGATAATAAAATTGCATAAAATTTGAATCATCATCAATCTATAAGTAAAGAAACATATCTATAAATTTTTTTCTATTTATATGAAAACACATTTTCAAGATAACCATTGTCAAGTGATCCCTTCCCTATATATATATATATATATATATATATAGAGTGGAGATACCGTGAGCTTAAGCTCACGGAGGCCTTCCGTGAGCTTAACTCAAAAAACATATCAAATCATCTCAAAATTTTAATTTATCATTCTCATTAAATTCTTTATATGAAAATCTCATGGGATGCAAAAATTTGAGCGTTTTGAGCTTTTTAAGTCACCGTTTTTAATTTTTTAAAATGATGTTCAAGTATTGAATATATTATTATTATTTTTAGAGTTGATTTTCAAAAATTAAAAACGATGAATTAAAAAGCTCAAAACGCTCCAAATTTTTGCATCCCATGAGATTTTCATATAAAGAATTTAATGAGAATGATAAATTAAAATTTCGAGATGATTTGATATGTTTTTTGAGTTAAGCTCACGGAAGGCCTCCGTGAGCTTAAGCTCACGGTATCTCCACTCTATATATATATATATATAGAGAGAGAGAGAGAGAAAAGTAGATTATTGTGAAAACATTTGTATTTCAGTCGATATACAAACATATCAAAAATTATATTTCAAAATCTCAAAATTTTTAATTTATAGTTTCCATTAAATTCTTCATATAAAAACCTTACGGGATACAAAAATTTGGAGTGTTTTGAGTTTTTTAAGCCACTCTTTTGAATTTTTGAAAAAACAACTCTAAAAATAATAATAAATATTCAATGTTTGTGTTGTTTTTTCAAAAATTCAAAAGAGTAAGTTAAAAAACTCAAAACACTCTAAATTTTTACATCCCACAAGGTTTTCATATGAAAATTTAATGAAAATTATAAATTACAATTTTTAGATTTTAAAATATAGTTTTTGATCCGTTTACATATCGGCCGAAATACAAACGTTTTCACAATAGTCCCCCCTCTCTCTCTCTCTCTCTCTCTCTCTCTCTCTATATATATATATATATATATATATAAGGAATGAATCACTTGATAATGACTCTTTAACTAAATTAAAAAATCTTCAAAGTAAAAATTATAGATATATTCTTCTACTTATAGATTGATAATGATTCAATTTATAAGATTTTGATGATGTTTGATGAAATTTCAAACTATAATGAAATTACATTAAATTTAAATCACTATCAATCTATAAATAAAAAAAATATATCTACAATTTTTTTTCTATTTTTTTTAAAATATATTGTCAAAATTGTCCATCGTGAAGGGATCCCTTCCTATATATAGTTCAGATTTTGTACGTAACAAGTCATTTATAGTTGTGAAAGGCTATATATCAGCTCATCATGCAGCTATTATTTTGCGTCTCGTTACATTCTTCGTAGCCTAAATAGTAAGTACCTATAATGGTGTCGATGTAGTTCATATTTAATTTGTACGTAACAAACTATTCATAGTTCTGAAGTGTTATTATCTCATTTCACATTTTATTTCTGAGTTTAAATAGTAAGTACCTACATTGGTGTCGATATAGTTCAGATTTTGTGTACAGCTAGCATTTATAGTTCTGAAAACAACCACAGGTGTTATTTTGTCTCATTTCACACTTTGTATAGTGATTTTACGTCCTTATTATATTTCGATAATCGTTTTTCAAGTAAATCTTATAAAAATAAAAATAAAAATAATTTATAGATATATTATTAAACTCATAGATTGATTGTATTTCAAATTTCACAAAATTTAAGTGGAATTTGATATTTCATCAAATACTATTAGTCTTGTATGAAATTTGCAACAATTCAGATTTAATGGTTTTTAATACAATATTTAATAGTAATAATTAAATCATACAAAATTTTGAACTCATGTCTATAAATTTATTTGAGATACAATCGCTTGGGGAGAAAGAAGAAGCTCTTTCGAAAGAAGGAAAGGCAGCAAGATAAGATGGGTTCCAAAGCATCAAACTCAAAGTGCTTGAAGAAGTAATATCTTGTAGAAAGAAAAGATTTGGATCCCAAGCTCAATAACTGGCGGTCCACAAATTGGTAAGGCATTGCATGGGGATAGGTAGAGTCCAATGGGGCTAGGCAAAGGATAACCTCACTCTCTATTGCTAAGAAAGAAGCAAGGTATAGGGTCAAAGTAGTAGGCAACGAAACATAAGGCTTACTGTTGGCATTTAAAGTTCCTACTCAAGTAGGCTAGGGCCACGTATTTGCATTAGTCAACCGGGAAAAAAAAGAAGATATGACCTAATGGAGTTGCTTAGAGAAAGGAGAGTAGATAAATGATTTTAGGAAATCATTAATCTCATCTTTTACTGAATGTGTGACTTGCCTCCATCTCTCTTTCATTTCATTTCAGACCTCAGAAAAAAAAAATCTTCCTTCATTCTGCACACTTCTCTCTTTTACTTCACCTATTTCCCGTCTTGACAGGAGGTATTAAATTTATGGAGAAATTGTCTTCCTGCCACCTTAAAATTTTAAAATTATCAAAATACTATCCTAAAGTTAAGTGTTGCTCTAATGTCACTTTAAAATTATTTTCATTGTCAAATTACCATCAATAATTAATATTTTCAATTATACCTTCCTCAACCCATTCTCCACCCCACAAAAGTCAATTCCCCACCTTAAGCTCAGAGGCGGAGCTTCATGTATGGAAATTGGACCATGACCCCCCCTTGAAATTTTGAAATACATAGCACATCCTTTATATTTTTAGTTTATTTCTATTGTTGATCAAGTTTGGCCCCCCCTTAATATGAGTGACAATTTCCATAAAAAAATCTTAAGTCTAAATAGTGATTGGTTCAAAAATTAATTCATTGTCTTTGATATAAACAATTTTTATTGGCCCCCTCTTGATTTTGTGTGAAGCTCCGCTAGTGCTTAAGCTTAATCTCAGAATTCTTCTTCTTCTTCTTCTTCTTCTTCTTCTTCTTCTTCTTCTTCTTCTTCTTCTTCTTCTTCTTCTTCTTCTTCTTCTTCTTCTTCTTCTTCTTCTTCTTCTTCTTCTTCTTCTTCTTCAAAGAAACAATAGGACAGAGGATCAATAATCGGTGTTGTCCTTATCATATGTGTCTTCCATTCCATTGCTAACTCTTCTTCTTCTCTCTGCTATCATTTAGCCAAGTACATTATGGCCAATTATTCTGTTCCAATATGTCATATGTGGGGTGATTCGGTGATACTAAATTAATCACGCTAGTTATAATACATTTTTTCTTCATTTATTTATTACATGTTCCCAGAAGATCTTTCATATTCTTAGGACATAATTCCATAGAAATTTCTATTATTTGACTATCATGCTAAAATATAACAAAAACGTTGATGATATGCTTCGGTTAAGCACAGTTGGTAGCATTACTGCACCTGACTAGTGCAGTAGCTGATTTGAGTATTTATTTGCAACTCCAGAAGCACGCCATCAATTACATCAAATTGATATTCCCTTTGGCATATATATATGTTGTATCATGCCATAATAAATTTATGGGGTTGTACAATTCTAGTTTATAGTTGCTTCATCAGCTCACAGAATTTAATTAGCTTGACTCCCAAAATGATTTTTCATATGGCTCATAATCCCAGTTTAAGAACTAGTATCAAGAGACATGGGAAAATCAGAATATTGCATATAAAAGAGAACCATATGCCTAGGCATCAATTTCCTTCAGTTCCTATATATACAAATAACCTCAAAAATTGAATGTGCAAGAACAGTGCAACAAAATTTGACAGGGTCGCCAAATCCAAATCCGCTTGAAGTCTTAGAAGGGCATAACGGAAATAGCTCAGCACGTAGCTTTGGCTCAGATGAAAATGGTGGAGGAATGAGTGAGGTGGATGGGGTGGGTTTGGGATGGAGAATGGGTAGGGATGGGTATAATTGAAAATATTAATTATTTATGATATTTTGACAATTAAAATGATTTTGAAGTGGTATTAAAGTAGTATTTAATTTTGAGGTGGTATTTTGATAATTTTGAAGTTTTGTGGTGGCATAAATACAAATTTCCCTAAATCAATCGCTGTTTAACCTCTATTATTTTCATCTTTAAACTATTAATGTTGCCTTAAATAATAGGACCGTTTGCAGTAATTACATTTAATATTTGCTATATATGTCCAATATTCAGTTTAAAAAACTATAGAAAATGAGCGAAGAATTTTTTTTCAGCGCGTGAAACTGATGGAACATATAAATATCAACTGACTTGATTGACATTTTTTTTCTCGTGCTAGGTAGGTAGCAGTGCTTCAAATTTCAAAGCCTTCAAAAGACTCGATGGTCAGATCATGCTTGGCTGCTATGTGCAGTCAAAAACTTTAAATCGCTGTAGTGGTCCAGAATTAATATTGGAATGTCTAATTCTAATGCATCACTGAGCAACACGATCTGGCACAATCTCTCTGCGTCGACATCACCACGCCTAGCAGACAACAATTGGAATCAAAGTATACATTGAAAGAACGATGTTTTTCCTCCCAGCAAAACTATTTTGGCAAATTCTGCGGTGGATCAGACTTAGTGGCAGAATCCAATTTGATCTGAGAAACTCGTCTAATCCGTCCGGATTCAAATCCGATCCAATCTGATATTTTAAAAAAATCAAACTGATTCGACTCGATCTGAACCCTAACCCGACTCGAGATTAAATGACCTTCAATTGAATCAAAATCTATCAAAAATCTAAAAATATATAAAATATAAATTGATCCGACCCGATCCAACCCGCTCGACCTGAACCTGAACCTGAACTCGAACCCGAACCCGACCCGTCCCGTCCTATTGCCATCTCTATTCAGACTGAATTAGAATTTAGAAGGGATGAACTAAAACTCTCAGAAGTCCCTTTGATTGCAATGCATAGAATAGAACTAATGATGCCGACATCAACACAGTTGCGTGTACAACATCAAATGTCTCCTTTATCTGTAGTGTACTGAAACTGTCAAAGTTTGCAATTTTAAGGGAGGCACATCGTCTTAAACTTACTGAGTTGCCGTATGTCATCTCTCTCTGAAAAACAAATCCCTCTTGATCCAAGCTTTATAATTTGCCAGAAAAGAAGAAGAATCAGATAACGAGGCTTTTTTAATCCATTTCTCTTTTCTTGGTCGCGCGATTTTATTCCGATCAGAGTGAGAATCGTGAAAACCTAGAAAATCACTGAGAAAAGAGAGAATGAATTAACGGAGATTAATTGAGAAGTGTAATACTGAATTATTGATTATACCCTTTTATAAATGAACGGCTATGATTTGCCTAGACATAATTTGCACTGGAACCAACCTTTTTCCCTTTTTTTTTTTGTTTCCAAAATTTATCCCTGATGTGATGTCCATGTTTCAAAGTAGCCAAGTCTTATCTTCCCCTTTTCTAACCTCATTCCTCAGTCTGAACTTCTCAACAGATTTACTACAATCGGATGTTGCCTCTACCGTGTGGCCAGCGGCCAAGCCACATACATAATTATAATTATGGGTATAAATGACATCACTAAATTTTATAAATTTATTTTATAAATATATATAATTCAGTTGATATTTTTTTAAAAATTAGTATAAAATATATAATAACACGCTGAATTTTATTTTCTCTCCGCCACTGCGTGTGACAGGTCATTTGAAGGATGGGTTGTTTAGTGTAGGTGTGTAGCCCGTTCATGACTGATGTGGCATTCTTTTTCTTTTTCTTCTTTTTTTCTTTAATGATGATTGCATTTCAATTTCTTTTTCTTATTTGTTTCTGTCTGCACTCTTTTTCTTAATTAATGAAATTTAGTATGTACAAATCTAGTACTAAAAAAACTCTACTATATCAACCCTAAAGTGCTAGCCGGTAGGCCGATAACAATCTTAGAATAATTTTTTCGTTTTGTGATTTTGATAGTAACTTAATTCAAAACAGTAATGAATTTGCTTATACTATGCTTCTTTACTTTTAGGATTGATATGATTAATTCGCTCTTGTAAGAGAAAGTTCCTTTTTCTCATTTTTTTTTTAGTTTGTTTGTTTCACCAAGTGGTTCTTAATGTTCCTTTTATTTTAGTATTGTCAAATACTTTTGCTGATTAAAAAGAACAAAATAAAAAGCCAGTTGGTATTTTCTTTAGTCATTTGCAATTATTTTTCTCAAACAAATTTTATTGCACTACGATCAAAAGTTTGTTCCACCATTGTTTTCCAAAAAAAAATACTACAACATCATAGAATATTAATTCTATTTTTATTTTTGGACTTAACTATTTCGTACTTTATCTAAATTGTTCTTCTGATTCAGTCATGTAGGCAATGTAATGTTTTCCATGTAAGAATCTAGTCGGAGATATTTTGTGAATTTTTGAAGTTGGAACGATTGGCCCATCTTTATTGCATTGAACATTTAGTTATTAACAGATCCTTTCTATTTGTAATTTTTCAATTAATTTTTAGAAACTCTCAACCTTTTACATTATATGATGTTTCGTATGTAATCAAGATACATTTGACAAATTGTTTTAACACATTCGTTGTTTATGTCATTTGAAAAAATAATAATGAATAAGATAGTGGAGCCGAAATAATCACAGACTCAGCCTTGGAACAATATAATAAAAGAAGATAGATGGAGAATTGAAAACTTGACCTTTTAACTTCTAAGTAGTGTTCGCGAGATACGAATTGATAGGAATATCAAATATATCTTATTTTGGTCCTTCTTTGTTCTGCAAGAATGAGAAATGGAGCTAAACATGTGATATATTCAAGCTTTTAAAAACGTTTAACGGCTCTTAACGGTGAGGTGATCAGATAACGGTTAACGATTTTATACGGTCGTTAAATTAAAAAATAATCAATCACTTTTTACCTACTAATTCATATTTAAAAAGACTAAGAAATGCATTCTCATATCATTAGTGCTTAATAATTAACTAAATTAAGTAATTATAATAATAATTATATACTTAAAAATTAAAAATCTTAAATTATACTAAACTATTATATAATGAATTTGCTTTATATTTTTATTAGACATTAATTTATATCAAAAAATAAAAAGAAATATAAATTTATAGTCACTAACTATTAAGATTTGAAACAAAAGAATTTCAGTCGTTAAATGTGTTTTTTTCAAAAAAAAATTAATGGGTTTAACGTGAGATAAAATGGTTAAATCACAGAAAACCCGTTAAATTCGTTTTTTCTCAAAAATTTAACGCTAGAGCATGTCAAAACCGTTAAAACGGTTAAAACTTTCCATTTTTTTAAAAGCTTGGATCATATATTATTTTAAGTGCCGAATAAAAAAATCTGTCAGTTCCAAATTGTTAATTTTAATATATCTGATAGCACAAATTAATGAGACATAATATATATATTAATTGTTGAAGAAAAAAATCAGATTCGGTCCATAATCTTAATTAAGACCAATTAGGTTGGGCCATGAGCTTTTTTTGCTCAAAATTAGTTTTAAAAGTTTAATTCATTAACTTTCTTAGTTGAACTAAAACAAAGAAATGATTCGTTTTCTCTCTCCAAAATTGCTCGGTTTCTCTCTACTACGTTTTTACACACAAAAAGGTAATGTTTGATGAAGGGCTGCCTTCGCTAGGAAATAAATTGATGAGAAATAGAAACAGCTGATAATGGGTTCTAATTTGTGGGCCTAAACAAAAAGGAAAACTGTGATGAATTTACCCAATGGGCCTAAATTTTGTAATAGGGTTTAAAGCGGGCTTTATATCCTCTAATTAAGTAACTTGTTAATTAAATAACTTAATTTATAGTAAACTAATAACTAATTAAGCTATCAGTAACCATAATTCATAGTTTTATTTTTCAATTTTCTGGGGAAAAAGGGACAAAACATCTAAATAAACATATTACAGAAGTCAATAGAAAAACAACAGGATCCAACTGTCCAAATCCGTCGAAAATCGTATTGACTAGAGCTGCACAAAAAAGCTCGGGCTCAACTAGAACTCAAGCTAATATGATAGTTAAATGAACTGAGTTTGACTTGAGATTGGCTAGGCTCATAGCTCGACTCAGCTCGAATAATAATAATTTATACATTTTTTCTGCTAAACTCTAATATGATAATTCATCTCTTATCATCTCATCATCTCAGCGACTTAACGACTTTTCTTATTCGCTAATGACTTGATTTTATTAAAAATATATCAATTTTGTATTAATTTATGTATTATTTTTTTAGATATATCAAATTTGTAGTTTGTAGATATACTAAATATAAATGTCAAATCGAGTTAACATACATGTATTGATTCATGAATCAATTTGTGAACTAAATCGAATAATAACCAACTGAACTTGAATTAGACTTTCAGCTTAAAATATTTGACAAACTCGACTCAATTTAAATTTTAATAAATCGAACTTAAGTGAACCGGACTCGACTCCGACTCCGTTTGGGCCCTACCAACTTGACCACACTAAACAAATTGTTCCCATCGGAATGAAAAATCAAATACATAATATTAATATATATTCGCATCTTTTAATCTCCTATTATAATCACTTGATCTGAGCTCTCTAATCTTAGTACCATCCCTCATTCGTTTCATCCCCGTCCTGGACCTTTTTAGTTTCATCTTTGATCGAGGGCAAATAATCAGTGCCTTTCTCGAATCCCATCCTCCTTATCGGTTTTCCCTCTTTCTTTATTACTCTTGAGCGCTCGCGGAGTAGAAACCACCCCCTCTGCCGCCGAGCACTCGCCGCTTGTGTGAAATATGGCTCTACCTTACCTGGAATTGGTTCTAGGTATGTTCGATTCTTTCTAGCTGTTACGCGATTTCTATTCCAGTGATCTACTGGATGGTTTAATTTTCTTGGATGATTAAGATATAAGAAGGAATATGTCTGAGATTTAGAAATTTCCATTATTTCGATTTAGAAGGGATGTAACTGCGCTTAGTTTGGATTAGTCTTTTTGACAGGGAGGAATAATAGAACGGGGACATGGATGATTAAGATATAAGAAGGAATATGTCTGAGATTTAGAAATTGCCATTATTTCTATTTAGAAGGGATGTAACTGCGCTTAGTGTGGATTAGTCTTTTTGACAAGGAGGAGTAATCGAATGGGGACAGCAGTTCAACCCCTTTTAGTTAATTGGCTACAACCTTGGTCCCTATGTGAGTATAGATATTAGCAGGGTGCGGTAAAGATTACGGGTCAATAACCTGCTTGTTGAAATTCCTACCTGGTTCTTTGTTATGGAGTTTTGACATATTAACATCTTTTTATAGGGTTCATGATCCTAATGTACATTTTTGAGACATATTTGGATGTAAGACAACATCGTGCACTTAAGCTGCCGACGTTACCTCGACCACTTGAAGGAGTTGTTAGTCAAGAAAAATTCGAGAGATCTAGGTCTTATAGTCTTGACAAAAGGTATAATTATTATTGTTCATTCTTCTGTAAAATTTTTGGCTTTACCTTACATTTTCTTTGACATGTGTTATCTTTGAATTTTCAGTAACTTCCATTTTGTCCATGAAGTTATAACCATATTGATGGATACTGCAATATTATACTATGGGCTTCTGCCTTGGTTCTGGATGGTAATATATTGACGAAATTATACACTGGCATATGTGTGCCTTCTTGCTTCTTATTAGATATTTAGTTATTAATGTGTTTATCATGCAGAGATCTGGAGAGTTTGTGACGCGTGCAGGCCTAAATCCTGAGAATGAAATAATACATACACTCTCTTTTTTGGCTGGTGTCATGATTTGGTCACAGGTACCTAATTGCATATTTTAAAGATAACCCATTTTACAATTAGTTTATATAACACTAGCAGTTCATCTGTGCACTGTAAAAGATTGAACATTATTCTTGTTGGAAATCAGGTAAATGAACCTCATTAGGAAGTTAACATGTTATATTATCTTTAACTAAAGCATATACATGAGAAGTAATAGGCTCCAAAATGAGGCTATTACTGGATATGAAGCCTGTTTCTGATATTGGTGGTATTATGTGTTCATCTATTTATGCAATTATTTGGGGTTTTATAACATGGGTTCCCTGAATTTAAACTTCTTGCTTATCTAACTTGTTATGCCAGATTATTCTTGTTGTAATTTGAGTGTTTGACATAGGGTATACATAACTTGTGCATTTGACAGATCACAGACTTGCCATTTTCCCTTTATTCTACCTTTGTAATTGAGGCACGCCATGGATTCAACAAGGTTAGTTGTTACTGTCACCGTTCTTTCTGGTCTTTGTAGTTCTTAACTTGTTCCAATGATAATTGCCTCATCAAATATCTTACAAATTATTTCCTTTTGTAGCAAACTATATGGCTTTTCATTAGAGATATGATCAAAGGAATCTTTCTCTCCATTTTACTGGGCCCACCTATAGTTGCTGCAATTATATACATTGTTCAGGTATGTATTTCTCATACATGGATGCTTGTTCAGTGACCACAGTTTTGTTGTATTTTTATTTTATTGGTTGATTTTCACAATTTCACCAGATAGGAGGTCCATACTTGGCAATTTATCTATGGGGCTTTATGTTTGTGCTTGCAATTGTGATGATGACATTGTATCCTGTGCTAATTGCTCCTCTTTTCAACAAGTTCACTCCAGTAAGTCATTTTCTTGCATTCAAAGAATAGAATTGCATTTTATGTATGTACTAATTCACATTGGAATGCATATTTCAATATCAATTTAGCTTCCTGATGGAGAACTTAGGCAGAAGATAGAGAATCTAGCAGCCTCCCTCAAGTTCCCTCTTAAAAAGCTATTTGTAGTTGATGGATCTACTCGGTCAAGTCATAGCAATGTGAGATTTTGCTTTTCAGACACTCAGACCCATCTTTTTCTTTTTATTTTTCCAGGTTATAATATGCATATATGGTTTTGTTGATAGGCCTATATGTATGGATTTTTCAAGAACAAACGCATTGTTCTCTACGACACATTAATTCAGCAGGTTTGTTTAGCAATGTCTTCTTTAAAGCTGTTTTGCTCATGATTTTTATGATTTTATTTGATAAATTGACATTTTATGTGTGCTTTTACAGATGATATGTTTCAGCTTATAGAATATCTTGTAATAACATATTGATCACTAAATTAATATTGTAGTGTTCAAATGAAGAAGAAATAGTAGCGGTGATAGCTCATGAATTAGGCCACTGGAAACTCAACCATACATTATATTCCTTTGTTGCTGTCCAGGTAATCTTTTTTCACCATAAAAGTATTTCAGTTCTTCCTAACTCCTTTATAGTGGGTGAAGGAGATCACTTGATTGGTACAAAACCAGAGAGGAGATTGCTTGGTCTCCTTGCTAGTTCTAGTAACTGCTAGTTAAAGTGGTATAGTTCTAATTTCTGCAGATTCTTACACTTCTGCAATTTGGAGGGTATGCTCTGGTGAGGAACTCAAAGGATCTTTATCAAAGCTTTGGTTTTGAGACACAACCTGTGATTATCGGTCTTATTATATTTCAAGTATATATCTTTCTCTTTACATTATTATCTGTCAGATTAGAATGATATTGCACCTTTAAGTACTGAAGCATCATGGAATCAGGATTACTTATGTTATGTGTTTGTAATTATGCAGCACACAATAATACCACTGCAGCATCTCGTTAGTTTTGGTCTTAATCTCATTAGCAGAGCATTTGAATTTCAGGTTTGTTCTTTACCTCCTTTTTTAATGTAATCGAATTACATTTGGAATATACTTTTTACTCTTTCAATGTAATTTCAGGCTGATGCTTTTGCAATGAAATTGGCGTATTCAACATCACTTCGAGCTGCTCTTGTGAAATTACAGGTGAACAAATATATTTAATTATTTTGTTTTCTTTTCAGTACATAAATCCATGGATGGTCATTTTGAGTTGATTGAAATTATATTTGTAAAAACAGGAAGAGAATTTGTCAGCCATGAACACCGATCCATGGTACTCAGCTTATCACTACTCACATCCTCCCCTTGTTGAAAGGTTGTCTGCTCTGGAGGATTCTGATAGTAAAAAAGAGGATTGAGTTTTACTTAAATATTTTTTGATTAAGATCCGAGAACTTGGAATGAAGTCTACTGAGCTAGCAACTTAGTAATAGTTCAAATTAGATTTAGTTTACAAATGTTAGTTCATTTTGGTGTTTCGATTCTGTGAGTTAAAATTGTGGATTTGTAACAAATATTTGTGATAAACATCAATAAGCTCGATATATTTTTGTTTGAACGGTAACGGGCTTCAATCAAAGTTTGAAAGAAAAATTAGAGAGCGCCTGCCAGATTTTAAGATATAGACCCATCCTGCGTCTTATGTATTCTGTACCTTGTAGATTGCGTGTTGCTTTTTATCTGTATCACCACGGCTATATTCGAGTGGAATAACAGGAAATCCAAATTGTATAAAATTTCTACTCCACAGTTGTTTCACTAAAGTATTTTAATATTTAAAAGTAAATAAAATTAGTCACTGACATGTTCAATTCAAAAGTTGCATGAAGTAAACTGCACCTCAGAAGATCTACCTCCAACCTATATTTCTCTTGTAATATGAACCACAAATTAATCAACAACGAACAAAAAAGTTTAGGACGCTAATTCATGAGGCCTAGAGCTATCCCTCTAGGGGCAGAGAAGCAAGCCAACCAAAAGAAAAAAAAATGGCATCCTTTCTCAGACCAAATTTGACCTGCCACCTCAAATCCACCCGATTCTCAGCATCTCAGCACCAAATTTCTCACCGGCACAGATGCAAAGTCCAAGTGAAAGCTAAGAAACAGGGATCGTCAGAGAGCATTGAGAGTTCTCAATCAGAGAACACAGTTCTTAAGGTAGCATGGTATGGCTCAGAGCTCCTCGGCATAGCTGCATCATTCTTCAGGCCGGGTTCTTCAGCAGAGATATTAGATGAAAACACAAGGGATGGAATGGAGTTGGGGTGTATCGGCCAGGCTCAAGTGGTAGAGGCCATCAAGGAGGATTTTGAGCGATCCTATTTTGTCACAGGTTAGAGATGCATAGTTTTTTTTTTTTTAAAAAAAGAGGCATGATTGTCCGTTTCATTAGATGAAACTGTTAAAGAGATGCATAGTGTATATTTGAACTTAATTTAGTCAATTCATTTTAGAATATATTTGGTCAAATTTACTTATTTTCCTTTTCTTGAGAGAAGTAGCCTACTGATAAAGTGGTATCAGCAAGTTAAATCCCAATATAATCAGCAAAAAACTCACTAATATTTTAGTTTGGTTCCTGGTGCATGCCATGATTACCATTGATTAGGCACCAGAAGCTCACTAAAAACAAAAACACAAACATTATGGTTTCTAATTTTTCTGTGGCTTCTTTTGAGAGTAAACAGACTAATAATACAAACAGTACAACCTGACAGTTATACCATTGAATGAGCCCTTAGCATCTTCCAGTTTCAGGTTTGGCATCTGACTATCTGAGTAACATCATTTAAAATTACTCGTGCATTAAAAGAAAAGGAGGTCATATTTAATGAACTTTTGGTCGTACAAAATTAGTAGAAGGAAAAATGCGTAGACTTAAAATGTGGACTTTCTAACAATTTTGCCTGAAGGATTTAAATATTTCTGCCATGATGTTTGTTGGCTATTCCAGGGAACTTGACACTCAAAGCATATGAAGACGACTGTGAATTTGCTGACCCTGCTGGTTCTTTTAGAGGTCTAAAGCGCTTTAAGAGGAACTGCTCAAATTTTGGATCCCTGATAGAAAAATCTAGTATGAATCTCATGAAATGGGAGGACCGTGAGGTAAAATCTATTCATTTATTATAAATACCCCCAAGTCTAATTATTGGTTCACTAAAAAATTTTAGGTACATTTGGTTGCAGGATAAATCAATTGGGCACTGGCGTTTTAGCTGTGTAATGTCATTCCCTTGGAGACCTATTCTTTCTGGTACCAATTATTTACTTTTGGGGTTTGTAATTAGTTTGCCATGCTATATTTTATTGCTCATATTGGTTATTTTCTTCGTTTTAGCTACTGGGTACACAGAATACTATTTTGATGCCCAATCCGGCAGAATATGCAGGTAATACTCTTAAGCTACAATTTTCATTTTTATTTTAGTAAAAATATCAGATGCCCCAACTACTCCCCACCAGCTTCCCCCCACCATAACTGAAAAATGGTCCTCTAAAAAACTACAGCGCATGGAGTCCGCATGTCAGTTTTGCTAGGTGAAATGAAGAGACAGCATTGGAGGCACTGTATCAGTGTCCTTTATTTTATTCAAGTTCAGTGCTACTATAGTATTCTAATTTCCCATATTAATTTTAGGCATGTTGAACACTGGAACGTTCCCAAAATGGCATTACTGAAGCAAATTTTCAGGCCAAGCCGCTGGATATGGGAGAAGCAATGAATGAAATAGCACTTGTACTATGTCAGATATTTAGCTAGGTATTTTTGAATAGTGGTGTTTTGATTGTAGCGAAGACAAAGCTAGAGGTAATATAATTATATGACAAAATATAGATATTATTGAAGGGCCATTAACCAACTTGGACATTGGACAGTATTCAAGAGATCAACAAAATCTTTGTAAATAATAATTGTATTTCAATGTGGCTAATATATATGTATAGGTGAATAGTTGCAGCACTAATATAATAATTGTTAATATCTTGATTCTTTTGGTTTGATTGAATTATTTGATTTTCAATCGGTCAATAGTTAAAAGGAAGGGATCCCATGACAATCTTGATAATGGATCTTCAAATGAAAATGAAAAAAATCTTTATAGATATATTCTTCTATTTATAAATTGATGGTGATTCAAATTTCATACAATTTCACTATTATTTGATAGTCTATCAAAGATTATCAAAATATTATGCACTTTGCAACGTTTTCAATTTAACGATCTTTGATTAACTATCAAATAATAATGAAACTACATAAAATTTGAATCAACATCAATTTATAAGTTAGAATAACATATCTATAAGATTTTTTTGGTATTTATTTGAAAATTTATTCATAAAATTTATCAAAATGACCATTTTCAAGTGAGCCCTTCCCATAGTTAAACTGCCATATATACTCTCAAGTAGAACCAAAGTTCCAAACCAAACGAAAAAAGTTATAAAAAGAATATGAAACATATAAATCAATAAAAATCAATTAAACTAAACTTTTTGAAGGCCCTAACGAAGTGTACTTTGCAATTTGCTTCGGACGAAATGGGCCAGGCATGTCTATTGGGCCGACCCTAGCAAATACAAATGTGTCATGGTAAGAATCAAGAATGCCCTTTACGGTTTTACCCTTACATCGGGAGGGTGAAGCTTTCGCCCCAGTAGATCCCCACCGTCCATTTCTGACGCACAAACAGGTTTTAGGGTTTCCTCTCTAATATTTATAATCTCAAGCGGAGATCTGAGTTCGATACCAAATCAAATTCCTTCTATCTGCCTCCGCCGCATCTTCTCTTTTTTCCTTTCCTCATTTTTCGACTTTGATTAGATCACTTTTACATTTTTTACATAATCAAGTGTTTTTTTTTTACCTACCGTGTTCGTCTGATTCAAATGATGAGGACAAACTGCAACAAAATGACGGATCAATTCATCCGTGAATCGTGATTACCATTATTTAAGTCTCTGATGACTTCGAATTCTTCGTTCTTTTTTCTATGCTCTGTGTTTGTTATTTTTACTTCTTTTTTGTTCATTTCGGATCCTTCCGAATCGTGGGAATGATGGATAAACTTTGGTCCGTGTTTCTGATTACATTGTGACTGAGAAACTAATCCTTTGGATTGCGTCTGACCCTCTTGCTATCATGTATTAATTTCTATTTTAAATTTTTTTATTTGAACTGGGTATTTTTCAATTTTTTTTATTAATCAATCGCTATGATGAATTATGGTTAATTTCGCATGTCAGACTTCGGAGATACTACGGTATCAATGAGATTATATCCATATATCTGAGCCAATGCTCTCTCAATCTTTTTTACCAGTGCCTTGAGATTATATCCATATTGATCCGTGTTTCTGATTACACATGCATTCTTTCTCCTATTTAATAAATAGACAACTTTGTTTCAATGCAAATATATTTCATTTTAAAGTTTAAGATATTATATAATTAGTACTTTCACAAGTTTTATGTTTATACATTTGAAAAGTGATATATGCCTGATATGATAGGCGCCCTTCTCAAAACATTTGTTCTTATAAATTTTTGTAACATGTTTCATGTAAGATAAATGATATAATTATATAGTGATTCAAAATTTAGAATTTAGATCACACTATTTAAATCTTTTGTTCTTATAAATTTTTGTAACATGTTTTATGTAAGATAAATGATTGATTCAAAATTTAGAATTTAGATCACACTATTTAAAATATGAAATATGAAATAGATAATATTGATACGACTTTTATTTTATTCTTTGGTTCAATTTAAATTATTGAAATGGAGAGGTCTCCTATGTACCTTTTAAAGTATCAAATGAAAATAATTTATGATGATCTAAGCATTTATATATATATAGTTTAAAATTAATTCATCGATTTTTTTCAACATTTTTTATATAAAACACTGTTTCATCTTCTTACTTCACATATATAAATCACCAACATTTTGAGATGATTAAATTTTTAATCTGCTTCCAATTTTATTATGGCTATCAAATGAGAGATTGGACTTCCAATTTTAATCATTCAGATTCCAAACAACAACATGGACGCACAAGTGAACAAATGCTTCCATCTGCGTATATTACGGAAGAATAAAATTGGATGAAAAATACAAAAATGCAATGCAACACTTCTATTATCTCATAAACCTATCTCGCAATCTTATCCGAGTTATTCTACTTTAGCGAATCAAGATGATGACTCAATTCAAGATTAAATAATCTATAATTCAATTAGCATTAATCTAAAATCTGATAGTTAACATATAAATTTATCTATTAATCTAAAATCTGAAAGTTAACATATAAATTTATCTAACTGGACAATGAACCGACCAATTTTTGCATAAGGTCAACATAGCTCAAGCTGGGGCTATGCGCTGTACTTCAAAAAAAAATCTTTTCCGACGGACAATTCAATGTCCCTTTTCTTTTTGTGGAGCATTTTTAATTTTCTTCTTTTTGTGCCGCTGAGGCTGGCCTCCTACAACAATTTTTATATTTAAGTAAAAATAAAATCAAAATTTTAATAATTTATAATTGAAATTCAAAATCTACACTTTAGAAATTTAGCATCTACGTAAATTTAGCATCTGCGTAGAGTGTCTTCATTTTATTTAACTCATGTAAAGTATTCTCACTCTACAGAATTGTTACTCATATAAAATGACTGAAATTCAAAATTCAAAATCTCCTTATTTTTCCTTCACCTTTTGCCTTTCTCTCACTAAAAAAACTTGAAGTTATAATCTCATAAAGTGAGAACACTCTTCGTAAGTGACAATTTCATAAAGTAAAAACATTCTATACGGATGCTAATTTCATAGTGTATATCTCAAATTTATTTATAATTTACTCTAATAATTAGTTTTATTTTTATTTTAATATAAAAATTTTGAGCATCCTATTATCATTTTGACTTCATTTTTTGTCTTTATTTTCCTTCAAACTTAATCTTCCCTCTCATATCTCCTTTTCACCTCACCTTTCCTTAGCCTCTTATTTCTCTTGAAACAATTGCTCATGTAGTGTAGTCTCAACTTAGCTGTTTTTATTATATATAATAATTATAATAATTATATTATTAATAATAAAAGTGGTAAAAATAAATTTTGAAATCTACGAATGGCAGCGCGCCACCGGCAATGGTGCAGAGCAAACGCGCCACCGGCAATGGTGCAGAGCAAACGCGCCACTGACAATGGTGCGGAGCAAACGCGTCACTAGCATTGACCAAGTGACGTGTTTGCTCTTACTCATCCTGATCACTGTTGAATCAACATTACTACTGTCAATCAACCACCAAAAATGTCACTGGCAGTGACGCGTTTACTTAAAGATGCCACTGACAATGGCACATTTGCTTCATGCCACTGACAGTGACACGCTGTCATTCGTAGATTTCAAATTTTACTTTTATCATTCTTATTTTTAATAATATAATTATTATAATTATTATATATAAAAAAACTGCTCAACTTAGCCACCACTCCTGTCTTCACAAAACTAGCAATTGAGTGGTACTCAACTCCATACAGCAGCATGTCATTCTTCTATAGATATCTTTCACCATACTGAAGCCATTTTGCAACAGTGAAACAATAAGAGCGAGCATATCAAGTCTGGCATCATTGAAAATCCACCTTTAATTCATATGTATAATTTTTTTTTTCAATTTGTTTTAATGAAATGCCATACTATTTGCTACCTCAAAAAAAAATCTACCTTATGTGATATGTCCAAATACCAACATAGAATAATTTGAAGGTATGTTCATTTACTCTCACTATTAAAGAATCTCAAAACATAACACAAATTCTACAACTTGAGCAATTCATACTGTTTTACATGTTACATCTACAGACTATGACTACTTGCTGTCTTATTATCACATTTAGGGGCTTCTTTGCATTTACTTGTTTATCATTCATTTTCAGTAGTAAAGGAAATTTATCTAATGATGTAAGAGAAGGGATCTAATTATCATTTTTTTTTGTGTTCATAGTGTCTATTTATTTATTTATGTATAAATTTAAAAATATGAACCGTTAGATGTATTCTATATCATCTCAATTGTATGTATATGAAAAATCATAAAATTTTAACTTCATTTGAATAACCATCAAGTAACGTGTCTAAATTGTAAAATTTGATCCGTTGATTTTATTAACGCTTGATGCCTATATAAATAATATTAAATGATATAATTTTTTGTATACATATATAAGATGATATTTAAAAAATATTTCTTCAATTAATTTTATTATTTAAGAATTGAAATAATAGTTATTTGATATTTAATTTTAATCGCACCGATGTGGCACCAAAATGGTGGTAATTGAATCCCTTCTCATGATGTAAATTGCATAAATTGCAAAGGACGTGGAAAAAGATGATTTTCAATGAGTCGTCTATACCAAACAAATGGAAAAGGTTTACACGAGAGCACTATTTCAAGATCAATAATTACAATGTGCTCTCAATATTATAATTATCGATCTTAAAATAACGTCACATATGTACTATTTTAAGAGCAATCATTTCAACATTAAGAACTAAATTTTCAGCATTATAATGAGTGAGACTATGATGCTTCATCTTTTATACTTTGTGTTCATATCTTGATTTTAAAAATTTTAACGATTAAATATGATCTTTACATTAAAAGCTTGTTGATCTAACTATATATTATTTTTTACTAATTTTTAGATGATACAAAAATTTTTGATCTAACGATTTATGTACCATTCAATATAACGATTTTCTATGCATCTAAAAAATAACAAAAAAAAAATTCAAAAAATATAAAATTTGATCCCGAAATATATTACAATATGAAGATTATGTTCAACGATTTAGATCAGTGGTTTAGACTTTCAAAAACGCGAAGCACAACAAATTTTATACTTCATAAAGCATCATAATCTCACTCATATTATAATTATTACTCTTAAAATAACGCCACCCTTTCCAAAAATCATGGATTTTAATTTGATCAGCCTGTTACAAAAATATATACACAAGCCTATCAACTATTTCATCAGCAGCAAGCAAGCACACTACTAACATTTCCATCATTCCAACGTCAACTCTTTTATCATGGAAATTCAATAGATAAAACATTACAAGGCAAGGCTGGCTTCTCTCTTCCAAAAAAGCCTCTACAGAAGGCAAATTCAGGCGAACCTAAAATTGATGACCCAAGGAAATACACTATACACTATACACGCGTTTCAGCACAACTTATCTCATATACCCATCCATGGTTGCCTTTACTGCCACTTTTTTTGCCCCTTATCCTGCAAACATAAAATCACATTTAGTAGTCTGGAAAGGATGAATATGATTATTACTAGCAATTGTGAGCTTCAGAGAGCTTACAGATAGGAAGTGGACTCATGGGCCTATCAGGTTGGAATATGCTATCAGCAGCTCCTAATTGAAGCTCATTTGAACCATCATACGTTGATAACAGTTTTCTCTGCATTACACAATATTGATTAGACAATGAGGTCATGATTTAAAGAATCACAGCTCTGGACATTATGTTCTACCAATAACAAACAACAAATAATCTGATATGGTCAACATTAATGCAAGAATAAAAAGTGCAGGTACTAGAAGCAAGGAGCTTACATGATCATCAAAATCAGGACTAGTCAAGTTGATTGACATATTTTGCATCAACAACAGAACCTACATAAATAGGATAGAACAAAAATTCAATGAATCACTACTGGCTAGATAAGTAAGATTGAGTTCAAACTGATCCAGCTTCAGTATCATTTACAAATAGAAATAACTGTCAGTATTTTGCATACCGTCTCCACATCAATAGGATCCATCTCCTTTAGCTTCTGCAAATGCCCAGAGCTGCTGGGGTCAAATATGCTGCCTAAGAAGCTGTACACTTGTGCAAAATCTGGCATAACTATTTACAAAAAAATTGAGACAAAAAAAACAAAACAAATCAGAAGAATTGATAATCACAATTAGAAGTATGGAAACTTCATGCATATTCAGAGAAACAAAATATAAAATAAGCATATTCTCTTATGTAATATAGCGGTGGTAGCTAAGAGTACCACTTTTTCAAAAAAGAAAAAAGAAAAAAGAAACATTTTGTTGGACATATGGCACTTCAACAACAAGGTATATATAATCTGTGTTCCGATTAATAAATGCATCTAGCATGTTAAATTGACTGTTAAGTATTTCAATATGAAAGGTGAAATATATCAAAAGAATGGAACAATAAGACTTGAATTTGTTATAATTATTATTGAGAATGTCATAAGTTATACATTTAAATAAAGCGTTCTTCCATATTACTACTTCGCCCCAAAGAGTGATTCTAGATATAAAGTTCAATTAATTATTGACATTTTGTAATGTTTCTATTAATGAGCTAAAGAAGCTGGTAACACCATGTTTTCGAGATTAATGAAGCATCATAACCATTCACACAAATAATGAACTCATGTACAATTGACAAACCGTTCACACATAATGAACTCATGTACAATTGACAATGAACAGCATAATTATGCAGGTATAAACAATGATTACAGATTTGAAATGCACTTCAAATAAACAAAGGACTGAGTGTTCATAGATATACTAACCACGAAGTGATGGAGTCTGATTTATTTGATCATTTGTACTACTTGAACAGTAATTATTTGTTCCCATTTCTGCACCTGCTACATCCTCTGCATAATAAAAGCAAGTAAAAAATTATTGCTGGTATATTTGAACATCATAATCCATCAATTTGGGTTGATAAGAGAGGCACAGTGTATGCGAGGAGAGGGAGAGAGAGTGAGAGACCTTTCACAGCATAAGATGCAGCAATAGGTTGAACGGAGCCGTGGGTCCAAGAAGACACAGTTGCAAAAGGGGGCTCTATGATGCACGACGATGATCCTTGCAAGGGCATTGGAGGTTGCAATAACAAAGGAGCTGAGGAATTTAATAAAATTTAAGGAAATCAGCATTTTAAACTAAAATGTCCTGAAAGAATTCAAATGAAAAGTGTATTCTTATGATAACAGGAAGAACCTAAGACTTAACTGTTTTTGGATGCTTTCTGAGGATAAGGATGTGCAGCTTTACGCTTGGGTCGAGGAGGTGGAACATGTTCACTTGTCCCATTTTTTTGAACCTTTAAGAAGTATTTTTGTGCATGGCTCCTTATCTGTAAAAGTAATTCATGCTTACAATTAGATAAAGAAACTGGATTACTTCACAATTGACATATCAGAAAGATAAAATCCACAAAAACGTTGTAAGTGGAGTCATTAAAGTACAAAGATACCTGGATGACAGTCTTCGAACCAATAAATGCTTCAATCTTTTTCCAGTCACGGTCAAAACTGCACATAGGTGAATCAAAGAATCACATTACTTTATATTAACATTTACAATTTACTGAAAACAAATCTTTAACAATCTGAGAACTATTAACAGGTCCATTGGCTCAGAGAATTGGACCCATGCTGTATGAAATTTGGCTAACCTGAGTCAATGGACAATGATGAAATCAGTAAACGGTACTGTGAAGTAATTCTTAATTACTGATACCACAGTTTTCATTCCCTTATTGATAGCATAAGTGGAAAACGAAACAAACTATGCTAAGTTACAGAAGAGACGGTTTAATTGGATTGCCAGATTCCTCTATTCCCAAATTGGATTTTGAATCTCCAAATATGAACAGAAAGTCTACAAATAAGATTGAAACAATTGCTCCTGGTCAAAACAGACCACAGACTACCCAAAAACAAAACTCAAATCAGAAAAACAAAAAAGGAAATCACACAACAGATAGTCTAAAGTGAGAGAGAAAGTAAAAGCCCATACAGCTGAAGTGCTTCCAGAAACTTATCGTGCTCCTGCTCAGTCCAGCTTTCTCTCGACTTAGTAATCGTGTAAGGCTTCCGTACCTTCTTGCTCGGATCCTCCTCTGCCGCCGCTCCAGCCGCTGCCGCCGCAGCAGCCGTGGGACTGGATACCGTCCCAGGCAAAGCCATAGCCATGCCCAAGCCGCTGCTACTCCCCTGCTGCTGCTGTTGCTGCCGAGGCGAAGTTAGTAACGGAGCGCCGCCTGTCGAGCTACAGCCGCCGTCGGACGGAGGGTTAACAGAGACCATAAAAAAAATCTCGATTCCGATTTGGATTCGTTTTAGAAGGACACCGCGTCAGACGAGGTGTGCTCTCTGTGTGTATACGGTCTGGTCCTCTACTTTTCTCTCTTTTGCTAGTATTTTTTTTGTAAGTTTATATTTTGTGGTGAGACGGTGATGTGTCAGGCCGAGGTGTGGAATTCCGATCTATGTGTGTGTCGGTGTGTGGCTATGTGCTCCTTAATGCTTATTGTGTTGTTCACTTTTTTAGGGTGTGCTTCAAGTGGTGGATAGAAGAGGAGAGGGAAGGAAAATTTTAATTTGTTATTTGTTTCATAAAATTTTATGTGAAAAGGGGAAACTCAATTTTAATAAGGTGAAACTCAATTTAGAGTGTAAATGAGGTGAAACTCAATTTTAATATCCCTCCCTCTCCTCCTCTTTTCTCCCCTCCTTTCCTTTTCTATTTAACAATGCATGAAATAGTAAAAAATAATAATATAACTGCTATTAAAATTTATCTCCTCCAAATTGGAGTGTAGATAAGATGAAACTCAATTTTAACACTTCTCCCTCCCCTCCCCTTCTCTCTCCTCCCTTCCCTTTCTATTTGACAATGCATGAAATAGCAAAAAAATAAGAATAAAATTGTTATTTCGACGAATTAATTTATCAAACGAATTTTAGACTAAGTAGAAGAGTGCAGAAGATTATTAATCCGGTATACTAAGTTATAGATGGTATACCAAATTAGCTCTCGTCGAAATAGCGATTATTGTTTGATTATGTTGTATTATATTATTATATTATGATTATAATTATGATTTATTATTATTATATTATTATATTATTATATTATGATTATGATTTATTATTATTATATTATTATATTATGATTATGATTATGATTATAATTTATTATTATATTAATATTATGATTATTATTATATTATTAAATTATGATTATCATTATAATTATTATATTATGATTATCATTATCATTATAATTAATCCGGTATACTCTGTTCCGCAGTATGAATCATATGATCCACGGTGATTGGTGGGCAGTGCAAGAGAGGAAGAAAGCATTAGACGGTAGTCCCATAAACTGATTAAATAATAAAATTTACACAGTTCTTTCATTATCATTGGATAGGAGAATTACATACGGGTTTAAAGTACTACTAATTTATTATTTTAATCTTTAAAATTAGAAATTACAACAGATCATTAATAAGATGACTTGGGTATTAAATTATTAATGTTTGTGCATGTATCACGGATACTTAATTATACATGCAATATAATATCCATGCCGTTTTTATCAATAATAGGGATAATGACTTTAACTATCAAACCCATTATGTAAATCTTTGGGACGTATGCCCCTTCGGAATTTGGATTCAACAAATAATATTTGACCCATTTTTTCATGGATCTCAAGTTCTCAAATAACAATTGATAATCCATTACTCTCGGATTAAATTCGGCAAAAAAGTTTTGAGATCTAAACAGGCCCTCAGAGTGGGGTTAACAGTTTGTTAATCCCAAGCCCGCAAGCCCAATATAGTCCAATAGACCTTTTAAAATCCGGAAAAAAAGAAAAAAAAAAAAAGCTTACCTCAGAAAAAGAGGGCCGTCAATTCTCCTTGTGTTAAGTGTTAACCTCAACTTAAATCTTTAAGAAACTACAAAAAATCATACAAAGGAAAAAAAAACCCACATGAATCTCTGGTTGATAAAATTCACATCAAGTTAGAATGCAAAAAGTTTTTGCATATTGCTTCATAAAAATAAATAAATTCCAAAAGACTCATCCATATCATAATTTTTTAAGGATACGTGCAAAATAACAATAATAAATCCAGAGGAGAAATCTGTGGACAAAAAGAGTGAAAAGTTTTTATGCCATCAAATGATTTTTGAGTGGATTAGTAAATAAGGGTAGTGTACTGGATGGACATCAACACAAAATGTATTTTTTTTATTTAATAATGTATAATAAAAAAATAAAATCCCACAGAAGTACAATTAATTTGTGTATCTTTTCAAGGATATTGTATGATATTGAACTAATGTAGCTTTTACCAACTAATTTCTAAATCGACCCTTACTTTTCTTCTAAAACAAAATCGCATTACTTTCCTAAAACCTGATCATAATTCATAGATAATAATTTAACTCAAAATAGCCGTGCAATAAAAGCTTTTAGAACAACTAAATTTGTTTTGGTACCAATACCGTAATTAGCACTACTTGTTTGGAGTAGATGTTATTCTGGATATTAATTTAATACTAGCAAAGAACCAATGCCATCTATGAGAGCTTATCTTAATTCTTAACATGACAAATATTGCACAATTGGCTATTATATTTTGTACCTTGTGTTTTATTTATTTTTCATGACATTCATTACTTAATTAATTTTAATTAAGATAATTGATTTGATTCCTTTATAATATTCTTAAATTTATGTTTTTATATAAATGTCATGTGAAAAATAACTTCATATGCAACACATTTATAGTGTTGAGAAATTTTGATATTTACTTTTCTCATAGACGCTCAATTAGAACTTCAAAAATAAAGGAGGCTATTCTTTATCATTACACTCTTTATTTTTACAAGGGATTTATTTGACATTTTGCATTTATCAGACACTGAACAAATTGACGTCTCCAATATATACGCTCTTTATAATGAGAGGGGATTCAATTATCATCATTGTTGGCGCCCGTGGTGTCTATTTATTTATTCATATATAAATTTAAAAACATGAACCATTGGATGTATTTTATATTATCTCAATTATATGTATATGAAAAATCATAAAATGTTAACTTCATTTAAATAGCCATCGAGTAATGAGACTAAACTGTAAAATTTGATCCATTGATTTTATTAACGCTTGATGCATATATAAATAATATTAAAATTATATAAATTTTTATATACATATAAGATGATACTTATAAAATATTTTTTCAATTAGTTGAGTTATTTAAGAATTTAAATAATAGTTATTTGATATATAATTCTCGACAATGATGGTAATTTGATCCATTCTCTTTATAACATAGTATAGATTAGTTGTTGAACAAAATGAATAAATACATTTCTTATATGCATTATAATATAGTATACATAGTATAGTTAAAAACTACCTTTAACTATTTTATTTTATTTTTCTTAAAAACAAATTGGTACTCACATTAAGGGAGAGATCTGTAGGACAATTAACCTATATGGTAAAACTAATACTAATAAGATTGACTAATAACTACGTTAACTTTCCATCATTCACTATTCTTTTGCTCAGCAGTTATATCATATTCTCCTAGACATATGACAATACCACATAACTTGATTTGTAGTATAAAGTAGATAACATTTAATTTGATATGTGTAACGTTGTATATGTATGTATGTATGTATGTATGTATATATATAGAGAGAATTAGGCTACCGTGTTATGTATAACACGGATGATCCGTGTGTTACAGACCGTTTTTTTATCTTTAAAGTTTAAATGGTCGATCCGATCGGTCAAAATATTTTTCCTATGAAAATTTAGTTGGAGACTAAATTTTATATATATTTTTCTATTTTTTTAAGATAGCTAGAAAATTACTCTTTTTGAATGACTCATAATAATTAAATCAAGTGATTTTCTAGCTTTCTTAAAAAATAGTAAAGAATTCTAAAAAATATAAAATGAAATCCCTAACTAGATTTTCATATGAAAATATTTTGACCGGTCGGATCGGCCATTAAAAATTTGAGAACGAAGAAATAGTCCGTAATATACAGATCATCCGTATTACGACTTCGATAGCTCAACTAGTTTAATCCGTTTAATTACAAGGACATGCGGCATTTTATATTATTCCTATATTATTCAACACATATCCAGAGTAATTTACAGTCTCGGACCTCTAATTTTGTCCCAGTGGGCCCAAATTATAACCCCGCTCAACTTCTCTAATAGGCTGTAACCTGTGACATCAAAATTTTGATGAAGGGTATAAGGCCAGGTTGTCATTTTAGCGATGGAAATATCACGGGTCCAGCGGAGGTTACATCTCCATTCTTGGTGGTGCAGAATGTACCATTAAAAGTGAAGCAAGCCCTTTCGTACAATGAAACAATTCACTACGGGTCCCTGTTGAGCTGGGAAGTTGCAATCTGGTATTCTTTATTTTACCTTTTTTTATTTCAACTTGGTGCCCTGACTACACCAGTTTAAGTGAGATATTACAATCATTGTTACCGAACCTAACCTCCATAGGCCCCGTTTGAATATCTTGTTGCAGTACCATTCCTATAGTTTCTGTAACGGATTGTTAAATTCGGAAATGCATATGTAATGTAAGGGGCATGTTTATTTCTTTTCTTATATATACGCAAGTAAAGCTGTTTAAAATTAGTCTTTTTTTCGAGATAATCATTTCTGCACAACTGGCAGCTGCTGTTCAGTCCTTCCTCCGAAAAAATGGAGAATCATGTTTGCAATTTGCATCCAGAAAATTGACAATAGTTGCTTGAACATTGCTAAATTTGAGTTTTTTTTATTTAATTTTCATGTAAAAAGTTTGCCATGTATCATACAATGCTAATTTTTTGTACTTGTTTGATCCAGAATTTCTGCTTAAAAATTCTCTCACTCACGACTTTCATTCCTATCATCATTAATTTAGATGTGGCAAAATTTGATCCGAAAGATCCGTCCGGATCCGAACCCGACCCGATTCGTTTTTTAAAAAAAGTCAAATTGATCTGAACCCGACCCGAAATCCGAGATAATCTGAGATTAAAGTGTCCGAGACCTGACCCGACTTGATCTGAACCCGAACAATCCGAAACCCGAGATGACCCAAGATCAGACTACCCGAAATTCGACCCGACCCAAACCCGAACGATCCGAAATCCGAGACAACCCAAAATTAGACGACTTGAAATCTGACCCCTCCCAAAACCTGAGATGACCCGAAACCCGACCCGACCCGATTTAAAAAAAATTAAATACAATTGAACTACAATTATGTATTGTATATTTATTTTATGCACATTTTTTAATTTTATTACTTTTATTGTGTATTTTAATTAAATTAACTGAAAAAAAGTTTTAGAGTCTAACGACCCGATATCCAACCCGACCCGAAATCCGACATGACCCGAAATTAGTGGATTGCGGCGGGTACCGCGGGCACGGGCCGGGTACACCTGCGGCGGGTACGGCGGGCACGGGTAGACGGGTTTTTTTTTCAAAATCGTACCCTACCCGTCTCATACCCGTGCCCGTCGCGGGTACACGGAAATACGCGGGTACGGTACGATTTTTTTTTTTTGCTGTTTTTTTTTCTTTTGCTGTTTTTGTTTTATAAATATATTTTTTATTTTGGAATGTCGTAAAATCTGAATAATATCATTTCGGCTAAGTACAGATATAAACATTCATTTTAAAATAATAATATATTTTCTAAATGTTCATTTTTTTAATTATTTTAAAACAATAGATTAAATCATAAAATAGATAAAAAATTTAAAATGAACATTTAAAAATCAAATAATTTAAAATGAACGTTTAAAATATAAATAAAAAATATTTTAAATCAATTAATTTAAAAAGTAATATATAAATAAAAAATTAGAAAATTAATTACTTTAAAAATAATTTTGAATTATTTTAAAAAAATAGATTAAAAAATAAAAGTTACCCTCCTCCTTTATTCCGGGCTTGGGTCCGGCTATGTAAAATAACATAGGCGGAGTTCTAACTTTTTTTTGTTAGTAGTTTTCTTTAAAATGAATAATTTAAAAACTAATTGAAATGTTTAGAAATTTATAATTTAAAAAATAGCCATAAAAATTAAAGGAGGTTAGAGATTAATACCGACACTGTCTTTTACCTACTAATAGTTTGCATTCATGTACCATTGCTCGCTCTCTTCTGCATCGTTTGAATCCGAATTATAACCCAACCGCGGCTCGCATCGCTTTCTTGAGTCTCGACTTCGGATGATTGTGGTTGATCTCGATATTGATTGCGCTCCTCAGCATCAATCCAATCTTTCAAGCACACAAGTCTCTCAAAAACATGCGAACCGTTGTTTTCTTTCTTGGTTTGAAACAATATGGTTGAGAGCATCCTTAAATTTAATTATCAACAGTTTTACGGTTTCTGTTTTAAGGCCCGCCTTCACGGCGAGGTTAAGTATGTGGCATGCACACTTTTGATGAAACATTGCACCATTCATAATTGGGTTTAGTGACCGTTTAAAAATATCAATGGAAGCTATATTGTTGCTAGCATTATCGAAAGATATAGAAAAAATCTTGTTATCCATATCCCTCTTCAGATTATATTCTTGTAAAATCTCAATAATGGATTTGAAAATTACATTTGCGGTGTGTGGAGAATCTAATACTCTAAAACTTAATATTCTTTTTTGTAATACCCATTGATCATCGATCCAATGTCCGGTAACACAAGAGTACCCAAGACCATGTTTACCGGCGGTCCATATATCAGATGTAATTGAGACCTTATTATTTTGATATGCAAATATAGCTCGGAGTTCATTTTTTATGGTGGTAAACTGGTTTTTTATTTCGCCTACCAATTTTCTATGATGAATCCTCTTGTACATTGGTTGAGCGCACCCCCGAATGATTAACCGGGCAAAACTCATGCAACCACCCATACTTATTGGTTGTTCTTTATGGGTAATATATCGGGCCATTTCACTAAGCATTCTTGCTTCATCGAATTTTAGGTGAGTTCTGGTACCATCTGGTTGCATAAGGGTTTGGATTTGTCTCGGTCCAGCATTTTCACTTGGAACCTCACCCTTTTTTTGATGCATTTCAACATGTCTTTTAAAACTGGTCATACCACTTGATTGTTTATACACAAAAAAAGGTTTCTTGCAATTTGATACCTTACAATCAAGAGTTTTCAAAATACCATTCTCGTCTTTGGTCACCTTATACCAGGACAACCACCACTGATTGTATTCGGGAGGTCTTTTAGTCTTTTTACTTGGTTGTTCTCTGGTTGTTGTGGGGGGGGGTGAGCCACTTCTCGAAGGAGAGACATCCGCTTCTTGAATTTCAGAACACCGATCGAAGGAGTAGATGAAATAGGGGCGTGAATTGACTCGATGATACGAGAAGAAGTGCCTCCATATGCATACGGTGCTGTTGGTTGAAGTGCACCTTGTGGAATGAATACGTTCGGATCGGTTGAAGTATAATAAGGTGCACTCATTTGGGGGGGGGGTTGTTGATAATTTAAATCTAACATTTGGTCTCTTCTTTGATAATTTTGTGGATAATTTTGTAGATAATTGGGTGGTGGCATTTGGGAGGAACTATCAATATAATTTTTGGATAATTGGGTGGTGGCATTTGTTCATAGTTAGACGGTGTGCTTGGGCCAAAAAGGTCTTCAGAAAATCTCGCGGCTTCTTCTTGCACTTGTTCGTTATAACTTGACATTTTTAAAATCTAACATATTTAAAAAAATTCGAAATAATTTAATAAATAAAATCTAACATATTTATTTTTAATAGGTTATCCATGAAATTTAATGGTTGCCTTTTGGGCCAGTTACTATTACACACGAAATCACAACCAGGTAAGTTCCCAGGAAAACCAGGGATCACAAAGGATACGCTACGAGTTCCGATTTTCCTAGGCAGAACTTTCCTTAGACATTGTGTTTTCATAGTATTGCAACAGTTCTTACTAGGAAAACCATTAAAACGTCATAAATAACATATTAAAAATATTAAAAATCTAATTACTTCACATATTAAAAAAAATAAAAATAACCTATTTTCTTAACCTATTAAAAATAAATCCGAATTAAAAAAATAAAATCTAACCTATTTAAAACAAATCTAATTACTTCACATATTCAAAAAAATAAAATAACCTATTTTCTTAACCTATTAAAAATAAATCCGAATTAAAAAAATAAAATCTAACCTATTTAAAATAAATCTAATTACTTCACATATTAAAAAAAATAAAAATAACCTATTTTCTTAACCTAATAAAAATAAATCCGATTTAAAAAATTAAAATCTAACCTATTTAAAACAAATCTAATTACTTCACATATTAAAAAAAATAAAAATAACCTATTTTCTTAACCTATTAAAAATAAATCCGAATTAAAAAAATAAAATCTAACCTATTTAAAACAAATCTAATTACTTCACATATTCAAAAAAATAAAAATAACCTATTTTCTTAACCTATTAAAAATAAATCCGAATTAAAAAAATAAAATCTAACCTATTTAAAACAAATCTAATTACTTCACATATTCAAAAAAATAAAAATAACCTATTAAAAATAAATCCGAATTTAAAAATTAAAATCTAACCTATTTAAAACAAATCTAATTACTTCACATATTCAAAAAAAATAAAAATAACCTATTTTCTTAAACTATTAAAAATAAATCCGAATTTAAAAATTAAAATCTAACCTATTTAAAACAAATCTAATTACTTCACATATTCAAAAAAATAAAAATAACCAATTTTCTTAACCTATTAAAAATAAATCCGAATTTAAAAATCTAACCTCGCGGAAAAATCTTGCGGGAGACGCCGAACTTCATAATTTCAATACCTTCGTAATTCCGTGATCGTATTTTTATATTATATTTTTTGGAACAATAAATTTAAAAATTGAGAATAATATTGTATTGAGAGAATAAAAGATTGAGAGATTGAGAAAATGTGAAAATGTTGAGAGGAAGAGGGGTGTATTTATAGAGTTTTGATTGGAGGGAATAAAATTTGAAATTTATTAAAAAAAATAATAAAAAATTCCAGCGGGTACAGCGGGTTTGACGGGTACGGGTTTGATTTGATGTGAACTGGGGGGAAAATTTTTGAAATTTGAAAATCACGGGTACGGGTACGGGTATGCGGGTACGAGTACGCGGGCACGGGTACGGGTACAACGGGATTTTTCCAAAAAAAAACTGACCGGCCCTTCTCAAACCCGTACCCGTGTACCCGTTTACCCGCCTATACCCGAGCACGGCACGGTATGCGCGGGTACATGGGTACGGGTTGTACCCGGTGAGTTTTAGCAAACCACTACCCGAAATCAAACATGACAAAAAAGAACCTGACCTGAAATAACCTGAAACCCGAGACTACCTGATATCAGATGACCTGAAACCCGATCCGGACCCAAATGACCCAAAGCCCGAAATAATCTAAGCTCATAAGAACCCGAAACTCGACCCAACCCGACCTGAAATGACCCGAGACTCGAAAAAACTGATAGTGTTCAACCTGAAACCCAACCCGACCCGGACCGAATGGACCTGAACCCGACCCGTGACCTGACAATTTTTTTTGGTCAAACATAGCCGACCTGACCCGTCCGAACTCGAACCCAAGAGGAGTTGAAATAGAAAATAGGTGTATATATGTGTAAAAGATGTGATGAACCTTTGGAGTAACAACAAAATCAATTCACCCGAGCGGAACCACCTGATTGCGACCTCTAATCATTATTGATGTACATTTTAAATTTTTGGCATATATGATATTTATTTTTTTATTCTACTGTTCAAATCGCATTCAAAATAAAGCTTATAAATTGAAATGTACTTCCATTAATTAAAGTGAATATTAAAATTGGGTCTCAATAATTTAATAGAAGAAGATACTTATGTATGTATTCACTTAAGATTTTTTTGGAGAACTAGTTTTCAGTCTAGTAATAAAGGCAGTGCTTTCTGTGTAGGAAATGACATGATTAAAATTCAAATGTAAATTTTTATGGACATTTAAAAAAATGAATAATTTAGACTCTCATTTTTACTCAAAAACCTTAATATTCCATATGATTCCTTAAAAGGGCAAAAATAATGAGTCAATTATTACAATTGATTGTTGGTAGACTCACTTGTCTACGATTCAAATAAGAGAAATTAATTTACTGCAAGAAAACTATTCTAGATGGAGTAAGCATGATTAAGTAATAACGTTTAATTATTTATATAATATTTCATTTTTTTTCTGCTAAAGGGTGGCCTGTAGTCTATGATGCATGCAAGGAGTCACAATTTATGTAATTTATTTTGTACGAAAATATATAGAATGACGAAGTATGCATGATGCAAACATTTATGTATTATATATTATTTATGAACTTCATAAATAAATATAAAATAAGCTGGATATGGTGCTACGCATCACAGATAATCTATATGTTACAGATCATTTTCAAAATTTAAATGGTCAATCCGATTATTCAAAATGATTTTCATATTAAAAATCTAGATGTAGATCAAATTTATATATTTTTTAAATTTTTTTACTACAAGTTTAAATAGCTAAAAAATATTTCTTTTGAATGATTCATAATAATTAAATCAAATAATTTTTTAGATATCTAAAAAAATAGTAAAAATCTTGAAAATATATAAAATCTACAACTAGATTTTTATATGAAAATATTTTGAGCGGTCGGATCGATTATGTAAATTAAAAAAAATAGTTGTAGCACACGGATCATTGTGCTACGCGTAACACCGTAGTCCAACTCATTTATAATTATCAAAATATTAAGAAAAATAGTTACTCTTTTTAAAAGCGGAATATATAATACAATTCAGAAGAAATCGCACACATTGTGCTGTTAGTTAATTATACCCGCTACATCAGCGGTAAGGTCATAAGGATCAGTACGGTGCAAACATGAATGTGGGGAAGTTTCATCGAAGCTAACAAAATTTGCATCTCCACATAGGATAATCAGTAGCTTTCAAACTTTGAACATATAACTGGATAAACCCCACGGCCTATTCAAAGTAGCTATGTGGGATTGTACACAACGGATAAATAAGCTGATAAATGCATGTGCTCTAACGGCGCAGCACGGAACTAGGCTGTAATTAAAATAATTCTAAAAAGTTCATTTACTTTGCTAATCTTTATTTTTTAAAATAAAACATGCACCAAACTTTCCTAAAAAATGCAACAAATTTTGATCTACATAGAAATTGTTTAGTTCTCTTTCTCAAATTATATATCTTAAGACTTGAGTAAGAAAAGATAATAGATAAAAAGTGAGTACTGTTACATTTCAAAATAGGATGGTATAACTTTTGGAAAAATGAATAGAGAACTTTACCCTCATTTTCTTCCATACGCCTCGATTTTACTAATTAAAATAAAAACAAATGAAGAAATATTCTCTCTTCTCGTCTCCCTCATTCACCCTCTCTGGAACGTAACCATAGAGTCGGTGACTTTATGAGAAATAATCAATAGATTTATTTAATTAACTCATATTTAGTATCCCTCTTATTATTATTATTATTATTATTGCAAAAAGTGGCTACACAACCGGTTTCATTGAGACAATATCCCTCTTATTTAAATGAAGGAAGTTTTTGCATTTTTATAATAATGAGCGATTTTCAAATCGTTAGCTAATGATGTACTTTTTAAAATAATAATGTCTTAAAAATTATAAAAAAAATGAAGCCATAAAAACTATTTGTGCTGTTAATATACATTCGATACGATGAAGCCTTCCTATTTGATAGATTTTGAAAGAAAATATTTATTAACATGAACTATAATGGAAATAACCAACAATTATCAAATATATATTTTAGTTCAATTATAACTCCTGTGGCATATTTGAATTCCATTTTTTTAATCATTAGTCATTGAGTTTGACTTTGCTTGTGAATATAATATAGTTTTTAATAATAATAATAATAATTATTCAATTAATATTATTAAAAATAAGAGTGATAACGGTAAAATTTTAAATATACGAATAGAAACAGGCGCGTTTGCCTCTTATATATACAAAACGCGCAGAATTACATCTACGCATTGTGGAAGAGAGGGAAAAAAGAGAAAAAAAAAAGAAAGAAAGAGAAAAGAGGGGAAAAAGAGAGAAAGAAAGAGGAAAAGAGAAATTGGAAGAAAGAGAGAGAAGAAGAGAGGGACGAGAAGAGGAGAAAAAAAAAGAAACGTACGAGTGCGGTATATTATTGGATATTAATTAAAGGTAAATTTTATTTATCTAAATAATTAACATTGAAATATAAATTATATATTAATTATAAAAAAATTAATTGTGTATATTAAATTATAATTATTTAAATATAATTTAGTTATAATTTAATTATAGATTTAATTATAAAATTTATTAATTATAATTTAATTTTAGATTTATTATAGGTTTAAATGTGAAATTATTTAATTGTAGATTTAATTATCCATTAATTATAGATTTAATTATCTATTTAATTATAAAATTATTTAATTGTAGATTAAATTGTAGAATTGTAGAATTTTGTAATTATAATTTTAGATTATTTATTAATTATTTGTGTATAATAATATAGATTTAATTTATTATTTAATTATAGATTAATTATTGATTTAATTGTAGAATAATATATATTTAATTAGGCTTTAATTGTAAAATAAAAGCTTTTAATTAGGTTTTAATTATAGAATAATTATAGAATAATATATATTTAATTAGGCTTTTAATTATAGATTAGTTTTTAATTGTAGAATTTATTTATTATTTAATTATAGAATAAATAGATTAAAAATGAAGTAAAATGAAGTATAAATTAATTTTAAATTAAATATGAAATAATTATAAAATATTATCAAAAAATAATTATAAATTAATTATAAATTAATTATGAAATGATTTTTGTACTAGATAATGGCAGAAGAACAACGAAATGAAAATGTCATAATTTATCTTCCTGAAGACAAACATCGGACACATTATAGTCAGACAGATGTACATTATATTTAAAAAATAATAATAAAATACATATAAATGAGAAACTAATTATGAAATTAAAATTACAAAGAGATAACAATGTCATTCGTTTCCGCACTCACCGTCCGACGATACCATACATCTCGCACATTCAGAGTAGGTTGTGAGTTATGAGATTTCTTCATCTTGCCAGGCTGCGTGAGATTTATGTGCAAGAAACGGAGACCCGTAACTTGAAGATTGATATGGGTTTATTGAGTGCGTTAATAGAGTTTTGGAGGCCAGAAACTCACACGTTTCACTTAAATTTTGGCGAGATGACCGTGACTCTAGAGGTAAATACTAAAATATTATTAATTTAATTACAATATTAAAAAGATGGTATAGTAATATAATTTATTTATGACGTCACATGTCTTTGGGGTTTATCCACCATTGGTGAGCCGGTGACTGGATATACTGACAGAGATTTTTCGGCATACATCCATAAGTTATTTGGGCAGGATGATATATCAACATTCTGTAAGGATGAGAGGTAATTGATTAGACTATATATGAACTTCAGTTTTTTTTTGTTCACAAATTGTGATTAAGCTAAATATAAAATTTGGCAGACGTTTTATTTCTCTTCGAGAGTTACGGTCCCACTTTGATCACGCTCCAGAGACAGACGATTATCAGGGTCTCGATCGATATGCGATCAATTTTATTTTGGAGTTGGCGGGGTGTATCATGTTCCTCGACCATGCCAAAGTTTATCGTACGTTGGTGCCACACCGGGATATTTTGTTTCTATAATCATACTGATTTGTTGAACTGATAGAGAGAGATCCTTCTTTAAATGTTGTCGAACACATCCTGCAATCAAATTAGATGTGAGTTGTAAGTGTTTGTGATTTCCTGATGGTCTTCTAGAGTTGTGGGGAATTTTATTTGTGATGATCCTCCATATGGTCGAGTCCTCTTCAGGTCTAGCGTATAATCTCCAAGGACAACTCTTTTCTTTGTATTTCATAATAAGTCGTGTTTTACAACTTTCTTGTACCCAACATTGAACAATTTTCCTAACACTCCAATCACAAATTACCCAATTTAAAGCCAATTTAGAAACAAATATTTTATTTTCAGCTAACTCATCATCGAGTCCTAAGAGAGATTCATTCGCGCCTAAACGGTCAAACATCTCAAAAATATTTAACACTTCTATGAGATGGTGTCTCTCAATTCGTCCGGTAACTAACAATGTGGTATCACATCTCTAAATTTCCTCATCTTCAGATTCATCAATCGAAAAATCCTCTGCTTCAGTGTAATCCTCTCCTATTTCTTCTTCATTTGAATAATACGGACCACCATCATCTTGCTCATCCTGATCATCGTGATTATCACTTAATTCCATTATCGTTGGATCAACACTATTTCGCCATCAATATTATTTTGCTCTTCGGTCTAAATTATCGTCCGGTAACTAACGGACGTACTACTACTACTACGCGCTCATCCACGAAAAAAAATTATATAGTGGCACCGCTGGGTTCGGTTGTTGATAAATTATATTGTTACTGTAAATAGATGGATACAGGTATAAATTGGTTTGATCGTAGGTTGGATAGGAATTAGTTTGATCGTAGGTTTGATAGAAATTAGTTCGATCGTGGGTTGGATATGAATGAGTTTGATCGTAGGTTTGATCATAAGTTTGATAGGAATTGATTTGATCGTAGGTTTGATAGGAATTGGTTTGATTGTGGTTTGGAAATATTCCCGTAAAAAAATCTGCCGCTCGGTTGTTCTGCAGTATAATTTTCTTCATCGGGATAATAATTTAAATCTGGTAGTATTTTAAAGAAGTTGGATGTTTGTTGTATTTGTGTTTGTGAGAATTGAGCGAGCGGGGTGTGGTATTTATAGCAAACAAGCGTGCCAGCGAAAGTGCGCGTTCTAAGAAAAACGCGCCAATGTCGGTGCGCGTATACGCCATTCGTATATTTAAAATTTCTCGTTTCTCACTCTTATTTTTAATAATATCAATTTAATAATAATTAATATTATTAAAAACTGAATATAATATATTCGATTTGCTTCTCCATATAAACTAGAGTGTTAATTAATTAAGGAGTCGCTTGCAAACGCTAATGAGAGATGAAAACAGGAGATGGGTTCAGATGCACTCTTCATAGCAAATATATCATAAAAAGGAATTCAAAACATCGCTGTGTCACGGTGTTATGGGTCTGGTTGGTGACGTTGGTAGCTGTTACAGTTCTGGTTGGCGACCGTTCACTATCAGTCACTAGCAACCTTGATTTGGTATAAGAACTGGTTAGGAAGTAATTAAGTAAATCTTTTCCGAATGAAAAATAGGGCTGTCAATGAATCTGAATATAGATCCTTAATCCGAAGATCCGATCCGAATCCGCACAAATGGATCTGCATATAGATCCTTAAAATATATTCATTAATTTATTAGATCTGCATATAGATTCTAGAAAATGATTCATCTAATATAATGGATCCGTATTTGGATCTTATAAGATTCAAATTTGAATCCGCTATTAATTCGATAAATAAATAAAATTATATCATATATCAATTAATAAAATAGACATGTCCAATTTAGTTTAAATTGAAGAGCAATATTTATGTTTCATTATGTGTTGATTCATAAAGTTGAATAGTAGTTATTGTATTAATTAGATAGATTTTATTATGTTATTTGATGTTTATTGTATATTTTGAAAGTTGGAACAAATAGTTATGATTGTTGCTACGTTTATGATTGGAACAAATAATTTTAAGATTGTTATAATAGCAAATGTGAATTATGATTGTTGTTACGTTTGAAATAATTTTAAGATAACATATAATTTTTCTCTTATCATATATTAATTATGCTATTTTTAATATTATTATAATATAAGATCCAAAATATGATCTAAATACGATTCGAAATCCGTTATAATAGTAAATATGAATTCATATTTGAATTCTCAAAATTTTATTAAATACGAATCCGCATATGAATCTTATAATTTTTTAGTGAATTCGCATTTGAATCCTCCGAAATCCAATTCGAATCCGATCCATTAACTGCCCTAATGAAAATACAACTTAAAAAAGCGGTTGGTTGTGTGGCTGTCCTGTGTGCTAGAGAACTTGTAAATTTGATTGTTTGAAATTTGAAAACCTTCCACACTTAATTTATTAATCAGTAGCGTACAATGTTTTAAATAGCACGCTATAGAGATATTATACGTTTTTCGAACTCAGACGCTATGCTATATATTTATATTGTGCTATTTACATTATTAACGCTATAGCGGTGATAGAGGACCGCTATTGTATGCAGCGGCAATATAACACGCTATCGTACATTTGTTCACAATAAATTTTAAACGGTCATAATTTCTTCATCTAAACTCCGATTAAGCTAATTCAAAGTGTGTTGAAAAATTAAGAACAAGATCTACAATATTGATATATAATCTTAATCATTCTATATAAATGTTGGATTAAAATTTCTTCTTTCTTTATTATCAACATTCTGATTTGACTCCGACTTGCGTCTTTCTCTTACTTTCTTCTTGGATTCACTTCTTTAAACTAAATGAACCTAAAAAAAAATTATTTTGAAACTTAATTTAAATAAAATTTAACATTTTAATCAATTCACCATGAACTTTAATTAATAACTGAATGTGTTTGATGAAAAATGATATGTATTACTTAATTTAGTAATTTATTATATCGAAGATATATATTATTTTTTAATTAATTTTATATTATTTATTTATTTACTCTATGAATTTTTAAGTAAAATTACTGATATTATATAGCTAGCTTTTATAATAACGTGATAGCTTTTTTTAAGATTGCATCGCAATGACGTGCATCGTGGACTTGTAGTACACGTACTAACAGTTGTGTACCTGATAGCCTTTGAAGTTCCAATATGCTGACAGTTGAGGAGTTAATTAAATATTGGATAACATATACTTAAAAAGCTGAATGGCACTTGCATCTAAGCTAAATTTAATATTCGCGATACAATTTCAAGTAATAAAAGCTAAATTTAAATGTCCAAGGTTATTTGAGACATCGATTTTATTTCTTACTAAAATAGATTTTTTTTTTAATTTATTTTTTATATAATATTTTTATTAATTTTTATACTATCGATTTGATTTATTTATTGACGCTACGTACACATCATCCATATTTTATTTATTCGTCCTATATCATCAATATATATCACATTCATTTAATTTAATTTGATTTTTCTTTTCTTTTATCTTGATTGAATAACTCCTATTTGGTGCTTCTTTTTCCTCATTATTAAGACAAGTTATGATTTAAAAATCAATATAAGGGATCAGATACTTATGGTTACTGATGTCCATTGTGCTTCGGTTTGGATATTTTAATATGAAGATCAAATTTAACAGTTTGTATCATCCGTTTAAACTTTTAAATTCGAGATACGGACGCGAAACACAGAAGATTTTGTATTTCGTGAAGCATTATAGCCTCACTATATATATATATATATATGAAGTTTAAAATGTAACACATCCGTACACCACGTCAAAATCTCAAATTTTGAGTTAAAAATGATCGATTCAAACTGTTCAATTTATTATATATATATATAGGAAGTCTAAAATGTAAGACATCCGTACACTACGTCAAAATATCAAATTTTGAGTTAAAAATGATCGATCCAAACTGTTTAATTTATTCTCCATATCAAACTCTCGTAGAAAATCAAATTATATATTTTTTTAAAAAAAATTTCTATTTTTTTAGGCCAAGAAAAAGTTGCTTGATTTAAGGATTTTGGATTGTCCAATAGTGATGATTTTTTTGTATAAAAAAATAGAAAAAAAAAATTAAAATTAAAAAATTTATTTTTTTTAAGAATTTTATATGGAGAATAAATTAACGGATCAAATTAGTTATTTTTAACTTAAAATTTGAGATTTTAATGTGGTGTACAAATGCATCCGTGCAACACATTGCATTATAAATTTTCTCCCCCCATCTCTCTCTCTATATATATATTATTTTTCTTAGATTGGGAGTGTCAAACTTAATCTGACATAATAATTAAAAAATATAGTGTTCCATTCCCAATTGTCCATGGTAGAATCTTGCTGTAATGTCACTAACAGGTGGACCATAAAAATATGAAAAAATACACTATAACAGAAATGATTTTAGACAATATCCCTTTAATAACGATCATATATCAAATTTGTTGTTAAAATAAAATATTGAGAACTTCTTTAACAACTTATTTAACAACGGTTATATATCAAATCTGTTATTAAATGGTATTATTAAAATATTGAGAACTTCTTTAACAACGATTTTTAATAAAACAACATTGTTAAAATGCAGTCCCAAAACACCAAAAAGCAGGACATTCTTTTAACAATGATTTCTTTAAAGAACCGTTGTTAAAGGTCATTGAATGTCTCTGACAAATTTGGTACAAATTTGAACTCTATTTCAATCCAATAATTTTTTTTTACAGCGATTTTAACAACGGTTCCTCAAGGAACCATTGCTAAATGGGTGTGCTATTTTTGGCTCTAACAGATCCATCTCCACCAATGATATTTGCTTTCATGAATTGCTATATTTTTTCATCTCACTGTTCGTTCATCAAAATCTAATGATCCAAAAGTCAAAAATCATAAAGTGAAATTCCATGATTTACCATCTCCTTTGTCCTATGTTTCACATAAAAAAAAGAGATGAGAGATGAATGAAGAGATATATGAGAGACAAAAGAAATTAAAATTAAAATTAGACCATCTCAATTTCCAACGACCATAACTTTTGATAAGAAACTTCGATTGAGACATTCTACACGGCCACAAAAAACTTACAATGAGATCTACATGATTAATTGCTTAAACATTACGATCATTTTTAGGACAAAAAAAATCTCATCTTGAATCTCAAAAACACATTTGAAGTTTCTACTTCTATTTTTTATTATTTTATTATTTTTTTATAAATTGTATAGATTTTCATATTACTAGATGAGCAAGATGTATTATTAAGTAAATATTTTTTTCATTGGTTGAATAATTATATTCTTTCATATAAATTATTGTATGAGTAATATGTATGTCACAATGCTAATCTTTTATCATATGTTCTTATATTATTTACCTGTTCTTAGTTCCTTTGTCATCTATTCTTAGCTAAAGAAAGTTAAAATTTGATTTTTTAAAAAAACTTTAATAATGATTCTGTACCAAAATCATTGTTAAACGTGTATTTAATAACAGTTCACAGCCTAAAACTATTGTTAAATATCTCTTTAACAACAAGTCTGGCACAAAATCATCGCTAAAGATCATTTTAAAAAAATCTGAAAAATTATTATTTGGTAACATATTTGACAATGAATATTTAGAGGCTTAACATTCTTTTAATAACGATTCAAAAATCATTATTAAACTTGATCAACATTCATTGTCAAATATTTTTGTTGTTGTAGTGATATTTTAATTTATCACTGAAGTCTGAATCATTTAAATAAATTCGATTGATCCAATAAATTATGCTGTAGGTTTTAAAAAAAATCATAGTTTTGAGGGTTCGTATATATATATCTGCTAACGGTTTCAGAGGTTTTTTACCCAATGACCTTTAACACTTTCAGAGGCATTCAATGACCTTTAACAAAGGCTTTCCTCAAAACTATGATTTATTGGTTTCACAAGCAGTCTTTCGTACGAAGTCTCAAGATCAAGTCCAAGATGACGTCACAAGTTTCCTTTTTCACGAATTTAATCCTGTCATGCATGATGCATGCATGCATGATATACTAGCAATCAATTATCATATAGAACATTGACTAAGCAACTAGAGACAGCTAGATAAACCAAGTATCCAGTACAAGAATAAATTATCAAAACAAGAAAACATAGAAAATTGAAAAATTGTAAACGATGGCAGTAACGGAGTAGAGCCAAAATTAAAGATGGCCCCGGCTTTAATGTATCCGTTTAGACTATCGTTAAACCGTGGGAAATAAATATTTAATTTCAAAGTCGAGAGTTGAGCAGACACAAAAAAAAGAAAGGAAAACAAATTTGTCAAAGAATATTTAAGAATCTAATTGTAAGCCAAAGTTTTCTTGGATTAATCAGAGAGGGCTAGAGGAGGAGATGCAGCCAGTGAGAATTTTGAACAAGAGACGTTTAAGAAGAACACAAAAAATAAAAAAAAAATAAAAAGTAAAACATTATTTAATTTAGTATCTTTCAACTTTTGCAAACATTCGACACTTTTGCAAACATTCGACCAGTATTAAAATTTCTTCGTTATGCCTTGTGATTGAACAACCGATTGCATGTCGGTTCGACACTATATTACGAAAGCTCATATCAATAGTATTTCTTTATAAGTTTTATGCACTTTTGTGTCAACCGACACCTCGACAACTGTAGATTGCCATCTGAAATACTAAATAAAATTTCTGGCATTGCAAATCTATTTGTGACTTGAATATTTTATATCAAGACTGCATGTTACACTATGAGTTACACTACACAGAATTAGATTTTTACTAACACCAAGTTTACTAACGATTTTTAGTGAAAATCGTTAGTAACATTAGGCGGTAGTATTTTGGAAAATAAGTTCAACTATTTTCTAACGGTATAGAAGAAGAAAACGTTACAAAAATATGTCAAAAAATATAAAAAAATTGTCGGACAATTTTTGCTAAGGTTTCTTATAAAAAAAAAACGTTAGGAAAGTTTTTTGAGCTGGGTACAATTTCTAATAAAAAAAACTATTAGGAAAGATTTTTACGCTGAGTTTTACTAACAGTTATTTATAAAAAACCATTAGAAAAACTTTTTACGCTGAGTTTTGCTAACGATTATTTATAAAAAACCATTAGCAAAGGTTAGTGCGCAAAAAATCTAATATATCTCATCTCACCAATAACATTTGCTCCACGGATTGTCCATCTCACCGTTTCGTTCATCCCAATCCAACGATCCAAAAATCAAAATTCAAAAACAGAAATACCACGGATTACCAACCCCTTTTCATTTATTTTCATATATAAAAAGAGAGATGAGAGAGAGAGAAAAAGAAAGAAGAAAGAAATAAGAAACGAAGAAGAGAGACAGAAGAAATAAAAATCGAAATTCGACCATCTTAACTTCAAACGACCATAACTTTTGATAGGAAACTCCGATTGAGGCGTGCTACGCGGCCACAGAAAGCTTGCGATGAGATATATAGGGTTAATGCTATTGTTGTTACCATCATTTTCAGAGCCAAAAAACATTGTCTTGACCCTAAAAAATGCATTTGAAGTTTATTGAAGTTTTTAGTTCAGTTTTTTGTTTTTGTTTTTTTCTTAGAAATTGTATAAGTTTTCATATTATTGAGTAATCAAGATGTATTGTTTAGTAAATATTTTTTTCATTGTATGAATAATTATATTTCTTTTATATTAATTATTGAATGAATAATATGATATATGTCATAATGCTTATCATTTGTCATCTGTTCTTATATAATTTATCGTTCTTAGTTTATTTGTCATCTTTATAGAAAGTTAAATTTGTAAAAAAAAATGCAAAAAATCCTTTGCTAATGGTTTATTAGCAAAAACCGTTAGAAAAAAATTATTTTTTTTAAAGACACCTTGCTAACGGTTTATTAGCAAAAAAGTGTTGGCAAAAATTCAAAAAAAAATTCCCAACAACCTTTGCTAATGATTTTTTGATAAAAAATCGTTAGCAAAACTTAAAAAAAAATTCCTAACACCCTAAAAACCATTAGCAAATGTCCGTCCATTGCTTCTCTTTTCCTAACAGTTGCTTATACTTTTTCTAACCCCTCTCATTACTAACGGTTGCAAAACCATTAGTAAAACTCAATTATGTTGTAGTGTACCTTTCTCTAAATTTAAACTTGCTCCACTTCATAAATAAATGAGATTTATTATCATTTGTACTAAATCTACGGTACAGGTGAATGCTTTAATTAATTTTCCAATTCCTGTGAATATGACTCTTAATAACAGGAGCATTTAAAAATGAAATATATTATACGTACTCTGATCGAATTAATGTTAGGTGCGTAAATTAATTTGTTTATTACATCAATAATCACTTTCCCTGAACTGGTCCCTAATTTTTCTATAATCCTCCGACAAAATTAATTTGTACGAATGCACGCTGGTACGAACTATATGCAGCTAGTGCATCTCTTTCAGACACTCACGCACAGTATAAAAAGGAAGGCCACTATATCATAATATCTTATATATCCTAGCAACCCAAATAAAGAGAGTGAGATCCTCCAATTGAGAAATTATTATCCAACAGAATGAGTAGAGGTGGGAGCTATGGAGGTGGCAAGAGCTCTCTCAGCTACCTCTTTGAACCAGAGGAGGCTAATCAGACCTTGGCAAAATCAACATCTAAACAGACACAAAAATCTCAGGCCAAGAACCATGAAAAGTCGGACGAAGGCGATCAAACCGGCGCTCTTGTGTCAAAGCCAGAGGAGAGGCCTCAGACAAAAGAAGACAGCAAGACAAATGTAGTACAAGAAGGCAACACACCGCAAAAACGAGCAGCCGGTGGCGCCCAAAATTTGGTTCACTTTTACTATGTAAGTAAATATAGGTCATTCCATTGTACTTAATTCTACGATTGTTTCTAATTGATTTTGTTTTTCAAGTTCTCGGAGACAGCAAATTGTAGAATCTAATTGTTCATTCTCTTTTTTTTTTCAGGATCGTCCATCGACAAAAGTTAATTCGGTTCCGGGAGGGCGTTCGTCCCTCGGATACCTCTTCGGAGACAGCTGATCTCAATACTAGATGAATGAACACATGAAGCTTTCAAATTAGTGTCAATTTAATCCAATCCTTCAAAAAGCAAACTAAGAATGCTTTTTTTTTCAACGGTTCTGTGAATTATATAATGGCAGAATGGTTTTGCCAATATATAGGTAATTTGTGACTATGTGTGGTACGATTATGGCTCGAGTCCATAGCATACCATGGACGACTTTGATTGTGGATCTTATTTTAATTATATATTGCTTGTGAGAAAACAATGGAGCTTGTACTTTATTTACGTTCTAGTAATGGTTTTTATTTTTTATTTTTTTTTTACAAAAGTGATCTCGAAAGATCATCCATTCCCATTATTCGAATATTGCCATGAAGATCATTCCCACGAGTAGTATAGTTGAACTTAATAATAATAAGAAAAAGAAAAAAAAAATCATCTTGTCGAAAGAGGTTTGGTAATTATATATACTCTCATACTAGAATATCATCCGTGAGATCGATGGTTGCATGGAAATTGCATAGAATTTCAAAATTACCAGAAGAAACTTTTCTAGGCGCAACCATGTTTTTTTTTGGGTTGTTCTGGGGCCTATATATATACATCAAAAGAACCAGTTCTATTGACCATGACGATTTTAAGACAATTATGCATGACATGACAGAATCATAAAATTATTCACCAAAGAATGTTGTGAAATTATTATTGTATTAATTACGGCATGGACCGTTACCTTGCAATTTGCATTGTACTTTCTGTTCCTAGCTGGCGATACAATATGGAACTAGTTATATATATGACACTCTACACGGGGTTTTCTTACGAAGCACAGGAGAGATACTGGCACGACATTTTTTTTTTTTTTATTAACACAACACTTATAAATATTTTACTTATGTGGGATTGTCCTTCAATAATTATTTTCTTATAAAAGCCAAGTCTCTCTCTACATTGATTTCTAACATAATTTCCTTATTGATTGATTTTTTTTTTGAAAAGCAAAGCCTGTAAATAAATTCCATATTTCGCTTGTCATCCTTGAGCATCTTTTCTTTTCTTCTCCATGAAATTAATTGCTCTAACTTTCAATCCTGCCTAAAATATTTAATTGTTGAGTTCTTTGTTGATTGGAGTTCAAGTTTTCAAAGTGGGATTATAATTTATAACTTATAAGAAAATAATTAAAGAAGCTTGCAAAATGAATGTATGCTTGTTTCTTAATGACCCTTCTAATATATGTCACTTGATCTAGTATATATGCGACATGCAACAAGCATATATGTTTGTTTCTTAATGATCCTTCTTAATTGATTAATTTTATTACAACGATTTTTATGTCACTTGATCTAGTATGAGATTAACTTAAAAAATCATAAAAACTTACAAGCATATACATGAATATAAGCAAGATCAACGGGTTTGATTTCAAATTTAAATGAAAATTAAATTTATAGATTTTGTGGCACAAACTCTCTCTCTCTCTCTCTCTCTATATATATATATATATACACACACACACACACACGCCTCATAACAGATTACGACGGTAACAAGAGGACTCGAACAAAAATAGTAAAAGAAAAAAATAGAGAACTGTGCAATGAAATACAACAATTCAAGGGCAATGGCGGAGGTATGTTTGTGAATGTAGGTTCAGTTGATACTTTTAAAATTACCTTTTACACATACATAAACAATGAAATATTTATATTAATATTTATTATCTCTCTACTATTATGATGCCCCAAGAATATCATTTACTTTAATACTATTGATTTTTTATTTTGGACAATGAAAAATAAAAAAATATATGTTTTTTATTTTGTAATGGAAGGATCATTAGCATGTTTCATACTATAAAATTATTTATTTTAAAAGATTGATGCCTTTTTGTAAATAAATAATATTTTTCGAAACTTTTATTATTTAAAGATTTTTGAATTTTTTTTGAAGTTCATGAATAATAAAATATTATCATTTTACACGCAAATATTAATTGTTTATTATTTTAAAATTATTTTTTAAATTCTAAATAAAATAATAAATGGTATTTTCATAATATTTTGAGATAAATATTTTGCATAGTTATTTGAATTAATATTTAAGATAAAAAAGTTTAAAATTTGATGCATTAATATAGATATAAATATTGTTTAAATAATTAATTAATTGACACCACTGGTTCTGCCTCGGGCCTCCTGTTAATTATTTTTTCTCACATAGAAGGAAACCGTTGTTGGGCTGAGCGGCCTTAATGAGCCCATAATCTCACTGAGGCAACTCGAAATTCAAACCCGCGAACGCGAAACCTCTGGAATCTTCGCTTCACCTTTTCCGATATCTTCTCCTTCGTTCTTTTTCTGGCTTTTGAGACATCAGAGTGCACTGTTAAGATCGATCGAAAAAGCTGCTCGGAGATTAGCAAGCGCATTTGGTTATCGATCAGGTATCCGTACTGTTCTTCTTTATTTTCATTTTTATTTTGTTTTTTTTTTTTTTTTGCGTTCTCTTTGAATGCCATTCTAACGGAGTAGGTTGAGAATGGACTATGTATATATAGTTGTTTTTACGAAGATTTCTGTGCTTTTACGTTTTTCTGATTAGTATTGTTGTGTGTATTTATTGAATAACTAATTGGATTTGAGAATTTCCAGTCCAAGGGGAACTGGAGGAGACATTGCCTTTATCGTATTTTAGTTCTAGATTTGTAAAATTTACACAGGAGTGGACCGGATTCTTTAGCTTATTCATACAAATGAACATTATAAGTATGGAGCGTGTACAATTTTGGTGATATTGTTTAAAAGGAATAGCTAGCTTTTCAGAAAGTTGAACTAAGTTGGATTCAGGAGAATGATTGTTTATGTTGAATTTTGCTTGATTAACTGTGACTAAAGAAAAAAATTACTTTAATTTTGGCTTGCTTGCTGTTTGTTGAGATACTCTTCTAACCTTTCTTATATAGGTCAATTTGACTGTAAAAGCTGCAAGATAAAGATGGGAACTACTGAGTTACTCATGAAGCATTTGATCAAGAAAATGGCTCCTGCCACTAAAAGACAGAGTTATGTCAAGCTAATCTTTAGCCTCTCTTTTATGTCAAAGTTTCAAAAATCTTTTGTTACAGAAATTGCAGTGGACATTAAAATATGTCCACAGCAAATAGTTTGGAATGGTGAAGTATTGTGATATGTAAATTTAAATTTGCTTCGAAGTTGTGTACGACTTGCTTCATTTCCTGATAACCGAATCAACAAGGATCAAGTTGCAACTGGAACAAGAAATAAGTGCCGTTTTCACTTTTAAAGAATGTAAATAATGCCTCATAATAGAAGTTCATTTCAATGAATGAAGTCTGCACCACCATGCTTTTAAGATTTCTGTACTAATTATAGCATTTTGGTGTGGCAAAACAGGATTTCTGACTGTTTCGGTCCCACAAAAGAATGTCAAGGGAGAGTTTAATGCACAAAATGCCGCCAGAGGTGATGATATCGGCTTGTGTGTTGCTTTTAAGAAGCCCCATTTGCCTCCTTTTTCAGCCCAGTTGTTGTTCTTTATCTTCTAGATATGTACAACAAGGATGGAAAGGACAAGTAACTTGCACCAGGTCAAGTAATTTTCATTAGTAGTTTGTAAAAGGGGTTTCAATTGTTGGCCTACAAGTTTTCAGATTAGTCTTGCTCACCTGTAAATAGTATACTTGGTAGACTGGAAGGATATGCTCTCAGTTTGAAATAAAACCTTTTTGTACTTGCTTTGTTAATTTTGTAATTGACATAATAAGATCAGTTTTTTTCATCTCGCTTCCAATTTTTGCATGACTCATCAACTTCAGAATAACTTGAGATGATTAATACAGATTATCAGTTTCAAAAATGTAAAAAGCAAAAACAGAAAAGTAGATCAACAGATGAATGATGCTATGGTTGTATCCATGCATCTCCGTTATTTGTACAGGCACTGATTGACAGCAATTTCACACATGCAAGTGTTAAACAGTTTCCTGCCATGCAAACCAATACACACACTCTCATCTGGCATTTCTTTGTCACCAACTGAAGCTGATAGATTCATAGTGAAGATCATTAGCCAGACCTGATGAGCTACAGCTGCAACTTCATGCTTCATTTCAGTGGGCCCACTCGTCATGACTCCCAACATTCTGATCTTCAGTTGCCAGTAAATCACTGCAATACACGGTAAATAAATGACTCTGTCGACATAAAAGAGGTGCTTCATAATCTGATAACTACAATATTGTTTCAGAAAGTTTCATATATGAAAGAGGTGGGAAACCACTGCTTTCAAAAAAAAAGAAAAAGAAAGAAGAAATAGTAAATGGATGCCATTGGAGAAGCGAAACACTTGGAACATTGATGAATATTGTGCTCAAGGGATTGTAGCTTAACCCTACACAAGACATATCACGTTAATGACAACTATACTCTATTTTTAAGTGATCCATTGTCCAGAAATTTTTGTTAAATCTGTATCCATACATCGCACTTAGTGCGTGATTAAATTAAACATTATGTTTTGTCCTAATTTATCTAAATAACTAATGGTGAGGCATGTTATATCTGAAGTTCCTTGTCATCAAGTAAAATATCGACACATTAATATTCATCTGACTGATCAAACAACGTTATTCTGATCAATATATTTGTGTCTAATTGTACGAAAAGTAATAAAATAAAATAAACCTCCCAACCAAGTAAACTATGTCCATTATGAAGTTTATTTGCAACGATCAAGTTCAATAAGGATGGCAAAATTCTTGCCTAGGTTCTTGGAGAAGTTGAGTTCAATTCCTTCAGATGGCAGGAGCCGGGCTGAGACAAGTTGCACTCTGGTTCGTGATTGCAAGAACAGCAAGTACCGGTCAATCATAAATAGGTAGAGTCCTCGGAGAATTTGGCAAAAGAAACTCATGCCCACATGAAGCATGATTAAGAAGAAAAATGCGATGTAGATCTGGTGCGTGTAGAAAAACAGCTCCAACTTGCCACACCATATGCAAGGCAAGGTGAAGCGTAAGTAGGGGCGGAATTAGGATTTTTGAATGAGAGGTCATAAAATTATTCAATAACTAAATTTATAAAATTATTGATAAAATTATTAAAGAATTTGAGGATCAGACTATCAAAAATCTTATATTTTATCATTAAAATTATTCAATAACTAATTTTTTCGGAAGTTAGGAGGAGGGGGCAGACATTGCTCATCCGCCCCTCTCCGTCCTGAGCCCGCGAGCAAGGCCAATTTCTCCAAGCACATTGGCAACATCGGTGTTGCTCCATTTTATCAACTGCTGTTAAATTTTGTCAAAAGAATACATGAAATGGAATTATTGATTCCATAATGCAAATGAAAGATCATTTTGCATAATTTTATGATATTACTTTGCTTGTTGCCACACGGTTTGTTCAACATTAAATTATTAATTATCAAGGAGTTAATCAGTTAATATCTCTGTTCAATATGTCAGTCAAAAAAAACTGTTACTAGAATGCATAAGAAACAAGACAACGTAGCAGTTATATTGTCAAGTGTGTGGTAATAATATAATGAAACAAAGGAATTAGTAATTACAAAAGGTAAATATAATTTTGAATTTTAGTACTACTTAACCCCCAACTACCTCATCTAATTGGTTCGTGGAAGCCCAGTAGATGTAGTAGCAGACACAATGAGCAGTAACCATGTGGTATTTGACAGATTTTTTAAAATATAATAATTATAAAAATCATATTATTAATAATAAGAGTGATAAAAATAAAATTTTAAATCTACGAATGACAATTGAAACGCGCCACCGACAAATGGTTTTTTTTATTGAAACGCGCCATCGACAAATGGCGCATTTGTCTCCTACAAATACCAACCGCACAAATATCTATCTGTGCGTGTATTTATAAAATCTGTTTTTAGGCAAACGCACCATGGCATTTAGCGATTGTGCGTTTAAGAAAACGCCAATTGGCGATGGCGTTTATACAAAGACGTCACTAGCGATGTACGCCGCCATTCATAGATTTAAAATTTTGTTTTTCCAGTGGCGTTTTTTATGAAAAAACGCGCCCACTTTCGCAATATATGTGTCATCATTCATAGATTTAAAATTTTAATAAATAGCGGCACGCTGTAATTCATAGATTTAAAATTTTATTTTTATTACTCTTATTATTAATAATGTGATTTTTAGAATTATTATATATAATAAAATCTGGGTATTTGATGTTTGTCTGATGTGAGGCCAATCAATGGTAGAAGGGAGGAAATTCTGGTAACTGGAAAGAAAGAAAAAAACACAGCATAGGTGGCCGATTAGAGCGAGACGCAGTCCCACGTTGTCCAGCTTAGCTTGCCACCTGAATAAAAAAAAGTTAAGTAAAATTATTAATTACGTAATAAATAATTTACACTACGCGGAAATAAAACTTTATTAATAATTTTCAAATACATTTAATAATGCTTGTTCAAAATGGGGAGTTATTAAAAAAATTAAATAACTGTTTGTAAATAGCGTCGTTGGGAGGCGAAAAAGTAGACATTTAGTAATGGTTCTTTGTTCAGAATCATTATTGAATATAAATATTTAATAATGAAATTGTTAGTAAATTATTTTTAATTTTTTTATAATAATAATCGTTATTAAAGTTTATTTTTATTTTTTTAAGTTTTGATAATGATTATTTAATAATAACCGTTATTAAATTTTATTTAAAAAAATTGAAATAAAAAAAAAATACTCGGTGCATGTCTTTCCTCCTGACTTTGCAAAGTGCATATCAGAGTTGAATCCCTGCTGTCTTTTCTCCGTTGTTTTTTTTAAAGCTAGTTCCTAACTTTGCAGAGTGCATTGAATGTTCTGAAGGAACCAAAGATTTGGAGGTGAATGGATTAGAGAAAAAACAATACAAAAATTTACCGGCTTAACCCAGCTGTATCTCCGCTCTCTCCATTTCAATCGCTCACATCATCCTATTTCTAACTCCGGAGTAGATCCTTAGGTGAAGGAGAATAGAGATGGAGACCAAATTTCAAACCCGAGCATAATAGTGTATTTGCACAAACATGTCAGTGAAATCGACGCGTTTACACAATGTCACTAGCAGTGACGCGCTACCATTCGTATTCTTAAAATTTTGATTTTATAACTCTTATTATTAAAATTAGAATTATTTAAATAATTATTTAAAAAAAATGGAGCAAATGGTTGTTCTTTTACAGGAGCGGACTTTATTAGGAGGAGTATGTCTCTACCAATAACTATAACCCCTTACGGTTGGAAGTGAAAATTCTACTCTTAAGCATTTTTTTGGGTAACATACATAGTATGCCTTTCTTTTAATAACATACATAGTATGCCTTTCTTATTATGATACCATCAATTAGCTTTTGCAATGAATAATACTTGTCCCTTTAATATAATATACGTTTTCTGACCTACCTACACTGGTCACTGTCTTGGTTTTGTTTTTGCAGTTGTTATCAGGCCTTATTTACATAAAAGAAATGAAATATCATCATGCCATACATAGTATGAGAACCCAACTATAAAAGGCAATTAACAACACTTGTTTATTTGGCAATACCAATTCAACAATACTTTTTTATGTTTTCACAAGACATGACAAAGAAAATAACTGAATTAACACAAGCAGTTTATGTAAATTTGGTAATTTAGTGAGAATATCGAAGTAAAATTCTAACAGCAAGGGCTGCCATAAAATTGTTACATAAAAGGAAAGGTAATTCATACCCCAGCACCTGCACAAAGCATAACTTTCTTCATATAACCCACCCTGTCTTCGTATCCAATTGGCCAGCTTGTGCACCGTTGTCAGGGCTGTTGGGCTCACATGTTCCACAGTGATCCTTCCATGTTCTCTCTCTATGCCTTCAATTATGGACAAGACTTTTTCACCTGCTCTCCATTATGGTATGTTTACTATTTCCTTTGTTCTAACTGCCTCAACCAGGTTGAGGCAATCTGTCACTTGTATTCCAGTCCAGACCCTACAATCTTCATTTTCCGTCGCCCATTGAATAACCATTTGCAGTCCCTAGCCTCAGCTTTGAACGAGTCCTAGCACATCATCGTCTTGCATTTCACCCTCCTTAGTTTTCCTTCCGGGTCGTATACATGTATTGCTGCACCCGCCTTGTTGCTAGGGTCCCAAGATCCATCTACATGTATCAGTCCATGTCCCACTTAAGTTGGGTTATGATTAGTCACAAAGTAAAATATTTTTTACTTTGGATCCGTATCTCAAAAATCAAAATCTAAATAGTTGATCCAATTTGCTCGACATAATCTACATATTAAAATCTTATAGAACACTAAATTTTATTATTTTTAGATTTATATTACTATTTATTTTGATTTTTTAAAGATGACTTATTAAAATTTGAGTTGCAAATGGTATTATTTTATTATTATTTTTATATCATTTTCAAAAAAATCTGAAAATAGTAAAAAAATTCTAAAAAAAAAAAATTGGTATTCCATCATATTTCAATATGAAGATTGTATTGAGCAAATAAGATTGACAATTTGGTCTTCAGTTTATGAGATAGGAGAGCGTGAAATAAAAAACTATTTTACTTCGAGACTAACCGTAATCTAGGGGTGTCAATGGGTCAGGTTCGAGTCGAATACAACGCCGACATCGGCGGGGCTAGCTCCATCGGAATGGGCAGCAAAATCTCTCAAAGAAAAACCCAAAAGAATAAATAAAACTCGAAATCCCGATAGGTCCTAATCCACTACCCCCGCTCACATGCGGAAGCGGCGAAGCATCCCTGTCACCACGCAGGACTGCACCTAGCACTCTCCTCAAAAACTCGATCCCGCTCCTGTAAAACCTGGACCCCACAACCACCGTGGAAACGTGAGTGATAAATCACTCAGTGCGGTTTTAGGTCCAGCACCGAGATGTTACAAATCTCTAGGCTTAGACTTAAAACCATTACAAATTTATTTTTATAATAAATATTACAGTTACATAAAATTTGATGTTTAAATAATTAAATTGATTGAATTTTGTTCTGAGTAGAGTATAAAAGAATCCAAAAGAGTTTAATAAAATGTACTACTTGAAATCATGAATATTTTAAATCAAGGATAAACCCAAAATGAATCATTCTGAGATATTATAATATAAAAAGTACGGGTTCAAACTCCCATATCACACGAATGACTTTGCGGGATAAATTCTTTCGTAAAGAACCGACCTCAACCAAAGGTGCTCTATAGAAGAGAGCCCGCTCTATAGAAGAGAGCGTCATTCACTATCAAAACCATCCCTAATTTATCCCGCTCGGTCCTTACTATAATGAAACGAACAACGACTCGATTTTTATCAATATATAATTCAAATTGAAGGAGACTATCCGAGAATAATATAAAATGAAGTGAATCAATCACGAACAAATATAAAGTGACAAAATAGTCACCTGCTAAATATAAAGTGATAAAATAATCACGTAACCACGGAATAGCTCCTCAATAATAAATTTAAAGTGTAACTTTACTATGAAATCGAGTAGAAGATCGACACTCTTCCCAAACCCAAATTTGGATATTCATTTTTAACTTAAAAATTTCCTTGAGTTTCATAACATCATACAAATTATAGAAAACGGATATTATGCAAATTCAAATATTAATTCAATTTAGTTATGACTCGCTTAATTTGATCAATATAACAACGATTAATTTTAATCTACAAATCACAAGTATTTGTACAATAAAAATTTCAGGGTACTTAATTAATACCAATATAAATTATTAAATACTAATTAATCTATCTAAGATAATCTATTCTAGATAATCTATCATGTAACTAATTATATTAAATTATTAAATACTACTTCCTCTATCTAGGATAATCTATCCTATAACTAATTATATTAAATTATTAAATACTAGTTACTCTATCTAAGATAATATATCCTAGATAATCTATCATGTAACTAAATATATTAAATTATTAAATACTACCTACATTTATCTAGGATAATCTATCCTACAACTAATTAACTTAATTATTAATCTAATTAATAATCAAAATGAAATGCATATAAAATGAAATGCGGATGATATGAACAAATTTCAATATCAAAATAAAAGAAAATATAATTTAAAGTCATATCCTAAGAAATCGTAAATCTCAGTGCAATCCGCACCTGAATATTTTGGCAAGGCTGATAGCGTCTGATGGATCGGTCTCTGGTGGGGCCCACGATATCGTCGACCGTCTCATCCTGAGTGTACTCGTTTGTCGGCTTGTCAAGATAAATTTCGAGAACCTATGAAGTCAAACGAATTAAATTGGCGAGTATCATATTCGCATTGGGTCCAGTTAGGTCGGGGTATACTGGGACTCTCAATTGAAATGATCATTATTTAAGTTCGTATTTTAAGATTATATTTATTTTGATTTAATATAATTGATTTAAATTTTATTTTGATTAATTAAGCTAACTAATTATTATCACTTAATTAAATTAGATTTATAATAAGGATGATTACTTATTTAGGAATAGAGAAATTTATTAATGTATAATATTTTATATTCAATATATTTAGTATTCTTCTTATTAATTTAAAATAGAGAAATTGATTAATATATATTTTATATTATAAATTATTATTATCCTTTAGTTATTATTTATAATCCCTAATTATTTATATTATGTTATTTAATTTTATCTCATTTTATATTTTTAATATTATTTTCATTAATTAGAAAATATATTATATAAAACTAGAATTAAAAATAAAAATCAAATTAAAAGAAAAGAAATTCAATTACACTTAAATTTAATTAATATTTTTATTTAATTAAATGTGTTGGTGTTTTAATGTTGTTGGGATCATAGGCTGCCTCCGAAACCACTGTATCTGTTCGGATTTTCATTATTGAGGCAGATCGTATAATCATCTCCCAATTTTCTCTTTAAGTATTAATTAATTATTAGTTGCGCACGTTTTTAGTTTACGGCACTTGTCAATTAATTAATTATACTTTTAGCCCGCTTATACCTTTCGGCCCATAAGTCTAAAATCGATTCAAAATTCATCCCGCAAATTTTATTCACTTTGGCCCATTTGATAAACTTATCAGAACTGAACCGTCATAAGATCAATCGGACCATTAATGCGCATATAACCCTCTAATCGAGAGTTATTACCACATTATTCATTTTGGTCCTTATACTTATTTTCCAATTACTTATTTAACTGAACAACAGGGTTCATATGCACTTATGTGTTATACCAGAAATCAACCGATCAAACTAGCACACCAGGGGGTAAGTTACGAGCAACAAAACCCTCACACATATGCCGGGCCTCAAACCTCGCTTCATTTGGTACCATTTGGTACCGGCGTAGAAACACATAGGGCATTAGCACAAAAATAGAAACGAACCACTCATGACGGATCAACACACCAGGCAAGAGCAAACAAGGAGAGAAGGGGCTGTCACACGGTGACCAACTCGAGCAAGGCAAAACCCTCAATAGAAAGATCTACACATTACTGGTACGGGTATAACTGAGCCAAAAATCAAACGACAGTATAACTACTAATACAAACCAGTGTAACACCAGGTAGCACAAGGGGGCAGTGCCAACTGGTACCAACACAAAAATCAGAACAGCAAGCACCACACACGGATAGAGTACAAGTAGCTCGGAGGCAACAAACCCCGTAACACAAACCAAGACGGACCAACCCGTTAAGCAAGCATAATAGCAGCTAGCGCACAGGGCACGAGCCTCGCTTCACTGGTACCAACTGGTACCAGTGTACCAAGGCGTAACAAACCCAAACCAGAACAATAAGGCAATACAGTCTCTAAAAGAAAGACACAAATCAGATCGAAGGCTCAGCCCTCAGCAAGCCCACACGGCCGAAACAGATAAAGAGAGATATTGCGAGTTTTAGCTCAAAGCGTAGGGGCTTGTGCTCGATTCTAGCGGCCAAGAGAAAACAAAGCCGAGCATAACTCATCGGCCGAGAGGTGGGGCTTTGGGTCGGTCGGTCTTGGTAGAGGCGGCGACAAGGGAAACGACTAGCGGCGACGGCCACACACGGGGGCGATGGAGGAGGCGAGATGTTGTGGCGAGGCTTCGGCCTGGGCCCCGTTCCGATCTCACAAGAAGAGAGCCGAGAGAGAGGCGTCGAGCCGACCGAGAGCAAAGAGGAAGAGTCGCGAAGGGGATTTAGCGATCGAGAGAGTGAAATGGATTTGGGTGTTCGATCACCGAAAGAGAAAATAGGAGGGCGAAATGACGGTGAGAGGAGAGTTAAGGGGGACGGTAAGCGGAGAAAAAAGAGGAAACGAGGGCAGAGGGAGAAAGAGACAGGGAAAGACAGAAAAGACCGAAAGAAAAGGGAGAGAGAAAGTGAGGAGTGAGAGTGAGTGGGATTTTCTGTGGCAAAAATTCGTGTGATCATTTACGAATTAAAACTAATTGTTCCAATCAATTTGATAAATTAATCACTCTTGAGTTAAATTTAATTATTAAATTTTATCTCACTAAACATATTATATTCTTAAATTAAAATATGATTCTGAATTCATTATTTCGGACGTTTTATTTAATGATTTGTTTTATCATTTGATAATTAACATTTGATCTTTCTTTAATTTAGATTCCAAATTTGTTTGATATATATCTATACATATATGTTTCAAATTTAAAGTTTTTATTTGCTTAATCATAAATAAATATTCCCTAAATTATTATTTTAAATTAGTGTTGATTTACATAAATCATTTTAATTATTATCTTAATTTTCATTACCGCTTAATTAATTTTCATGGTTTGACATTTCACCCCCCTTAAAATTTCGTTTCGTCCCCGAAACGTAGCAACTCATGGTTTATCTGGTTGATAAGTTATCTTATATTAACTTGGGTCATTAAATCTTGATATGTTCTATAAATTCACGTTATTTAATTATTGACCTTTTATGACTATCTACTTGGCTCTCATAAGTTTTATTCTTATCTGATCTATAGTTATTTTAAACTTAATGTCGTATATCTCTATATATATCTTAGAAATCTTCATTGATCAAGTTTTAAAGTCGCATCCGGGTTTATTTGTGTGATAAACCGTTAATTTAATATTAATTTTGATTATTTTATTGTTAATTCCTTTACCAATTTTCATTAAGGTAGTGGATTCTTTTCTTCTATGCAATGGATAGAAATTTAATTTGTCAAGTTAATTTCAATTGATATTCTAATTTCATATCAAAGTATACGTACTCATTACTTTTATTGTATACATCATTAAGATATATATATATATATATATATATATTTCTTTCATCCTTTATAATTGTACATTATTACAATTGTAATATTCTATAGCATATATTTTAACTAATATTGAATGCTAATAAGAAGTATAATTTATGTAGAGCAAATAATGGGATAGTATACAACCCATCAAATTTGATATTTGTTTTGGAATTAATGGTCTCGGAGAGGATTAATTTAGTCAAATATAAGTCAGGCAGATCAGTACGACACTTATATCAGAATCAGAGTTGATCAATGATCTAGGTGAATCATATATCGAAAGAATATAGTTCAAACGAATAAACATAATCACACTTAGATCAACGGAACGAACAATCAAGATAGACATGCGGAAGCAATGTTGGTCAAAGAGAATTTAATTAAAAATATAATTTGGTTTGGATCCTTGACAGTTATACATACTATTAAAGATTAACCTAACGATCTGGAGTTCATCAAAATCGAAGGGTGATTCAGTTTATTTATTTTCATATTTTTTTTTGGAGGGTCATATAGGTATGAATTTTACAGAACCTTGTACAATTGAATGATAACTTGTGTAGGTGATTTTGAATCAGGGTTAAAGTAGCTTGACTTGATCGAACAATTAGATAAATTTAAGCGCGATAGTGGAATCTATGGTTGATGAGATGTTACCGATTGCTCGAATTTGAGAAGAGAATTTATTTCTACGTCTTAGAACCCGCTAAGTTGGTATTAAGTCCACTAGAATTATGACAACTAGAAAATTCAGCGCGAGCACATAACAATTTCGTAGGTTGAAGTAGCTACGCTTAATTTTATGGAAATTTAACCGAGTGAGTTACCACTAGTCGAGGTCCACATACGGGGAAATAACGCACATAGTAAGAATATGAAAGTTCAGAGTCGAGGGTTAACTTAAATGAAGGCCATAATAGTTTACTATTATTATTATACATCAATTCAAATTTTTATATTCTTATTAATTCTATCACTCTTTCAAACTTATATATTATTATCATATATATATATATATATATATATATATATACATACTTATGTTACTATTTTTTGTAAGAAGATCGGGTCGAGACGGAACGACGAAAATTTGGAAGCCAAAATTTTAAATTTTACCTTGTTAAATTTTTATTTTGTAATGTGTTTATAAAATTACATTATTATTATTATTATTATATATATATATATATATATATATATATATATATATATATATTCACGTTTGAGTAGTGGGATCCCAAGGGACAGCGAAGTCACACGTATATAAACCCTTAGCGTGAAATAATTAAAAGCATCTCTTTTAATCTCCTTTTGTTCATTCATTGGTTCAAAAATGAAAATCTCCTTTTGTTTTAAGTTTTTATCTCGGTTCGAGCATTTAGAACAAATTAATTTTTGTGCCAAATTCAAACAAAATATCTTATAAATGAGTAAAAAATTATACTAAATTATATAAATTCATCATGTGTATCACCGTTTCGTGTTTATAATTTTTCAAAAATATTATATTATATAATGTTATATCATATCGTGTCGTACACACGCCCTCTGCGGAGCACATAGATGTACATGCGTAAAGGAGGTGAAAAGGTTCCCTTAATTTAGGAACGATCGGCCTCAAGCATTGGATGAGGACAAGTGGACTTTAGTGGAGTCAATATGCATAATTAATTGGATTTTAATTAATATTTTTGTGCCGAAAGGAACGACAAAGAACAAAATTGTTTACAATATTATGTGGTCAACGCAATGTATGGTGCCACATGAGACTGTACATACAAGGTTAACAATTGCGACCATTAAATTATTTGGTTCCATTAGAAAAAGGTAAATGGTTGAGCAAGGAATTAGAATTGCACGGAGCTGGGCCCAGCCTAAGAGAACTCCATTTTGGGCTTTGATTACTGGGCTATGTGCACTGGGTCTTTTCCCTCCCCCCCTCGGTTCTTCCCCTTTCGCTAGTGATAATTAAGTGGAGTATCAAAACCCCTTCCCCCCTCTCGCAAGTCAAGACCAACTGATTCCCTCCTCTCCGCGTCGCTTTCTTTGCTTCCCGATCAGGCGAAGCACATTATTTCTATTTCTACTTCGCGTTTCGGATCAGAACCTTTGTAAATTGGTAAGTCGTTTCTCTTTTTCTTCTCGAAAACTCATGCTGTTTTTTGTGCTCCGCCTTTTATTTTGAAATTTTGGTAGACTTTTGGTTTAATTTTCTCAATATTTGAATTAGTCGTGTTATGAACTATTGACTCGTTAAGACAAGCATTTTTTTTAACCGATTGAGTTGAGGAAATTTTGGTAGACTTTTGTTGCTAGAAGGTTCTTATAAGCTTTTTTTTTTGCTGTAACTTCATCTTAAAATTCTAACGCTAGGTATAGAGATTTCCTCTTATAGTCCTTGGATGATCTGTTGAAGGCTAACTTCAGAATTCATCTAATTAGTAGCTGCCTGGAAGGCTACAATGCAACACTGTTCTTAGATTGATCAGTCAACATATTTGCCTAATTGCCTCCTTAATTATTTAATAACCTAGAGTTATTCATGTTTCATTCTTGTTTGCAAAATGGCTGCTGATAGTACATCTTTTTTTCACATAATCTTTTTCCTTGCTTCTATAGAACATAATCCTGTTCTAACTTTGAGTCTGTTTGCGACAGATGATATAATTGCTTCTATAGTAGCTGATTGGAAGTCTACAATGCAACACTGTTCCTAGATTGATCAGTCAACTTATTTGCCTAATTGCCTCATTAATTATTTTATAACCTAGAGTTATTCATATTTCATTTATTTATTTTTTTTGCAAAATGGTTGCTGATAGTACATATTTTTCCTTGCTTATATAGGACATAATCCTGTTCTAATATTGAGTCTGTTTGTGACAGATGATACAATTGCTAAGACAAACTAAAAGAGATAATGAATAGAGCAAACAAGTTACTAAGTGCCTCATGCCTCAGTGCTGCCAACAGTAGCTTCAGAGAAAAAACATTCAAACCTTATGCTGCCTTAATTAATCCAACAGATTTGATCAATCAAAGACCTGAAAAGCCCAAACTCTTGCCTCGCGTTCTGCATGGCAGAAGACTAAAATCTCTCATCTCTGCTCTCTACAAACCCACACAAGATCCTTCAGAGAAAACAAGTTTCTGTCACAAAAGAGTATTTTCCAGCCACACTCACCATTACAACATACCACAGATCCTACTCATCAAATGCTCAGCCAAACAACTCAGATGATGGTACCAAATGGAGTGACTTCCTTGATAAGGCATATCGGTCTACTGCAGATGCCACCTCAGCTGTCAGCAACAAAGCTAAAGAGATATCTGACTCAATCATGCCGCATCTACAACAATTGTATGAATCAAACCCAAATTTGGAAAAAGTGATTGGACCAGTTGCTGGGACTCTTTTTGGTTCAGTGCTTGCATGGTTCGTTATGCCAGTTTTATTTCGGCAGTTTCACAAGTACACATCACGGAACTCCTTTTGGTTTTATTGGGAGGCCCCAAGATTGAGGTTTCTTATAAAGATAGCATGTGGAATGCTTTAGAGGACCCTGCAAAATACCTGATCACTTTTATGGCCTTCTCTGAAATGTAAGTTTTCTTATACTCTTGGCATTAAAATGGATTTATACATTATATCTTCTGTTATATTGCACAATGCACCTCTCAGTGATCCTCATTTGCAGATATTGCCACATGCTTTGTTATTTGTATTAATGTTTGTTTTTCTCTGTAAATTACTTGTATGCTGTACAAAAAAAAAAAAAAAAGATTTCTTGAAGGAGGCCAGTTTGACTAGACTAGAGGATGAAATCATTTTCAATTGTCCTAGCCTCCAGATGGATCAGAGAATGATGAAATTAATATATTAAAATGCTAAATTCATTACTTATTGACATAAAATAGAACTCAGGTAGTGCTCATCATCTTTCCTTGTTTGTGCTTTTTGCAGAAGCACAATAACAGTAACTATAGATAAAAGTGGCTTTTTGGTTTTTGGGTGAAACATCCCATACTCTCATGATATGTACTTATTCAATATTTTTTGTTCTTTGTAGTGGGGCAATGATTGCACCGAGTATTTTAGCATATCTCCCACAATTTTGGAGGGGTGCAGCAGTGGTATCATTGGTTTGGTTTCTTCAGAGGTGGAAAACCAACTTCCTTTCTAGTGTTGTCACTAACCAAGTTAATGTTGGACTAGACCGGGAGAAACTATCAGCATTTGACAAGGTGTCTTCACTCGGACTTATTATGATTGGTGTGATGGGCCTGGCCGAGGCTTGTGGGATTGCTGTGCAGTCAATCCTAACTGTTGGTGGAGTTGGAGGTATTGTTCATTTATTTAACTGGTTCTCAAGTTGCTACTTAAGGAAACCAATTTGATAGTAAAAATCATTTATAGTCATTAAGTGGACTGTTTTATTGGTGCAAATTACATATTCTAGTTGGTTCATCTGCAAGTGACATGTATATGCTGCCACTTGTTTGTGTTATGTTACTCGAGTTGTACCGTGGCATAGCAGTTTACTATGTTACTTGAGTTGTACCATGGCATCAAAGCACGCTCAAGGTGTGCTATCTTTATTTTTGTTATCTGACGAGTTGTTGGCTATTTTGCAGAGCCAATTTTGTGGATCATAAGAATAATAATCAGATTTATGAATAATTTGCAAATTGTTTCTGATCTGCACCTTCCTGAATGAATAGACAATTAAGCAGAATTTATGAATTATTTGAATTTAAAATCTTTTACTAATTATCCAAATTATTAGATGAATTTTATCTTCTTTTTTAAAAAACATCAGATTCTTTTATAAATATATATATGCATTTTTAAGAAAATGAATTATTTTTTAATGATGACTGGACCTTATCAGTAGCAAAGTTTTGACAATGCCAAACTATTCCCATGTTCAGAGTTTGTCACTTCGTACCTAAACTATCTTAGGCCATACAAATAAAAACCCTTTCCTACCCAGTAAATATAAAAACAAGTGTATTTTTTTTCATTTTAGAAAATGAATACTGAGATCGGTAAGTGCACTGATATTGAATAATGTTACCAGTTCAGAAAATGGTGCCAGGATTCTTCTATTGGGTATTTTGTCTTTTTACTTCTTAATTAATTATTAAGTCAATGTTATTTCAACTACAAATGAAACCTAATTTAATGCCTAAATTAGAAAGCATAAACTCTTAATGAGTTAAAAATATTTTTACTTTTGTAATTTTGATGGGTAAATCTCAGATTAGCGAATTTTAGTGAATATCACATTGTCACAGCCTATTTAATTTATATCTTACTTTGTCAAAGGTGTGGCGACTGCTTTTGCTGCTAGAGATATATTGGGAAACATGCTCAGCGGTTTTTCTTTGCAATTTTCAAAGCCATTTTCTATTGGTGATAACATTAAAGTAGCCCCTCTCTATCTTTCTTGTTATTTGGTCAGCAGAATATTTTATGTTTTCAAATTTTAATGGAATTTATGAACATTTACTACATTGAGGGTGCAGGCTGGATCAATAGAGGGACAAGTGATTGATATAGGGCTTACCGCGACATATTTGATCAATCCAGAAAAGTTTCCTGTTATAGTTCCAAACTCCCTTTTCTCTAGTCAGGTACAGTATTTTATATAGTAAATCCACCTACAACTGGATTGTTTTATCCCTGTATTCTCTAATTTCAAATATTGCCAGGTGATAGTGAACAAGTCTCGGGCCCAGTGGCGTGCCTCTCTCACAAAAATACCCATAAAGTTCGAAGATCTAGAAAAGATACCCCCAATTTCTGAAGAGATAAAGAATATGCTTGCAACCAACCCAAATGTTTTCCAGGGAAAAGATGCTCCTTTCTGTTATCTCTCTCGGCTTGAAAGTTCCTATGGTGAACTAACAATTGGTTGCAACCTTAGATCCATGGTTTGTCTTTACTTTTTAACTCTTTTTTTTCCTTCTCAAGTTTTCCTCATATTTTGCATGAGATTTGTATCTAACTGACAACACAAGTGCTTGCAGTCAACAGTTCACACATAGGATGCATTCAAATTGGCAGCATTTAGAAGTTCATTTGCATTATTAAAAATTCTCATATGAACTTAAATAACAAACTACTTGCAGTTCATTTAGAAGTTCATTTGCATTACTTTTTAATTCTCATTTAGAAGTTCATCAGCATTTAGGGCCTTTGATGAATAATTAAATAACAAACTACTTGCAGAAATTTGATTGGTAAGCTATCCGCATGCCAAGCAGTATCCATGATTAATCATATGGTCACATATTGTCAAATTCAAGAATAAAAGACCTCATTTGTTTGTGCTGCAACTTTACTTGGAATCACTTTTCAATTAATTTTTGAACAATCATTACAGAGGAAAGATGAGTTGTTTGCAGCAGAACAAGATATTCTGATTCAAGCAGCGAAGATCATCAGACAGAATGGTGCTGAGCTTGGAAGCACTTTTCAATATTCTTAACATTGTAAAAAAGTTTTTTTCAGTTCTTGTAATTGGATTATCCCCGTTGTTTAGCTAGCACAGTCCCCAGTTTGGCCCTTTATCTTTGCTTCTTTTTCCTTTTACTGAATAATTACCATGGAAGCAAATTTTGATTGGCGTTTTTAACTCAGAATTTGGATGCTTGCTGAAATTACGAGATGAAAAATAGAATGAATATCGTCTTTGCTTGTTCGCATGTCTTTACTGTATTGGTAAACATAGAGTGATAAAAAAAATACTGGGGGATGATTACTCGGAAAATTGTTGAATATTGGAAAATGTACTAGTTTATGGGCCGGGGTTTTACTGCATGGGAAAATAATTTGATATTTGACCCAACCCAATGTATTTCTGGATCTTAGGAAATAGCAATGCTCTAATTTTATTCGAACCCGCGTAGGAGGTGATGCTGGAATTTTTAATGTACTAGTTTTGAATAATTATCTTAATAATATTTCTTTCAGAACTCCAGTAGAACTGCCAGATCTGAAGGGAACATGAAACCTCAAGTTTAGCAACCTCAGTAGCTCATTCATTTTTTTCTTGTTTCAAATTTTGAGCACAGATATTATAATTAGTTGGCACCAGACAGTCCTCAAATATTATGTTGTTTGTACATATATTTTAAGCTTGGTAAGATCCACCGTCCACGTGATAGGGACTTGTAATTCAAACTATGCCTAAACAAACTTTTAATAGGCGATTTGGATTGTCATTGGTTAAAACATAGGGATTAATTATCTCATTCACGTTGATTTGTGGGTTTTTGGTAGTCACCACGCACCAACCTCCAAAATTTTATAAGGAGCTTACACGCAGAAGAGAATTTGGTACTCTTATAGGCAGTGGAGGATCTATAGTTTGCAAATGGAGTTTAATGTTTCTCATTTAATTTTCAAAATACAGAATTTTATGTGATATTTTTCATATTATAAAAGTATTTTGTTAAGAAAATTTATTTTGAATTCCATAAAGATGCAAATTATTTTCATTGTGACGCCCATAATTATAATTTATTTTATTTTATTACCATTATATTAATATAAAAAATTGATTAATAATTGATCTCCATTTCAAATTTTCTGGCTCCGCCATTACTAATGGGGTGCAAACGGAGTTTTGCTATTCAAATCAAGCGGTCAAAAAATATTGAAAAGCAATTGCGTGAATCTCAAAGAAAATAAAATTAACTCTCATCGTTAGAAGCAATCTTGCGCTCTACCACAGATAAGTTACACAAAGAAAATATCGCTAACGCATAGAATTTTTTTAGTTTAACAGTATTTTATGTTTAGACCCTTAATCCCACATGTTAAAAAATGAAGCACCCCGAGTCACGAGCTAAACAAATAATTGAAGAACATTGAGAATAAAAAAGTGTTGTGGAGATGTTCTAAACCGAAGTAATTTCAAGTTGTTGATAAATCTTATATCTAATTTAGATGATATCTAATTTAGATGATAATAAGTCTCATCTCTATAAGATGAGATATAAGGTCGAGTCTTAAAAAGACATTCTAAAAGAAATAAATACACGAAGAACATGAGCTTTTTTATTTAAAAATGTTAAAAAGGAGTAAATCATAATTTATTTTAAAAAATGTTGAAAATTTTGCCCTTTTAATCGTCATCCATCATTTATCATTATGTCAGAGAATAAATCAATAAAATTGTCTCAATTTCTAGTTCACTGTTAGAGCAACTGGTCATAATCAACAATGGTCAAATGGAGTTAGAGGCAGTTACATAATAGTCAAAGTTGGTTCAGTGAGTTAGTTACAATAGCTAATTTCATTCTAGAAGAATCTTTTCATGTGATCACTTAATCAGCAACAATTCGTGCATTATTCGTTCCCTTTGTTAATTAAGGCAAAATCGGCCAAACACTGCGATCACGCCGATCAGTCTTATTAATTTAATTCCCATCTACACAGTACGAGCGTAACTAAGCAGATAAACCTTAGTTGCATCAGAGACCTTAGTTGCAACATGCACAGACAGGGGAGGAGGAGGAGGAGAAGAGAAGAGGAGAGAAGAAGGGGACCAGTAGGACCACTGAGCACACACCACCGAGTGGCAAGATGTGACGTCATAAAGGGCAAAAGAGTCAAAGACCGGGAATGACGTGCGGGTCCCACTAATTGACTTGGACGACACGAACGATTGTCCTTGCTCGATATTGTATTCGTCCGGTTATTGTTCGTACTCAGCACGCGCATTCTTAATTAATCACAAGCCATGTTTGCTTAATCAATTTCTAAAATAAATCGTATCCCAAAAACCAGTTTGTTAAATTTCATAGCGTATATCGATAAAAAAAATTCGAATAGTACGGTGATATAATACTTGAATTGATATTGGATCCATTTCTGTCCCCAAACATATCAAGTTCTTTGCTTTCTGACTTGCATACGAATTAATCAACCAAATCAAAATGACGTCTTATATTCAAAATTTTTTTTTTAAATTATTATTGACAACGTGAATTTGGGACTTTAATTTGACATTTTTTGTCGTTTTTATAATCATTGTTTTCTCTTGAACAAAGCAATAAGTTTGTAAACCAGTAATAACACAAGACAACATCTTAAACTCCATATTATAGTACAATATATTCAATTTAAATAATACAATATTTAATTCATTTTAAAGAAACATAACCATCGCAAAAACAATTGATCTGTTGTTTCACGAAAACAAACACCAACTGAAAATCAAATAAATAAAGTAATTGTTATCACATTAAGTGATTTATGTGTCTTCATGTCAAGTATCAATTAATTAGCTCACAAATATGCTATATAATCAATTTCAAATAATTCAAAATTGATTGTGTTTATCTGGGCTAACATGCAAGAAAAAACCTCTTAAAAGTAGTTGAATTTTATATTCCATGTGTTTTATATCATATGTGCAATTGACCAACATGATAATAAAAGATATGATCGTTATTTCTTTGTTGTGTGAGACTCATGAGATCAAAAAGATCTTGTTATTCTCTTCAACTTTTTACTAAATACTTAAAGTTTTTTTTTTCATTTAGTTATTTTAGAATGTTGTCAATGATCATGATTGATGCGATCTAATAAAATATTTGCATAATAATTATTTTGAAATGAAGAAATTCTAAATAAAAGAAAAAATTCATTGTAGTGTCACATTTAATTATATTCACTAGTGTACCAAGTCACAAATTATGTTTATGTAATATAATTATGAATATAAAAGTATGGATATATGCTCTCAAATAAAAGAGATTTTATAATACATAAATGTGAATTGATGATCTGGAATACTACATATTTACTCTATTTAGATTTTTTTAAATATAAGTAAATTGCCTACTATATCATTTTCATTAAATTAAATTAAAAAAGATTTGATACAAATTGAGAAAAAAAGGTAAGAACAAGAAAAGAAATTGAAATACAAGCATGTCATACAAAGAAATAGAGAAAAAAAATAGTAATGACTAGTTTCATTAGCCATTGATCCGAAGCAATGCATACTCAAGAGACGGGGAGCTTGCTTGCTTGGTCTTTACCCGCAACATCAGTCAGAGTGACCTATTATACCGTACCACACCATATAGAAGATCTCACATAACCTATCACACAGTGACCCATCACATAGTAGAGGTTGAAGATATTCACCAAATCCAGCCGGATGATAGGAAGGAGAGGAGGTTAGATTTGGATCTTGGTGGATTTGTCGACATAGACCATGAACCCTAGATTTGTAGTTGTGTACACAAAAGAGAGAGAGAGAGAGAAATGGATGGTACTTCAGTTGGATAGTAAACAGTATTAGAGTTGTTCTACACAAAAGGTTGAGAGTTCAATATCCGTTCATGACTTTGCAGCCTCTACAAAGATTTCAAAATAGAGAGAGAGAGAGAGAGATGTAGAGGGGAGGAGAGTAACGAAGGGAAAGAGAAGATCCTCACCGCCATCGCAATGGCGTTGTTAAAACCAGCTACACAAATAATCTATTTACCCACTCATTAGTTATATAAACCCAAACTCAAAGAAAAGAGAAACACACCATTGAAAAAGGATGACAGTGGCGATCAACATCAGCGATGAAGGAGGGTCATGGCGGCTTCGGATCAGACCAGAAGACTAGATTATGCGGAAGGAGGTGTAAGAGCTCAAAGAGGCTCGACTAAGGTTTGGTCCAACGGTCAATTACTATGCGCACCGGAGGCCGTGATCTGACAATGGAGGAGGCTAATGACTGCGATCTGATCTCGGACAGGGATTTTCAGTTAGGGTTTACCAAAGGAGAGAGGGTGAGAGAAAGAACCTGTGACTGCTTGTATTTCAAGGTGGAGAGGAGGAGGAGGAGGAGGATGAGGGGGAGGAGGTGGAGGGAGGGCAAGATAGATGAAGGGGTGGGGGAGGCTGACAGTGCGACCTCCGCGTCTAACGTTTATGACGTTGTTTTTTCTCCTCTTTTTCGCTTTGCATTTCACCTCATGAAAGAGAGCATTTTAGCGAAAAGAACCAAAAGGCCTTAGATATTGTTATATATACTTAACATTTGAATGACGATATATGCTCTCAAATAAAAATATACTGGTCACGATCTATTTCTTTGTATGAATTTTGATAGAGATTATGCTCTCTTAGTTATAGCGTATCCCATTTTGTACAAGTGAGGTGTTAGATTTAATAAATAATACATCCATTATAGAAACCCGAATTCAAAACCCAATCTTATAAAGATGTACATTATTGAATAGGTGTGCTGAATAGATGCATTAGTGGATAGGTGCGTTGGTTAGATGCCTTAGTGAATAGATGTATAAGTGTTTATATAAACATTGCTCCTCTTTTAATTTAATAAGAAAGTGAGAGAATATCACTATTATGAAATAGAGAAAGAGAGGAAAAATATTTTGTTAAGATAAAGGTTTAAGTTGTGAAAAATACAAGGTTTTTGATTTTATCTTGTGATTTCTTATAAAATTAGTGATACTATTCTCGTCAGATCTAATTCTGCATGAAAATTAATGAAATAACTTAAAAATCATATCCGTTAATTTACACCATTTTCCTTTGTACACGTTTCACTATTTCGGAGAAGTTATGTTTCCTTTGTACACGTTTCGGAGAAGATATGTTTAATTGTGCTCAAATTTATTGAATAATATTTTTTTCTCTTAAATATTATCTTATTCTAAAATGCTTACTCTTTTGTGGGACCGGTTTGGAAAATAGTAGATCTATTTTGTAAGCACCGATCTTTCATCTATGCACTGGAAACAGGAAGTGCACTTTTATATTCAAAATCATAGTAATTTGTATGGAGCATTAATTTTGTATATCTGAGATTTAAATTCTGAAAGAGACATAAAAATAATATATGTTGTGTTATTGGGAGCTTTTTTAAAATAAAAAAAAAAACTATGCTGAAAGGGATAGAACTTTCAGTAAATTTTAAGCTTTATGTTTTAGTTGCCCTCCGCGTTTAAAAACAACGGTATCATTATCATGGAATCCAAACTTTCCTTCATAACTGATCGGAAGTGGCAACAATTTTGCAAGAAAACTTGTAACATGTTGGCTCTTGAGTTAGACAACAATAAGCAAGTTTAGCACGGCCAAACTTCTTCAGTAAAAAGTCGGATCAGAAGCCACAAAACAGGAAAATACAATAAAAGAAATTTGACAAATGTGGCACTAAACACTACATAATCCTTTTTTTAATTTGCATACACATTTATTCGAAATGTAGCTACATGAACTGAATACCGAAGTTGGGAAAGAAATTTTGTTAGAACAGAATATTACGAACAATTTGCTTGCAAGTGAGTCCCATTGGCACGCTGCACGCAATACCAACACATTTCTAATATTTCATTACCTAAATTCCAACATATTTAAACTTCTTTTTAATCTTCTTTTGGAATCCAAACTTCCAACATATTTAAACCTCGCCAAATCAGTTGTACTGTTCTGGTTTCTGTTTAGACAGGACATAGCTACCTCTGCTCTCTTTAGCAGGTCATAAATGTCGCTTCTATATCCAAGGCACAGTCCTCCAGGAACCAGGGTAGTCACTTCTCATAGCATATACACTAAAAACAAAACTCAAATGCTGTGGCCCATTTCTGTGCTGATTCGTGTGACACATCCAAATACACATCTAATTCTAACCTCCTTTCTCTCGTGACTCAACCAATGAACCAAACCCATCAACTTTTTGAGGTAATCACATGCTTTACAGAAATTCGATTAAACCCCACAAGACCCTTCTTTTTAGCGTCAACTTTTTTTTTCACTTGTTATATACTTCAGTTAGATAAACAGGTCCATGCTACTAGACTTTGTACTTAGAGAATCTTTTAGAAAGGAGCTCCGTGTTCTTTTTTTTTAATGCGCATTTCCCCAAATTTCTAGAAACCTAAAATTTTATCTAAAAGAAAGGCCAAAAAAAAAAAGTGCAAGTGTAGACCTAAATCTGACTGAACTCGCCTTCCCTACATACACCTACATCAATGCTCATGGTGCTCCTGCCACCATCCGGTGTTCTCACCACCCGACAGCAATTCCTTCTAGGAGACTGCAAATTCATGTAAAAATAGCATTAAATAACAAACTACTTTGAGCGTGCATTAAATAACACTATGAAACCGAGACATGGGACAGCAGCGGCAGTTCCAGAAAGACAACATTTGTTGTAAATTAGAAGGCCAAATGTGGTCAAGGTCAAACAAAGAGGGTTAAAAGAGAATTAATTACCCGGTCCCATAATCCAGGGTCTGGCTTTTTGTACACAACAATGTGGTTCAGTATCTGAGCCGGGTCAGCAATCCTCCATCGGCAAGTCGGCCGTTCGGTATGGTTGAGATCATACCATGTCACAGTGGTACGCTTGGCTGAATCGAACCTTGCATCAGACATGTAATACACATATGGCTTCTGGCATGGGTTTCGAGCCACCGGCCGTGTGTTGAAAGCATATGCAGTATAATCAGCCCGGCGGTACCAGTTCAAGAATGTCCGTGCCGGCATTTCCATTTCTCTCGGTGACATGATCCCTCTCACCACCTGCACTGCAAAACCCCATGAAACTGACACTGTCCACCGGTGAACCTTATCATAGCAAATTGACTGCTGCATGACACCAGCAGAGTCCAGCTTCACAGGCCCTGCAAATAGCTTCCTCAGAGCAAGAGCCCGAGTGGTAGAGTCCGGAAAGATCGGCTGCACAACATCAAGGTGGTGGAGGGAAATCAATGGGACCACTGGGTGTGCCAAAAGAAGACCCAACAAGTCACCATACACATCATATTGGTGAAATCCCTGGTGCCGGGTTAGTGGCACTCCCAATTCAGCCATGCATGCCTGAATCCGATCATCGCTTCCATACAGCGCAGGGTATCGTTTAAGACACCCATCTTGCATTGCAGCAATTGCCTGAGCCAGCGGTCGGCTGATTGCAAAGCCGCCACCACCGTAAGCCATGTTGTATGAGAAATAGATGTTTTGCAAATGACTCTCAGAGTTTGAACCGATGTAGTACATTTGACGGTGGTCAAACTTGGCGAGGGTTTTGATGAGGTTGTCAGGGAGGAAGACAGTGTCCTCGTCGCCCATGACAAACCACCTCACATTGGGAAGAGAGAGGCGGTATGTCTCAGAAACAATTCGGGAGAGGCGGATTGCTGATCGGTGGCCCTGCCGGCGAGTGTAAGGGAATCTTGATGTGTTTGAGGAGAGCTTGAGCATGGGGAGGCCGAGCCGGTGAGGCGGGATAGTGGAATTGAACTCACTCACAGGCTTGTCTAGCCAGACAAAGCCCCGCATTCGGTTGGGCTGCCACCAGACCTTGATGTATTCTTTCCTCTTGTCCCAGAGACGAGCCGAGGCGGCAATGCCAAAGACTATGTGCTGTAGCCCTGTCTCAGCGAATTTCGTTTTGGAATTTTTTGACACGTTGATGAAGGAGATGCGATTGGTGGTGACATGACTGACATCAGATGCAGTGGTGGTGCTCGGACAAGATTCAGACGATGAATAGCTATTGGGGGAGGAGAGAACGAGGTTTAATGTGTACAAGAAATAAAGAGATAAGAGGGGAAGGAGAAGGTACAGCATTAGACGGCGCCGGAGCGGGCATGGGTCGGCTATGACGTCCTTGTAACCCGACAACCCGTTGTGATACTTCATTTTGTCTACCATTGATTGATTTTCGTTCGCGATCGGAGAATGCCAGAAGGGGGAGCAGGGCGGAAGGAAGCTGGAGTCGATCTAATCTAGTCCGATGGTCTTGGAAAATGAGGAGAGGGTATTGAAGTGAACAAAAGGGAAGAGGGATTGAGTTTGAGGCGGGAGAAGGAGAGAGAGATGGCGTGGTGGGTGCCAGGTGTGCACCACCCTCCCTATGAATAGCTGCTCTGTTTCGTTCTAATCAGAAATATTACTTGTGTTTTTATTCTGCGGGATACTGGACGCCTCCGGTACCTCCTCAATTTGAATCATTTTCAGAGTTCAGACTAATCTACTTTTCTAAAGTCTTTGCCTTTCTTCCAAATCATTTCCGATTATCCGTTTTTATTATTCTCTTTCTTTTGGTATCTTATTAGCACTGTGATAAGGATACAATGTGCTTTTACTTTTACAGTTAAAATTATGAATAAAGTCTTCAAAGTCTTTTCAAGTTTATTCACGAGCATTACAAAATGTAATTAGCAAAACAATAGCACCTAGTGTTGCTGGCTTATTAATTAATGTCAGTGGACAAATCATCATGTATGACGTATTAATGTATGGTGTATTTCAAGTGGACAAATGATCATGTGCGTTTCGTAATTTTAAAAGTGGCAAAATTCAAGTGACCATCTAATTAATTTTCAAAACTGTATATTTATTTGATTTGATAACGTCTTCTCCAACAAAATTTCACTTTTGATGTTCTCCGACTCCATAAACTAGTTTTGAAAAGCTTCAAGTATTATTACTTTCCCTAATTTAAAAGTCGGCCTTATGAAAATTGGTATTGCTTTTACTTAAACGATTTCTATTTAATAGAAGTTGCTATTATTTTTTTGTTCGAATTGAAATATGATTTTAAATATTAATTGTTCACATTTACTGTCAATGATCTTTTTGAAAGTATAACTTGTTTGTTAATTTGGTAATATTTTATGTCATACCCTAAAATAATTAAACTGAATTAGAGGTAATTAATCTCGCCACATACGCACGACGAGACGTGCGTACGAAATACTAAATGAATAAAGTACAACAACACAGAATAAACAAAACAATAATAATAATAAATACATGGCAGATACAGTCCAGAATAACAATATAAATAAAATGCCTGCATCGACAGGGCTGACTCCATCAGAATGAACAACAAATCTCTCAAATAAAATCCAAAAGAGGAAATAAAAAATACGATATCTCGAAGAATCTTAATAAACTACCCAGCTCACATACGGATGCAGCGAAACACCTCTATCATCACGCAAGACTGTCCCTAGCACTCTCTTTAAGATAGATCTCGCACCGGATAACTTGAATCCCACAAACACCGTGAAAACATTAATAATTTTAAAAATTACTCACTATGGATTTAGATCCAGCCTTAAGATTTGATCTTCTTTTCTAGACTGGACCTAAATACTGATACCGATGTTTTAAATATAATAAAATAATAATATATGAATGTAATTATATTTCTATGTACTTTTGCAAAAAATCACTAAGATGTTATGACATGAGATGACAAGGGAACGCAAAAATAAAAAATCTGAGAAAATATAATATATAAAGTACGAGAGTAACGCTCGTAAAGAAAATCTCATTTGTAAATTTATCAGATCCATCTCGAGCACGCACAACCAGTGTGCAACTTACTAACTTAGGACTTTATGTTTATGCGTTGACAATGCCGCATAAATGATAATTCGGGCTCCCGGGGTAATAATGCCCTAAGAGAGTGAATGGTTATAAAGCACGTACTCTGGTCGGCTGAATTTGGTAATCTACCTCATAATATAATTAACAAATAAATTAGAGTATGACTTCAGTTGCCATATAGTCAAAATAAGATAACTATCTGTGAAATGATAAAAATATAATGTAATAACAAACATGAGATTATTTGTACCGACTAGGGGCCAAAAGAGAGCTCCTGACTTTCTATGTACCAACCAAGGGCCAAAGTAGAAAACCCTTCAGACATATCGAGATCTCAAATAAGCCGGATAAATAAATAATATAATAAAATGAAATAAAATTCAGATTCAAATATGCTCGCACACACTAAACACTGAAAGTCATTTCAATCCTAATCGCTCAATTAAATTTGGAATCAAATCATATACATAGTAATAAATAATATAATATTGATTAAAGAAAAATACTCGTGGCACTGTCAAACCCGTCAAATGACGAGGTCGGTGAATGACCGACATGTAAAGGTGCACAGTGTATATATAGACCAAGGGGCCCCACGAGCCAATCGGTTTACCGAACATAACCCGTTGGTCTGGTTATACCAGACAACATCAGACTGAGATCACCCGGTCCGTCTCTCAACACTCCCGTATATTTAATTCATGATTAGCTATCTAACTTAGTTATTTAATAATGATAATAGTAGAATTTATCCTAATAATTATAATCTATAACTTATTACTTTATTTCTAATCTAATTCTATCTCGGGACTAATTGTCGAGTCCTACCCATGTCCTATATACATGCAAAATGACATGATATTACATGTAAATGCGGGTAGGCCCCAAAAATTCTAGTCAGACTACCGTATGTATGACAATTCATATTTGGTCTCTAATAAAGGTTTGGTAAAAAAAAATATCATAATTCAATTTGATTTTTGAAAGAGAATGAAGTACATGACCTTGGTAAGCGTGTGTCTACAATAACCCAGATTGCATTATGCCCCGCGCGGTCCTGAGCAACCCTATCATAAAATCTATCGTAATGATGTCAAACTTGCGTTGTGACTTCGGTAGGGGCTGAATCAGTCCAGTCGGTCTCCTATGATCGGCCTTAACCTTCTGACATACTAGACACCTAGCCATATTTTTTGTTATCTCCTTGTGCATCTTCTTCTATCAGAAGTAACTCTTAAGAGTCTGATACATCTTGATCTCACCCGGATGGATAGTGTATCCTGAATCATGGGCCTCTGTCAAGATCTTGTTCTTGAGATCTAGATCTTTGGGCACACATAGGCGATCGTCAAATATCAGAGCTTCATCGTCCATGATGTGAAAGCACAGCGCGACACCCTAAGGTACGCTAGAGATGTACTGCGCCAGAAGCGGGTCGGAGGGCTGCGCGAGTCGTATCTCATCAAGTAGAATGGGTTGGACAATCAATGACGCTGCTACAGTGACATCGATCGAAGTGGAATCAGACGATGCATCAGCGATGATCATGAAAGAGGTCCAATTATCGTATATCCTCGATCAACTGATGTTGCTTGGTGATCAGAGTCGCAAGGTCCACGCTACTCTTACGACTCAAGGCGTCAGCCACTACATTGGCCTTGTCTGGGTGATAAAAGATCTCGAGCTCATAATCCTTCATCAACTCTAACCATCATCTAAGCCTCAAGTTAAGCTTCTTCTACGTGAAAACGTACTTGAGTCTCTTATAATCAGTGAAGATCTTGTACTTTGCCCCATAGAGGTAATGACACTAGATCTTCGATGCAAAGATCACAACGGCCAACTCCAATTTGTGAGTCGGGTAGTTGCTCTCGTGGGTCTTAACCTATCGATATGCGTAGATAAATACGCGCCCATCCTGCATCAAGACACAAAAAGTCTAAGTTGGGATACATCTGTATAAACTGCATACTTCGTGCCGGTGACCGGCATGGCTAAAATGGGTGCAAAAATGAGACATCTCTTGAACTCCTTGAAGCTCTACTGTCGTTTGGGAGTCCATTTGAACTTGACTCCCTTCTGCAATAGTTGTGTCAATGGAGCGGTGAGTATGAAGAGTCCCTCTATGAATCATCGGTAATACCTGACAAGTCCTAGAAAATTACGCACCTCAATCTGAGTCGTAGGTGGTCTTTACTCTATGATCGTCCGATCTTCTGAGGGTTAACTGCAAGTCCGTCCCTAGATATAATATGTCCAAGAAAATCGACATGCTTGAGCCAAAACTCACACTTTGAGAGCTTGGCGTGTAGCTTGTGCTCTCTCAATCGCTGTATAGTCAGTCTCAGATGATGTGCGTGCTCATCCCGACTACGTGAATAGATGAGTATGTCGTCACTAAAGACTACTATGAACTGATTGAAATAATCCGAGAACACCCTATGCATAAGACTCACAAAATATGCTGCGGCGTTCGTCAAACCAAAGAACATAACTAAAAAATCTTAGTGACTGTATCACGTACAAAAAGTAGTCTTCATGACATCACTGTCCCTAATGATCAACTGATGATATCCAGATCGTAGGTCAATCTTAGAATACATCTGTGAACACTATAGCTTATTGAATATGTCATCGATGTGAGACAGCGGATACCTATTAGGCACAATGATCTTGTTCAGCTCCTGGTAGTCTATACATAGACGCAGGGCGGCGTCCTTCTTACGGATGAAGAAAACTGGAGCACCCCAAGGGGAGATGCTCGGGTGTATGAATATCTTCTCCAGAAGCTCCTCCAATTGGATCTTCAGCTCCCGCAACTCAGCAGGGGCCATACAATATGGCGCGCGTGCGACGGGCATCATGCTAGGCTAAAACTCAATGCAAAACTCTACGTCATGCGGAGGAGGTAGGCCAGGTAGCTCATCGGGAAATACGTCAGGGTACTTACTCATGTCCCGCTGACATGAGATGCTTCTCCTAAAGGACGGATATCATCGGCACTCTCGCACCTAGCTTTTTCCCTCGGAAGTAGAAGGGCTTTGACGTATTATCTCTGAATCTCACACTACGTCGCTCACAGTTGACCACGACGTAATGGGTAGTCAACTAGTCGAGTCCGAGTAGAACGTCAAAATCTCACATATCGAGGACGATAAGGTCGACTGCTAGGTCTCTACCCGCGATCCTAACCATATGTCTCCGACAAATCCGATCGATGATGATAGTCCTCCCGAGTGGAGTCTGTACCTCTGTGGCTTGCATCCTCACCTCGGTGGGCAACTCATGCGACACGACGTATAAGGAAGAAATGAAAGAGTGACTAGCCCCGTATCTATAAGTATAAAAGTAGGGCTGCCAGATATGTACACCATACCTGCAATGAGCTCGGCATCGACGAAATCTTCGTAGTACGGCTGCTCCAAATCTACCTCTGATGTAGCCTTGTCGGCAACTATGACATGCACTCGAGCAACTGAGCGAGCAGCTTGTCCTCATCCTCCGCCTCGGGGAGCTGTCGGTAAGACTCTCGGGATCGGTCAGGAAGCTCTAGTAGGGTACTCGGGTTTCCAATATCCCGACTGCTTACCGAGATAGAAGACTCTTGTTCGTAGTCTCGGCGGGGCCTGCTGAGGTCTCAGCTGATATTGCCGAGTCTCGACTAGTATTGCTGAAGTCTCGGTGGGTACGACTGAGGCTTGCGGGGTGATATGAAAGTAGGAGGTCTCGGCGGTATGAAAGAGGGAGAAGCTCCGTCCGTGCGAGGTCGAACATTGCGGGCTACAACCCACATTCCAATAAGGCTCTCCTAATACTCGGCCTTATCCATCAGATACTCTACCGACATACCAAGCTAAATGTTGAGGACACTAGCTAGAGCCGGCTGAAGTTCTCGAATAAATCGGGCTCAACGTCGCACTGGATCGACGACAAGTTCAGATGCATAATGAGAGAGTATGAGGAATATCTCTCCGTATTGACGAGCTATCCAAGAACCTTGTGTCAGCGTCTCAAACCTATAACGGAGCATAGATAACTGGTGTTATCCCATGAAGCGAGCCCTAAATATGTTTAAGAATTGGTCCCATGACATGGCTCGAACTCCACCCTCATGTTGAGACTCCTGGGAGGACCATAGTGGCGAGCGTCGCGATCCAATAATGTGTTCGCTAGCTCGGTCATAAAGGCCTTAGGAGTACGGAAAAGATGAAAAGTGACCTAAATCTTTTTAGCTTTCGGAAGTTTAAACACCCCACGGTAGACCGTTCCCCAAATATTGAGTAGACCGCATCACGCCACTCATAACTAGCTAGCTTAGCGGGACTAGCTTGAATGTATTGGTCTAGCTTAAACAACACTCCTCTTTTTCTACTCCTCTTTATTTGCTGAAGGATTTCATGTGCATAGTTCGGTTCTCCTTCTTGGACGAGAGATTTTTGTCATTAGAATCGCAACAGACCATCCTTCCTCTGACTGAGCCCCAACAAGAAGAAAATAGAAGAAGAAGAGAAGTAGGGTGTGGCAGACAAGACACTTGTTTCAATTTAGCTTACTTTATATCTTCCAAAACTGCTACAAGTCACTCATTGACGGTGTCGTAACTGTCGCTGCCATCATATCTGAGTGTATGATGACGCTCAAACTCTCATAGCGCAGAAACAAATGGATCATGTGATGTATGTCTCGCGGTGCTCGCCTAGGAAGTAAATTGTTCCAGCATAGAGAAGAAAGCCTGCATGAGCTAGGCCGTGTCAGTCCCTAGAGTAAATACGATCGGCTGTTGTGTGGCCACGATCGCAGCGAGATCCACAGGTGACGGGGTACTGGGGTCTGCTCTGTGGAGATAGGGGGGACGGGGTATCACGCTCGCTAGAAGTGCATGGGTGGTGCATGGAACTGGTGGTACTCTCATCGTGGGCAACATGACCCTCACTCGTACACGAGAGCGTGAGGGCTGTGGGTCAGGTGGGCGTAACCCTAGATGGGCCCGGGCACGGGCATGGGGTCTCTATGGGTCACGACCTCCAGAAGATGAGTGCACCATGGCCGGTGGAAATAACATAAAATTTTGAATAATATAAAAAAAAATAAAACCCGCGAGTATCATCTATTGTTTCCTTTCCTACCTAAAAGTTCCATATTTTACATAGACTTATGCCGTTTTAAAATTTATATCTTACTTACATTCGAGCGGTGGAATCGGTAGGGTCAACAAAGTCATGATCGTAATGTCCTGCAATGCTTACCCTTTTTTACTCGACCTACCCCCTCACAAATCTATGTTTCGTACATATTATTAGTTTGTTTGTATATTCATATTTCCGAAATTTCTTATATGTTACCTTAGTATGATTTATATAAAATAAGATTATAAAATCCATGCTCTGATACCACCGAAGGATGTCACACCCTAAAATAATTAAATCAGATTAGGGATGATTAATCCCGCCACATATGCATGATGAGATGTGCGTACGAAAGGCTAAATGAACAAAGTACAACAACACTGAATAAAAAAAAATAATAATAATAATAAATACATGACATATATAGTCTAGAATAAAAGTATAAATACAACGCCTACATCGGCGAGGCTGACTCCATCGGAATGGACAGTAAATCTCTCAAATAAAACCCGAAAGAGGAAATAAAAAACCCGATATCCCGAAGAATCCTAATCAACTATCGAGCTCACATACAGATACGGTGAAACATCTTTATCATTACACATGACTGTCCCTAACACTCTCTCCAAGATAGATCATGTACCGTTTCTCCGTCTTCAAATTTTAAATAATCGATATGACCGGTCAAAATATTTTTCATATGAAAATCTAGTTAGAGACTAAATTTTATATTTTTTAAAATTTTTTTACTATTTTTTAAAATAGCTAGAAAATCACTTGATTTAATTATTACGAGCCATTCAAAATGAGTCATTTTTTAGCTATCTTAAAAAATAGTAAAAAAATCTTAAAAAATATAAAATTTGGTCTCCAACTAGATTTTCATATGAAAAATATTTTGACAATTAAAAATAATAATTGATCGACCATTTAAACTTTGAAGACAGATAAATGGTCTATAGCACACGAGTCATCTGTGCTACGCGTTGCACCGTAGTCAAACTCTCTCTCTCTCTCTCCCTCTCTCTCTCTATATATATAGAGTGATACTATGGTGTTTCGCGAAGCACAAAATCTTTTATCATTCGCGTCCGTATCTCGAATTGAAAAGGTTAAACAACCGATCCAAACAGTTGAACATTATATTCATATTGAAATATCCTTTGAGATCAAATTTTATATTTTTTTAAAATTTTTTTGCTATTTTTTAAATGGGTACAAAGTTTGCTGATCTAACGATTTCTACACCATCCAAAATTAGAGATTTTGTACCCATCTAAAAAATAACAAAAAAAATTCAAAAAAAATATAAAATTTGATCTCCAAAGATATTTCAATATGAAGGTAATATTCAACTGTTTGGATCGGTCATTTAACCTTTTCAATTCGAGATATGGACGTGAATGAAAAAAGATTTTATGATTCGCGAAGCACCATAGAATCACACACACACACTCTCTCTATATATATATGAGGTTATGTTGTTTCATAAAATATAAAATCTCTCGTGCTTAGTGAAGTATAAAATTACTCGTGCTTCGTGAAGTACAAAATCTCATGTGTTTCTCGTTCATATCTCAAACTTGAAAGTGCAAACGATCCATCCAAATTGTTGAATATAATATTCATATTGAAATATCTTTGAATTTCAAACTTTATATTTTTTTGCTATTTTCTAGATAAATGGAAAATCACTAATTTTGGATGGTGCAGAAACCGTTAGATCAATGGACTTTGTTCACATCTAAAAAATGACAAAAAATTCAAAAAAATATAAAATATGATCTCCAATTTTAATATGAAAATCACGTTCAATGATCTGGATCGATTATTTAGACTTTCAAATTCGAGATACGAATACAAAGTAGAGAGATTTTATTCTAGTGAAGCGCAATAGCCTCACTTTATGTATATATCTCTCTCATTTCGACCAAAGTGCATATAGCTCAAATTTTAAAATCTTGCGCTCAAAATTTTAGTTTAAATAGCTCAAAAAATTTCATATCATAATCTTATAGATTATTAATTTTCACATTTAAAATTAATTTTTATGCTTAATGGTTTTTAAAAGATTATAACATTTGGCCTATAAAAATGAATATTTTTAATTATTTTTAGAATCATCATTCAAAAATCATTAAGGATAGTAAATTAACTCTAAATTTGATAAAAATTAATAATCCACAAGATTATGGAACGAAGGATCTTTTGAGATATTTAAATTAAAATTTTGGACACTGAATTTTAAAATTTGAGACGTAAGCATTTTAGCTTGAAATATTTATGAAATCACTGTAGCGAAGTATATATATATATATATAGAGAGAGAGAGAGAGAGAGAGAGAGAGAGAGTTGTGCTACGATTAGTCGTGAAGTACAAAAAGATTTTGTACTTTATGCCGTATCTCTCATTTTAAATTCAAAATACCGATCCGACCGTTAAAAATATTCTCCATATTAAAATATATTTGGAGACCAAATTTTATAGTTTTTAGAATTTTATTTTTATTTTTTAGGGGATGAAAATACACTGTGTTTATGATTTTTAATAAGAATAATTTTATAATCCTAAAAAAAAAATATAAAATTTGGTATCCAAATATATTTCAATATGGAGAACACTTTTAACGGTCGGATCGATATTTTAAATTTGAAAATAGGAGACACGATGCGAAGTATAAAAATATTTTATACTTTGCGACTAACAGTAGCACAACTATATATAGTGAGGATATGGTGCTTCGTGAAGCACAAAACCTCTCGTACTTCGTGTTCGTATCTCGAATTTAAAAGTTCAAATGATTGATCCAAATCATTGAACATGATCTTCATACTGAAATATCTTTAGAGGCTAATTTTTATATATTTTTTTTAAATTTTTGCTATTTTTTAGATGGGTGAAAAATCATTAGTATTAGATGGTGCAGAAATCATTAAATCAGCAAATTTTGTACCCAGCTAAAAAATAATAAAAAGTTTAAAAAAAAATAAAATTTGATCTTCAAAGATATTTTAATATGAAAATCATGTTTAACGGTTTGGATCGGCCATTTAAACTTTTAAATTCGAGTTAAAGACGCGAAGCATATAAAGTTATGTTTTACGAAGCACCATAAGCTCACACACTCTCTCTCTATATATAGCGCAATTATGTAAGATAACTAAACAAACATTAATTCACATGTTTTTAAGCTTTAATTTGTCATTTCTTAAATAAAAAATGTGCACGTTCCATTTTCAAACAAATAAGTAACTAACATATGTTTGTCGATAAAAACCTAAGCAATGGAACAATACTCGACTCGTCCATCAATCATGCATGGAGCGTTTTGCCAATACCGATAGCCTTTTTCGTGCTGAATATTTCTTATGAGTCCAATATGGCCACAACTCAAAACTAGAACCGCTGAGGTGAGAAGACGACAAGTGAAACAAGAAAAAATGGCGCTTATGCTTATATGTAGACTGATTGAAATGATCTTCCATTTTTTATTTGCTAAAATCATTAAGAGTAATGTTATGGTATTTGTAGATTGAAAAAAATGGCGCCTTATGCTATACGCAGACCAATTAAAGTATATAATATGCGCCTTAAGAATCGTTAACTTGTCAGTTAAATTCCCAGTTAAGACAAACCAAAGAGTCACGTGTGAGAACCTAATTAAGAGATCTAGATTAGTGATATATATATTCTCCAGTTCTTTCGACTGGAGAAGATCGCGATGCCATACTTAAGAAAATAGATTTCTCTTTTGAGCTATGGAGAGACTTTGGTCCCTTTCGATTTAAAACTTTTCATCAAATTTAGTGTATCTGTTAAAGTGGTCACAATTACTTGCCCTTAGCTAACAAACTTCTCATTTATAGTTAGTTTTGGAAGATTGCAAGCAAAGGAAACCGGCTATAATCCTCATTTTCACGTGGGGCTTGAAATTAATGTCACTTTTTATTGCCTTTTTCATTGTATTTGTGGATTACGGTTCAAAGGTTTGTTTCTGGGGCAATCAAGTGATTTACTCTGTACCTGACGAAAATTGTGTATACACACGCAGATTTGGACTGGTGAAATTTCGTGTAGTTACTAATGCGCTACAGAGGGTTATATTATCTATTTTTCTTTGCGTCTAGGTTTAGTTTCAAAGAACTTGACGACATCAACTATGGTTCTCTTGTCATGAAATTAAAATTATTCGCAAATAGAAAATTTCCTCAAAAAAAAATCATCAAAAAGTTGTTACACTAGTTAATAATTTCCTAAACTACCTCTAGTATAGCCAACAGTTGCAGCTGCTACCTTTAAAGCATTATATTATATACCAACTACCCTTTATTATGGCTGAAAGCCTCAAAAGGCAAAACAGTTTAGCCCCATTATATACCTTGATTTGAAGAATATACTTTTGCACTTCTCCCAAACAGTCAAGAAACAAGTCAAGAACTTGGAAGCATTTTCCAGGAGACCAGAAAAACTAGTTCATACATAATGGAAAGCAAGCCTTGGTTAAATTGAAACCTTGACTATGCATGTCACTTGACAGATTGTTATTTTTTTTGCTTCTGTTCCCACATTTTGTTATTGATTCAGAAACAATGTCTTAAGAAAAAATAACAGTTAATTGCATGATGGTCAACTGTACACCATCCATGGCAAATTTACTGACATGGTACACGTATCTAGTTAAGGTGAGTAGGGTAGAGTACTGATGGCGCACATGCTGTAGCTTGAAGCAATGCATGTCCTGCATATTTGTCCCAATTTCTTTTAAATGTTATAGCATAACAGACAGTACAATAATTGCAAAATAAAAGGACATATATAGAAACAAACTCACCGTAACAGCCCATTGTGGCTCACTGCTGAAAGATAGGTTGAACATCATTCCAGATCTGAAGAAAAAAATCAAGCTAGCTTGAACAAGAACCAGTAGGTGCCGCCAGTCTTCATTTAGATAGTCAATAATTTATGTCAAAATGGCCTCGGTAGAATAGAGAAGATGCTTAACATGGTACGCACCCAAAAACTTCTATCTCTAAATTTGCTCAATAACACAATGAACTCCCAAAACTTGGTTCATCTTCATGACTTTATTAGTACTGCAAAGATTGGACAAATAGAAATTTGAACTTAAGTGATTTATAATACACAAGCTCTCCAATCACCATATCTTACCTAGAATTTGTTTGTCCATTTCCATAGATGTCTGACCTAGGTTCTCAACAATTGTGGAGGTAAAAGTTAGGATAAAATAAAAGCTCGAACAAATTGTACTAGAGCAGTGTTTATAGTTATCTAGTTTAAATTAGGTTGCTGACGCAATCTAGATCATCTGGGGCAAATCAATTGATCAAGACATCAAGTTGCATCAAATCAGGCTGGTTCCGAACTTGAATGGTTAAAATTACTGCTTAATTCACTGATTTGGTAAAGAAATGTATTCTGAACTTCTGATCATTTCAGAGTTATCTAAGATATGGGACTAGAAGTCCAGAATTGCGCAAATAACACTGATTGATGTAAAAGGCCAAACAAATTTATAAATTTAAAAAGAACCTCCATTGTGAAGTTAAGCATATAGCCAATTTGGCGAGAATCAAACCTCCATTACCAAAATTTTGGGTCAATTTTAACTAAGCACAGACAATAATAAATAGATAAAATAAAGTGACAAAAAAAGGCAGAAATTTGGTACTATGTTATATGCTTACCTGACCTTGAAGTCAAGTGCATTGTATAAAGTCCACAAAGAAGGCGTCACCATACAGTTCATTACTGCACTATTCTGAAAATATTATGAGACATTATAAAAACATCTGCCCTCCTTGGAAATCTCTTTTTGAGACTTGGACCAGACCATTGCTTCTGGTCTCACATACCTATTAATGGTACAACATAAATGAAAATACACAAATCTGAAAGTTATGATCCCCAATCACCACAAAAGGGGAAAATATCACGAATCAATTTTGATTTTTAAATAAAGTATGCTACATGTTAAAAAAAAAGTCATTTATATGAGCATATCATCATGTTCTATTAATTTTTCAGCTTGCAGGGAGCATATCACACTTGTATGCAATATTAGCGTTCAATATTGTTTTGCTATTGTTTTCATGAGAGATTATCAGACAATTACATTGTTTTCACGATAGATTATCATGAGTTTGGACTCACAAAAGGCAAGTTAAATTTTATTCTATAATTCCATTGTAGAGTAAGAAGCACCGTTCTGACCGTGAAGCAGGGGCGAAACCAGAAACGATCGATAAGGGGTGCCCGGTTCAAATAAATAGAACGTTTAGGTAAAAAAAATTATTTTTTATCGTACGACTTTTATTTTTCAGTGAACCGAGGAGATGCCCGAGCGCCGGCTGACACCTACCATAGTTCCGCCCCTGCTGTGAAGTGTTACTGGAAGTTACTTGGAATTTAGTATGTACCAAATTCAAGTTGGGCATAACTTTTCTCTTAGTTAAGTCTCAATTATTAACTCAACGACACAATTGAGCTCTAACATGAGCTAATTCTTGATTGATCCCTCAGAATAACTCTTCAATTTCAGTTTATACTGCAACTAACACTGAATTTACCCTCATTCACACGAAGCGCATAATAACTAGTAAGGTCAATTTGGCAGTTGGGATGAACATTTAAAGTTTAATAGAAGCTGATTGTTTTGTCTAATCAAAACCACAGCTAGATGACTAGACCACGAGCAACCTCTTCTTTTGCCTTGTATCACGGGCTCCACCCCTGGCCCCGAGTTGACTAGCTAGCCTCGATCTCTCCAGTTCATCCCACACTGTCACTGCTGCTTGATCCCGCTCTACCCATACATGACAATAAATGATAGCGTGTTACTGATTTTCTTCATTAATTGGAAAGAATAATACGTGACCATCGCATTTCCTTCCATCGTTCGAAAACGAGAGTAGACTTACAAGTTCAGAGAGAGGGGGGTGGGGGGAGGAAGGTGGGGAAGAAAAGAAAGAGTGAGTACCTCGAAAATTCAAGGTCGAGAGGAGACGAGACTGGGGGTGAGATTTCGCTTGAGCTTCAGCTTGAGTGGAGGAATGGAACCGGAGAGGAGAGAGCTCGCGAAAGAGAGCGGCGCCGGAGAGACGCAGCGGAGAGTGAAAAGCTAAAAAGAAAAAAGAAAAGCGACGGCCCAGATCTCGTCCATAAGAAAACGAACGACTCACAGAAAAGGAGAGATTCTGAGATACTACTGTATCAGTATATCATTAGCACTGGTAAATTGTATTCCAACTTAATTTTTATCGATATTTAAATCTATTTTAAAAAATTAAGTTACAATTATGAGACTAAAATTCAAGGTCAGGGATCATTTGACAATCTGTATTTCAAATAATCATACAAATAAATGATTTTCACGTTACATTTCTATTAGATAAAAGTAGAACTTATCTAAACTGTTACATAATTTATTTATACAACGTAATACTTATCAGTTGCCATCAATTCAAATGCACCTCAGAATAATTTAAAGAGATGTGTATCATGAACAAAGAGAACTATTAAATATCAATAGTACCCGGCCTTTCCTCCATTCTACTAGCTTTTTTTATATTCATAAAACATAAATGTGCCCCTGCAGCTAAACTGTTCAAAATGTAAAAAGAAAAAAACACCCATACACTCAAGTACCCCCATTATGGTGCACCATGCGTCTTGCATGTAGAATTGTGGATTGGCGACTGTTAGAATTAAAACTATATTTTCAGTGTTATACTTAGTTTAAAATTAATGATATTGAGAATTATGCATCTCTTATAATTTCTTACATGATTAATCTTTGATGTTTTATGTCTTATGTCTTTACAAGGTTATGTTCAAAATCTCGTGATTCATATATATTGAGCTATGAAGCTAGGATGTTCTAAACCAATAAGAAAAGTAAACCCAAGTTCTCAAATTTTGATTGCAGGTTCCATCAAAGATTTCCTCCTCCATACAGCAAATAAAAAGCACAGTACAATCGCTGCTTCACATTGGAATTGTTTTAATCAAAACCACCAAAAAAAGCGCTTTGTTAGTTGAAAAGCCGCTATTTAAGCCATCCGATTGAAAGAGAAATTGCGCACTTAGCTTGTCCATGCGCAACCCCCAATCATGATTTGATTAAATTGACAGTCTCCTGCCATTCATTCTCTCCTTAATGATTTCCTGGTGTGCACTAGTGATTAGTGCATGGAACGGTAGTTGGACGAGATTCGCCATATATTTCACTAACTCTGTCTTCCATGATATGTATAAGATAGCGAGGCCTTGCATAAAACAAGCACAAGATTTGGCTGAAAGGCGACCTTTTGGGTTTGATCTATATCCAGTCGGTACCACATGACCGTACCATTCATTTGCATGCGTGCTCTTATAGGGGGTTTATTAATTATTAATTAACTAGTTGATTGATAAATTCCCAATTATTAGATGGCAGGCATCCATCATCTTTTTTCCTTTCATTATTCAATGTCTGACAATTGTTGGATATATACCATATACCCCTCTATTCTTCTTTGTGAATGGTGATGATATTGATATGTGATAATGTATATTATTTGATTCTTTTAATCGAAATCAAGCCAGATGCGGTAGTAAAAAAAATAATCGTGATGATATGTGATAGAAGTCATAATATGTATTATTTGAATCAAAGAATTTTTGTTGATTGTTGAAGCTCTGCTAGTGGTTTCAAAAATCACATTGGAATTTAAAATATCAGTTGAGTTTTGTGTCCTTTAGAAATTCAAAATTTGTCTTCCGACAATAAGGCTGGAATATATTTTTTTTGATCGGAAACCGAACGTTTTTCAATATATGATCCGAATTTGGAACTCTGATTTAATTTTTTAGATTATAATATTGAAACCACCATTCATTACGTTAATTGATATATTTTAAGTTCAAACACTAAGTTTTCTTGTTAAATGGGCTGCTTTTTTTTTAAATGAAAAATGAAAAAAAAATCTTCTGTAGAATTCTCTTCGTGGAGGTTCATATTGTTGGTCCAATATCTGGGCTAGGCCTGAATTTCTTGAATTTCTTGAGTTCTTTTCGTATAACTATAGTTTTAGATTCGGAAAAAATATAGACTTTGTTCCTGCCTTTTGAACTATTGGGCTTGGCCTTAGATTAATTCCTGAGAGACTAGTTTAACAACTTTTTAAACCGTATAACCCAACCAACCCTCTAATCTGTTTGGATTAGATATGTTTTAAAATGAAAGAGGGTATGAATTAGAAACATTCAGGCCATCGCATCGAATCCATATTCTCTAGAGTACTCCATGTCTATAGAGTTACTATCAGCATTTCATAATCATCAGATCAGTACAATGGCCACCCATAATCATGACGGCAATGGTTATAAATTCACGGGGTGATTTGTAATGAATACATTACGTTGCAAAGTACTTTAGACGATGCTAATTTCATCGTATCTTGATTTGGAAGAACACGTAGTTGGGGTATAAAATAGTTATCTTGATTTTACACGTCGATCCTACTTTTATTGGAAGAAGTTCTTGCTGCCCATTGTCAGTATTTTGCAAACTAAATGTATCATTATAAATGCGAAAAACAAAGCAAAACATAACCGAAAAAAAGCAATATATTCTATGTTTTGAACTGCTTTATTGTACATGTGAGAAATATTATATTTACCTCCGAGCCCTCACAATAATCTCAATTTGTTGAATCCATTCAAAAAATAGATAGAAAATTTTGTGCTTTGTACTAAATTAAGTGTGCATTCTGAAACTTCTAAGTGCACTTGTGTGTAATAAAAAAAAAGATAAATTCTGCTATGGATCACAAGAAGTATTATTAATTTATTATCAACAACAATGATTTATACTCATCTTCTTCTCTAGTTGAACCCTTCAAAAGAAAATTTATCTTTAACTATCCGATACTCAAAATTGAACGGTCTAAAAGTATTTTGATTCATAGTAGAGTCTTCCAAAAAAATAAATATTCTATGAGTAGCTTCAAATGTGAAAATTTCAAAATAAAAGACTGTATTTTACAAGAATCGATCATATTCTTTGTAATAAGTAAATGTGCGTTCTGAATTGAATTTGTTGTCTCAGTAGCAAAAAAAAAAAATACAATTTTTGATAGACGAATGTATACTAATAAAAAAATGTATATTCTACGACAAACTAAAGTGCAGCTAAAATCTACATTGGAAGTATTTGAGGGGCGTGAAATAGCCGTCTCATAGAATGACGAAATTGTCTGGAATCGGATAAGGGGAAAGCGTTGGTTACACCATCATCTGATCATAAAAATGCCAATGAAGCCTTGATATTTCCTTGAAGTCAATGCGTACGAAATAAGGGATCTCACATTATTTTGTTGGATGGATGTCGTTTGCTTTAAGCAATTACCTGCACGTATCTCCTTGGCCTGATTATAATATATTTATAGGTGGGGATATTTTACAGCTGCATATTTTGATAAACTTCACAATTAATTCAAAATAAATTCATAGAAAAAATTTATATTATAAATTATATTCTTAAATATATAGATTGATTGTGACTAAATTTTAGTCCAATTTGAGTATCATTTGATATTTCATCAAATCAAGGTCATCAAAATCATATGATAATCAAAACAATTTAAATGTCTTGGATGGAATACCAAATGATACTCAAATTGCACCAAAAATTTAATCACAATCAATCCATAAATTTAAAAATATATTTATATTTTTCTTTCATTTTTAAGAATTTATATATAATTGATTATCAAAATATATAATTATCAAGGATCCCTGTCTTATTTATATGTGTCTTTAAATAATTTGATTGCTGTTCCCATTCCTTACTAAAGACTATCATGTTTACAAAAAAAAAGCAGGAAAGTCATGTAAGGGCATAATGTTTTCAAGTAGAAATTCTCTGACGATAATATCTGGACTATCCAATTCGATTGGTGGACGTTAAAGAGGCTTGAATTTTGTTTGCGTAAAAAAAAGAAGAAGAATGGACCAGACAATCAAAATGTCACACAAGTGACAAAAGGTAATATTTTTTGTATGAAAGATCGTGAGTTCAAAACTCAGATGAAATCCTTATAAATAATTATGAAATTTGAGAACATAACTCTCATCTTTCCAATAAAAAAAACTCATAAAAGTGTGACATTTGTTAAGAAAGAGTAATTTTGGAACAGTTTAAGGCTTTCAGCTGTGTCGAGATTTTGGGTATACTGATTTCTTATTAAATTAGGCTAGCTAGCACTTGAGCAGCATGGTCAAAGTTGATTTTCATGTTGTTCGTCTTACGGGAACACAAAAAAGTAAAATTGCCTTATGAATTATGATGGATGTAAGCATGTACTTCGAACTCAAAAAATGGAAGAGGGAAAAACGTTAATATGCAATTATGCATGTAATTAATTAATTTTGGTATGTTCGGTTGTAGTGAAAAACAGAGTTATTTTTGGGTCAGAATTATTTGCATTTGCTATTTTATATTTGAATAATGAGGAAATAGTTTTACAAAATCATTTGATTAGTAGATGTTCTCCTAAATCAATCAATCAAGAGTAGTTTTAGCTATTATTTCAAAAGCTTCGGTTTAATGTCTACTCACTGAAAACCTATCAAATTAACTCTTATTTCAAAAGAATTGTGACGAATGCCAAGGCAAAATGACAAAATCTATGCGTGCATGATTATATATTATACTTATGAAATCGATAATTTATATATTATATTTATCAAAATTTCGTATATATCTGCAAAAACTAAAGTACTTTTTTAAATAAAATCTTTATTTATTGAAATAAAATATATGTTTTTCCAGAAAATTAGATAATTAAAGTTTGAAAAATAGATAATGCGATTATTCATGTGATTTCATAAATAGTATTTATTTCTACAATAATTTTATTATTATTATTGAATTATTCTGTACTATATTATAAAAAACATAAGTATTAGAGACGTCCATTAATGTTATCAAATAATATATAGTGAATCAAATATCCTTATTCAATTTATGGTTGAGATTGATTTATTTTATAAAAGCAATTGTTCATTATACATTATTAAGTTGCTATCCTATCAAGTCCATTTTATTTTCTATTTTTTACAAATACATTTTATAGGGGGTCTAAAAAAATTGTATACCAAATAAATTAAACATCAACTATTACTATTTTTTTATATATAAAAAAAGAAACAACGCATTATTCAACCTTACTCAGAAACAAATTTATTATATTTATGCATTATCTTTATTAAATAATAAATTAATTTTATTTAAAAATTAAAGAGCATTTATAATTGATTTATATATAAATTATATCTAAATAAATTATATTATTTTTATTAAAAATATTTATTTTATAAAAAAATATATATCAAATAATTAAATATCACTATTATTAAGTTTTATTATAACAAAAAAACCATATATTGTACAACTTTAGTCAGAAAAGAAAATTATTTTATTTTGTACATCATATTTAAATAGTAAATTAAATTGATTTAAAATTTTGAGAATCTTTGTGATTAATTTAGTCATTAATTAAAATATAATTAATGCTAGATATAAATATTTTTAAAGTTAAGACGGTCTACACAATGGATGAGTTTTATGCTAGTATGTATTAATATGAACTTATATATTAATATTTAGAGGAAAATTAGTTAATTGTCACTATAAAATTCCAATTTAGTTAAATGTTACTGCAAAATTTAATTTAGTTAAAAATCAGTTCAAACTCAGTTAATTTTTAATTTATCACTCTAATATAAATACAATATATTTTTAATTATAAAATATATAATTTTCATAATATTTAAAATAACCCAACAAGCATAAATCAGTTCATCTGCCTCCCTTCACTCACCGTCTCCCTCGTGGGTTGCCCATTGACCGCGTACAACAGAGCATATTCATCCGGTAAACGAAGGGAGGGAGGAAGCTCGTCTGGTTTATCTGGCGATATTGATACAACAACTTTAGTCGTGATACTTAGTGAATCTCTAATTAGAAAATAATTAATTTTTCAAAAGACTGTTGATTACCAAAAATTTTTAAGGCTTTTAACGATCATCCTCTAATTCGATAGAGCAATTGAAAGGACCGGTATAGATAATTTTCATCTCTTTCTAGAACTCCGTCTTGAGAGAGATTTGGATTCTATCTGTTAAAAATGAAAGAGTGTCAGAAAATGAAAAATAGAGAATTAGAATTATTTTGAAAATCTAATAGTATCTCTTTATATAATGGACGCTAATAACTAAGCCAACAGTTATTTCTTAGATGGTCCATATCAAATTGAAATCTTCTTTTAATGAATTCACCACTTAATCAGAAAATTATTTATAGTTATGTTCTTCAGAGACTAATAATATAATTATATAATTATCAAATTTTATATAATTTAGTCCACCACTAAATTATAAAGTTATTAATACACATTCCACACATTATAGAGTTCATTTTTCATGACACATATTGAATTCGATTAATAATATATAATTTGATTACTTCATTATATAAAATATATTTATTATATATAAACTCATACATATTATAATTAATAATAATTAATTTCAACAATCGGACCCACAATTCAGTTCGATCATTTTTGTTCCCTCCAGGGCTACAGGCTCCAGTGAAGTGTCTCGATCGACGTTGAGTACTCCTTTGCTCCCAATAGAAGCTCTGCCCTGCATTAACACACAGAGACACACATGTCAGAAGGGCTACCAAGAGCCACATAGCAAACTAAGCAAAATTTGAGAAAAATTAACAAACTGTATACGAAAAGGAACTGAATGCCATTAAGATGCTTCCATGTACCACAAAGTCACCACCCATGGAGTGTATGGCTTCACAGGGCTTCCATACTGATGAGCTAGTCCAAAATCACAAATTTGTTGCTCGCCACGGTTGTTCAGTAACAAATTTGAAGTCTTCAGATCCCTGTCTGTACAACCATTAGCACACAGAATCGATTCAATGTCTAAATATCTTCATGAAAAAAGGGCTCAAATAGAAAAATTATGTGGAGAAGGTTCTAAATAACGTGCTATAGTGGTATTATAGGTTTTTCAATCTCTAAATTTATATTATGGACCAAACATTATGTTATGTCAAGCTATGACCGTTATAATGGCAATAGCGGCCGTAATAATGGATAATTTGAAAAAAAACTAATTAATTTTGTATAATTTGAAAGGCCCAACATTATGTGGTTATTGTATTATAGTCATTTTAATAAAGAAAATGATATGATTTACGGTTATTGAGATTATTTTGAATAGAAACTAATTTAGTTTTTACGGTATTAGTGATTTTCTGAATATATACTTCGAGTTTGTATTGATTAATTATAAGTTAATAACTCCTTAATTAATCTATTATTATTTAGTTATTTTATGAAACTCTAGTTTATATGAAAATTAATAAAATACAGATAATATATTTTTTTAATTAGAGAAAATATGATATATGATAGCTTCAAAGTATAACACGTTATAGCTTGATAACTTTTTTGCAACGCCGTCGTAAAAAATACTATTTAGAATCTTGCCTGTGGATAATCCAATTTTCTGTGCATGTATATTACGCCTTCCAGAAGCATGAGGCATTTAGTCTCACTCTGGCTGTAAGGCTGTTTTCTTGTAATCAACGAGCTAAAATTTTGTACCAAATTGCCCATCTCACGAAAAATGTCAGGGCTCCGGTGATCAGCATCAGAAAGTTCAGGGCTATGGAAACGAGGAAAGGGCGATATTTTTCATGCGTGTGCTTCTGCCATGTCTTCATGGCGGCGAGCCTGTTGAGCATCAGTTTTGCCTTCGCTTTGCCTCTCGCCATTCGTTTACTGGAATTGAAGCTTCTATCGACATGATTAGGGAGAAGGATGAATAAATTATGTTGATTTATGTAACGTTACTGGAATTGAAGCTTCTATTATGGTATATTCAGGGATTGTTTCATTAAATTCCAGTTTGCTACATGTTTCGGAATAAAAACGGGTTAGTTAATAACAGGGGCTTTTGCATTATTTTTTAGCTCTGACATAGTTTAGGGACTGAATTGTGATGGAAAGTTAAGTTTCTTTAAAAAATAGCCCCTAGACGGGGATTGATTAGAATGTATGAACTTGTAAAATGAGCTATTTGTAGTGAAAATTTCATGGAAATACTCGTTATAAAATGAAGAAAATTTCAGTTGCATATTTGAAAAAAGAAATAGAGGAAACGTTACTTGAAGTTTTATTTGTCTGGATGGATAGAATAAATGGAAAATTGTAACAGCTCATTTGTTAAAAAATGATAGTCTTGTACTTTGTGTAGTGGATCCTGATAGCGACTTGATTTTTCTTTTAGAGAATTATGCAGTTGGGCTATGTTGGTGAAGTGAGAATAAATTCATCCTACAGACAAGCTGGTTACTTATATATTAGATTGGTCTTGTGCATCACACCACTTTTTGATTCTCAGAATATTTGGAGGTAAGTTTTCTTTTAATTATATACTGTTACACCAAGGAAGAAGAATAAATATGATAAATTTATAGTTATTTCTTAAAAAAAAAAAAATCCAAACTATGATTTTAGCAATCCAGCCAAGTAGTTATTTCCTCAAATTAGGTAAAAGGGAAAATAACTTTAAAGCCGTCAATACTCTATTCCCTTTTAGTCCCTACTTCGGATAATTCAAGATAAATAAAAATAATTTTCACAGTATAATATTCCTTCAAAAACTTGTTTGATAACTTCTCTAATATTGTTAGAAAGTTTTGAATACACTTCCTTTATTAAAATTTAAAAAATGATTAAATGACAACATCTAATTTTTCTGCTATATATAATAGTGCCTCGCACTATCTTTTTTTTCCTTTCTTTTGGAAAGAACTTGCTAAATACAAATAAGAAACATCTTATAAACATATAAACACATCTTTGTACACGACTTGAGATTTTTTATAATTTTAATTCTATTTTTAAATCATTCTACAATGATTCTGCTTCACTATTTTATGTTTCCGTCACTGGCAATTTTTTTGTCTCAAGTGCAACATATAATTTGCTTGTATAATAAATGTTATGATAAAGTTATGTAGTCATCTAATTTCTCATGTAATAAATATTGATTTTATATCTTTAATTTCAGTTTGTAGTTAAAAGAAAGGCGATATATCTGCTAGCCACGGTTCAAGATCACGAAAGAAGAAAGGCATAGAACTAATGCAAGGTTTTGTTCATTTGATTGGATGACCTTCAACAGCATATTATTTTATATTTTGATTATGATTCATAGTATTTCAAAAATATTGTAATATATATATACTATTTTGCTACTTTGATATATTTTTGTATTAGTTAATTTGGACCAACTTATATTACTTATTTGAACTATGAAAATTATGTTCAATTCATGATTTATGATAAAACTAAATTGTCAAGTTTTTTTTTAAAAGTCCTATGCAATTATGATAAAAGCAAGAGTTAGTTGAAAAGAAAAAAATATAAACAATTCTTTACTTTATTAATCCCCTAGTTACTATTCAAATAGCATTTAAATAAAAATAGCTATGTTTTCATATTTTTCAATAATCTTATATATGTACATGCTGATAATATGCATCAATTAGAAATTTATTTTGCTTAATCCAGTACTTATGAGATCGAAATGTGTGTTATCTTAATTTTACTTTATAATATATATATACAATAATAAATATTATCATTATCATGTGATTACGTTATAGCAGAAAGGTGTGTTATCTTAATTTTATTTTATAATAAATATTATCATTCTCACTACAACGCATGAGCACTCTACTAGCAGTCTACAAGTAACAAATAAATTTATGCAATAGTATTAGAAGATATATAATAATTTTTAGTTTTAAACTGTTGAAAGTTCAAATCACTTGATGAACAATTAAATGTAAATCAAATTTATCATATTATTTAATATGATATATAACTAATAAAATCATAGTCATGATATTAAAATAAAAATTTAAATTATCAACATTATAAAATTAAAAAATTATGAGGAAGTTCTCTCTAAAGTTAGGACTTTATTCTTGTTCATTAGTCACAGCGTGCTGATTTAGCAACCCATGAGTAGAGACAAATGCAAGATTTTGATTAGAGGGTAATTATCAGATTGTAATAGCTTATCGGGTTCAAAACTCATTAACTAATCGGGTACTAAATAAAAAATAATAATTTAATATATATTCTTACTTAATAAAAAAACTATTAAAATAATAATATTTTACATACTAAAAATAACAACAAAATAAAGCTCAAAACAATAGATAATCAAGTTGATGAAGAAAGTTTTCCTCTATGGAACTTCATATTTTGACATCTTTGTATAATTATTTCATTATGCACGATATTAAAAAAAAATCTCAATAAAAATAATCAGACAATTCGGGGGGGGGGGGGCAAAAAAAATTTCAGAGTGGATAGATTACCGAAAGCATTATCGAAAAGTATTATTTTTCAAAATTCAGGGGCATCCTCTTTTGGATCCGCCTCTGTCCACGAGCTAATTTTTTTAATATTATTAATAATATTAAGAATTAAATATTTAGAAAAAAAATCGTGATATGGCCCAACATGATTGGGCCTCATCACGACCTAAATTCGCTTCGGACGTATAACAAGACAATAAGTACAAATACTAACCGTCTGGTCAGATTTCGGTCCCGATAGGGTTGTTACCGGTCTCGAAGGAGGCCTATAAATAGAAGATTCAGACATACTGAGAGAGGGATCACATTTTAGCTATTCACACACTTACACTCTGTAGAGACAGTTAAGACTTCGGTATACTATTCATATACCGAAGACTCTTATCATTTGGTGCTTTCGTTGAGAGTACCTTCCATTTCGGTGTTAATCAAACTATAAGATCGGAATGGCTGCTAGCAACAAAGCTCGGGAACCCACTCTCGGTCTCAACAGAAAACCCTTTCCAACTCCACCTAGTTACACACCTCCTCACCGACCATAACCTAATAACACCTCAACACCATCTTGGCCCGGGTTGGATTCCAATATCGAGATGCCGTAATCCGGGAACCTCAACAACATATCTTCTCAGAACCAAACCACAACCTTAGCAACAACCTCATTCGTCTCATCACTCTCGTCGACTTACAACATGTCTTTTTTTCCACTATACTATCCACACCCCCACCCAACAATGTATCAATAGTAGCCATTTATTCCCCAGTACTCATATGCCACCCCACTCCCTTTCCCGTCGGTAACACCCCAGGGGTAGCCAGTTTCGAACATCCTCGAGGAGTTAATTCGGGGGACAGCATGTGCCGGAACCTATTCTTATCCTCCTCTCACGCTCATACAGCCCCCTCGGGGCGACCGACCCCAGTTCCTCTCACCTCCACCCCCATTCCCATGGCGGGGCATATGGTCGTCGCCCAACCACCTTCCTCCGAAGGGCCGCTAGCCCCCGAGCTCTATACATTCACTTGCCCCCCACATTTAGATCTTCCGAGCGTGGAGACCTTCGGAACCCAACAATCCAAGTTCAGTGACCCGATGACATTCGTAGTCAACTTCAGGGAGCGCCTGAGGCTGTTCAGATATCCAGACGATGTATTATGTCGGCTATTCCCGACTTGCCTGGAGGGACCAGTCTGGAACTGGTATGTTTCTCTCCCGAAGGGGGTCTATCCCAAACTTCGTCACTCTCACCCAAAAATTCTTGGCCTGATTTGAGACCATCAAGAAATCAAAAATCACTTGTAACTGACTCCTATCCATCAAGCAGGGCCCCCAGGAACCAACCAGGCAATATGTCAACAGGTAATTCCATAACAGCAAGGGCCATGACACCCGAGATTGTGTTGCATTAAATGACGAGTTGGAGAGATTAGCTCGAGACAAGAATATATGGGCATTCATCCAAAAGTTTATTCAAAATTATGTCCGTAAGAGCGACATTGGCCGAGCCAAGCCCTATGACAATGGGCGCCCCCAAAACTCCCGAAGAGGTGGTGAGCACTCACGGGAAAGGACACTCGATAGAGAGCAAGCCCATCACACCAATTATATTCGAGAGGAAGCCCCCACTATCTACATGATCTCCGGCGGAATAGCCTCGTGGGGAGACTCTGACCGTAAACGAAGGCGATATGCCAACAGTCTCAACAAAGCGCAAGTATTCAAGATTGAGAAGCGCTTCTTGGTTTTGATGCACCCATTACTTTATCTGGTGCCAACTTTGGGACTGTCCGCTTTCCACATGATGATGCACTGGTTATATCTTTAAAGATGAAACCGGCCGCCGAAGGGGTGAGCTGGCGAGTAAAAGGTTGTTGGTGGACATCGAAAGTTCGGCCGACATCATGTATAAGTCCACCTTCGATCAGCACAGGAACTATACCCGACACGAACCACCCTGATCAGCTTCTCGGGTGACACTTTATACTCCTTGGGTACGGTCCCCTTGGAGGTGCAGTTCGGCAGAGGCCCCTGAACGGTGACCTTAAAGCTCACATTCTTGGTGGTTGAGACTTCGTCGGCTTATAACGCTATACTGGGTAGAGGGGTCCTAAACAAATTAGGAGATAGTGTATCCACCCCTCACCTGATGATGAAGTTTCTAACACCGAATGAAATAGGATGCGAGCAAGAGGATCATGAGTTGCTTTTTCTGTGGTCGTGCGAGGAGCTTCGCACGTGGTATAAATAGACCAGGAGATACCCATCGTTGAGAAAGAAATACAATCAACGGAGCCGATCGAGGCTACCGAACAATTGATCTTGGGAGAAGGCCGAAGCTTGAACATCGGCACCCAGCTCTCGGCAACCAAAAAAGTGGCGTTGAAGGAGTTCCTAAAAAAGCATGAAGTTGTGTTCGCATGGTCGTAAGCTGACATGCCCGGATTGTTCCGGCAAGTGACGAAGCATCGGTTGCTTGTAAATCCCGGGATGAAGCTAGTACAACAATGGAAGAGGCATTTAGGGCCCGAGCACCAAGCAACAGTGAAAGAAGAGGTCGAAAAGTTACTTAAGGCAGTCTTCATCCGGGAAATAAAAGTACCCGAAATGGATTACAAACACCGTCCTGGTCAACAAGTCTAATCGTAGCTGGTGCATGTGCGTCGATTACACGGACCTTAATAAAGCCTGCCCGAAGGATTCCTTCCCTTTATCGAGCATTCATCAACTGGTAGACTCCACGGCCGGGTTCCGATGTCTGATCTTCATGGATGCGTTCTCCGGCTACAATCAAATAAGAATGCTCCAGTCTGACGAGCACAAGACTACATTCATAACCGACCAAGGGTTGTATTGTTACAAGATAATATAGTTCGGGTTGAAAAACGCAGGGGCAACGTACCAGAGAATGGTAAACAAGGTCTTCCACAAGCAACTGTGTCGCAATATGGAGACCTATATCGATGATATGGTGGTAAAAATTCCATCGGCAACTGACCACCTACAAGACCTAGAGGAGGCCTTCTCGATCATGAAAGTCGTGAACATGAAGCTCAACCCCATCAAAAGTTTATTTGGCATGTCGGGAGGAAATTTTTTAGGGTTTATAATATCCGAACGGGGCATCGAGATCCACCTCTCGAAGTGTCAGGCCATAACCAACATGCAACCATCGAAGATAGCCAAGGAGGTAAAGATCCTAATAGGGCGTGTGGAAGCCCTGACAAGGTTCATTGCCCGATCAAGAGATGTGTGCCTCCCCTTTTTTAAAACATTGAAAAAAAAGTAAGGAAGTTTGAGTGGGATGAGGAATGTGATAAGGCATTCGCTAAGTTAAAAGAATACTTATCCAACCCACCCGTGATGAGCAGGCCAAGGGTCGGGGATATTTTATTCTTATACCTAGCCGCCACCGGGGGGCGATGAGCGCTGCTCTCGTCCGAGAGGAAAAAAAGGGCAGCGACTGGTATATTATGTATCCCGTATCCTTCGAGATGCCGAAATGCGTTATCTACCCATTGAGAAGCTGGCATTCGTTTTAATCGTGGCATCCTGAAAACTTCGACCCTACTTCCAAGCATATTTCATCCGGGTGTTAATGAAAGAACCGTTAAAGAAAGCCTTAGGGTGTTTTGACGCTTCGGGGCGATTATTGAAATGGACCGTAGAATTGTCAGAGTTTGATGTCACCTTCCACCCTCGTCCGACCCTGAAGTAGCAAGTGCTGGCAGACTTCGTGGCAGAAAGCTCACTTCCCACGACATCAGTAAAATCAGAAGTTGACGATCGATGGTTGGTGTACGTGGATGGGGCTACCTCCTACAAGGGATCGGGAATTGGAGTAACAATGATCGGGTCCCAAGGTGAGGCAGTGAACTATGCTCTACAGCTTCTATTTATGGCTTCCAACAACATAGCGGAGTATGAGGCGCTCCTTGTTGGTTTGCGCTTCACCAAAGGAGTAGGTGCATGACAGGTGGTCGTCCACAGTGACTCCCAGCTGGCAGTATACTAGATATCGGGTGTCTATGAGGCCAAGGACGGAAATATTAAAAAGTATTTAGAGGAGCTGCAACGGATGTGTGCTGAATTTGAGAAAGTCGAGATACTCCACATCCTGAGAACCCAAAATCAAAAGGCTGATGCACTGTCCAAGTTAGCTGTAGGAGGAGACTTAGACAAGGACCGACCGTGGTGGTGCTAGAAATCCCGAGGTCGAGCGTGGATATAGAATATGTGGAACAATACCATATAACGACCGGGGACGAGTGGTATGCCCTGATATGGGATTTTTTGACCCGAGGATACCTACCACAAGAATCAACACAAGCAAGAAGCATCCGCAGACAAGCGGTCAGGTATGTAGAATCTAACGGTGTTCTATTTCACATGGATTCACAGGACCATGACAACGGTGTTTATTGGGATAACAGGCCCAATCCGCTCTATAGGAGGTTCATGAAGGTATTTGTGGTAGCCACCATGGGGCGAGAATATTAGCACACCGCGTCCTCCGGGCCGAGTATTTTTGGCCCACGTTGCTAAAGGATGCCGAAGACATGGTCAAGAGGTGTGCTACTTGCCAATTCTACATCAACCAGTCTCACGTGCCGGGGCTCCGATGAAGAGTATCTCCAGCCCGTGGACCTTCGATAAATGGGGAATATATCTCATCGGGCCTTTTGTCCTCGGAAAAGGACATGTGAAGTTTTCGGTAGTGGCTGTCGACTACTTCACCAAGTGGGTAGAAGTCTCAACCCACTTGCAGCCATCACCACAGCTCGGATCATGAATTTTGTGAAAAGATAAGTCCTATGCCGCTTTGGGATCCCATCAGTGATAGTCTCCGACAACGAGTTGCAATTCTGCTACCGGGAATTCCAGTAATGGTGTAGCGACAAAGGGATAAAAAATCAATATGTATCGTTAGCACATCCACAAAGCAACGGACAAGTAGAGATTACAAACCGAACTATAGTAGATGGATTGAGGAAGAAGTTGGAAGGCCGAAAAGGCAATTAGCCGGAGTTCTTGGATGAAGTATTATGAGCTTACCGATCTACTCCTAGAGTGGCAATAAATGTCTCTCCCTATGAGCTGGCGTTCAGAATGGACGCCGTCACCTCGATGAAAACTTTACCGCACTCTCCTCAGGTGATGCTGTACGAGGAGGCCGGCAATACCGAGGGAAAAAGCGTGGCCGTGGAGTTGGTGCAGGAGAGAAGGAGTGAGGCCCTAAGGAGGATGGTTGAATATCAACGTAAAATGAGGCTAGCGTTTGATCAGCGAGTTTCCCCCGATGTATTTTCAACCGGGAGATCTCGTCCTTCAGCGCGTGGAGGCCACAGGCAAAAAGGTGGACAAGTTGTATCCTAAGTGGGAAGGACCTTTCCGGGTAGTCCGAGGTTTTGATGGAAGAACTTTCAAATTGAAAACTATAGAGAGATCTCATTACTCGGGCTTGGAATATGGAGCATTTTCGCCACTTTTATGTTCAGTCATTAAAGAAATGTATCTTTTTGGTTTTTGATATTTTTCTTTTGAAAAAAATAATGTAATGATATAATTTTAAAGATAATAAGTACATGATAGTGGCTAAGACATCTGTGGGAATGCTTACCACTTTTTCATATCTTTTCATTTTTTACAGCTACATGTGCTCGGAAAGGGCAAACTTTTCGACGCCGAAAGGGACAAGTTTTTCGGCGCCGAAAAGACAACATACAAGTGTGTCATATGAGATAAGTTGTAGAATAATAAAAAACAAGCGCCAACAAAACATATTAGACAACAAATTATAGAAAGTATAAGTATGGAACAAACTAAAAGACGCAGCATATTAATAAAAAAAATATCAACACATCATAATATGACATAAGTTGTAAAATAAAATTTCATTAATCTTGATAATCTCTTTACATGTACCTGATCAGATCGGATCAAAAAAAAGAAAGAAAATAGAGACGGTGTGAAACCCTATAATTTTAAAATAATAAAATATAAAAAATATTTAAAATGAGATATGAGGAGAAATATAAAATAAATAAATAAAATATTTTTATTTAAGAAAATGATCATAAACAAAAAAAATATCAAATTAAATATTGTAAAAAAATAATTTAGAATTTAATTGATTAAATGGAATAAAAATATTTTGTCTAATTGAAATTTGATAAATAATCTAATGGTAAATGAATTTAATGCTCGATATGGTTTTTAAGTCTTAATGAAGAAACAAATAATAATTAATTTAAGTGAATAAGTTAATGAATTCAATGATTTGAATTAATTAAAGAATACAAATTAATTTTTGGATGATAAAAATCTGATAAATCGAAGGATCATTAAAAATAAACCAATTGATCAATTATAATTTAAATAAAGCAAAATATGTAAATGAGATACCACTCAGATTCAATTACAGAAAATTAGAACCAAACCTTCTTTATTTTCTTCCCTCCTTCCGGAGAACTGTCCTATCCATGTTTTTTTTTCTTCCCTCTTGTGACCCCCTCGATCAGTACTCTTGACTTCACCTCCCTCACTTGTGACTTCATTTTGCTATTTCCTTGTGGGCACTCCTCTTTCCCCTCTCCCTTTGCAATAACAATTCCCATCAACAGAGAGCTTCTCTTTCACTAATCCAACTCATCTCCCTAAACTCTCCATCTATCTTTAATGGTGGCCTTCTCCCATCGCAGGATCCCTCCAGACCCGCTGCTGCCCGACTGGCGTCGATTCAAACTCATGCGGGGTGGTGCCTTCCATCCAAGCCTTCCCTTGAGCGGAGCACGACTCCTTAACCTATGCTGCCTCGCTGTACTGAACCAAACTCGGTAATAACATTCTTTATCTCCGGCCGTGTGGGCCGTTAGTTGAGTTGGGGCTGAGCCCCCATGTTCGTTGTGCTGATTTGGGAGAGGGTTGTTGTTATGTGATCTTATTTTATATTTTATTTTATTTTTTTGCCTTTCCCTTAAGTAACTGTACTGGTACCTTCACATCTTTAACCAATTTGAATCTGTTGCTGTTTTGTTGATAAGTCAATGGTGTTATTAGTTCACAACCTCCAGTGTATTTAACATAGACCACTTTATGGGTTATTTCACAATAAATTGCGTAAGCCTTCATATATCAGGGGTTCATTTTATTGCATATGCAAAGGGCCCACATTTATTGGAGTTATCACACTTGTCATTTGGCCAACTCCAAAACTCAATCCCTGATATACCAGTTTCCTCCCACTTCATGCGTTGTAATACACCAATAATTTCATTTAGTCACTCGTTAAGGTAATCCACTGAACATTGACCAACCTATGTTCCATTTTTGAACATGACTCTTTCACTATCCAATAACACAATTTCTGGTGAACCTGCTATATAAATTTTGTAGATGCAAGTATATGTTGATGGATCATCATTGCTTCTCCATAAAAAAAAAGGGGTTCTCAAAAGTTCTGACGAGTCAATAGCCAAGTACGTTCAGGACAAGACGGCCGTTGAGATTGTGGGATCTGCTGGAGACTCGACAAAGCAGCTGATTTGCCGAGTCCTCAGTTGTGGATTTTACCGGGATTACGGTTTCACTAGATAGGACTTAAGTTATAATTCATTATTAAGAAATTAATTTCATTCATGTCATTTGGATTTTATTTATTTATTTGAATTAATGTAAAATGTAATTAGTTGTAGAATAAATTATCTTAGATAGAATAATTAAAATCTAATAACTAAAAATATTATTAATAATATATATATATATTTAATTGTATTATAAAAATATTATTAATAATATATATTTAATTGTATTATAAAAATAATTTAATTATATTATTCTTAATTATTAAAAAAAATACTTATGTACATATGAGTTATAATATTAATTTTGGAATATTTTATCAAAAATACTTATATAGGAAAATTTGTAGATAATTAGTAAATATAAATAAAGGATAAGCAACAGTTTTAATTATAATAAAGAATATAATTTGATTTCTAATTATATGTACATAACGTAATATGAATTCTAAGTTTTAATTATTAATATAATAAAATTTAAAATGATATAGTACTAATAAAATTGATATCATAGACTATAATTAGCTGGATTTACAAACTGATTAAGTTAAACTTAATTGAGTTCTTTTATTATTATTTTACTTCTTATTTTTATATAATATTAAATATAATAATTAAAATAACACTGATGAATATTATAAATTATATATATATTAATCAATTTCTCTATTTTTAATAAATAAGATGAAAGTTAATAAATAAATTATAAAATATCTTATATATATATTAACTAATTTTATCATTATTATAAATAATATAAAATATACTATTATAAAAAAAATATGTACATACATATTAATCAAGTTTCCTAGATTTAATAAATAAGATTAATGATCAAATGCGAAGCATAAATCATTATATATTAATTAATTTCTCTATTGATTTTAATTTTAATTTCTTTATTCCGTTGTAATTATAAATGTTACTTAATTAAATGAATAAAATGGGTTCTTTGATTTGTTACCTGTAATTATGTGTTATTGTTGGTGTGGACTTTTATTTATCTGATTTCTCTACAACTTACCGAACGTTCAGGTCAAACCCCCTCGACTCGAAAACCCAACAAGATTGAAAACATTAAACGATCAAACTTTATGCTTTAACAAAACTTGAGTATAAATATAATCACCTAGTTGATAAAAATGAGTATAAATATAAACCTAAGCATCAAAAAAAGAATAACGTAGTTAGTACAAAATAAGAAATAAATATAAACACGAGTGGGGTTGCGTGCTCATAATGCGGGTTGCGCTCTTTATAAATTTTTTTATTTTTTTGAAAATAAAAATTCGGCTCGAAGCGCAAATAAAATTTGCGTTTGAAGTAGATTTAGATTTTCAAATTTTATTTTCCTAAATATTTAATTTTGGTATTATTAAATTATTATTAATAATATTAAAAAATTACGGAGCCAGGTGCTAGCTACTGTTCCCGGCTTCTCCCACCTTTTATTTTCTCTTTGTTCTGAAAAAAAGGATTAAGCAAAAAGAATTAAGCTATTAGGTATATCAGACGTATATGTATGGGCCCTGGAAGATTCAGGCGTTTTTGTGACTTTGTGAGAAATTATTTGCAAATTGCACACGCACCAGTCTTGTTCCTTTTTCCTTAAGGTCTCTGCAGAGTTCAGGATGGACCAACTCTGTTTGTAGTCTAGTGAATCAGTTGAGGATGCATGAAATAGAGGTGAAAGAAAATGACAAATTGTAATAGTATATGGACGTAGGGCTAGGGCTGTCAAAATGACATCTTATCTGATCTATGTCGTATCTAATAAGATGGGTAATAAGACGGGTATAGATAAAATTTTATTTTCGTTAAGTCATCAGATATAAGTATGGGTATGAGTACGAAAAAAATCTCGTTAACTTATCGGTATGAATATGGATAAGAGATTTTCGTTATTCGCTATCAATTGGGTAAATTATATAAATATATATAGTTAAATATATATAAATATAATTATTTTATATTTTTGATAAATATATATAGTTAAATTATATATATTTAGTAATTAGTATATATTTTTTATCACAATTGACATGAATAAATTATATGATTTTTGTTATATCTAAAATATTAATTATTGTTGTACTTTATTAGTATATTTATTTAATGTTATTTACTTATCAAAATCACATAATTTTCCATTGAATTAATTTTATTTTTATCCGTTATTTACCGTTACCCCTTCGTTACCTGAAATTTTTAACGGGTAAGGATAAGATATGGATAATGAAAATTTTAATGAATATGAATAGGATATAAGTAATTTTTTATAATGAATATGAGTAGGATATAAATAATTTTTTTAATGAATATAAATATGAAAATATATTCATCCGTATTCTATTCTACTCCATCTGTATTCTATCGTATTCGGGGGCGGACCCATGTATATCCGGGGGGGGGGGCACGTTGCCCCCCTGAAATTTTTTTGCCCCCCCGAATTGTCCGGTTATTTTTATTGAGAAAAAATATTTAATACCGTGCATAATGAAATAATTATGCAAAGATATCAAAATATAAAGTTCCTTAGTCGAAAACTTTCTTCATCAACTTGATTATCTATTACTTGAGCTTTATTTTATTGTTATTTTAATATATAAAATATTATTATTTAATAAAAAATTTATTAGTTAAGTATATATATTAAATTATTAATTTTTTTATTTAGTACCCGATTAGTTAATGGATTTGAACCCGATAAGCCATTACAATCCGATAATTGCCCCCCCTAATCAAAATCCTAGATCCGCCACTGATCGTATTCATTGACAATCCTATCGTAGGGCATAAATTATGGGTGTCTTTTGTCTTACGTGAATCTTCTAAGGCAACATGATTTAAATTTCATGAAATTTGAGGGTGAAGTTTTTGCGTCAACAATTTTTCATAAAAACAGTGTATTTGACAAATATTCGCTTCTAGAATATACAAATTACAACTATTCTTCTCCTATATCCTCTTCATTTTTTTTTTCACAAGATGAAATATTTGCGAGCTTTTTATTTTATATTTACCCGCTTTTCTTTGCTATTTTTTTGTTATATTGATAACTAAAACGAAAGAAGACAATTATAAATCGAAGTGTTCTTGGGCTGCTCCTGCGTATAGCTTCTTTCACTTCTTTTTTTTAAGATAATTTTTTTAATATTGTAGTCATCCAAATTGAGGTGTTTATTACTTCAAGAAAACGAAGTTTTTATATTGAATTTGTTATTTGAATTGCTAACATGTAATTTTTCTATACAAAAATTATTATTTTGGTAGCTAAATTAAAGACTTTGGAAAATTTAAATGGAATTAGGAGATTGAATTTAATGATACATGTAATAAAGCTATTATTTGCATCAAAAACCGACCTCCCTCATGGAATCAGAAGCAGTGCTAACTAGTAACTACTGAGCAGGACCGAGCCGTTGTCTCCAAGCGACGTCAGATATTTAAACAGGAGAAAAAAAGAGAGCAAAATTTGTAAAATGTGTGCCGTGTGCACATGGCTGCATTTGCATGCGTGGGTTCGGCGCTATGTCTCGCACACTTTTCCAAAACATTCAGACCTGTAAGTAGGCCCCGCTTCACATGCCTCGCTTCCCTTGGGGTCTAATAATCCACGGTCAGTGTTCTTTACGTCTAGAACCAACCTAAATCGTCCAAAAGCTACGCATATTAATCGCGATTAGATGGAGATTGGAATTAACATTTGATTAAAGGAACTTTTTCCTTTTATTTATACCGCTTTTTGTAAAGTACAAGTATTGATTGAACTCCCACCGAAAGGGAACATATCACCTGCGGACATGAAAAAGGTGCGGTTCTTTTGATTTGTGCGGTCCGATTATTTATTAACTGTTCTGATTTAACAGTAATAAACAACTTTGTGCATCAAAATTCGTATTTAGATTTCTTCACAACCGTTATAATTTTCTTGAGACGTTGTGATTTCTCTACGGAGATCTCGCACAGAAAATATCCGCATACAATACCCATCCCACCGAAAGGATACAAATTTCAATTATCGAAGGTAGGGCTGCAAACGAGTCGAGTCGAGCCGAGCTGGGCTTAACTCAAGCTCGGCTCATGAAAATTCAAGTCGAGTCGAGCCGAACTCATGAAACGGTTCGAGCTGAAAAACCTAGCTCAAACTCGGCTCGTTACTATTCGAGCTAGCTCGTGAGCTGGCTCACGAGCCAATGCATGTGCGGTGACTCAATTTGATATTTAGATTTAATACATCTACAAACTATAAGGTTGGTATATCTAGAAGATTGGTATGAGAATTGATAAAAAAATGATATATCAACAAACTATTTTTTCAATGATATCTTCGCTGCATTAATTTGAATGGATGGATCAACAAAAAACTATCGAGTCAGATATACGAATCTAATTACGAGCGAGTAAGAGACGTCTTTAAACCGCTGACATGGTGAGGTGGTGAGAGATGATGAGAGAGGAGTTATCGGATTAGAGTTCGGCAAAAAAAAAATATAAACTATTTTTTATTCGAGCTGAGTCGAGGCACGAGCCGAACCGACCCCAACTCACACTCGGCTCATTTAACTACCGAGTCAGATTAGCTCGAGTCATTTTAGCTCGAACCAGATTAGTTCGAGCCTGATCCGAGCCCGAACTGAGCCACGAGCCCGAACTTTTTTGAGCAGCCCTAATCGAAGGCTCAATAATAATAGCGACCTTGATCGAGCCAATGTACGACGTGGGGCGGATGCTGGTACCATCCTGCCTGAAAGAAAATTCTAGTGTTTTTTACTATGACAATTTTTGAACAAATATAAGTATATTTAAATAAATGCAAATATACACTCTTCTTCAGGACTGCAATCATGATTTTTCCGTAGAAATGGCCAACTTATAATGAAGGTAAGAGCAAAAATAATAACGCCTGAAAGAAAATTCCAGTGTTTTCTACTATGACAATTTTTGAACAAATATAATTATTTTTAAATAAATGTAAATATATACTCTTCTTCAGGAATACAGTCAGAAATTTTCCATAGAAATGACCAACTGATGATGAAGGTAAGAGCAAAAATAATAACGTGCTTATTGTCTAATTCAGCAAGTATATAATAATAATAATAATAATAATGGGATAATCTTTCTATGAAACACAAGAGGCTTGAAGGTACACAAAAAAAAGCTTCTAAAAAAAAGACACGCAAATAATATGAATATATAAAGTAAAGATAGTGTGAGTTTAATCTTATAGAGGTCTTCCGTGAGTCTAACTTAAAATATTTATTAAATTATTTTTAATTTTGATTTATCACGCTCATTAAATTATTCATATAAAAATCTCATGAGATATAAAATCTTTAGTGTTTTGAGTTTTTAAAATCACCGTTTTTAATTTTTTAAAATAACGTGCAAATATTAAATATTTTATTATTATTTTTAGAGTAATTTTTAAAAATTAAAAATAGTGAGTTAGAAAACTCAAAACAATTCAAATTTTTATATTTCGTAAGGTTTTCATATAAATTTTTAATGAACAAAATAAATTAAAATTTAAAAATTTTTGATATACTTTTTAAGTTAAACACATAGAAGTTCTGAATAAGTTTAAACTCACGCTATCTTTACTCTATATATTTTCCATAACTATATATTCAACTTATTTTTAAATTACTTAATGACCAAATAATAAATTTTAATTATTTTTATAAATATTAATAATATTATGACGTCTGCTTGAAGTGCTTTCTTTGTATAAACTAGTAAGGGCCTATATCCTTCTTAATAATAACGCTCGAATGTAATGCTGGTTAAAATTTAATTTAAATTCTCTACGACGAATTGTCCTATTAGCAGTAAATTATAACGACCGTGGCTTGCATTATGTGGTATTCAACTATTGATTTTACGATCGTGTTTGATGCGGTTGCACACAACTAATTACCCAGTGGTCGCCAAATGCAAAGCAAAATAGGGACATGATTCAAAAGTTAGTCCAAGAAGTCTGCTAATCATCCGATGTTCTACATAAGTAAAAAATTTCGGATTAAATTCATTGACCTAATCTATCCGATAATTATTAGACAGCGTGAGATGCATCGAAGTTTGGGCCCGTAGCTCTCTCCTTTTCGTTGAAACTTGGAACCATATGCTTTGGTAGAAAAAACATATATATGGACACAAAAGACAACCTAATTGGAACTGACGGTTTGTATTTATCGTGTAATTAATTGTACCCTTCCCAAATCCCTAACCTTCTCTCTCACCATCCCACGAAGCAGCTTCCTGCATTTAATCTCCTTCCTGACACTGACACTCTTAATTCTTACACCGCTCCCCCCTCTCTCTCTATCAAGGCTGCCATGGGTGATGGGCCACGGCTGCTCAGAGGCACAGCTCCGCTTCTCGGCTGTAGCAAGTACATAAATACGCGATTAGTAGCAGCTAACCATCGGATCCCCTGTTTCATACGCAATCATTCTCACTGACCTCAAGTCGTAAGTCATAACCCGAAACACGACAACTCTACTCCGACCCAGCAGCGTAGTGGGAATTACTAGAATCTGTCTTTTCATTCCCCTCTCTCTTCGATGGCCGCTTCCTCCTCCCTCAAAACCCAGACCCAGACCCAGACCCAGACTCAGACCCCAACCCAACCCCAATCGCACTCCCACTCCCACTCCCACTCCCACTCCGCCAAACCCAAGCGCCGCAAGCGCCGAGAAACCGTCATCTCCGCCAACGTCTCAGCATCCTCCTCTCCGTCCCAGCCGACACAGCCTCCGCCCCTCCATTCCTCTCACATCGTATCCTCCGACGCCAACTGGTGCTGCGCGCCTCTCTCTGTCCCTCCTCCTCTTCCGCATCACAGTCGGACTGCGATCCCCTTGCAGACTGAATCTGAGCCTGGAATCTCTGACGCAGCGCAGGCTATTCTCTCTCAATCCCCGTCTCGCAGCTGGGTCCCGCCTGCAATGGATCCACACCAACCCGCCACGTCCTTCCCTGCTTACCCCGCCTACCCTTCGAGTTACTCCAAGTTCAATTCCGCGCTTAATGCTGGTTTACTCAACCCTATGTCACCGCCTCCGTTGCCACTGGATAAGACCAGGTCGAGCCCCACTCTCTTTGACATGATGACAAATGAGCAAGAGTACCATCCTCGTGGACCTGCCACCGGGATCAGCAATCAGATTCCATCCCCGATGCCTTCGGGACCAGCTCGAGCGCAGGACCGGCAGTTGCTCCTCCAGGAGCGTGTGGCCGAGTTGCTTGGCAACTGCAGTCCTGGCAACCAGTTCAATGACCCTGATTCGAGCGATGTTCGCCTTACGCTTACTTCAAAGGACGGGCTTACGGTCTCATTAAATGTGCATCGGCATATACTTGTCGCGCATAGCCGATTTTTTGCTGCAAAATTGTCAGACCGGTGGTCAAAGCAGCAGAGATCTCTTCCCCACCTTGTAGAGATCTCAGATTGTGATGATGTTGAGATCTATATAGAGACACTTCGTCTCATGTATTGTAAAGATCTTCGTCGGCAACTCATCAAAGAGGATGTCTCAAAAGTGCTTGGCATTCTTAAGGTAAGTTAATTACGTTAGCAATTATAATACTTGGTTTTATGCAATTCTGATCAATTCTAATTTGTTTGTCACTTTCAATTGGGTAGGTATCAGCGGCAATTGTGTTTGATGCAGGAGTGCTGTCGTGTTTGGAGTACCTTGAGGCGGCACCATGGGCTGAGGATGATGATGAAAAGGTTGCAGCATTGCTAACTCAACTACATCTCGAAAACTCAGGAGCAGGGGAGGTGTTGAAACGAGTCTCCCTTGAAGCGGCCACTTCTCTTTCAGCTGAGGAGGCAAATGGATCTGGAAATGGAAGTGGACCTGGAAATGGAAATGTCAACAGTAGTGGGGAAGATATTTTAGTTCGGTTGCTCCAGGTGGTGTTGGAAGGCAAGGACGAGAAGGCAAGGCGGGAGATGAAGGGTTTAGTGTCAAAAATGCTCAGGGAAAGCAATAATTCATATAATAGCAGAGGCAGTGGTGGTCCTTCAAGCAGTGACCTCAGCAAAGAATCTCTGTATTCCGCTTGTGACAGCTGTATCAAACTTCTTCACAATCACTTTGCACAAGCTGCTGCATCTGATCTTTCCGAGGCAGTGCAAATCGCTCGTCAGGCTGACAATCTCCACTGGATGCTTGACATTTTGATAGATCGGCAAATAGCCGATGACTTTTTGCGTGCATGGGCAGCACAGACTGAACTGGCAGAAATGCACCCAAAAGTTCCAGCAATCCACCGATATGAGGTGAGTCGTGTCACTGCACGGTTATTTGTTGGTGTGGGGAAGGGGCAGATATTGGTCTCAAAAGAGGCCCGGTGCCTTCTTTTAAAGACTTGGCTAGAACCATTCTATGAGGATTTTGGATGGATGAGGCGAGCATGCAAGGGACTTGATAGGCACTTAATTGAGGATGGATTGGCTAACACAATTCTGACACTACCTCTAGCAATGCAACAGGAGATATTGCTGGCATGGTTTGATCGGTTTCTAAATTCTGGTGAGGACTGCCCAAATATACAAAGAGGCTTTGAGGTGTGGTGGCGGAGGGCATTCTGGAAGAGAAATGGAGAGCCCGAACAGCCTCCTCAACTTCGCATTACTGCAGTTGAGAATTTGTGATGAGTTGCTAAGTCAATTAATTGATTCTGTTTTCTTTTTCATTTTGTTTTTAGGTTTTGTATCAGGTTGATTGTTACTGTGCTTGAGGTTATGATTTTAGTTTTAACTCGTGTACGAACGTTTTTGTTTTCGATTATTCTCTGCAGGATCCAAACACTATTTTGGTTGAAAATATGAAAGCATTAGTTGGATGGTCCAAAAGAAGAAAAAATGGGTTGGGGCTTAGCAGTTCTAGATATGCTGTCAGCTTTTGTAATTACATGTCCTAATATATTACACTAGATTTATTATCCTGGTGGTTATAGTTGTTAGAGACTGCTCTGAGACTGATAGAATGTGGTGATTTTATAGTGAAGGTTCAGATTCCCTAAATTGGGATTGGTCAAATTGTTTATTGTCCTAACATGCATCTGTTCTAATTTAGATACAGGAGAACATGATTGAAGTAGTGCAGCACATGGGACTCTTTATTATGTATTGATTGTGTGTTGTATAAGCATTGGCAAACAGGACTAAACTGGATTCTTGTACTGAAAATAATTGTCTTAGATAAGACCAAAAATGCAGGAAATGATGCTGGAAGGTATCCAAGAAGAAATATTGGATAATTTATATTATTTAAGAAAGTAATTGTTGGTTTATTTTCTTATCGCCTTGTTTTAGTCAATCGAGGTAACCCATACTAATTTATGGTGAACATGTGCAAAAGTGCCATTTACCTAATTACAGAGAACCTCGAGCATGTGTTTATTTTCAATGGACATGTCTGCCTAATGGTAAGCAAAAACTATGAGGTTCTGGGGGTTCTTTTTATGCACCATGATAATTGATTATCATGATTGTCCCATGGAACTTTCAGTACAAGGACCAAGTTGTAATAGTAAGCAAAAAAGTACAACGTTCAGGGGTCATTTTGTGCATCATATTTATAGATTGTGATGCCATTGTGGTCAGGAAATTGTAATTCATGCATCCATTAAGGTTCAAAAGATTGGTAAGCTGGTACTTTTGGTGGAAATGGGTTTTGGGCAACACGGATCAGGTTCGTGCTCTTTTTTTTTTTTGTATCACAATTCTTCCTAACAAATTGATCAAAACTGTTAAATAAACATTAAATTATCTTTTGTAGAAAAATGCTAAAACATAGTAGCTGCGGTGTCTGATCAAGCATGCTAAGGGGGGTTGAGAAAGGCCTATACCCGATCTGTTAGGTCAGGTTGACGTGTTAAGTAATTACTGAAAGTCGTTCTTTTTTCCAGTAAAAATATTAGTATATTACTAATTAAACTCAGATTCAGGACTATTGTTTTATATCAGAACTTTTAGCTACTGCTATGACAAGAACAATCAGTCGTGGCCAACATAGTTATCATATTTTTGTGGATACCTCTTTTTTATTTGATTTTAAATATAATTAATAGGCTAAATTTGCCTCCTTGTAGATTTTTTTTTATTCAATTGAAATTTTGTAGCAGCTCTGTTATTTCGAGATAACACCAGTATTTTTTAAGCTGATTAGCTGAGAGAAATATTTTTTGGTTATGTTCTTCACCACAGAAATAAAATTGGTCCTTAAATTTTGAAATACCAAATTGGTCCTTAAGCTTCTCCAAAAAAAAAGATCACCCTTGGTAGGTCCTTCTGATTGCCTCTGGTACTACCTAAGAAAACCATTGATCCCGGTCTGCTTCTATCAGTCTCCTCCACTTGATAAAACATCAATTTCTCTCCGTTTTTCACTCTCTTGAATACACATTCTCTGCAATCCCCGACCTTCTTTCTCTTCAACTCTCTCTTATCCATCCCCTCGTGTCACCTGACTAATGGAATTTTTAACAAGTATTAGTGTGAACACTGTTACTGATAATCATACTACATAATTTTCTTTGTTCAATGTCCAGTTATTTTTATTTAGCATCAAGTTAATCAAATTGAGCTTGAATTATCATAAATTCCTGTTGCTAAGTGGAACTTGTATTAGGTGCAGATGAAAAGTCTTCATCAAGTCGCCTTTTTGTACATTCCTTTTGCCAGTACAATCAGAGGCAGCAGCTGATCTTGATACTACGCTTTTGACTTCTGAAATTATTTACGGATGTAAAGAGCCATAAGTCCCCTTTGATTGTTATTATAAGTATCCTTCAGTGAATGAGCTCATACAAGTCAAGTATGAAGTTTCTCTTGCAGTTTGGTAATTTATTTTTGCTAACTGGTACAGACTAAAGAAACATGACACTCATAGTATAAAAGAAAGATAAAATATGTTAAAACCTATGGCCTGAGCTACTGTGACTGTGAGATCTTGGTCAGTAGCAATATCATATAATAAAGAAAGCTGAGTTTGAAGAAACATTCTAAAATCCACCCATCCTTCCAAAATAAGATAGTTTGACCATTTCTATAATTGTGTTTATCCTTATTTTAAAAATATCTAGTTCCTTATTTACCTCCTTCAAAAAGTAGAGAGAGAAAGATATAGTAGATCTTCTGTTATTATATTTACTACTAATAATTTCTTTCCACAAATCATAATCATCAGTATTATAGAATTTCAGAACCATTTAGAAAGGAGAGATTTATTTATAAGCCTAACTTTGGGAATACCTAAACCCTCTTGTTGTTTACTTTGGCAAACAATTTTCCAAACCACTAAACATATTTCTTTCCTAACAGTTCTACCACCATACCATAAATTTGTTTTACATAATTGATCTATAATATTCCTGACTAGAGAAGATAATCTAAATAATGTCATTCAGTAAATAGAAATGGCAGAAAGGACTGATTGAATAAGTGCAACCCGTCTTCTATGGATATAATTTACCCTTCCAACTTCTAAATGGCAGATAGTTTGATTTTTTGTTTAGTAATTTACCCTTTCATACGTTGGGGCTAGTGCGCAATTCTCTAGATCAATATTTGATCAAAATTCAAATAAGCAAAATATAGAAGTCTAATTTTGCTAAAATGCCTGTTGCTATCATGATAGTAATGAAAACAGCATAAAGATTTCATTAATCTCATAAGAGAACACGGACTGATCACATCCAGTGTCATCCTTTTTTTAAAAAAAAAAAAAATCTATATCAAGAGAAAGCTTTCATCTCGATATGGTCCAACACGATTGGGCCTCATCGCGTTCTAGATCCGCCTCGAATGTCTGTCAGAACCGCAAGTACAGAAGCTAACCATCTGGTCGGAACTCGGTCCCGACAATATTGTTACTGATCTCGGAGAAGACCTATAACTATAAGACCCAGGCCTACTGAGAGAATGATCACAATTTAGCCATACACATATACACATTCTTCAGAAATAGTTAAGCCTTCAGTATACTATACTTATACCGAAGACTCTTATCATTTGATGCTTACTTTGAGAGTAGCTTTCATTTCAATGTTTACAAAACTATAAGATCAGAATGACTGCTAGCAATTTGGCTCGGGAACCCACTCTCGGTCCCGACGAAAATCCCTCCCCAACTCCACCTGGATACACATCTCCCCACCGACCACAAGCCAACAACAGCCCAACACCATCAGGGTCTGGGTTTGATCCCAATCTCGGGATGTCCCAATCTGGGAACTTCAGCAACCTACCACCTCAGAACCAAGCCACAATCTTAGCAACAGCTCCATTCATCCCATCATTTTCACCACCTTACAACATACCCTTCTTCCCACCCTATTATCCATATCCCCATCCAGTAATGTATCAACAACAACCTTTTATCCCCCAATACTAATATGCCACCCAACTCACCTTCCCTTCGGCGACGCCCTCTGGGGCAGCCAGTCTCGACCATCCCCGAGGAGTGAACCCCAGGGACAGCATGCGCCAGAACCTATTCACATCTACATCTCACCCTCATGCAACCCCCTCGGGGCACCCGACCACTATTCATCCAAGCTCTACCCCCATTCCCATATCTGAGGGGCCGCTAGCCCCCGAGCTGTATGCATTCACCTGTCCCCCAATCCAAATTTACTGACCCGACCGCATTCGTGGTTAATTTCTAAGAACATCTAAGGCTGTTCGGGTATCCAGATGTTGTCTTGTGCCGACTCTTCCTAACATGCCTGGAAGGTGCAGTTTGGGACAGATATGTTTCTCTCCCGAAAGGGTCCATCTTCGACTTCACCACCCTTACCCAAAGGTTCTTAGCCCACTTTGAGACTATTAATAAGCCAAAAATTAATTGCGATAGCCTCCTGTCCATCAAACAGGGCCCCCGGAAGCCAACAAGACAATTTGTCAACAGATTCGTCGAGTCAGCATACATGGTGTCTGTCTTTGATGACAAGATAGCGGTCCTGGCCTTGCGAAAAGGGCTGCTCAAAGGTCCCCTGCGTTTTGAGGCATGTAAGCACACATTCATGACTCTTCGGGAGTTTGTGACCTTTGTGAATGCCTACATTTAGGATGAGGAGGATGCCTACAGTTCAGAGGAGGATAAAAGGCAGGGGCACCGAACACCTCCATGGAAAAATTACAGTGACCGAAGTCGCCAAAATAGAAGGGGCAAACAACCCCATCTCGTGGCCCAACCACCTCCCACCTCTCGGTATCTTTCTAGCACAGGAGAGGCCCGACAACCGATCTACAACACATACCATTCATTGAGCAAGCCGAGAGAAAAAAATCTCCGAGAGATAAGGGCCGAACCAAACCTTAGGTTCCCCAGCCTGCTAGAGGTTTTTAAAATAAAGGACCTGACGAGGTTCTGTGAGTTTCATAATAGCAAGGGCCACGACATCCGAGATTGCATAGCTTTAAAGGACGAGCTGGAGAGATTAGCTCGGGACAATAATATGTGGGCTTTCATTCAGAGTTTTGTCACGAACTATGTTCGGAAGAGTGACACCGGGCGCGCCAAACCCTATGACAATAGACGCCCCCAGAACCCCCGAAGGGGTGGCGAGCAGTTTTCTAATCGGATTTACATTTTTACATAGAAACCCGAGCATCATTCACTACTCTACTAAGGCAATTTTACAATTAACACAAGGCAATGGCTACAGTCCTAAAGCAATGAAAATTATAGTACAGAGAAAAGCTAAAGAAAGCAGACAAAAATAACAATGGCGAGTAGCCTCAAAGTAAACGATCAATGCCAGAGAGATGACAGAGGTAAGGAAAGAAAAAAGAAAAGAACAACAAGGAAAGGGAAAACAAGAAGAAGATAAGACAGAGGGGAGGTACCTTGCTGTTGTTGAATAGGCTTGAGCTTGAGGATGAAGAAGAAGGTGTGAGCTTGAGATTGAGTTTGAGGTTGAGCTTGAGAGAGATAAGATTGCAGAACAATGGTGTGAAAAGGAAAGGAAGAAGAAGGCAGAGGTTTATATAGAGGGAGGTACGGTAGTTGAGGCATCAGGGACCGGAGTTCAAAGGTTCAAACGAGGAAGGGGGAAAATGAATAAAACACGCGAGCAAATCTGAAGGCGGAGGAGAAATCAGAAAAGATGAGGGGGCAAAGAGCAAAAAGGAATATGAAATTCTGCATCAAGGGAGATCTCTAGTCGCTTTATCGGAATGAAGAGGAATTTCAACAGTCGCGTCTAGATGAAAGAATACTGACACATGAGACATGCTGACAGTCAGAGAAGGTGGCTTCTCGAGAAAGGAAAGAGCAATACAAGTGTGACTCCTGGAGCAACACATCCCGAGATACAAATATTCCCCCGCCATATGAGGAAGCTTTTACGGTGAGATATCCGTACACTCTCCCGAGGGCTTCGCATCTAACTACTATTACAAATGACACCCGAGACATCTCACGCCCCAAGAGCTAATGTCATCGCACGCCCCGAGGGCTAAAAGTGCCTACCGACTATAGGATCACCTAAGTGTCCCGATCTCACCCGAGGGCTTCGAACCTGATCACCATCCTGATTGATTCCCGAGGGCTCACTTCGGGAATCAGCAGCGACAGAGGCACTTGTATGTCCCGACTTCACTCGACGGCTTCAACGGTGATCACCATCTTGGTCGACTCCCGAGGGCTTACCTCGACGATATGGCTAGTAGGAACCCGAAGCCGGGAAAGCCTAACCGACCAGCATATTCAACTTATCCTCCGCCGATCGCGAAGAATAAGCTTGAGGGCTAATGATATGGCCCAACACGATCGGGCCTCATCGCGGCCCAGATCCGCTTCGGATGCCTGTCAGAACCGAAAGTACAGAAGCTAACCGTCTGATCAAATCTCGGTCCCGACAAGATTGTTACTGGTCTCGGAGGAAGCCTATAAATAGAAGACCTAGACCTGCTGAGAGAAAGATCACAATTTAGCCATATACATTTACACATTCTCTAGAAATAATTAAAACCTTGATATACTATATCTATACAAAGATTTTTTATCACACCTGATCTTATGTCAGAAGAAAATCACATCAAGATTCTTTCAGAGAATGGTGTACAATCAACAAATTATGACAGGAAGCAAATTAACGAGTGAGCAAATAAAATCTTTCAGAGAAAACGAACAGTTTACAAACGCCCAATAGAAGAAGAGGACAAATATCGGCGTTTTTAATTAAGAAGAGGTACTTCCAGTCCAACTTGGGTATTTAAAAGTTGAAGGATTAATCACATCTTCTGAATTGTGGAATTACACAGGAAAGTGGAAATTAGGTGGAAATAGGTGGAAAGAGTTTCATCGTGTAAACTTTTTTTAAGAAAAAAAATGGAGTATTGACCTCCATGTTTTTAGTATTTATGAAGGAAATTGTCTTATTATTGAAGAGGGTTGCATACTTGCATGGATAAACACAAAATTCATGATATTTACAACCCTACACAAGAGTCAGCGAAATTTTTGTACGTAAGCAGCTTTCATGAAAAACACTGTATCTGATAATATCGTAGGATTGGAATATAGTGGCCCTCATATTTCCTCGTTCATTTATTTCGTTAGAGTATCAATTGAGATTTGGCAACAATTGGTACGTCAATTTTGATGACTGGCATGGTTGATTACTTCCCCATCTGATAGTGAAATGGAATGAATGTCAATTGATGCAAGGCTGCTGAGAATAATTTAAGACAAGGAGCCTTCTGAAAAATTGGGCTTATTTGGGCCCAATATTTGAAATAAGGAATTACTACCGACTTGGCGTGTTACACGATTAGCGGCGTAACCTGGAAGAGATCATAATGAAACATAAATAAATAAATAAATAAATAACCCCAACAAATTGCATAATTTATTTATCCTCTTGACAACCCATTAGATTGGCTTAGGAGATTTACTAGGCCTTATGTTAGCTACATCCAAATTATTTTCTATTTATTTAAGGTACGAGTACAATAAGATATCGTTAGCCAGTTGATAACTTGATTTGGTTGGGTCTGATGTCTGATTTTTTAATACTTGAAAATTAATTTCTTGCTGGTCTGAAATAATTTCTCTACTAGATAGAGCCTAGAGGCTAAATTTCTGATCTCAAACCTCCAATGGTTAGCCACAACAGCACAGCTAGTAATAAATTAATTGATTGGCCAATGAGATATTTTGTGATTTTATTTCTTCAATTGGGTCTTGAGGTATAACATCTTCCACTTGCAGTTTCAATAAATACATATCGGAGACATTAGTTTTCATTTTGCTTCAAGTTTGCATCTCTTTCCGTGGAATGGGTTGTTCCAACGCCTATCACAATAAATTTTGGGTCGATGAGCGGAATAATCAGCAAATTATCAAATTTAATGTTCATAAAATTATTGGAACCTTGAATTAAATTTTACAAAAATCTTAATACAATCAAAGAGTTATTCCGTCTATTTAAGTCAAAATTGATTTGATAGGAGTTGGAACTCCCCGCTCCCTTTGAAAAGCACCTGTTCATGCTACGAACTTATTCAATTATTTCTTTTATTTTCTCTGTTTTCCCCTCAGTCATGAATCATGTGTTGAATCTCATTTGAAATCTGCAAAAAGAAAAAAAAAACTGTCTTTTAGGGTAACACATCCGCTATCATATTTGTCTATGGTAGCCAACTGTTATGTGAGGCTGTAGATGAGATTTATTTAATAATAAATCTTCTCTGAATCTAATTTAAACTGTTTAAATTCATCCGATGACTATAAAAATATGTTATATTTTCTCTATCATAAAACATATGACAGCGGATACGAATCCGCCTTTTAGGTGATCGATAGATAAAAAGTAGTAATATAATGTCTCTGTCATGTCCCCTAACTACACCCATCTTCATTTACACGCGGGTCCACGATTTTAATTTTCTAAGGGTCCATTTTCAGCACCATGCTGGGACAATATATTTTTTCTAGATAAAATTCATAAAGAACTCACGCCTACGTTCATTTAAATAAAATTTTAGTGTATGATTCTCGACAAACCACGCTTGCAAATCAGTTCGAGTACATCATCTCAGGAAATACTTCAAACATGTAGTATTTGAAGAGGATATATTTAACATTTTGAAAATGTTCAGTGTAGTTATTCCTGCTGTTTTAAATAGCCATCAGTAAACCCGTCACGATCTTGAATTGTCGTATCAGAAGAGCATAAGACAAAACACAACCAGTCTCTTCGTAGATTATCAGTACAAACCAAAAACATTCAGAAGGAAGTAGAATACCCAAAAAAAAAAGAAGAAGAACAAATTCAATTGTAAATTAATGCCTAAAGCCGCCATGGAAAATGGGTCTCTTCAAACTTTAGAATTCTAACATCGCTTTCTTTCATGGCCAAAAATGCAACTTATCCTAAAATACTAAAAAGCCGTCTATGCCTGAATCCAGATATCACAAATTCTGGTTAAATCGGCACGGCTGGTAAACAAAACCCAAATTTCGATTCCAAGTTTGTGGAATCGGAGTATATACAAAAAGCTCAGCATGTAACTCCTCTCCCTGTTTCCCTAATTTTTCTTCTGCTTGATATATACAAGTAACCATCCATCCTTATTTCGACTAATAACCGGCACCGAGCAATTCATGCGGCTGGAAGAGAATTGGGCTCTGCAAGGGTGAAGAAGGCAATGATGGGAAAAAATAATCATAATCCAAGATTTCAGTGGTACCCGAGCTGAGGACCACACTGCCCATTTCATCTGGGATAAGTTTCGCACGGCAGAGCGGGCATGTGTGCTGATCATGCTCCATCCAACGGTCGAGGCAGCCGCGGTGAAACACATGGCAGCAATTAGTCAGCCGCCTTACCTCCTCACAACCCGTTATATCATACAAGCACACGGCACAGCATACCGCATCAGCCTTAGAATCCAGCTCCTCAAATTTAATGATGGGCAAAGCCTCCTCAATCAGCACCGATGGCACTGACTTGAATTCGGGCCGGCGTTGCTGGAGACTCCTGGATGCCACTTGTCCCTGTGCAGTGGGCTCATCAATTTCCAACAAGTCGCCGAGACCAACAGCAGAGAAAACCCATAGAAGGAACCGCCGCACGGCACCAAGCAACAAGAGAAGGTGGAGCACCAGTTTTGGCAAGAGCAAGTCGGAGTACCCCACAGGGAAACCCATTGTTTGTGTTTAAAATTACCTCCAAGCTCCTCTGTGGTAGCGCTTTGGTATTTTTTGCTTGGTGTGTTTCTTTTTCTTTTGGTGTGAAGATGCTTGATTGAGGAAGGAGAGGCTCAGGTTTGTGGGAGTATATAAGAGCATGAGGAGAGAGGAGGCAACGACGCGGAAAGCTTTCCGGAGAAAGTTCCATGAGATTAAAAAAAAGTAATGGGCTGGGACGAAAATATTTTATGATGATGGCGACCAGAAAATAGTGACGACGGGAAGGCATAGTGAAAAGTTGTTTCATATAATTTAAATATATATATATATTATTAATGATAAAATATTGAAAATATATTAAAAAGTATAAAATTTCATATAAAATAATATATAATGTGTTTTTTATTGTCGAATAATTCACGAATAAAATATTTTTTGACTCGTAATGTATATTAAACTGATGAATTATTCGTGAAATATCGGTTATGAATAAAAAACAAATTATTCATGAAATTATTGACGAATAGTTCGTAAATCTTGTTATTATAACGGGGAGCATGTTTTCCTCATCACTAGCGAAAGGTCTAATTTTTTTGCAAATTCATCTTTAAACAAGTGGATCAGATGTGCTGAAAGATATTTAAATGTGCATCCTTAGTTGGAGTGGATCTCACTTAGGTCTGAGGAAGGTGCCTCGTCGGTGAGGGGATGACCCAATGGTTCCCTACACGCTTCGTCGAGCCAGACAATTGGGTCGTACCAAGTGAATTATAGTTGTATATGAACTCGGAACCTGCAGGACTTGAAAATTAAAATAATATGCAATTCTGCGAGCAATGTTGGCCCTTGGGCACCCAAATACGCGTTGCCACTTCAATTTTAGGATATCGCCTTGTCAGAAATAAAGAAAAAGAAAAGAAAAAAGGGAAAAAGGAAAAGAGAAAAGGATGTTTTGGATATTTGCCACTTCGACCATGATTTTTAATAGTAACTAATTAATTAATTATTAATATGAATAATAAATATTAGTTAATTAAAATTTTAATAATAAAAATGACGGTGTGCCCATCTAATTAGTGCTTTGCACATGCGTCACTCCACAGATGCTTTATGTAAAGATGCTAGTGAAAATGACATTTTTTTCTTTCTTTTTTTACATTATCTTCGAGGTTTGAAAGTTTGCAAAGTTTATTTTTTGTCTACCGGTGGGAGAACACCACTCCCGCTGGCGTTGTTATTTTTCTTTTTGTAAAGTAACTAAAAATTAAAAAAATATATGTCACTCTCAATGATGTCTTTTTGCACAAAATGTCAGTGAGACTGACACGTTTGTAAAGCGTCATTGTCATTGACACACAACCATTCTTATTATTAAAATTTTAATTAAATATACTTATTATTAAATTTTAATTAAAAAATACTTCTTACTAAATTTAGAGATTAAATAATGAATATTATAAAAAATCACGGTCACTCAATTCTGGAGACGCTTAATAGGCTATTAGTTTATCATGAAAGGGTAGGATGTCAATATACTGCCAGTTGCTATGTTTGGTTTATCTATTTAAAAGTTAATTAATTTGAGTAACTGACTTCATTAAATAAACAAAAAGTCAACATTAACTTTGGAACTTATGTTAATTCTAATTAAATATATATTTTTTGCATTGCATGTGGATTGAATTATTCAATCATAGTTTCTCTGTATATGTAGAAGATAATATGCAGGCCTACTACATACAATCATAAATGTGGAAGAATAAGGATGGCAAAACTTGACCAATCTAATCTGATTCAATCTGAAATAATCCTTGAATATATATTTATATATTAAGATTTTTTGACCATCCCGAGTTGAATCGGGTGCAGATTGACTCGACTGACTCTTTAATTATATATATTTTTATTTTATAATTTAGCATTAATCAAAACTTATATACATTAATTGAGAATAATTATATACTAATTAATATTAAATTACTTAATAATATATAAAAATAATTAATAAAATACTTAATTATTTTATTAGAATCAAATCAAGTCGACCTATGACCCATTTAGGTCAGGTTGGATCAAAAAAATATTGACCTAATTTTAAACAGATCAGATTAAAAAAATTAAAATAATAATGACCTGATTCGACCCGACCTATTGACACCCCTAGAGAATACAAAAACATTTATGACATAATTTGAAAGAGATAGATATTGAATATATATGAGTTTGTCTATGGTATTACATATAGCACAGATGATCCGTGTGCTACAGACTATTTTTCCGTCTTCAAAGTTCAAATAGTCTATCTGACCGGTCAAAATATTTTTCATATGAAAATCTAGTTGGGACCAAATTTTATATTTTTTTAGAAATTTTTTATGATAGATAGAAAATCACTTGATTTAATTATTATGAGCCATTCAAAATGAGTCATTTTCTAGCTATCTTAAAAAATAGTAAAAAAATCGTAAAAAATATAAAATTTGGTCTCTAACTAGATTTTCATATGAAAAACATTTTGACCGGTCAGATCGATCATTTAAATTTTGAAAACGGAGAAACGATCCATAGCACACGAGCCATCCTGAACCAAACTCTCTCTCTCTCTCTCTATATATATATATAAAAAAAATCAGATCAGGCATACTACTTTCATAAAAGCATCAAAATTGCGGCTATTTTATGAAAGGGCGGGCATTCATTGACAATTATTTATTTTAACAACTTTGACAATAAATTTCAAATAGATTGATAAAAAATCTTAAAAATATAATTTTTTTTAAGTATGTTTTTGAACTTAGAAATAAATCGTGATTCAAATTTTATGTAAGTTAAATATCATTTAATATTTCATCAAATACTATTAAAATTATATTATAATTATAATTATTAAAATTTGATAAAGTTTGATGAAATATCAAATGTTAGAAAAATTATATGAAATTTAAATAATAGCTAATTTACAATTGTATTTTTAACGTTCAAGATTTTTATGAATTTATTTGAAATTTATTGTTAAATAGTCAAAATAAATAATTTTCAAGTATTTCCACCCATTATAAAAATGACAATCCAAATGTTCATTTAACACTTTTGAGACTAATATAATATTATGAAAGGCTCCTAACTTATGAGGGTTGTGACAAATTATTTTCTGTACTTTTGCTTTGAAAACCATCTTTCTGAACCGTAACGACCGTCCCAAAATTAGTGTACTGTTTAATACTCAATTTAAATATGAATTGACCATAACTGGGAGTGTCCATTGGTCAGAGTTGAGTTCAGATTAGTTCATTATATATATATATATATATATATATATTATTTAATCTAATTTGATCCATTTCAATTCAGGTCAAATTTTCTTTGATCCGATCTGAATCAACTAAAATAGTCAAGTCTTTCATTATCCAATTTTATTTTTAAAGTAATTTAATATTAATTAATATATAATTAACCTTAATGAGTGTATACAAACTTTAATTAGTGTTAAATTATAATATTAATTCAAAAAATGTTTAATTATGTCAAATTTTGGACACACCGAACCATAACACTCATTACAATAGAAAGGACCTTTGCTAACACCCAATTACTTACGGTTTATTAAGAAAACCGTTAGTAAGAACTGTTGGTGGCATTTTAATAATATTTGATAACATTTTGGTAACGGTTATTAAAAAATTGTTATTGAAATGTGTGTTTTGTTGTGGGTTTTTTGGTAGAGCTTTTAATAACGATTTTCTTAAAAAACCATTATTAAATGTCAACAATTAATAATGGTTATTATATAAAAATCGTTACTGATTATTTTAAAAATGGTTTTTTATTATAAACCGTTATAATTTTTTTTAATCTTTTTTAAAGCATGCCTTAGCTGCTGGTTCGCTCAGTAATCTCTTTGGCCGCCTCTCTTCGAGCTTGAAGTGCATATTTGCTCAGTAATCTGTGTTCTATTGCCTCTGCCTTCTGTCCTATGCCTTGCTATTTGTTGTTGCTCTTCTAGCTTGCTGATAAATCGTGCTTCCTCTTTGCTAATCATCTTTGCTCCGCCCCTTTAAGCTTCTTGTTGTTGTTCTCTTCTTCATCTTCCTCAACAAATTCAGGTGTATATCTCTCTTTAATTTATTGCATATATATATATATATATATAATTAACATTATTTATATAAAATTGATTAATTGCATATATATTATGAATATATATAATTAATTGATAGTATTGTCATATAGCACCAATTTATCAAAATTTTAAGATAATTTAGGTCGGTAGCCGTTCGAGATTAATTCAATAGGGATTAATCTCGAATAGTCTCCGTCGGGACTGCTTTTTGAATACTTTATCTCATTTATGATTAGTGAAGATATGCTAGTTGCAATCTGGTGTATGAGAATAATCTGATATAACATTTCTCATTTTGTTCCTATGAGTACGTACGTGCATGCAAATATGCATTGGCGTACTAAGAGAGCTAAGGGGAAATACTGTCGAATTTTTCTCAAACACCAGATTGGCTAGCGTATCTTCGCTAATAAGACAAAGTATTCAAAGAGTGGACTAGGGTGGTTGGTCATCCCAAAACCTAAACCGTAAATCTCAAACCATAAACCCTAACCCAAGACACTAAATCGCAAACACCAAACCCTAAACACGGAACCCTAAACCCCAAACCCCCCCAAACCCCAAACCTAAACCCTAAACCCTAATTTATAAAACCTAAATCAAGGGAAACAATTTTTTTAGCAATCCGACAGTAAAAATATGTAATATATATATTTGTTTGTGTTGCAGGGTCGACGACAGTCACCCGTGATGGAGATTAAGGAGTTGAAGGAGATCGTCAATCATGATGTCTAATGAACTTTCTATTATATCTTATATTTGTTTGTTATTTGTTAGACTTTTATTATACATGTGCGTGACAATATTATTTATGATGTGTGAGATTTATGTTATTTGTATGTTTTATGTTTGTTGTTTGTGAGACTATGTTATTTATTATTTATGATTTATGTTATTTATTTGTTTTATGTCTTTTTTAATCATAATTTGTGATTTTCAGGAGTTCTAGAACATTAAGGATGACATGCACAAGAAAGTTGTGCTCAAATGTATGAGTGAATGCTAGAGGTCGTGGAAATATCGATTGGTGAACAAATACATAGTCGGGCAGATCCTTTGAAACCTAATACTTATTTAATTTAAGATATATACTAATTTGTGATGAAATGCATACATGGTTTCAGCAGAGCGGTGCAAGAATTTTGGGATCACCAATTTCAGTTTCATTGATCCATACAAATGTTCTGCCGCCGTAATTAAAAATGACTTCACTGCAACAATAAGATATTTGAACGACAAGTTGCAGGATGTGGATAGGTTCATATTTCTGCCATACGTTGAGGGGTAAGAATTTTTTGTATTTTTAAGACTTTAAATTTTTTATTTGTATAAACTAATATATATGAAATATGAATTGTATGACTCATTGGATGCTTCTCATTGTCAACCTTCCGAAAGATATTATTTATGTCTTAAATCCTGTTAATCATGACGTAAGCGGGTTGAAAATTCAGAATCTACTAAGTACATGAATTTTCCCATTTGAACCATAATATAAAAATTATGTATAAAACTTACTTGTATTAATATTATAAATATATTGTAGGGCATTACGATATTATTTGATGACGGTAAAGAACAAGAACAAGAACAAGAAAAATGTACGATTCACTTATGAGAGACTCTCAGTATAATTTAGGTTTTGAGTAAAAATAATATGGCTATCTTTTATTTTAGAGTCCAACACAACCCTGTGATAAAAAATGCGGTTATTATGTTATGAAATTAATGCATGACATAATAACCAAGTACAATGATGCAAAAAAGTTGCCTAAGGTTTGAAAAAAAATAACTTATTTCGATAAAAAAAAAATGAACTTATTAATTGTAATTATTAATTTTATTTCAAGTTAAATTTAATGAATTTTGTATTCTCTTTCAATATATAGGTTATCGAACCGGGACCAGCACGATATGAGCAAAATTTAATTGAGGAGGTAAAATAAATGGTTGTTCAATTCATTACAATAAATGCATGATTTGTATTATTTTTTTGTGTTGTAAGGATGATGAATGAATTGACTAATATAAATAATTTTTTGTGAATTAATTTGTGATGGTTTTTCTGAGTTTTTTTTGTTATGATAATTTTTTGTGCATTGAATATATATGCTTGTTTATATTGTGTAAGTTGAAAGTTTCTGCTTGTGAAATATATATATGGCTAGTATTAAAATTGGGCTGGCACACAAAAATAGTGAGCGCTAAAAAAATCAGTAATGGTTATTACAAAAAACCGTTACCAAAGATTAAAATTCTAAATTTCGATAACCATTTCACTAACGGTTTTTCCTAAAAACCGTTATTAAAAATAGATATAGTAACTGTTTTGAGAGAAAAAAACTATTATTAAAAATAGATACAGTAACGATATTTGTTAATAACAGTTACTGATTTTGACTGTTTTAGTAACGATTTTTAATAAAAAACAGTTACTGAATGTTTCCCAAACCAAATAAAATGCCATGCATTTTAATAATATAATCTTTCAAGTATTAAAGATCACTGAGTTGCCGAAAGCTAGTGATTTTTTTAATGTAAAGACTTAGATAAGATATCCATAATACATGATAGTTATTACTTTACATCTTGTCTTCGTACTTTATATCCATTTTGTCTTAGGCGGAAATAGATAGCAGCAGGTGATGGAGATAAGAAGAGTATGACTGAAGAGACATTCACTTCATACAAGCCTTAGGGTAATGCTACTACTTATGCTCATTCGACTAAAGTACTAACAACACATAAGCCCTTGCCTCTATATCCTCCACTAGATCACCAAAATGATTGTAGATTTTGGTGTATCCCGACATATAATAGATAACGCTCATAAGTTCTTTTCTTATACTCACCTAGTAATGCTAGAGAGCATCTAGACCACTAATGGCATAACACAACCTGTGGTTGGTAAGGGTACAGTAACTATGGTTATGTGATTTTGTCCAATTTTTTATGTGCTCCTTCATTTGCAGTAAATTTATTATCCATTAGTGTCATCATACTTCAAATAAAATGTGTTGTTACTTTTGATATTCTCAAGGTAATCTTCTTGGAAAAGGGGACAGGTCGAAGACTTGGGACTGACACATGGTATAGTGAACTTTAGTACTTGGATCATGAGGGAATGGACTTAGCGGTGATATACTGTGGTTACTGTGATTGTAATGGTTGACGTTTATTTATGTCAGTGATTATTTTATCACTTTATATTTGTTCGTAATTGATTCATTTCATCTCATATTAATTTCAAATGGTCTCATTCAATTTGAATTATAGCTGTATTGATTAAAATTGAGTCATTGTTTGTTTTCATTATAGTAAGAGACAGAACGAGATAAATTAGGGATGATTTGTTAATGAATGATGTTCTCTTCTAGAGAGCATGAGTTGAGGTTGGTTCTTTTTTAAAAGAATTTATCTCGCAAGATCATTCATGTGATATGAGAGTTTGACCCCATACTATTATATTATAATATTTCAGAATTATTCATTTTTTGATTTATCCCTAATAAAAATTATCATGACATTCATGTAGTGCATTTTTATAAACCCTTTCTTGTTCTTTTTATACCATACTCAGTATATGATTAAATCAATTTAAATATTTAAACTAAAATTTTACGTACTAATATGTTACTATTATATTTGTTATAAAATATATTTTTAATAGTTTTAAGTCTAAAACTTAAGATTTAAAATATCTCGACTCTGAACCTAAAACCGCACTGAGTGACTTGTCACTCACGTTTCCACAGAGGTTGTGAGATCAAAGTTGGAGTTAGATGACAATATGTGAGGATCATCTTTAGGAGATGTCCATGATTCTATTACCGTTTGTTTTATTTTATTTTATTCCTTTTTGGTAGTTAGGTAGTTATATTTGTCTATTGGATGCCCCTTCGGTACCATCTTATTTTGTTATTTATTATTTTTTCTTTCACAAATCTTTGATATTTATTTATTTATTTTTCCATGTATAAATGAAATTTTATTCTTTTATTGAGATAAATGAATGATTTGTATATCTTTGAGTCTTATGTATATGCATGTCTTTGCGTACACGTGACAACTGTCATCTCTGAGCACTATTCTTTTTAGTTCGGGGTATGACACTTATTTTTAGGAAGAATGAATACATGAACATTGATAACTATTGTGACTCTGACTGGACTAGTTGCCAAGATGATAGGAGATTCATATTTGGCTACTGCATGTTCATAGAGTGCAATTTGATCTCCTGATAGAGCAAAAAGTAGTCGGTTGTTGCAAGATCAACAACAGAAACTGAATACATGGCTATGGTAATAGAAGTTGCTAAGATGTTGTGGCTAAAAAGATTATTAGAAAATCTCAAAGTGAATCACAGAGCAAAGATGAAGTTGTGCCAACAATGCTGTGCAGCGTGATAGAACCAAGTATGTGGAGATCGATAAGTTATTCATAAAGTAAAAAGTGGAGAGTGGACTATTAGAATTGAGCCATGTGGCTACGAAAAATCAAGTAGCAAACTGCCACATCAAAGGACTTTACTCAATAGATCTAGTTAGGTTATGTGACAAGATGTGCTTGATGAATATCTTTTGTCCAACTTGAGAGGGCGTTGAAATATAAAAATTAGTGGTTAATATCAATCAACGATTCTCTAATTATGTACATTTCTATTTGATTTCTCACTTATTGTATTCCATTCTATGCTTATATAATAGACTTGTTAATGATTGAATAAAAGAGAGTTCTGTTTTTTTCCTAATATTCCGTATTTTAAAAAGTATATTTTCATAATTTTCGTTTGTAAGAAAGTGTAATTTTAAAAAGTTTAGTTTGAAAATTACTCTTCCGGGAGGGTCAAATATTCAAAACCCCCTCTGCTAATATGAGCTCTAGTTAGAGTGATAAACTTAAAATTTGAAAAGAATTTTGAAATTTTAAAAATCATAATCAAATATAATAGAGTATAATTAAAAAATAATCGGGCACTATATTAAATATTGTCTAAATTTTGATATAAAATAACACAAATAAGAATTGAACTTAAAATTTATAATCAAATAATACATTTAAGTTTAACTTCAGCAAGGAAACAAAATTGTTAACCTTTCACAAAAGAATTCAAAAAATAATGTGTACATTTTGAAAAACAAAATCGTGAGTAATTCCGGGACATTGAAGAAAATAATAAAAAGTGTGTTAAATTTATTTATTTACTCGGAAATCTGCTGAAAACATTGTGCAAAATTCTGGTACATTGTGGGACATTGTGCAAAATTCTCACTCTTTAGCTTCCTGTTATTGAATTCAAATATTTAAAGTCGACTGAAATTAAATATTTGATGAATTTTGTTGCTTTATTTTCAAAATGAGATATCTCTACACAAATAGTACTCTTAACTGAAAGAAGCGCTGATTTCTTTTCTTGTAATACATATAGCACCTGGAATATTTTGATAGTTTTAATGCAAAAATAGTTGGAAATCTCTCCGTTGTTAGATGTAGTAAAAATTGCTTTAAGCGTTTAAAGCGCTTTAAAGTATCAAAATGGAAGTGATTTAAGATGCACTAGTCCAAAATGGCCAATTATTGTTGGACTTTTGAGAGCCTTAGTGTCAAAATTTTGATCCGATACTAAAACCCGCGACACTAATTATAATACTGATGTAATGAAAAAATCCGACACTAAATATTTTTAATTAATGTCAAATTTTAATAAAAAATTTAGTGCACGATTTTTTTATAAAATATGATACTAAATATTATAATTAGTATAGAGTTTTCAATAAAAATCAAACACTATTTGTCAAAATATATTTTAAAAATGATTGAATAATGCAGTTAGAATAATAATATTGTTAAATATGATATTGTGTATTCAATAGTAATATATAGTTAGACGATAACAAACAAACAAAAAATCAAATATATATCATATTAGTTGATATTAGAACATAACGTACACAACTACAAAAAGAACTAAAAGTAACTATTCTAAAAAAATATATCATAATGCTACTAAATACAATTATATATGATGAATACAAACTAGAACATACAATTTCTAGAAATCAGAAAAATAACGAAAAATGGATTTCCAAAATTTCAAATGTATTTTTTAGGCTTAGATAAGTTTTTTTGGACCTGAAATTTCAAATGTAGGGTTTCGCGACAACTTACATGATTAACTTTATAGATCTCGTCGTAAATTTTCCGTAGCCACGTAGAATGTCCTGATCAGAGTTTTTTTTTTTTTATCAAAAGTTAAGTTCGTTTGAAAGTGAGATGGTTTATTTCAATTTTCACTTCTGATCTCATCACCACTCTTTCTCTATGTCTTATTTATCTAGTGAATAGAAAAAGAATAAGAAATAGAATGGAAGAAAATTATATATATTGAAAGGTTTGTTCAATCGAGAGCATCAAATTGAGTTGAGAATAAATGATGGATATAATAAAGTTCATAATATGTTGGAGTCTTATTTCTGAATTCCTATTGCTTAAAACTTTTAGTGTCAGATTTACTAAAAATCCGACATTAATTTATTTTGAATATGTTATGCAAAAAAAAAAAAAACTAGTGTTGGTTTTTAGTAATCAGTGCTGAATTTTCAACAAAAAATCCGACACTAAAATGATCAGTGCATAAATGTCCATAAAATTTGATAGTAATGTTCATTTAGAAATTTTTAATTATCAATTCATTTTATCTAAACTATTATTCATCAGCTAATTATCTATTTCACAAAATTAGGATCAATTAATTATCAAAACATCATCGATGTATATGGGATTTGACTGAGTGATCATAAATGTTAAAAATATGTGAAAAATTACAGAAATTATATTTTGATAAACTTGAATGCGTCAGTACGGTTGGATTTCTTAGAAATAGTTAAAATCATGGAGGAGATGACAATAAATTTTCGTGAAAGTTATATGAATAAGTAATATAAGATGACATTGTTTGTGAAAGAATAAAGAATAATTTTTTTAAAATCTATCATTTGTACTGTTAAAATTTTAGTATTCGGTAAAATAATTATGTTGACAATTTTTCATCAAATCTGAAGCTGATATGATGGTTGATCCAATGAGATAAAGAAACACTAATCAATGCCTATCATTAGTGGATATTAACCCCTATGAAACTCTAATTTCTCGTATCTGTCAAAAACCCAGATTTTATCTTAAGACTTTAGTTTAATTACCTCAAACGAACCTTCTGAACAAACAAACCAATTCATTTATTCATTCTTTTACTAAATTAGATTGTTAGGTCAGATTTTATATTTCGAATTGTCCCTGTGGAGACGAACCTTAAGTACTGCTCGACTAGATTGTACACTTGCAACCGAACTGAGTAATAACTAGGGATTTATTGCTTGTGTGTAGAAACCACATCAGTCAACCGATCCCTTCTCTTCTTTTAAATCTGACCCTAAGGGGCAACACAGATTCATCCTTTTGGACTAGTGATGACGTGAAGTTAAAGCGACTTTATAGATGTTTTAAAGTTAAGTCACTAAATTTTCTTTGTTTGAACACTTTTTACACAAACAATTTCATATATTACTTCGCTATTATCAAATACCATTTTTTTAAGGTGATTTAACTTTATTTCGTCTTAACTTTACTATGCTTGTCAAATAAGGGTCTGCATCCTCAAGAGCGGGCAGCCACTCTAAAAAGTAAAGTAGATATGTTTCATTCACATGTTATAGTGATGAACAACATCAAGATTCACGCTAAGTAATTTATATGGTGAGGTTTTAATTTGGTCAGTACAATACATTCTTACCACGGAGGACATGGATTCTGTCAAACTGGGAGAAATTTGATTGTATTTGGTTCGAATTAATAAAGTTCATATACTCGTGCTGGACATTTTGAAACTAAGATTCGCCCATCTTCTCAGGACATGAGAAGTAAAAGACGTCTCGGGATCTAAGAAGTGAAAAAATGTTTATGTTGATTCAGAGTACTATTGAAAAATTATGCTCTTGTTATGCTCGAGTTAATAGAGTTCATAATCTCAAGTTCAAGACGGACTATTCGTAATGTTAATTATGACTTCTAAATAATACATACATAAGTACGTTATTAATATCATGAGCTTTAAAAATAATTATTATCTTGAGCTCATTTTATGTTACATGACATTCAGAATGATGTAAGTTAGAAACATATCATTATTTGTAGTATTTTTTTTTATCTAAGAATGCTCAATTTAAATATCATTACTCAAGTCAACAAACAAAAAATACATCAGTATTCTTGATTTATGTTGTTTCTTGATACAAAGACATGCACTAAGATAGAAATCATATGGTTGTCAATTATAAACAACGTTGAATAATATCTACAAGTACAAATTATTTGAATAAGAAGAATATTAATCTCATACTAGAAATAAGATATCAAATGAAATACTGATGATAACAAATAATCCTTATATTATTTCATTATGGGTTAAGTCTAATAATAAGTCTAATATTATTTGTGTAATTAATATATTAGAGACATTTAGAGTTTTCATTATTATAATATATGTATATAAATATTTCACATTTCAAGTCCAACCCAAAAATACAAATAATAATATAATCATATAACTAATGAGCACTTAAAGAATAATTAAAATATAGAGGAAAATTTTTCTCCCCTCCCTTAATCCCATAGGAAACCCCCACGCGTTTCTTCTCTACGGTCATGTGATGTTTGTCGTTTTTTAATGTAAATATTTGATTCACTTATATAAATATTTAATTCGTTTATATAAATATTCGATACATACCTATATATATATATATATATATATATAGTTATGCTATGGTTAGTCGCGAAGTACAAATTTTTTTTATTTCGCGTCGTATCTCTCATTTTCGAGTTTAAAATACCGATCTGACCGTTCAAAGTGTTATTCATATTAAAATATATTTGGATACCAAATTTTACATTTTTTAGAAATTTTTTTCTATTTTTTTGAGGATTGAAAATCATTCTTATTAAAAATCATAAACTCAATGCATTTTCATCCCCTCAATAAAAATAGAAAAAAATTCTAAAAATTATAAAATTTGGTCTCCAAATATATTTTAGTATGAAGAACACTTTAAACGGTCGGATCGGTATTTTGAAATAAAAAATGAAAGATATGACGAGAAGTACAAAAAATATTTTGTACTTCGCGACTAAGTACATAACTAAAATATTTTGTATTTCGCGCGATTTCAAAATACCGATCCGACCGTTCAAAGTGTTCTTCATATTAAAATATATTTGGAGGCCAAATTTTATATTTTTTAGAATTTTTTTTCTATTTTATTGAGGGGATGAAAGTTCGAGTTCAAAATACCGATCCAACCGTTCAAAGTGTTCTTCATAATAAAATATATTTGGATGCCAAATTTTACATTTTTTAGAATTTTTATTTTATTTTTGTGAGAATTAGAAAATCGTTCTTATTAAAAATTATATGAAGTATACATATATATATATATATATAAGATCTTTTTTATTTCCGAAAGTTTTTTTCTCTCTTCTTTCACATGCTTTTCTATATTTCTCTTCTCTCTTCTGTTACTGTCATTAACTTTTTCGCCTACATGAATTTGTTTTCCAAGATTTTTTTCTCTCTTGCTATTTTCTTGCTGACAATCTATATAAATATTTGAGTCTCATATCTAAAAATTTAGTTCACTTATATAAATATCTGATTTAATTATCTAAATCACTTATATAGATAAACATAATTTTTTTAATAAAAAATGAGAAGTTAGCTTATTTAGGGAGATTTTCTAAAATATAATAATATATAAATCATCCAATCATCCGTATACATGAGCTAAAATACAATCATCATATACTTGGCTACACGCTAACAATAAAAATCCAACCATTCTTCGTAACAGTAAAATACACACTTTTGTAGGAATATAATAATAGCGAAACATCTATTGGTCTTGGAAATCAAATTCACTTGTATAAATACCTAATTATATAAATACCTAAGTTCTTTTTTTTTCCGACATTCTTTTCTCTTTTCTTTCACACACGTCTCTTCCCTACAATCACGTGACGATTATCTTTTTTTCTATCTAAAATATATGATTTACTTATATAAATATCTGATGTACATGTATAAATATCTAAATTTTTTTTTTGCTTTTCCACTTCTCTTTTTTTAGTATCTATTTTCTCTCTTATTACTGTCAATATTTTTTCTCCCACGTGAATTTATTTCCTGATTCTTTTTCTCTCTCTTACTATCACTTATATAGATAAACATATTTATTTTTATCAAAAATGAGAAGTTAGTTACAAATGATATACTTCTTTGTCAAAAACAAAAATTAGGCAGACAAATTTTCTTAAAGAATTTGCTTTCTAGATCATTACTTGATCCCTAAAATATATTATATATAAATCATTCAATCATCCGTATACATGAGCTAAAATATAATCATCATATACTTGACTACACACTAACAATAAAAAATCAATCATTCTTTGTAACAATAAAATACACATTTTGTAGGGATACAATATCACTAAAACATCTATTGGCCACAGTTTGGAATAGAACCGGACTCTTATCACGCTTAGAGTCTGAATGCATTTGGCACTCCCAACAACGGATGCAATGACATTTCTACTACCAAAGTAGAAGTGGGGCGGACTGCCTCTTCAGAGTTTTGTTAGTGCGGAAACCTCCGTAAGGAGATTTGCATGGATCATTTTAATCTGAACGGTTGTGAAAAAATTTAAACATAAATTATGATTCATGAAATATTTATTATTATTAAATTAGAACTGTTGATTGATGATTGAATGATTCACACTAAAAAAAAATTGCAGGCTCCACACAAAGAACGAGGATACCGGATCAAATAGAAGTACGTTCCCTCTAACAGCATGAATGAACCGACTGTCATTATGTCTAACGACCCATTAATCCCAAGGACTCGCCAACCTGGTCCGATCTAGCTTCCATTTTATTGAATTCAAATATTTATAGTGGACTGAAATTTGACATTTGATGATTTTTTTCTTTATTTCTTAATTGAGATATCTCATGATCTCTATCCAAATAGTACTCTCAACTAAAAGAACCTTTTCTTTTCCAGTAGTACATATAAAGTCCGGAATATTTTTGATATTTCTAATTAGAAAAGTGTTCGACTTTGATTATATTTGGCTCTTACAACTTCTTTTTTTCCCCCGGTTTTTGTAGTAAAGTAGCAGCTCCGACTCCTCAATTATATAAATCCAAACTGATATTAGATTTTGAACCAATTATTGTGAATTTTTAAGTCTATACTTCAATGACTCACTCAAAAGTCTATCAGTGCGATTTCGTTCTTCAGTTGAAGTGTGAACCCTGGCAAAGAACCACGACAAAATCCAATATATAATCACGAGGAATAACTGTCAAACGAAATTAAATGAAGCATATATGAGAATAGCGTTATTCATTCAGAGTTCCTTGTAAATTTAACGGTAAAATTATAAAATGTTCTTCATTTAGAAAAAGTTGATTTTTTTTTTACATCTAATAGTGACAGAGCTTGAACCGAATTTTAGAAAAAGACCGATTAATAACTGTAGTAAAATGTATCGTGATACTGGAATATAAATGGTCAGAGGGGAGGCTGGTAGTGGATAGTGAATCATTAATCAATGAATCTACAGTTGCTAATTTAAAATAGGAGACCAGGGTATAGTTCCGCCAGTCTCCAACTTTTTTTTTTCTTTAAACATAATATTTTTATGGATCACATTAGTTTGATTTTTACCCTTTCGTTATTCTTCCTTCTTGTTTCCCTTCACTTATTTATTTAATTATTTCGTATCTAATAATATAAAAAAATAGATCTTAATTAATTAACAGAAAGTAGAAACCAAATATTAATTTTTAAATATCATACTATACTTAAATCTGAAAAAACGATTAGCAGTTTCACACTTTGACAAAAATTCTAAATCTTAAATTTAAATTAAAAAAATGGAATATTTACAAATGACAATATTTTAAAAATAGAATAACTGAATATATGAAAAAAATGAAAATATTATATTAGTTACGAATATGTATTACATCACTTTTAGAAAATTTAAGAATCATATTTTTTTTTGTACAATTATTTATAAGTTTTAAGCATTAAACTTTGACTCTCTAATTATCTATTTAAATAAAACATAGTTTGTGGATCAGTATATTTTATAATTCAAAGAAACACAAATTAATTTAAATTTTGCAGAAATTAAATTCTCAAAATTTAACAGGTGCAAATTTACTCTTGTTCGTAGGGCAGCACAGGAAAGCTTCAACTCGAAACTCAACTCGAACTCGACTCAATCGCTCAAAACTCGCTCGATAGCTCGGAAAACATATAGATATATAAAATGAATTTTCGCCAAACTCGTCACTCCTCACTCAGGACTCTTAACCTAATCCTAAACCCTCGTCCCTCGCCACTCTTCCTAGTTCCTATCGTCAAAGCTCAAAACCCTAAATAATTCCTATCGTCAGATTCACGTGTGGCATGGTCACCCGCCTCGATCTAGCGGCTTATGAGTCACGAGTGGCTTATCTCTTCCTCCGTTGTCGAATCCTTCTCCGATATCTCTTCCTCCATTGTTGAGTCACGAGTGGCTTATCTCTTACCTCTGCCGTCGCACACACACGCACCACTAGGTCCACCACAACTCACACGCGATGCGTCATAATTGCTCCTTAGTCCTCCCAAGTAACAACTCGAACTCTAACTATACATTTTGACAATAATTTAAAAAAAATGCAAGTATGCAACTGGTTAAAATCTTTCTTCTATTGAACTGAACTTGTATGAACTCCTTCACTGATATTTTTTTTAACTCGTACCAGATTGAGCATCTAAGAGATATTAATTATTTAAGATTAATCTGAATCACTCAGAAGATAGCTAAATGGGAATACATTGTTATTGTAAACCTCTGAATTATTTTTTCTTTAACATGAATTGTACTGAATACTGTGCTGATAAGCATTCTTTATCAAAGTTTCACTTTCTGGCAAAAAAAAAATCTCAAAATTCTAAACAACTGATTATCAATTTACAAGGATCTAAGGAAATTATACCAGCAAATCAATGACTCCAGCACCATCTCAATATGTACCTAGGTACCAAACTCTAGTACCTATGGTACCTATGCTTTACAAATGATTTATATATATTTGTATATTCTGATAAGGACATGAATAATACAAATGATTTATATGTTTATATGTCAAACTAACTATACTCTAACAGAACCTCAGTGTTCAACTTTTAGGGATTGACGAATCAAACGATATTTTGCTTACATCTCTTCTTTATTGTCAAGTAGAGCTTTCTGTCGGCAAAAAGATTTAAGGTACTTCCCCTGCCTATGCTTGGTAAAAAAAATATCAAAATAGAGTTGCATAATTAGATGGCAGTGAATACTTTCAAATTTGTTCATAAAACAAATTTGCATAATTAGGTTGCTGTTTGTAAATGTTATGGTTGTTATTTTGGGTATTATATTATTATTTTTCTGTTGTGCAATTAAATAGTATATATTATGATGCTCATTTTCATTCTTTTAGGTAGAATGGCTACATCTGTAGAATCTGAAACTGCAACTAATGATTTAGACACAAGATGGTTGAAGAAGAGCTAGATATAGATGAAGCAGTAGCATCAATAGATGAGGTAGTAGCAGCTATAGATGAGGCAGTGGCAGCAGCTGATGAGACGGCGACAACAACTGATGAGGTGGCGGCAGTAGAGGATGATCCTAATTCTGAAACTGCCATCACTTCTAAAGATAAACGTAAAAGATTTGGAGTTTGGGGTCACTTTCATGAGGTGAAAGTTAAGAACAAAAAGGGACACATGGTGATGATGAACAAGTGCATCCATTATGATAGGATGTACAAAGTTGTGATGGGAGGTCCTACATCAACTCTACAACGATACCTTCAAGCTTGCTCTTATTTTAAAAGGTCAAAAGGAAAAACTCAAAATCTTATTAGATTTGAATCATGTGAGAGTGACACTGTAACATAACTGAAATCAACTAGGGGTTATGATCAAATGAAATATAGGAAAATAATAGAAAAAATTATCATAGCTCTCAAGTTACCCTTTGCATTCGTTGAGTATACTTGATTTAACATCTTAATGAACTACAATTGTTGTTTTTGTAAAATTGTTGTGTTTGCATAATTGTTGTAGCTGTTTAAGTAAGTTGGTATTTCAGTTTGTGATCATGCCATCATGACACTTAGAATTTGGAGAATTGTTGTGTTTCAATATGCGATAATATATCTAGTAAGTAGGTTGTGAATCATGGCACTTAGAATTTGTGATAATATATCTATTCATTTCCAACAAACTTGCAACTGGGGTTTGGGTCGGAGAGTTGGTTGAAACTTGAAAATGAGCCAGATATCACGAGGCACGAGCTGGTTCGAGTTGAGTTCGAGCTAGGCTTCTAGCTCGGTAGTGATGCTCTTGGTTCGCTTGACTCAACTCGAAAATGAAGTGAGCTGAGTTCGAGTCAACCCTAACTCGCTCGAACTCGGCTCGTATGCATCCCTACTTGTTTGCTTGAAATTTTTGAAGCATAATCCTTTGGACATTGTATTTGTCAAAGTACACTCCATACATATCTACGATTTCACGTTTTCCTTGTGCTAACCATTTTAGTCTGCGATAATTATCAAATTAATTTGTTATCGTAGGGATGGATTTAGGGGGGCTGCCCCCTCCCTCTAATCTTATGAGAATTATATATCGGAGTTAAATTTTATCATATATTTTTTTTTCATGTGGTATATCAGTCTGTATTAATTTATCAATTTTAATACTCCAATGACTAATTTATCAATTTTAATACTTCAATGACATATACCCACGTTGACCTCCCATAATAAAATCCTAGCTCCCCTAATTCATACTTTCAGTCAATTATCATTAAATACATGACAGCTTTTGGATCAGATATTATTGAACCGTCCGTGAGTCCGTCACAAATAAACTCTGAAGAAATTATCCCATAAATTAACCTGAACTCCATACAGTCGCGGTCGCGGTCATATATACCATGGAAGAAATTAGAAATGGCATGTGCATTGAGCGGCCTATATCGTGCCATCATTCACAATTTGTCCTCCACTTTGGAGGCCCCCGCAGTATTGTTTCCTTTACCTCTGTCACGTGCAACTGCCAATTATTTAGCTCTCTTTTTTTCTTTTTCTTTTTCTTCTTCCTTTTCTTTCTCCTTTTCTTTTTTCCCTTTGTTTTTGGCTATTTACATGGCTGGTAGATTGGGAGGCCTTAGCCCTTCGGTTCTCTTTTCTCTTTCAATTGTCAGAGCCTCAGAGGGGGAAAACAGAAAATATATAATAGACGGGCGTTGTTTGTCCTGTTTCACTGGCATGATATCTGGTTTATGATTCAGTAGTACTATCGCTCCATGCAATAATTGAACACAAATCGAATCTGGTCCAGGCATCCAGTGTTACAGGAATTCCAGATAAAACCTTCACGGCCTTGTTTTTTTGGTGAAAAAGACCTTGATGGCTTTATTTAGTGTGTTAAAAAAAACCGTCCGGGAAAAATCCGACCCGCGGAATCCGTTTCCGTGACCCGTCCCGATCCGACCCGTGCTCAAATCCGTCCAGACCCGTGACCCGTTATAACCGGCGGATCTAGCACGGGCACGGACAAATTTTTTTGAAAAAAATCCGTACTAGACCCGACCCGTTTTAGACCCGTCCCGACCCGTCCAACCCGACCCGTTTTAGACGGTATTCTTAAACACTTATATTCTTTTTCCCATTTTTATTATTTTTCTAGTATTTACAATCCTTATTTGATTTTTTTCAATAAACTTTACTAACAAAAAAAAATTAGAACTCGCCTATGTATTACATAGCCGGTCTCAAGCCCGAAATAAAGGAGGAAGGTAACTTTATTTTTAACTCATTTATTTTAATTTTTATAATATTTAAAAAAATTTCTCACTTTTTTTAAAGTTCTATCATTTTATTCCAATTCTTTAAGATTTTATTTAATTTTTTACTTAAATTATTTCATTTAAAATTTTATTTGAATTTATTTTGAGTCATCAGTGACTGAACCGTTATAACGGTTTGAGAATCGTTATAACGGTTTGCTGAAACGTTATAACGTTTCATAAATCGTTATAACGTTTTATGAATCGTTATAACGATTTATTGAACCATTGCAACGATTTACTGAACCGTTATAACGATTTTTGAAAATTTCGGAATTTCAGAAAACAAATTTGACCCGCCGACCCGTCTCGTTCCTGACCCGACCCGCCCCACCCTTGGACCCGACTCGTCCCGACCCGCCGACCCGTCTGACCCGACGGGTCACGGCTAAACCCCCCAAAATGGACCCGTCCCGTGTAAACCCGCCGACCCGCCATAACCCGTCCCGACCCGACCCGACCCGACCCGTCCCGATTTTAATACACTAGTCTTATTGAAAATGAATAAATATGAACATCTGAATCTGGACTGTGAATGTCAGAATCAGAGTTAACCAGTACTGAGCACTCAAATATTGGGGTCATTAAATTAGTCCAACGTCCTTTTGAGTTTGTTTCAAATTTGGATTTCGGACCTTCCAATTTCACCTCCCAATTTCTTCTCAGAATATTTCAATGACCTTCGCGAGCAGTTGCTATCCTGTCCTGCTCCTTTTCGCTTGCTTGTTCATGACAAATACTCGTCATAATTTTATTTTGGTAAATACCTGTAACTTCCTCCACACAAATCTGTATCAATTGTATTTGTTAGTAGTTGGAGATAATTACAATCTTTTTGTTGGATTGTGGTTACACATAAGATCTTACATTCATGCACTTAATTAATTTGTACGTAGAAAACGTGCGCAAATTCTAATCTTTTTGTTCTATTATATAATTTACCTCTGTGATGATGCTATAAGACACATTTTGTATGCATAATGGTAGATAATTAAGTTAAAATGGGGTCCAAGACGTTTTAATCTCACAAGATAAGATTTCTATCCTCATAAGTAATATATATTTTTTTAGTCAGTTCTGACTCCACAGCAGCCTATACGTTTGGTCTAGCCCATTAGCATGATTAATCCATGATAAATTACGCCGAGCACTATTTTTTATTCACTATTTCAATCAGTTCTTGACATTTAATACGCTATCGCTTTTCAACAAACACGGCCCCTCTCAAGGTCTATTCTGCAACATCATTGTCAGAAATGATATTACCTGTGTAAAAGAAGTGCTATTTCCTATACTGCATCGCGATTCAATAAAATTATGAGATATATGAGACAAAAAAGAATGACCCCGCAAACTTTAGAACATTTTAATCGTGAATGATAGTTTTTCAATTCCATAATTTTGTACATTGTATTCCTCGGTTAATTTTCTGTGGCAAATTGTCTACTATATAATTTTCATTAAATCAAAATAAAAATAATTTATACAGATTGAATAAAAGAGACAAAAATAAGAAGAGAAATTGAAATACAAACGGGTCATACAAAAGAAATAGAAAGAAACAAAAAATGATAATTTGGCTAGTTTCCTCAGCCATCGATCCGAAACAGTAAATACTCAAGAAACAGGAGTTGGTTTGACCGATAACATCAGTCGGAGTAGTATGTTATACCGCACCACATCACATAAAAGATCTGATACCAGTGATCCATCACATAGTTGAGACTAGTCATATCCGTCAAGTCCAACTAGGTGAGAGGCAGGAGAGAAGGTAGATCTGGATTTTGATGGATTTGTCGACATAGACCATAGATCCTAGATCTATATTTGTGAATACAGAAGAAAAAAAGGGGTGTAGAGGGAACAAGGATAATAGAGGAAAGAAGGTCATCACTGTTGCTGCAGTTGCGTCGGTAATTTGGCTGCATAAATAACACATTTACCCACTCATAAGTTTTGGAAACCTAAAATCAAAGAAAAGAAAAACACACTATAGAATATGAACGGCAGTGGCGGTCGATGACATCGATGTAGGAGAGTGGTGACGACCTCGGATCTTGCCAAAAGACTAGACGAGATGCAAGATCTCAAAGAGGCTCAAAAGGATTGATTCAATGGTTGGTTACGGTGTCCATCAAATGTTGTGATCAAACGTCATGGTCAGAGGAGAATGACGATTGTGATCCGACATTGGACAGACTTTTAGTTAGGATTTCTTACAGAAACGAAGGTGACCCGTTGTATTTCGAGGAGGAGAGATGCAGAATAGATGAAGGTGACAAGAAAGATAGCAGCGCGACCTCTCCACCTAAAATTTTGATCTTTTTATTTTCACTCTTTTTTGCCTCGTTTTTTTTTTCTCGAAGTGAGAAAGAATATTCATCTTCAGCAATGTTATTCATCTGATTTACATAGATAAGCATATTCATCTTATCTATGTAAAACAACTATAAAAATCAAATGAATTTCGAGCCGAGCCGGTTCATATTCCAAAAGAATAAACGAATTGAATTTTACTCTCTATTATTATTTATTTTTAATAAATCTCTCTATTATTGTTAATGAAAAAAAGATGCACATTAATTTATGAGTCATTCGATGAATATATATATAAGAAGAGAGAAACAAATTGTACAGTTGATTACATAAATGATACGATATTTTTTGGAGGTCTTGAAGCTTAAAATACCTTTATTTATTACATCAGTTTTTTTCCCGATTCCTATGATTTATGATTGCTTGCTCCATCTCCATCAAGATCAAGGTTCTATTCTCACAACTAAAACTGCTTATAAAACCAACACTTACTTTTATTGGCACAGGAAATTCTAGCCGGCTATGATTTGTTTGGAATGAACTTTTAATTATGCCGTGTGTTAAAAATACAAGTCTAGGTTATCTCTATATACATCTTTTATCTTCTCAAAACTTGCCGAGTTTTAATAGCTAAATTTTAGCCGTCATTTTGTATGAGTGCAAGCATCTAATTTCTACTATTTTAAATCTCAAGACTACTTTACAATACATGTGAAATAATTTATTTTTGATTGTTTCATTGTGAGAGTCATGTCTTCACACTTGTTTGTTTAAGTTGGCTCATAGCTATCCGTTTACTTAGCATAAGGGGTTGTGGTTCACAGTTATAAGACTCATTTATTGTACTGACTCTGCACAATCTACTATTGGTGATTGTGAATCCCAAAAATATAAGCTCGTTACAACCAAGTTTCATTACATCACATGTTCTTTCTCTCTTCTCCTTTAATTTAATTGCTTATTTAATATGTGTGAATTTAATACTAGACCTTTAGATAAAAGAAAGTGATAACATAGCAGGTTGTATTGAATTCACCAAATAGGATCATTGAGATTTGTGAAAGAATCCCTAATATTTGACATAACTACAAATAGCTTTATTTACTGGAAAAAAATGTATGATAAAATACCTCAATATTCTTGTTATTTGAAAAATTATAAATAAGAGGTATATATCATGGTTTGATTAAAACAACAAGGAATTAACTGCATAATCCAAATTAGATAAGAGAAATAGTTACTATGTTGTCAGTATTATTCTTAATTTCGTTAGTGAATCAAAGAAAATTTTATTTGACAATATGACTACTGCTCGTGATATGTGAGATTCGCTAATCAGTGTATATGAGAAGAACAACCAGGTTAATACTGGAGTGAGACACACCCACTCAGAATCAAGGGATGAGCAAAAATTAAGTCAAGCGCTCATGACAAATGTCGAAGAAGATAGCTATCAAATAGATATGGATGGGAGCATAGATAGCACATCAACTCTTCATATGGTAACAATGAAGTTTGTTTCGTATCATATCGTAAAAAATATATAGATTATTGATAATGGTTGTTCGCATCACATGACCTATGATAAATTAAAATTTTAAATTTTACATTTATATGATGGTGGAATTATCACTTTTAATAGTGATCAAAGAAAGAGTTAAATTGTAGACTTAGGTACTATTGGCAATCAAAATATTATCATTTTAAATGTATATCTTGTTGTTTGTCTCAATTACAATTTACTAAGTATGAGTAGATTGTGTGATGTGAGTTATTATATTAAGTTTAATGAAATGTCTTATTATTTAATGAGATATACAGATGATGACTTAATATACACAGACGAACGAAAGAAAAACGTATATTATCTGAAATTTGACCATTTTGAACATGACAAGCTGTGTCTCAATGCTACAACATCTGATTCATGGTTGTACATTGAAAGCTAGCCCACATATCCATTGATTCAAATAAAAAATTAAATTAGAGTTAGTCCATGGATTACCAAGTCATAAAGTGTAAATTAATAGTTTATGTGATGCATGTGTCTAAGGGAAACAATCAAAATATAGTTTTACATTCAAGGATATGGTATCCATTGACAAACCACTCCAACTGATTCATATGGATTTATTTGGACCGATAATTTTTTTCAAGTCTTACAAGAAAAACATATTTTTATGTGATTATAGATAACTATAATCGCTTTATTTGAGTTATTTTTCTTAGAACCAAGAAAGAATTATTTTAAAAAATTATCAATTTTCACCTCATGTTGAAAATAAATAATATCTAAAGTGATCATGGAAGATAATTTGAAAATATAAAATTTAAAATATTTTGCTCTAAAATAGGATATAGACAGAAATTTCAGCACCTTACATACCTCAATAGAATGTGATAGTTAAAAGAAAAAATAGAATCCTCCAAGAATTTATTCGGACTATGTTGCATGAATTTCAGCACCTTACATACCTCAATAGAATGGGATGGTTAAAAGAAAAAATAGAACCCTCCAAGAATTTATTCGGACTATGTTGCATGAAAACCTCTTACCTAAGCATCTTTAGACCGAGACAATAAGTACAACATATTACATTATAAATCGAGTAAGTATTAGACCAATGTTGAAAAAACACCTTATAAATTATGGAAGGGTTATGAACCAAATATGTTTTATTTTAGAGTATTTGAATCAAAATGCTTTTGTATTGAATGAATATCTAAGAATCATAAAATTTGATTCTAAATCCATAGAAGGGATATTCTTAGGGTATCAATAACAAGTAAAACCTATAGGGTCTATATCCCATCCTCATGAATTGTAGCAGAGTTGTTACATGTCAAGTTTAATAAAAATACTAACAAAGAGGCTGAGAAAGACATTGAATTGAAGGTGTTGAAGGATAGAACAACGACTGATCAAGATCAATAAGCCATTTGCACACTCCCCTCTAGTTGCACAAGAGGATTTATTGCAAACCTTGATACAAGAAATGCCCTAAATGAGGAGCAAGTGTCGGTTGAGGATGAAGTACTATCACCATCATTAATTCAAATACTTGAAGTCCTAAGGGAAGTATCATCTCATCTTCTTCCTAATATTATTGAAAACCATAGGGAAGGAGTTAAGACTATGTCTAGTTTGAACTAAATGATTGTTCATTGTGCGTTTGTGTTGCAAGTGAAGCTCAAAACTTTTAAAAATATTAATGTTGATCTACATTGGGTTGGTGCTATGCAAGAAGAACTTGCATAGACTTAATGATAAAATGTCATATGGACAAAAAGGATATTTAGGAATAAATTGGAAATAAGGCTATGTTAGTAGCTCAAAGGTGTAAATAATAAGATGATATTGATTTTGAAGAAATATTTGCATCGGTTGCTCGTATCGAATCTATTGAGATACTCTTATGATACGCCTCTCATAAGGGTTTTATCATGTTAAGAGTGTCTTTCTGAATGAATTTATAGATGAAGAAATTTATGTTCAACAACTCCCTGGTTTTTTTATAATAGGGCTCCCAATAATCTCCGCATATATTACTTTTTGTATGCTACTCTTAGGATTTGAACATGCGCCACTCTATAGAGAGATGAGTCCCAATATCATCTGTACTAGGCCTTCGGTTCTAACAACCTCCTAAATTTATTGATCTAAATTTATCTAATTGTGTCTTTAGTTTGATTAAAGCATTGTACGGGTTAAAATATGCTCATAGAGCATGATATGGTAGATTAAGTTCTTTTCAAATTAAAAATGAGTTAAGGAGAAATTAATTACACAATTCTTTTCACTAAGAAAAGAGAAAATAAAATCTTGTTAGTATAAATTTATGTGGATGACATTATTTTTAGTTCAGCTAATGTGACACTTATCCAAAAAATTTTATCTTTAATGCACGGTGTGTTTGAGATGAGCATAATGGGAGAGCTATTTTTCATCTTGGGACTTCAAATCAAGTATATGAAGGATGACATATTTGTAAGACAAATCAAGTACGCGAAGGAACTTCTCAAGCGCTTTAGAACCAGTGATAACAAACCAAGCAAAACATCGATGAGAACCAATGTTACTATCTATTCGTATGCTAGTGGTAAGAAAGTAGACATCATGCAATATAAAATCATGATAAGTAGTTTGCTTTATCTCACTGCTAGTAGGCCTAATATAATATTTGTGGTATGTCTCTATGCTCAGTACCAAATGAATCTAAAAGGTTCTCATTTGTCCTATGTTAAAAGAATTCTTTAAATACATTAAAGATGTTCAAAAGTCCACATTTGACTTGATTTTTTAGGAATTGAATTGATAGGAAAAAAATAAGTGGGACATATCAATTTTTAGGTGGTTCTCTTGTCTCATGGTCGAGCGTAAATAAACTATGATTGCCCTTTCGACAATCGAAGCATAATATATTCCAGTTGGTAGTTGTTGCACATAATTATTATTGATTATTAAAACTTGAATGATTATGAACTAAACTTTCATAAAGTGCTAATTATGTGCGATAATACTAGTGTTATTATGATTTTTAAGAATTTTGTCTTACATTCACGTACCAAGTACACAGAAATTTATCATCATTTTATATGAGATCATATTGAGAAAGGGGATATCAAACTTGTTCGCATTGATACTAAAAATCAAATAGTAGATATTTTTATAAAACCTTTTATTACTCAACAACACAAAGAATTGAGATTTAAGTTAGGGATGTTTGAATTTTATGATTAATTTTATTTATTTATTGATATTAAATAATCAAGAACATTATCACTACTCATAATTGTGCTTGTATTATCTCATCAAGGAGCTTATTAATATCATAACTCATAAAGAGACATTGATGCTCTTGATAGATTATCAATCATCCGTGTACAGTGGCGGACCCAGGGTTATCGGGGGGCACGTGCCCCCCTGGATTTTAAAAAATAGTGTTTTTCGGTAATGTTTTCGGTAATTGCCCCCCCCCCCTGAATTTTTTTTTGCCCCCCACCCCCCCTGAATTGTCTGGTTATTTTTATTGAGAAAAAAATGTTTAATACCGTGCATAATGAAATAATTATGCAAAGATATCAAAATATAAAGTTACTTAGACGAAAATTTTCTTCATCAACTTGATTATCTATTACTTTGAGCTTTATTTTATTGTTATTTTAATATGTAAAATGTTATTATTTAATAAAAAAATTATTAGTAAAGTATATATATTAAATTATTAATTTTTTTTATTTAGTACCCGATTAGTTAATGGGTTTGAACCCGATAAGCCATTACAATCCGATAATTGCCCCCCCCTAATCAAAATCCTAGATCCGCCACTGTTCGTGTAAGTCATACATATAGAAATATTGTTGGAAATCAATTACGTTAAGTGTTGGATAATATTCACTATATACGTCTCTCAGATATAACTAATAAGTATCTTGTACCATATAACTTAAGACACATACGAAACATCAATGAACAAACATAATTCATATGATATTTTATTTATTTCATGTCAAATATATTAATCAACATTAAACATTTATGTAATTAAACAGATAATACATTATCATATGGTCTATAAAACCTGACCATCAGTTAATTCACATAATAATCTCACGTTATAATTAGTATTCGTGTTAATTATCTTATTTATAAACTTTTAGAGTATTTATTATTTAATTATGATAAACATAGAGTAATCTAAATGATCTATTATAATAAATATTTAAAAACAAATTGATCATATATCATATAATTCATGAACTAAATATTATTACATTGGTTCTAGATCACCAACACTTTCGATTCAATATTTTGCCAATTCTAACCTATATTTCATGATCACTAAAACTTTTGATTCAATATTAGCACCTATCCACTTCACACATTCTTCAATCTTATAATTTTGAACTTAGAACCGGCAATATTTTTATACAAAGAAAATTTTTGAATTTAAGTTTTGTATTGTTCTATAAATTATGAAACACAAAATTATTCACAACAATGGATATAAATTGTAATCTATTTTTTTTCTTAATTTTAAAATCACTCTAGTGAATTTGAGTTTAAATATAAAAAAATATTAATTATTTTTATTATTGTAAATAATTCTCAAATGTAATATATATATATATATATATAATTATATTTACTAATTTGTAAAACAATCACATAAATATTTAACAGTTTTTTGGTGTTTATGAAATGCAAATACAGAATAGCAGAAGAATATGTGCATGAAAATATCAAGATATAGTTTAGATAAATTAAAATTATAATAAATAAAGATAACCAAAATAATCTTGAGATCAAATCAATCAAAATAAAGACATTATGACATAACCATTGTAACAAACCTTCTAACCATTTTAACGGAATAATTCGGTCATTTATTAATTTTGTTCAGATTACTCTAAAGCCTTTTCATACCCTAACCATTACAACATATTTCACATCCGTTATAACGGATGATCTCGAGACAAAATTGAATAGAATTCAACCTCTAATTATTATAACTAATTATTATAACAGATTAAATCATTTGTACATAAAATTTAACTAAAAAGATCCAGAACAAACTCCTCTCATATCTGTTGTAACAGATCTTACATCTGGTTGCAATGATTAACCTCGCTAGGGTTTGTCTGACGTAATCGTTGTTAGTTTTAATGTACCTTTATATATACACTTCCATCTTCTCAAAACTTGGCGAATTTTAATAGCTAAACTCTAGTTGTCATCTTGTCTGAGTGTGAACCTTTCATCTCAATTGTTTTAAATTGCAAGGCTAATTTGTAATACCTTCATTAGAGTGAGAGAAGATAGTTGTTGATTGTTTCTTTGTGAGAGACATGTCTTCACGCCTATTTATTTTAGTTAGCCGACGAATACCCATTTGCTTGGTGTAAGAAATCAAGGTTCACAGTTATAAGACTCATTTGTTCTAATGACTCGACGTATTTGACTGTAAGTGATTGCGGGTCCTGAGACATAGCCTTATTATAGCCGAACTCCATTACATTGTGTGTTCTTTTTTTTTTTTAATTGCTTATTTACTATGTGTAAATGTAATATTAAATATTTAGGAAAGAACAAAGTGGTATCATAACACGTTATATTGAATTCATCAAATGGCATCATTGAGATTTGTGAAAGAGCCCGTGATATTTGGCATGACTACCAATAAATTCATTTACTGAAAAAGTGTATGGTAAATTACTTCAATATTCTTAATATTTAAAAAATTAAAGATTATGGGTATATACCGCAGTTTGATGAGAATAATAAGGAATTAATTCCAGAGTCTAAAATGGTTAAGAGAAACAATGACTATGCAGTTAATATTATTCTTAATTTTGTTAGTGAACCAAAGAGATTTATATCTGACAATATGACTAGTGTTTGTGATATATGGGATTCACTAATCAATGTATATAAGGAGAACAATCATGTTAATACTGGAGTGACATACACTAACTAATAATTAATGTATAAACAAGAACTGAGTCAAACTCTCATGACAAATATCGAGGAAGATATGGATGGGAGCATAGATAGCACATCAACCCTTCATGTGAAAACAATGAAGTTTGTTTTAGCATTATCTCTTATAGAAAATATATGAATTATTGATAATGATTGCTGGCATCACGTGATCAGTTATAAATCAAAATTTAAAATCCTAAATTCATATGATGGTGGGACGGCCACTTTTAGTAGTGAACAAAGAAAGAAAAAAAATCATAGACTTAGATATGTTGGCAATCAAAATATTTTTCATTTTAAATGTATATCTTGTTGATTGTCTAAACTACAACCTACTAAGTGTAAGTAGTTTGTGTGATTCGGGCTATTATATTAAGTTTGATGCAATGTTTTTGTTATTTAATAAAATATATAGATGATGACTTGGTATACATGGGCGAACAAAAAGAAAAACGTATATCATCTGAAATTTGATCATTTTGAACATGATGAGCTATGTTTCAATGCTATAAGATCTAATTCATGGTTGTGGCATCAAAAATTAGCCCACATATCCACTGATTCAATCAAGAAATTAATTAAATTAGAGTTAGTCAAAAGATAAACTAATAGTGTAAATTAATAGTTTATGTGATGCATGTGCCCAAAGGAAACAATCAAAAGATAGCTTTAAATTCAAAAATATGATATCCACTAACAATCCACTTCAACTGATGATTCATATGAAGTTGTTTGGACCTATAAGCATTCAAGTCGTATAAAAAAATACGTTTATGTGATTATAGCGACTATAGTCATTTTATTTGGATTATTTTTCTTAGAACTAAGGAAGCAAAAATTTAAAATTTTGTGAAATTTTGCCACCGTATTGAAAATAAAAAAGAGCTGAAAATAAATAAAATTCGAAGTGATTATGAGAGAGAATTTAAAATTTATAAATTTAACACCTTTTGCTCTAAGATAGGATAAATACAAGATTTTTCAACACCCTCACATCTCAACAGAATGAGGTAGTTGAAAAAAAAAATAGGATCCTTCAAGAATTTGCTTGGCTATGTTGCATAAATAAACCTTGCCTAAATATTTTTTTGACCGAGGTAATAAATACAATATGTTATGTTATAAACCGAGTATGTGTCATAGCAATACTGAAGAAAACACCTGATATAATTAATGCAGTCAAGCTGTGGTGGAGATTGACTAGATTTTTTTAGAGGTGAAGGTTGGGTGCTAGAATAAATTTATGAGTGTTTGTACCACCATCTATTTCCTGAGAGAAAAATTTTTTAGGTGATTTGCACCACATAATGAAACAATGATAATATAAAAATGAGCAAATATAATATATTTAAAAAGTTAATGCATGATTGAGAATCTAATGATTGATCATACATTTCATTTTAAGTTTTACATAATCTAACTAATTAAATTTCAACAGTTTGATCAAAATTATTTTGACTGTTGAAATTTTTATGATGTATTGAAGAATTCTCTAATTTTATACAACATGTGCTATTGTTTTCAAATTTAAGGGCTCTAATACTAAAATCATAGTATACTTACTATAAAATGTTTAAAATCTTTAATAGCTACATTAACTTTCAAAAATTTTGAGGGCGTCATAGCTTCCTCCAGTCCCTTAGAAGCTCTGCCCCTGCAGCCAAGAGCAAAATATATGCAAAAATTCAGAGTAAAAAATAAATTTATTGTTATTCAAATAAAAACTATTTTACAATTAAATTTTGAACAAAAAATTGATTTTCTAATTGATATATTCTATAAGAAATGTTTTTAAACACTATTCAAATGAGGGCCTCCTATGGATGACGAATATCAACAATGTAGAGTAGTCTTTATTCATTAACAAGGAGCAACCGTGGGATCTAGGTTTGTAAACAAGTTGAGTCAGTTTAATTTAATGAGCTAAAATTATTGAATTGAGATTGACTCGTTAAATTAATAAATGAACTGAACTGACTCGTTAACAATTAGTTTAATAATTAACAATATTTTGTATAAATACTTATACTAAAGTTTTAAAACAAAATACAAAGAATCAATAACAATGGAGTTTTATACATATTTCATACAATATTTTCATATATATTGAATTATAATTTATATAATGCACTAAAAATCTATAATATAATAAAATAAATAATAAATATTAATAACTTAACAAGTTTAGAGAGCCGATCAGATCTAGTTCAAACTCGACACATTAACTTAACAAGCTTAATAAGCGGACCAAATTCAAACTGATCTCAAATGAGTCATGAGCAATCCATGAGCTATAAATTTTTCTGACGGCCCTAATCACAAATCACAATGCTGCATGTACGTTCTGAAGACCCTTTCTGGTAGATTTTGACTTATCATCTGAATTATATGAATAGATTTTTTTTTAGTCAAACTCGTCAAAAATTTTGTTAGCTTAAGTTCATCCCAACTTTAATTCAATTAAATAATATAACTATTTCTAGTGATGAGAGAGACATTTAACTATCATCAGTTAGCACAGAACAAACCATCACTAAATGGGCTTCTTTCAAAAACAAATGTAATATATGTATAATATTAGTACGTTTTGCTCTGCGAGCACCTTGGGAGGGAATGATCTGCGATGCTCTACAATCTGCTCCCCCAATTGGAACTTGCATCATCCGTTCTGAGACACAAAATCCGTGCTAACCAGTGTCCCGGATAATCCATGGTCCTATCACGGGTTGCAGATAATTTTTTTTTAAAAAAATCATCTAAAATCCGCCGTAGAAAACCCCATACTCGACCCGCCCCGCTCGTCTAACCCGTTGAAACCCATTGACCCAACCATTGAAACCCGTTAAATTTGAAAAAAAATCTGGCGTTTACTCATTTAACTTTACTCGCTCCAAACCCATCCATTACCCAGGAACCCATGCCTCTTTACCCGGCTTAAACCCGATAACCCATAAAACCCATGCCCCTTTACCCGTGCCCCTTTATCCGTACCTGCTACCCCTTTACCCTGCAAAAAACCCCAAAATCCGGTAACGTTTAAATTTCAAAAAAATCTGAAATTTTTGAAAAAAAAATCACAGAATTCTCTCTATAAATATCAACCCATATCATCTCAAATTTTCACACCAAACTCAAACTCTCTCTCTTCTCATTTCTCATATTCACATATTTCTCATAATCTTCAATTCTCCATATTTAATTTTATAATTCCAAAGAAAAACCAAAAAAGTAGTTGTAGACTTGTAGTATTCTTAATTATTTATTATTGTCATTCCGCAAAAAAATAAGTAAAAACAAAAAGAACGGTGTTGTAATTTTCGCTATATTTCGAGTTCCGACAATATTTGAAGGTTAGAAATTATTTTCATTAGTAATAATTTTTAGTTAATTGTAGTTATATTTTAGTTTTAGTTTATATTAGTTATTTTTATTTTTTTTTGTTATATTCGATATTTTTAAGTAATTTGTACAATAAATAAGTTTTTTTCAATTATATTCATTTTTGTTATTAGTTTTTATTTTTTAATTAGAAGAAAATGTAGTTTATTTTTATTTTGTTGATATATTCGGTTTTTTCATTAGTTTTAGAATAAAATATAATTTATTTTTATACATTTTTTAAATTAAATTGTAAAATAAATTATTGCAATTGAAGAAAATGTAGTTTAATTTATTTTTTGTTTTTTTTGTTATGTTCGGTTTTCTTAAGTAGTTTGTAGAATAAATTAGTTTTTTTTTCAATTGTTACATTCATTTTCATTATTATTTTTTATTTTTTTAATTAAAAAATGTAGTTTATTTTTATTTTGTTGATATATTCGGTTTTGTCATTAGTTGTAGAATAAAATGTAGTTTTTTTGTTTACATTCCTTTTTATATTAAATTGTAAAATAAATTAGTTTTCTTTTCAATTATTATAAAACAAGAAAATATAGTTTATATTTTTTTTGTTATATTGATTTTCTCATGTAGTTTGTAGAATTAATTTATGTTACATTTTGTACATTCTTTAGTTTTTTTTGTTAATTGTTTAGTTCTTCATTTGTTTATAACACTTTCAATGTTATATTTTTTTTAGAAATATCAAATGGCATCTCCCAATCGGTCTCATGCAAAAGAAATAGTGTAGTGATTTAGCTTTGAAATATTTGATGAAGAAATAAATGAATAAAATTATACATCACCAAATCATAACTCTCTGCATCCATTTTATCAACAAATTTCATAATAATATTATCCATCATAAAATCCTAACACGTCATCATCATATTAAATGCCGGTGGATCTTAATTATCAACCTCCAATCATTTTCTTTAGTGCTAGATAAGGTTTTACTTCATATCCCTCAAATTCACAATATAACATTAACGCAATAACTAGTGCTGGACTTCCACCGCTACATCTAACAAGTATAGGAGTACCATACCAAAACTCGAGTCAAGTGTTCCGCAATCACCTGACATAGCTGGGTCAGACAAGAGAAGGAAGATAGTTCCCCCCTCGTACGATGCACCTTGGTGGCGTTATTACAAACAAACTTTAGGTCTTGATGATATTCTACTAAGTGCACGATGTAAGGTTAGTAATTACAAAACTTTTTATAATTATATAATAAAAATAATTTAAGTCAATTTAAATAAAGTACCGATAAACACATAGCAAAAAATGAAGAACCCCAAGAAAGACCTGATACCCGTATGGTATAGAGTTGCTTGAACTCAGACGATATTAGAACACTTACCAAATATGATGAAAAAGAATGTTAAGTGAGTTTGCCCGAATATATAGCAAAAAAGGAACAATCAATAAGTATGAGTTATTGTACCGATTTTGCCTGATTGATGATTAGGGTTTGTGGTCAATCATTGTACAAAATATTTCATCATAATAAAATTCTATTCGAGTTAAAAAAAATAGTATATCGAATGAAAAATAAACTATAAGCCATATTTGCAGTTACAACAAAATAAAATATCAATTACATCTGATATATGGTCTGCCGATAAATATGATCTTAGTTATAGTTGTGTTACTGTCCATTATATTGATCATAATCGAGATCTTGCCAAAAAAGGTCATAAATTTTTGAACCATGGATTATTTGCACACCACACAAATTATTTATCAATATATTATAAATGTATCGTATGAGTATAATTTAAAAAGAGACTTAACAAAATATTTTATAATTTCTTTTGATAATGCAAGCAATAATATTAAATCTATTAATTATTTTATACGTGCACTAAACTCAATTTTGGATTGTAGGATATTTTAACGAAAATGTGCACGTCATATTCTTAACTTATCTATTAAGGCAAGTATGAAGACAATCACTATTGATAATTTAATTTATAAATTTAAATATGACATTCATCATATTTATTCGAACAATATAAAAAAAATATGATTTCCATGCCTTATCTATAAAATTAAAACTGAGTAAGTAAAGAATACGTGGGACATAGATGTATGTTGGAATTAACGTATAAAATGTTACAATGTGTCCTTCCATACAAATATGCTATAAGTGAGAGGCTACAAATCTCACCCGAGGGATTACACTTATCATGCTCCGTGGGACAATGGGAACAACCTGGAATAACTTCGGGCTTTTTTAGAAGTTTTCTTTAATGCAATCATCAAACTATTATGTTTATACACACTATCCGCGCATGAGTTGCTTCAACATCTCTGTTTGATCTCCAAGATTAGTTTTATTTAGCTTATTTCATTACTAATTTATTTTATTATTTTTAAGGTGTATCATGACTTGGAGGATATAGAAATCATCAAATCACGGAGGATATGCATGTAAATTCTCCTCTTACACTGATTGTAGAAGTCATGAGATAAAAATTCTTCAAATATTGGGAAAAATACCTCTCATTATAATTATTTTAAACTGTCTTCATCCTCATTCAAAAAGAAGTACCACCATAAGATTGGTTCAACGATTTAAGAAGATTTTAAATTTACCACACACCGAGGAGGAACAATGCGTAACCTCCGCATTGAAGGATATGTTCAACCTATATAACACCCAATTTTATGCGAACCAAGTGAATCAACTTATTTTTCAAATCCTCGTAACATTAGGTGTTAAAATCTAACACATTTATAATATCAAAAATTAAATATTATTGTGAGACCTATATTTTTATATTTTTTGAATCATAATAGGAGCAGTAGTTGATCTGCATTGTTGTGATACTTTGAGGAAGATGACGACTTACAAATACAAGTAAACATGAATGAGTTAGCTATTGTTTGGGAAACATGGAATCCGAAAGCATTAACATCCTCAATTATTGAAAGAGCAATAAAATTGTCTATCCAACTCTTACCATGATGGCTCACGATATATTTTCCATGCTCATGCTAACTGTCCCTTCTGAATCATATTTTAGATCAACAAATAGGATTCTAACCTATAAACGCAGCAGATTGGGTGCAAATGATTTTTAAACGACTCGTATGCTTGAAAGATTGGGTTGATGCAGAACAACGCAATCAACATGCACTCGTTGAAGCACCATCATCATGTGAACTTATGACAGACGCGGATGGACAGATGGTATATCAATATTTCAAAAAATGATCTATAGTATATGAACCCTAACTTCAAGATTTATAGTGTCAGTATATATTTCTAACCCTTTTTTATTTATTTTTGTCTATTTTTAATATTTTTTTATATATAATAGCATTTCTATTGGGGTTTTATTTAAACTTTCAATATACATTACTAATAAAAAAAATTAGAACTCCGTCTATATATTACATAGCCGGTTCCAAGTCCGAAATAAATGAAGAGGATAACTTTATTTTTAACTCTTTATTTTAATTTTTAGCAATTTATTAATTTTATTTTATTTGAATTTTTATTATTTTATTTCAATTACACAATTAGTTTGCCGTTTTATTTTAAGTAATATCATTTTATTTGAATTTTTTAATATTATATTAGAATTTGTATTTAATTTTTTTGAGCTGTAAAAAATTAAAACAAATAAAAAATAAAAATTGATCAATAATATTAATAGTTATATATTTTTAATAATTATTTTATGATTTTTGGATTTTTTTTTTTTTGAGAATTTATTTGAGTTACTTGTAAATTTTGAAAAAAACTCGGCGGTCCAAAATATCCGACCCGTGCTAATTTTAATACGCTACTTTATAGTATGAGGCGTCTGCTCCGTGAATTTAAATTTTATATACACTGTATGTGTGTGGTCTATGATGAAATCCCGACGATCCGGTTAATTTGACAATTTGGGTGACCACTTTATAGTACTACATCGACCCCTCCAATTGTGCGGATGAAAGTAGAATGGTCATGTACTTTTAGATCACGACATATGACAAGATCACAAGAATCTCATCCCAAGATACAGTGTGTTCGGACATATGTTCTTGAAATCAATAAAATTGACTGATCCTATTTACGTTTCTCGAACTCATCTTTTCTCTATTTATTTTGTTCTATAAATGTATTTGTGTTAATATTACTGATTTTTTTTTTGTATTTATCTTATTATTTGTTGTTCTTACTAATTTTTAGTTAGCCCACTTTCTAAGCATATAGCCTCGGCCGTGACATATTTCACAAACAGATCAAACAGAAATATCATTTCAGATTCACATTCTCGTCCTAGGCCCAACAGAGGCTTTCATTTTGTTTTTATTTCCTTAAATTCTACTTGTAGCTTGACGAATGAAGCCATAAGGGCCCAAAGGCCCAACTTCCCGGGTCATGCAAGGACTTGTACACTTACGTTTTTAATTTAATTTTGAAGTGTCCAGTTTCAGAGAATATCAAGGGATGCATAGTGCCCTTCCACAAAACAGACCCCAAATAAAGAGGCCCTGATCAACACATCTGATGCGAAAACATAAGAAGCCGGTAGGCCGGTACCAAGCATTGCCAGAGTTTGATATAAGACTTAAAGCCTCCAGAAACAATAATTATGAAATATATTAATAAAAAGCAGATTCCTCATGAACATACTTCAAAAATGCAGCAGCCAGAACAGTTGGAGAGAGGCGCTGTACCGGTGCCCGTAGTGGGATGATGTGAGCAGGAGAAGGACATTTCCTGTCCCCTTATCTCACAATCTATTATATATTTCTTGGATGGATTGTTCCTTGAAACAATTATATATCAAATTTAATAGTGTATGAATTACGAACTTGCAGTTTTTTAGTTGCTAGTAAAGTTGATGGAGGGAGCCAATGTCATCCAAAAGAAAAAAGAGAAAATTAATAAAAAAGAGCACTGGGTCGAAAACTTAAGTGATATTTCTGTGGAAGATATGGCTTCCCATCAATAATTTTCTCAATCAACCAACCTTTCAGGTATAAGATGGAAAAAATTCTCAATCATTCCAAAGTCTAAACCCATCATCAGTTCATCACTCACGTCGCTTCTACCAATTTGACTCGACTGCTTAAGATATTTGCAGATGCTTAAATTCAGAATACATAAATTCAGAATACATATCCTCCGACTGTAGTACAAAAGGTACATTGGCCAATTAACTGGTTATGGACCATCGATCTGCAAGGTGGGCAGGTCATGCAGGGGTCAGTGCTACGAGGCCTTTTAGATTTATGAGGCAGACAACTTTATTTGATAAAGTAGAGGATGAGAATTCCTAATTCAGGCGTGCCCTTGTAAGCCCAAAGAATATCACCACCCCCTGTTGCAACTGGCAAGTCCACGGAGTGTCAGTATGTCACCACCCCTATGAAATTTCAGATGGACACTCCCGATCCCAACTATTTGTCAAAGCTATCGTCTCCATGTTTCCAAGTAATGCACTTGAGCACTTTCATATGAAGATCTTTGATTTACAGCAAAGCAAATGCATTACTTTTTTCAATATAAACATTAGATCAAGTTACTCAACTCTAAATACTAAAAGAACTTTAAATTATTATCTTTCTGTACTTAATTTAGAAATGGGTTGGATATTAACAAAATTTTGCCTCAACTTTTTCAAAAGAAAAAAGAAGAGCTATCAGACCCGAACTCAGAAAAAAGTCATAGGGAAATTGACTTTAGTTGTCCCACCGGACTTCTTTTCCTTTATAGTTTATACAAATTCGTAGGGACCACCAAATTAATTAGGAGACTTTAGTGGTGGAAGCACCATTAATTCTCTATTTCACGGAACCACCATATGGCCCAGTAAATGAACACTCTTAAATTAGATCGGTACAGTATGTATAGAGAGAAACATTGATTGAGAGCTTCTGAATAATTCTGTAATTAATTGTTTTAGAGGAGAAGAGATAATTGTTCGTATTTCATTTCATTGAGAAATTGATTTACATTGATGTATATATATGGATCCAAAATAAAGCTGTAAAGTAAATCTAACCAAGATTAACTATGTTTAGCCCTCAGTCAATTACAGATAAGATCAATTTAATAAATAAGAAAATCTGAGCCGGTGCATCAATAATTTGTTGTATCGAAGGAGTCTGGTATGGATAGATTCATGTATTATCTCCATTTGCTGCATAACTGGAGGTGTCATCTTTATGCTCAACAGCCTACCCAATATGCATCATTATAAGCGTGGAGTTCAAGTGATTTTGTTGGTTGAAGAAGCAAAGTATGTTATAATGATCCAACAAGGTACCGAATGATGCGTTTTACAGCTGCCCAATGGTTGATAGTTGGGGCATGTAAAAACTAAGAAACTTTGTTTACATCAAAAGCTATATCAGGGTGGATAATTGTGACATATTGAAGTTTACCGACAACACTTCGATATAGATAGGGATCATCAAAAGAAGCGTGAATAGAAAGAGTAGAGGAGAGGGCCGTTGGTGTAGGACAAGGTTTAGCAGCTGACATATGAGTAAGATGCAAACTTGTTGGTGATAGTTGCACCTCAATTCCCAGAAAAAAAATGCAAAGATCCAAGATCCTTGAGGGCAAAGTGGTGTTGAAGGGTTTAGATACAAGATTGTATTACGGATGGAGTGTTGAATGTGATAATAATGCCGTCAACATAAACCAACAAAAAAATTATAATGATCCAGAGTGAAAAAGAAAAAGGGAGGGATCATAAGAAGAGGAATTGAAACCGAGTGTAAGGATAGCTTCATTTAGCTTTTGGAACCAAGTCCATTGAGATTGTTTGAAGCCATAGAGGAACTTGGATAATAGACAAACATGATCAGGTCCAGAGGAATCCACAAAGTCAGGCGGTTGTGTCATATAGATTGGTTCAGTAAGATCCCATGCAAGAATGCATTTTGCAAATCTAGTTGTCTTGCTTCCCAACTATTTAAGATAGCAAGGCAGAGATTAATCCTGATTGTTGTTGGTCGAACAACAGGAGTAAAAGTCCCATTATAATACAAATACACCTTCTTGTTGATTAAAGCCCTTGGCAACTAGTCGAGCCTTATGCCGATTGATTATACCATCAGTATTTCTTTTCAGTTTGAAAACCCATTTACAACCCACTTCATTTTGATTGGGTGGTGGTGGTATGAGAACCCAGGTGTTTTTGTGAGCGAGTGCATCCAATTATGAGTCCATGGCCATGTGCCACTTGAGGAAGTTGATTAAATTGATTAAAAGTTTGAGGCTCATAATCAAGAGATGAGAGGAGAGCAATGTGATCAGGATATGTCTTGGTTCGTCTAATTTTATCTCTGATACGAGTGATCATAGGATGGACAAAAGTTTGTTGTTATTGGTGAGTATCAGGAAAATAGGTGTTGGTTTGAGGTGTGTATGAGTTAAAGATGTATGGTGGTCAAATTGGAGTGCAGGCGTGGGAGATGGTGAAAGATTGGTGTTCGACTGTTGTGCAGATGTGGGAGAACAGCCCAAACGAGTTAAGCCCATCGGAATTGATCCAATAGCAACTAAAGGCGCAGGTAGTGTATCCCCATTTGAAGTGCCCACATGTGATTGAGGTTGAAAATCAAGAGAAGACGTCAAGCTTAAAGGACAATAATTGCAACAGAGGGTTGAAGTGAGCTATTAACTAAATCACTGAAGGTGCCAAAATGAATTTGTTTAAAGGGGAAGGTGAATTCATCAAATTTAACTTGACGAGAGATATAAATTTTATTTGTGGGATGATGGAGATATTTGTAGCCTTTTTTTTATATATAAAGCATACCCAAGAAAAACAAAGGCAGGGATACAAGTTGAAGTTTATTGTCATTGTAAGGTCTTGTGTAAGGAAAGCATAAACAACCGATGACTCTCATAAAGGAGAAATCAGGTGATTTGTGAAAAAGGATAGTATAGGAAATTGAAAAGAAGAAAGAGGGAAGCCTATTTATTAAGTAAAGAACACTTGAAAATATTTTATCCCAATAAGTATGAGGTATTGAGGCACTAGACATGATAGCAAGTGATAGTTCTAGAATGTGATGGTGTTTGCATTCCACAATTCTATTTTATTGAGGGGTATATGGACAAGTTATTTGATGAGTGATTTGGGAAAATTTAGTGACAATTAGTTTATATTCAGTTTCACCATTTGTGTGCAAAGTTTTGATTTGAGCACCAAGTAAAGTTGCAGCTTGTTGTTTGAAAACATAAAAGACATGAGGAACCCCACTCTTATGAGAAAGAAAATAAATCCAAGTGAATTTAGAGAAATCATGTAGAAATATAATATAATAACAAAAACTATTTGAAGATGTAATTGGAGAGGGTCCTCATACATCGAAATGTACAAACTCTAAAGGCTAAAAAATAGAAGACAGAAGTACTAAAAGAAAGTTTATGTGCTTTGGTCATACAAAAATGATGACACAAAGACAAGTTATTGGTACTACAAGGTAAAATATAAGATTTTATAACATCTAAAGTGGTAGAGTGAGATCGATGTCCAAGTCTTGCATTTCAAACATTGGCTGAAACCCACATACCAAGGTAAGCTTGAGGAGATAATGTGGATGATTCAAGACACAAAGGAAAGAGACCACTAGAACTTGGCACTTGAAAAAGATCTGCTTGTTGTGGACTTTAAAACACAAGAGGAAGAGAAAAACTAACTTAGATTCAAGAGATTATCTTTTAACAGTCGACAAACTAATGAGATTTTAGAGAAATTAGGTACATATAACATATCATGTAAGATAATAGTGTGAGTCGTTGATAGAGAGAATAATAACTGATGCGTTGAATAGGTAGGCCATGTCCATTGCCAGCTTGTAGTGTATCAAAATCATTATATGCATAAAAGGATGAGAGGTTGTTCAAATCTGTTGTGATATGGTGAGTCGCAGCTGAATCTAAAATCCAATCAGGTGCAAATGAAGAGGAGGTCATACTAGGCTATGCATTGAAGGCTTGAAAGGGTGATTGAGTTGCTACATCTGTTTCATATCGCTAATAGTCAATTTTAGCATTGTGACCCTATTTGGAACAAATAGACAAAATTAGGATCTTTATATCTGTTTGTTTTTTAGATTTAGGTTGGATTGAAGGGAGATCGTGGAGATGGTATTCTTGAAGGAAATGCAATTAGTGAACTAGACATGGGCCGAGCAGGGGATGGTAAAAGAGGAGATGAGGGGTAAATGGGTCGATACCGATAATTAGTTTTCGGGTTTCAGTTGTTAAAAGGTTTGGACCCGTTAGTTGGTGGATAGGTTAAGAAGGCATAAGGATTAGTAAGGGAAGGTAGATTGATAGATGGTGATTGGGGCAGTGAGGTATGTTTCATGGCTAAGAAGAAGACCATGGGAAACAGCGCTGGCCTGACAAAAGAAAAGGGGGTTGCTTTCTGTCTGGCTTCCTTTTTAGTTTCTCCTCCACCCCCGCCGTACCGAAGCTTGTACTAGCCCCGCCCAAATTGTACGCGTGCCTCTATACACCGCTAGCGGTGCCAAGATAGAACTTGCTAGGGTTCTCTGATTCAATTTGACGTGTTCCAAAATTCAATTTGACTAGAGTTCTCTGATTCAATTTGATTAGGGTTCTCTGATTCCCTGTTATGCTACCTTTTCCAATATAATCATAATATAATAATCATAATATAATAATCATAATCATAATCATGATAATAATAATTATAGTCATAATCATAATAATATAACCATAATCATAATCATAATCATAATAATATAATAATAAAAATATAATCATAATCATAAAAATAATAATCATAAGTAATCATAAATAATCATAAGTAATCATAAGTAATCATAATTTTAATAATATAATCATAATATAATAATCATAATCATAATCATGATAATAATAATTATAGTCATAATCATAATAATATAACCATAATCATAATCATAATCATAATAATATAATAATAAAAATATAATCATAATCATAAAAATAATTATAATTATAATAATATAATAATAAATTAATCATCACTATAATCAACATATAATAATATAATACAACATAAGAAAATAATAATAAGTATTAATAATCATAATCATCATTATATAATAATATAATAATAAATAATCTTGATCATAATAATATAATAATAAAATAATTATATTTATATTCATAATATAATAATATAATATTAAAATTATATTTATAATAATAATAAATAATATAATAATACTAATGGTAACGATAATATAATAATAATAATGATAATATTAATTTAATAATAATAATAATATAATGATAATAATAATAATAAATAATAATCATAATATTAATATAATAATAAATTATAATCATAAATATAATATAATAATATAATAATACTAAATCTTAATCATAATCATAATATAATAATATAATATAATATAATCAAACAATAATCGCTATTCGACGAGAGCTAATCCGGTATTCCACCTATAAGTTGGTATACCGGATTAGCACTATTCCGCACTCTTCTACTTAGTTTAAAATTCGTTTGGCAAATTAATTCGTCGGAATAGCTATTCTATTCCAACTTTTTGCTATTCCATTGAGTGCCAAACACTCCCTAAGTAATTGTACTTTCTAATTATAATAGGAATAGATAGCTATAGGAGTATAGGGTACCGTTGGGAATAATAGAGTCAACAGTAGACTAGGAGTTAGGTAAAGTTACAATAAAGTAGTATAAAAATATAGCTTTGTACAGAGAGAGATAAGGAGAGAGAATAACAAGCAGTAATATACAATGAAATTTCAGTTCAAACTCAAATACTTCTGCCAAACTCAGAAAATTCAACATGGTATCAAAATATGGTTTGAAAATCTGACTCAGCAAAAATTCCACAACAACAAAGAAAAAAGACCAAGAAACCCATCTCCACCAAAAAAATCAGCATAGATTGAACATAAAGATTTGTAAAACCAACCTGTACCGTTGACTGATACAGAGTTACAACTCACAAAAATTTATGAGAGAAATATATACCAACAACACAAGGACAACAACTCACCGATGAAAGAAGAGTTGCGCAGCTAACGAAAGAATTGCAACAACCTCCAAAACACAAAAAAATATGCGGTACAACTAACAAAGGAACTGTACCAACCACCCAAAGAGTTGTGCAGCTAACGATGAACTGCAACAGCCACAAAAAAAAGGCCAGTCAAAGCCCGACCCAGAGCTAGAGCCATGAGCCAGAGCCGAGACGAGAGCCCGAGCCTGAGTTAGTGAAAACCACAAAATAAATCAGGTCCAAAGACTTGAGACAGAAATCGAGTCTCAACAGCAAAAAAAAAAGAAGGTACAAATTAAAAAAATCCTTGTACTAATGACTAGTAAAATACTAGAAAAATCAGATATCTGAGCCATAGTGTTGTTTTAAAAAAAAAGAAAGGAGCCTCAAACCAAAAATAAAAAAATGGTATGATCATCATGCTGTTATCAAAATAAGAAAAGAGCAAGCACCAACCTACCGGTGCATATGAACCAGTATCTACTGGTAAGAAAAAAAATGGTAAACTTACTGCCACCAAAAATATCAAACATCAACATCAACAGTGTACCACAAAAATACTGCCACCAAAAATATCAAACCCAAACCCTCAATTCAAAAGAACAGACCTAGGCAACAGATAAAACTTTGATAAAAATAGAAATTGAATACACATCCCACAAAATACCAAAGTCCACAACAAATTCCCACAAAAAACCCACTGAGAAGATCCTAAAAATACCTGGTTCATGCAAAGGGGAAGAAATATCATATGTGGTTGAGCTCATGTGGATTAAGCACGTCTCAAACAAGTTAGGATTAATCGATATTTTATAAACCTAATTTGAGGGGGAGTGTTGAGAATAATAATGAAAAGAGAGGGTTCATCTAAAGAATGTGTCAAGTATTGAGATGTAAATGATTGTATTTTCCAATTATAATATAAATAGATAGATGTAGGAATATAGAATACCATTGGGAATAATAGAGTCAACAGTAGCCTAGAAGTAAAGTAACGTTACAATAAAGTAATATAAATAAGCTACCATTGTAGCTCCCCAATTGTATATCGATGGGTGCTCCAAGTCAGTGAGGAACTGCAGATACATGACGGGCACTCCAATCAATGAACTATCTGAAAATAATATCATTCCAAACATCTTCATCATAAAAAACCCTCATGTGGTCAATCTGCGCTAACATGGCATCCTTTGAAAAATTTAAAAAATGCTCCTGCAACCAAGACAACTTCAAACTGAATCTAGAAGTTTGATACACTGTCTGATCCCCAGTACCATTATTTTTACTCACCCAAGCCGATGTATTAATTTGTCTTTCAAAGGAAGCCTCCACCAAAGATGTTCAGTAATCATCAGAGACGCCAGTGACAGAGAGACCGTAGACATGTAATCCCCATAAATACACCACATCTTGCAGCGTAACAGTCATCTCACCCACTGGCATGTGAAACGTATGAGTTTTCGATCATCATCTTTCGACAAGTGTTGTGATATAAGCTTTGTCGATATTTATTTGTCCGATTTGAGCAACATGATATAATCCGAGTCTTTTCAGGGTTGGCTCATATTTTACATGATATGGAATTCGAAATCCTCTATAAGATAATATCTTTTCTCTAATTTAATAATAAAATAATAAATTTTCATAGAAAATACCATAATATATTATGATTAAATGTACTACATATTTTTTCTATTCATATATATCTAAAGAATTTCTCAACGTGCAATATATAATGGCATCTAAAGAATTTATATTTTAACAAATAAATTTATCTTCGTAGTGCATAATGCTAATAATTTATATGATAAAACATACTACTAAAAAAATAATCAAATATATAAATAAAAGTGCTTATATGAGATTGAATTTTGACAATCTATGCTGGTAAAATGGCATTTGCAGCAACGAAGTCAATGGTCATGTGTCGAGATGAACCGTATGATCAAGCGTTAGTTCTGATTCCAATCTCGACATACTTCAAAATTTTATATCATTTTTAATAAATTTTATTATTATAAGTGAAATGATTATATTCTTAATAATTTTAATACTTCAATTAATGGTAATTAAGGCAAGAAAGACTTAATGGTATATTTCAATTGATAGTGGTATAATTCAATTAATACCTTAATTCATGAATTTCATGGTGTAACAACAAATAAAAGACCTAATTTATACTTCAATTAATTTCATTTAGCTGAAAATCCAACTACTAATTATATAATTTTAATATTTTTAGTATTAAAAATTTAAATGATAAATAAATTCAGAAAAAAAATTACTTGCTACCTATTGCCTTCTTGATCATGCATCGGTGGAGAGGGGCAAAGAGGGGAGAGTGAAGAGAGAGAGATGTGCGGAGTGAGGAGAACGAAAATGAGATCTGCTTTTAACAAACGCAGAGCTGAGTTTGCACTTAACAAACGCGGACCATGTGAGTCCAAACTTAATAAATGCAGGTTTGTATAGGTCTGTATTTAACAAGTGTGGACCTGGGTATGCGTTTAACAAACACAAATTAGTTATTCTCGTGATTTCCGACCATACAATATTATTTTCGTGTTTTGAATTTTTTTTACCTTATCTATACTATAAAGAAAGGTGTCCAGTTATTTCAGTGTCAAATATATGTGAAATGTCAAATATATCCCTGAATCATAAGGTTGAGATTAGGCCTGCTAATGAGCGGATATCATCTCAAAGCTCGGTCCAGTCCAGAAATATGATTCAAAGTCCAAAGCTCAATTCAGTTCATTCTATTTGAAAAATATCCGTATCCGGCTCAGCTCAATTGGTGGTCACTATAAGTTTGATTCGAAAATCTCCAAACTCAGAATAAAGCCCAATAATCAATCCGGACATGTCCAAATGCACAAAGTGGGCTTCGATTGGTCGGTTAAGTTTTGTACATATTATTTTCAATGTCCAAACACAATAAGAGTCAATATACACTTATCCAGTCTCTGTGCTAGTTTTGGATTATTGGATAAAAATGAAGAAACGTTATTGAAATAATAAGAGCAATTCTTAAAATAATACCACCTAGATAATAATAAGAGCAATTCAGCATTTCAAATAATAATACCATCTCGATAATAATAAGAGCAAATCTTAAAAAAAAAACAAAATCTTACAAAAAAATACCAAAAAATAAAAAAATAACATGGTTAACCATTACAGTACAAATCCTTAGATGCTCCAAATAATAATACCACTATATAATAGAGCAATTCAAAAATTAAAAAAAAAAAGATCTTACATAAGCATCAGGTGCAAGAAAATTAACAAAAATTAACATAATTAACTATTACAATACCAACCCTTAAATGTTCCAAATAACAAATAATATGGATAATTGGCTTGCAAGACATGAACCTAAAATTTCAAAAAAAAAAAAATACTACAATTAGAAGTAGAAAAAAAAATAAACATATGTTAGTTTCATATCATTATGGTATACCATACTAACATCTATTGTAATTTGTATCAACAAGATGCTCAGAAAAATGCAGAAAATATTGAATACAAAATTAGCAAACCACACTATACCATTTCTAATGTTGAATGATTTATAATTCACAATCATGTGATTGATTTGCTTGGGCTGGGTCCTAATATATTTAAACACACCACGTTTTATACAAACAATTCAATGGGCCCCACTGAGGTATTAGGCACAGGTGGACTTCTTGGACATAACTCAGGATAGTAGCAGATTCAAATCAGGATACAAAACTCAGGATAGTAGCATATTCAAATCAATACTAACATACAGTAAAATATGTTAACATAACCCATAACAAATTAGGAAATTGAAATAATGTTTACCTCAAACAAATTAGGATTTTGGCATAAATTGACGAAAGTAGTCCAAATCAAAATTACCCTCGTCCGGACCAAACCAATCTTTTGAGCAAATAAGAGCCTCGATGGTTTCAGCTGACATGGAGCTCCGCAAGTGGTCTGTTAGCCTACCCGCAGCACTAAAGGCCGACTCGGATGCAACACTTGAAACTTGCACGGCCAAAAAATCCCTGGCCATCTTTGCTTAAGTAGGGTATGATTCCGAATTTCTTTTCCACCATTGCAAAATATCAAAGTTTTCTTCATGGAAGCTCACCAATTCTTTCTCCAAATAAGTATCTAACTCAGAATTTCTTGACATAACGCGTTGGTTTTGAGATTGAAATTGAGAAAACCTCATCTCAAGTTTTCTTTTTCCATATATTCTACCTTCTACTTGAGGAGACCCACTACTCGTCGTCCGGTCTATATTACCAATCACATTCTCATAATCCTTGTAGAACTCCTTAAGCGCAGAATGCACACTTTCTAAATTTTTATTGTATATATCGGTTGCATCACCATATGTGGCCCTGAAGCAAAATTTCACAAACGCTAACTTACACCGGGGATCAAAAACACATGCTAGTGTATGGATAAAGTTCGGGTTTTCCCAATATTTATCAAATTTCTTTTGCATTGCTTTTGCTAAATCTCGTAAAATTGAATTTAGTGCAATATCATCCTCCAATAATAAACTACGGACAGCCCATACCTCCTTAACATATGTATGAGATGATGGTCGTCTAGCACTTGAAAAAGCCTTTGTGTCATCAAGAAATACTTCAAGAAAATTTGCCACCTCTTGTGCTTCCTTCCACTCTTCAAAACTAGGGATATCTATTGAATATTCATCTCCACATCTAGATAAAGCATCCTTGTAAATCAAAGCTTCACTCACCATCTCATATGTTGAATTCCATCTAGTTGGGCAATCTAGTGTCAAACCCCTTTTAGAATCCATGTCGAGATCTTTTAAGATGGAATTAAACATTTGAAGCTTAGGACCACTTGAAGCTATGTGGCGAATAAGATCTCTAATCCGACTCAAAACCGGTTGAATTACTTTCATACCATCTTACACCATGAGATTTAAGATATGGGCTACACATCTCATGTGCATGTGTTTTACTCCAAGAATGGTTCTATTCCAAAGTCTATTCTCTAGAAATTTTATTGCACTATCATTAACAGAACAATTATCTAAAGTAAGTGTAAATATCTTGTTATCTAACTTCCACTCAACCAAAATTTTCTCGACCAAGTTTGCAACAGCCAAACCAGTATGTGGATAAGGTATTTGTCTAAAAGCAATGACTTTCTTGTGAAACTTGAAGTCCTTGTCAATATAATGTGTCGTCAGGCATAAATACCCTAAATTCACGCTTGAAGTCCAAATATCGCTTGTAAAACAAACCCGTGAATTTAATCCTTCAAACTCCATCAATGACACATCAGTGCCCATTTTAAATACCTCTATGCAATAATTTCTCAATGTTTGATGTTTAACATATTTGTACACTGGGTTAAGCGATCTCATCGCAGGTTCCCAAAATTGGGTGTCAATGACAGAAAATGATATCTCGGCATCAATAAAAAGTAACGTGATAAGATTGCGAGACAACTCTGGATCAAATCTAAAATTGGATGATTGAAAAAAATCATCAACTTTACCCGACATGTACATATCTCTTTCTTCTTTAGTGATATCCTTACAACCACTTTCAAGATGTCGGTGCAAATGTGTAGTTCCCATTTTAGGACCATGAACAAAAATATTGTGACAATGCTTACATTTTACTTTTGTGGGTTCGGCTTCATTAAAATGCTTCCAGACTTTAAATCTCTTTCTTGATCGTTTTTGTATTCCTTGAACCGATCCGCTTTCGGAATCATCTACGAAAACATCAACCGCACGATTATCTTGAGTCTGTGATTGTGACATAACTATACAAAAAAAAGTTTTCAATATAATTTATCTAGTATTAATTAACATAACAGAACATAGATAAAAGATCATCAAGAGAGGTATGACCGGCTAAGACTAATGCCACCTGCCCCCATAAAAGAATAAATGGATCCAATAAGGAGTGAGAGATTTGATTCTACTTTTTCAGATACTTCGCAAATCAACTAGTTGTTATTTCTCATGTCAAGGCAGTTTCTGATAACTCAACCGGTACCTACTTTTTGTCACCAATTGTTTGAGCATCAACTATCTGATGGATTGCCTCTGTAAACATTTCATACATTTTTAATAGCACAACCCAATTTCTTGGGTTGTTGATATTTGCAATATTGGAAAAAAAATGAATAATAGGAAATTAGTAAGATATGCAGTTGATGACTTTACAGCCTGGCCCATAAGACCCAAGAGAAACTAACATTTCTGATAGAAATAACAATAACCCTCGAAAGAGACTAATATTGTTCACATCAACAATGACAGGACAGTACAACAATTCCTAGCTTCTGAAATTAGTTTCTCAGCTTATTCCTCTATCTCTGGTTTTGAAACTGATCTCTCTACTCAAAAGTACCAGAGAAACTAACAGTGCTGATAAAATTAACAATAACCCAAAGTTGTATTGCTTTTTAACTTTTATAAAACTTTTATAAAACAACTTATTGACAACCAAATTGCCTTAAAATTGAGAATGTTAGTCTCCTATTTTTTTTATAATGGTATCAATTAGGGTTTGGATAACTCATTTGGTTCTTTTGTAATTTTTTTCCAATGCAATAATGGCTGAAGGTAAAGAGCATGCTTTGGCTATTGGATTTACCAAAATGTCTGCAAAGGACATGTAAGTTACAAACAGATTTGATGACAGAAAACTTTTGTCTGTTTATTTCATAGATCTATTTAATGGACAATTCCTGTTACCCAATTCTAAATTTGAAAAGTTCTCTCCCTTGTAAAACAGAAAATCACATCCCATCCCTGCAGAAATTTAAAAATACAGATCTGCTAAATGCTCAAAGTATGCTTTAACTTGACCCAGATCGAACTTTCCATTTTAGCATGCATAATTATCAAGAGATATAATTCTCTCCTTATTGGAATTAGAAATTGTCATATTTAATCTTCTAGAACCTACAAAATGGTGTTATGACTTGTGCGCAAGTGAGAAAAAATTGGGTAATATGGAACTTCTAAAGAATTCAGGAAAGAATCAGATCATACCATGTTTAACCATATGCAATACAATATTTCTCATTGAGCCTTAAAATTACTGGCTTTTTTTTTATCTTGTCTGTTTGATATAACTTGTTGAAATATTGTCAGTAAGAATATTAACAAGGGGATTGGAGTCGACAATATGCACTACCTTAACGATGGGCTCTGGAAGGTATATTCATCGTTTCTAGAACTTTTATTTCTACAATAATTTTCTTTTCCCATCATTTTCAATATAGACCATTGTTAGGCATTAATAAAATGTGCAACTTGTCATCTTGCACCAGGGCTAGTGGGTTGTGCTTCACCAATGCGTACAGTACAGTAAACATTATCATGGAAAAACAGTATTAAAATCAGATAATGCATTAAATGCTGGTAATTAGAAACCTTGATTGCAGTATGTAACAAGTATCTGAGAATACCAAGAGCTCCTCACATGTACTTATCCTGTAACTTATTTTTTCTTTTTAATCACAGATGTTGCAGCTCGAGTAAGCAGGGATAGAAGCATGTTTGAAATACTTTCTGAGGAACTTAGCATCAATCTTCACATGTAGCATTATAGAAGAGTTTTGCTGCTAAGCTTATGCATCAAATTTATTTGAGCAGCTCATATGATTGTCATATTGTGTTGGATAGTGATGTTTAGTTTTGCTTTGAGAAAAATTATCTATCAGTACGGTGCCTAAAATTCTTTCAGCGCTATTATGTTTTGTTTATTTAATTTTTGTCATGTCATTCAACCATGTGAGGAAGTAAATGAGTAAAAATCTTTTACCCCACGAGCAACTTCTAATAAATGAAGCATTGTCGAAAATTATTTAGAGGCAGAAAGCAAATTAATTCTATCACGCTTGCATTTGGAGTTGTTCCCACATCAGTGACGTTTAGTCTAACAAAAAACAAGCATAACAGCAATACAACTTTATTTTATTTTTTTTGAGAAAAAGCAATACAACTTATTGACAACCAAAGATAGAGGAATAAGCTTTAAATTAGAAACTGATCTCTCTACCAATTCAGGAACAGGAACTGGTATGGGTGTTGTTTTTAACTAATTAGCGCATGAAGTAGTCTCATTCCATATCTCTTCTGACAAAACAGAACATGATAATAAAAGAAAGCGTACAGTACAAAGTTAAGAGATCTCACACCAAGGAACTCCAAGGGAACCGAAATCTGAAGACAAACCCTCGAGGCGCCTAGAGAAATGCACCGATCTGGCCAAGGGATCGTACGGCGGGATGCATGTGATGGGGCGCGTGTAGCAGAGCAATACAGAGAGGCCGAGGAGGGAGAAGAGGAAGGCCAGAGTCTAGGGTTACGAGATGGGAGGTGCGAGTTCAATGGCGACGATGAGGAGAGGCTGAGGCTGCGACTGTGTTAGATGAGCATATTCATTAAACAGGCTCGATGAGCATATTCATTGAACATCATTCGAACTTGCTCAACGGGCTGATTAGAATTCGACTCGGCTCGGTTCACTTGCGTTATTAAAGTCCTTTAGACGAAGGGACCAACAACCGCTCCTTGAGAAACCCCGTCTCTCTCGCCTCTCCGTAACCAACAACCGCTCCGCCTCCTCTCTCTGTCTCAACCACTTCTCTACACTCCGCTCTTCATCTCCACCCCTGCACTTTTCCGATCCATCAATCCACCTCGACACTGCCTCTCGCATCTCTTCTCAGCCCTATTTGTCTGAAACTACCATCGTGACCCTTCTGTCTCTTTCTTCTTTCAACACCATGTGCGAAATTATATGCTTTGTGACAAATAGTGAGACGTTTCTGATATTATCATGAAGAAATAGAGAAAAGAGATATTGAAGGCGGTGCTTTGGCGGAGAAGACGACCTTACCTCCGCTATATCTCCTGTATTTGCCTTTGAATCCTTTACTGGTATTGTTTAAACCTTTTCCTTTCTCATTTTTTGCCTTTGTGTGCCGCTTAATGGTGATTCAAGTGATAAGGGTTAAGCTCTTGTGTTGTTACTTTTTGTTTGAACTGATACCAAATTGGTACCAACATAGGGTCCTTATGTTGTTTAATGGGTGTAAGACTGATATGTGGCTTATTCATCCGATTCTTTACTCTTAACCTTACTGTATTGTGTTATTGGTGTGGTTCATCCATTTTATCAGAACTGATGTTCTTCCTTATTGTTGTTATGCTTGTGTTCATAGTATAGAATTAATTAATGCAGGTGGATGGTATCAAGAGCATTAGACTAAAGAAAACCAATCGATGTACTGAATGGATGTCAAGAGGTTCTTTATTGAAATTTGTCTGGGCATCTCTTAATATGATGTTGATTTTGTAATCATCTCTCTTCTGGAACATTGGTCACTTTTGACAATGTCACATAAATTACGTAAAAACATGACTTTCTCAGAATCATTCTCCTGTAACAAAAGTTTCATCAAAGCTGCATTAAATTTTTATTATAATATATGTTTGTTCTTTAAGAAGAAATTACAAAAATTGATTTAAATATAATCAATCTTGTTCTTCATAATATATTCTTACTAACTTCAAGTTAAAGAAAATTTAAATGATAGACTATTCTGAGAATTATATAGATGAAATTATTGTGGTAGTAATATGGAGGGTTTAGAAAAGATTTTCTTTATTTCTGTGAAATTGGGTGGGTTTTGCCTCTAGGTAAGGGTCCACAAAGAGTTGCCAGCATACTGTTAAGATTTGTGCAGTCAAAGAAGAGGAGGTGTAAATTACAACAAAATTAGGGTCTGGATGCAAAATTATAAAAAAAAAACTATATATGTGGTTGAGAGTCGGAGATGAGAAGAATGCAGTGTGAGAGGTGTTTTTTTGTGGTACTGGTATTAGAGAGCAGTGGGTGTTGCTTATATCCTAACATTTTAGATTTCAGTGGAGAAGCTTGTGTTGTGCAATTTGCAGCAGTGTGAGAGTTGGGACTCAGCATTTTTTTAGAATTTGTTCTCTCTCAATTTGTTTAATTGTTTTAACTATGTGTTTTAGGTGATACCAAGTCCGTTCCCGATGCTTGCAGCAGGCAGAGGGAGTACACAATGGAGGATATACTTACGAGTCTGAAGAAGGAGATGTCATCCCCTCAAAATAGGAAGCTCTACCAACCACTTGATAGTAATTCGTTTTGTTTATTATTTAACAATTTGGGAGTTAATTTAAAAAATGTAGAATATGGAAGGGGTAATTTATAATAAAATATATCTTTTATTTATAATAAAATTAGTGCTAGATACAAAAATATTATGTTAAATTTCATATTATGTACCTATCAGCTGTAATAGAAAATCAATATTAGACTTATATGTATCACTTGCAACTAATTGCTCTTGTAATATAGAAGGTAAGAAACAACCACAAGTTGGTGAATATTCTCGACCGAAATTTATAATTGCACACTAATTTGCACAATTTATTTAATTCTTAACTTTTGACACTTGAAATGGAAGATTCAGGAGGAGTTAGTGAGAAAGTGAAGAGGAAATGAGAAGAGGAAAAACAAAGATAGTAAAAAGTTGGAAGACAACGAGTGTTTGGAATCAAGGCGGGTCCTTAAGTAACTTGTGAAATGAGAAGAGGAAATTAAGTAATACTTGGGGCTAATCTGTAACAAGTTTTTTCTCCTTTTGCTGTTTGATGGGAATTTATGCATGCAAGATGTCCTATATATATTTTACCTTGGCAGAGGCATTACTGTTAGTGCAATACAGTTTAGCACCGTCAACAAGTTGATAATATCTTGGGAACGCATTAGCAAATTTCTTGTGAGACCTCAATTTAGACTTTACCCTCACTGCTCTTCTAGTTAATGCTCTCCTACAATGTTTTTATAAATTGTCAAATTTGTTACATACAAAGGAATGTCAATTCATTACAAAAGTTGGTGCATCGTCCAATTAGAAAATTGGATTGGGATACCACATCCTATTACAGTTGAAGAACTGAACTAAGAACCATCAGTACTGAATACTGATGTGACTAATGACTAATGAGTTATGTAGAATCAAAATTGAGCTATGGTTTTCTCATCCACTCATGAAACCATTGTTTATATGCTCAGATAACAATTTAAGGTCCGATAGTAGTTCACTTACAACAAAAATAAATTGCTAATTGCTAGATGGATAAGTGGCAAGCAAGAAGAAGAATGAAATATGCATGTCAAGAAAAACAATTGTTGCAGGCAATTCAAATGCGGTTCAGTATAGGTGCCTAGTTGACATTAATTGTTATAGGCAATTTAACTGTAGTTCAGTATAGGAGGCTCATATAATGCAAATATGGCTCCTGACAAAATACGTTGAAGGATTAAAAGCATCAGTTCTGATTTTTTTAACTTTGGTTAATAGTTTGATTGTTGTGTAGATTTGACATGGCAATATATGCTTTCAACGGTTCATAAAATCTTGCTAATTGGTTAGTAAACGTTAATTAAAATTTTCTGTGATTACATTAATTGGCATGATATGTTAACTGTATCTCCTACATTTTAATAAGCATCTTTTGTATTGCTTATTGGCCTTGATAATACTTGCTTGTTATTATTAAATAATGTTGATTCAGAAGCATCTAAAATGTTTTCAATCAGAAGTCAGAACTTCATAATTTGTCACAAAATATAATTTAGTCTATGATGTTATAATTATTCTCATTACTAACATTAATATTTAACTAATTTATACTATATTATATATTATAAAGAGCGTAAAAACTATATTTATCTATTAATGTTATTTGATAATATGTAATGACTGAAATACTTATATTTTAATTTACGATTGAAATTGATAAATTTTCTCTCCATTCTGTTTGCTAATTTTTATTATGCATTTATAATAATAAAAAAATTACGCATTGTACAATCTTATACATAAATTATTATATTTTGTATATTATTTTTTATTAAATAATAATAAAAAAAATTAATTTAAGAGTGTTGTAATTAATTTAGATATAAATTATATTTAAGTTAAATAAACCGTACTAGTTAATAAAAATATCGGCTTGTACTAGCCCCACTCAAATTGCACGCGCGCCTCTATACGCCGCTAGCGGTGCCAAGACAGAACTTGCCTTCAATACGAATTCCAAAATTCAATTTGATTAGAGTTCTCTGATTCAATTTGATTAGGGCCCTCTGATTCCCTGTCCTGCCACCTTTTGCAACTTTTGTTTTTTTCGCCTCCACAATCGGAGGCTGTCGGATTTTGAAAATTTAGTAGGAAGGAGTGGAATCTAGCTGATAAGATGAAGAGAGGTGCCAAGCGTCCCGCTTTTTCTGATTTATCTTCCAATCCCTGCACCTCCACTGTACTCTCTCTCTCTCTCTCTCGGTACATGTTGGGACTGGACTTGATCGATCCATGGGGTTCTTCCAGTTAGTTTGTTCTGAAAGCGAGTTCAACCCTAGAGTTTTTCTTACTCTTTACTGATACAAGTTATCAATTGATGCTTAGTTATTCCAGTTGGCAAGCTGCAGCTGTCTATTTTTGTTATTCCATCTGGTAGTCTCTGATGTGTGTGCATTTTGTGTGCTAGTATGTCATATTAATCCCGTGTTTAAATTAAGGTCTTTTGTAAATCCTCTTTTTATTTTATAAAAAAGTTTTTTAAGCTAATTTGTCTGCTGTCTTCAGAAAAATAATATTGTATTTCTTTTGAGTTTCATCTAATAAGTATTTATTTGTACTTTATCCTCTTTAGATATTATTTATAGTGGTAGTCCTGATAATTTGTTTAATCATGAAAGTGATTGCAATTGCCATAATGTTAGATTTGTGAGGAGCAGCTATGATATTGTTGGTTGCTAATTTGTGAAAATTTATTTGTGTTCCTTTTTAGCAACTCAGTTGCTATTAAGTTTGACCTTATAATTGCTAGCATATTGGTATTATAGAGTACACAGTTGACTGTAACTGTTTAATTAAAGATTGTGAGCTTGTAACATGTAAAATTAATGCAGTTACCAAGTAAGAGAGTAATGGAAGCACCATCTTTTGGACTTCACAAGGCAGAGTCTTCCAATCAGATTCTGATGGCTGGGCCCACTTCTCTAGACCCAAAAAAAGCGGAGTCATCTAACCAGCATGTCAGGGCTCTTAACAGACAATTTATGAGGTCATATATTTTCTCGTTGCATTAATTTTCCTGTACTTAATACAATTTCATGGTATTTTTAAATTTGAGATCTAATACTGACACTGGCATTGTATTCATGGTTTTTGATTCTGTATGGAAGTTGGGTGCAATCCCAATTGCAGAATCATCCTGATGAGCTGTGGGAAGATGGCGTTAGGGACTATTTATCTCATTCTTCTCTCACATCATGGTAATTTATTTGATACTGTTAACTTGCATATCCCTTTATTATACTATTGCAGATCTTTTCGTTAATATTGTGTTTATGTTTCCTTTCTTTCTGTTATCAGGAGATATTCGAGGATGTGGTTGATTGGCTCAAGGCAAATTCTGAGAAATCTGAACCGGCTGCAAAATCAGGTCTCTTTTTAGTGTGCTAGAGAATAACAAAGCTAATGCACAATCTGAATCAGATAATTTCTCATCAAAACCAACCTTGCAAACAAGCTCACCTTTTCTGTCAACAAGCCCACAAAGTTCAGCAGTGTCTTTTTCTGTTTTCCAGAGGCCAACTTCTATGAGTAAGTTTCTAATAATAGCCTGGTTTCGTTTGAGAAAATAATTAAATTAATAACTGTATGAAAATTAATTAGGTCCTTCTAACGACCATAAGGATTCTTCGGTTGAGAAGAACAAGCCTTCTTTACGACCTGATGTTAGCAATGGGTTTATAAAGCATTCTGCCCTAAATCCTTTTACCTTTTCAAGTATGTTTTGCTGCCATTGTTAATATTATTGCTTGCATGATTGGAAGGTTTCATGTGTTCCTCCATGAAACTATTAGAGCATGTGTACCCTTGAGTAAATAAAATGCAAACTGTGAAGTTCATCCATGCCCTTTGACAAAGTGGTAGCTGATCAAACCCAACCTCCTCATGATGGTAGAAAACTCCATTACTCCACTATCTGTCCTCGATCTTGTAGATACTATGTGGATGATTCCTTCTTCTTTTTTGTGCATGGTGGACGAGATATTTGCCACTTTGCAGGCATAGTCACAAAATTTTGCATTCATTATTCATGTGTTTCTTGATGAATGCAACTCTCAACATGTTCACTATGTACTAATATCTTCGAAACAAAAAGGATTCTGAACTTGTGTTTGAGTGTATAGTTAATGGCTATACATTGTTTGTCATGAATACAATCCTTTATTTTCACAGTTCTGTACCAGTTGGCGCTTCAGTTTTGAAATAATATCTGTAGGTTCATCTAGTGAGAAAGAGAGTAAATCTACACAACAGACTGATGCAAGCAATTGTTTCCCTAAGCCACCTGTACCTTTCACATTTTCTTTCTCAGCAGCACAAAACACAGGTCCAAGCTTTAGTACACAAACACAGTCTCCATTCTCAACTGGATTTTCCTTTTCAACTGCACAAAGTTCTGGTGTACAGAGCTCGGCTCCTTTATTTGGATCGACTTCCTCCTTTTTTGGTAGTCCAATTACCTCCTCTTTGTATATTTTTTTATGGATAGCTTACTGTGTTTATGTTTTAGTTGGATGTATCCCAAAGTTATAGCTTCTTTTCAGGAATGCAAAGTGGTGGCACAACAACATCAAACATGGAAGCATCTGCTGAAGGTGACGAAGGTAAAAAAATAATAGAAAAGAACATCGAATTTATAGATATTTCACAAATGGAAGGAAGGATGCTATTTAGGAAGTGGTATCACTCATGGAACTATTACCTGATTAATTGATCTTCTTTTCTTTCTTTTATCTTCTCTTGTTTTAAAAACACATGCGTACAGAGCAGAAGAAACCAAGTAGCCCTTCTGTGAAGAAAAGTGAAGAGATAGGAGTTGTACTTGTACTTGTTCATGAAGCCAAATGCAAGGTTTAGATGAAGGTATCTTTTGCAATATCTTTTTACTATGGCAATCTTTATTTATAGGGGCAATTTATGTGTACAGCTTCAAAACCATATTATGTAAATGCAAAACATGAAAAAAAGCCCGCAAAGCCACCAAAATATCAGACATTGCCTGTTAACACTGTAATCATTACAATATTCTTATTTTCAAGGAAAAGGCTCTTGCAATTTTCTCATAAATCAACTTTTAAGTAATTCTGATCTCAGATAAATTATAGGAACTTCACTTTCAAGAAATTTTGGGGGGGAGGGAGGGGGGCGTTGATGATAATTTATTGGTTCTATAAGGGATTTTATTATATTATGCTTTGTTGGTAAGGGTACTTGTGACATTGTGTTTTAATAGGTCATACATTACATCATATGTAAGGCTCTACATTTTATCTTGTTTTTCAAAAAATCAACATCAGTTTTTTGTGTCCATCTTTTGTGTATCACTACAGCCTGATAATCCCACTGAGATGGGTTGGAAAGATATGGGTGTAGGACACCTTTCGATCAAGACTAAAGAAGGTGCAAATAAGGATACTAAGGAGTCCAAACCAACTGTTGTTGTTAGAAACGATGTAGGTTCCCTTCTTTTGTTTTCCTTCAATTTTTGATATTGTTTCTTTGTGAACTGCATCAGATAATATAACCAGCTTATTCAAATGTAACCCACATTTCTCGTATGCAGATTAGCAACCGCTGCTTTGTTTTGTCTTAAATACTGGACTTGTTCATGCTATAGTTCCGCAAAAAGGACAGAACTGAACTTCTGACAGACAAAACAGGATGCATACATATGCACATTCTTACTTGTTTGGACATTAGTTAGAAGAACGGAGGGGTCACTTTAATTTTCTAAAAGCATTAATCGATGGCAGTTATATTTGCCGTTTGCTATTTTTGAATAGCACATGAGTTTTTTTCACTTATCCCAAAATATTCATGGTATATTCATTTTTTTTAAGGCGGTCACGAAATTATTCATTTATGAGTTTTTAGCTCTTCATTCCTTTTATCTTGTTGTAGGTTGGAAAAATTCTGCTTAATGCCTTGATTTACTCCGGTATAAAGACAAATTTACAGAAGAATACTGTTGCCTCTGTATTTCACACTTCGGTGCGCATTCATTTTACGATCTATTAATTATAGTGAAGGGATCACTCGACAATGACTATCTTCAAAATGGATCTTCAAGTAAGTACGAAAAGAATCTTAAAAATAAAAAAAAAACTCATAGATGTATTCTTCTACTTATAGATTGACGGTGATTCAAATTTCATGCAATTTCATTATCGTTTGATGGTCCATGAAAGACCATTGAATTTGAATCATTACAAATTGCATAACATTTTGATGGTCTTTGGACGATGGATTATCAAACTATAATGAAATTGCTTGAAATTTAAATCACTGTCAATCTATAAGTAAAATAACATATTTATAAAAAGTTTCTATTTTAAAGAATTTTTTGTATTTATTTGAAAATTCATTGTCAAGATCATCAAGATAATCCATTGCCAAGGGATCCCTTCCTTAATTACATCCTTCAGATATTTGTTAAACCTTGTGATTAATTGGGTGCAGCACTGACAATGTATTAATTATGTATTTTTTTTCCTTTCTAGGATGAAGCAGGCAGTGTTGTAACACGGACTTATCTGTTGAAATTGAAAAATGCTGAAGAGGCTGCTAAGTTAGCTGATATTATAAAGGAGAGTGCACCATCAGATTAGTTTAGTACATAGGGACAACTTTATTTATAAAATTTTGAGAAGCATGGTACTGATCCACGCGCTTGTGTATTGTATGATCCAGAACATGGTCTTTGACTACTTATCTCTGTGGAGAAAATTTTTGTTCGAACACTCAAGACAAGGTCACTGGTATTTTCTTAAAAAGCTATGCGGCTTAGATATCAAATTTGTACAGTTCTATAATAATGCCTTACTGATGTTTCGTTTTCTCAACCACTAGGCGTAGTGCGTAGTGATGAGTTTGTATAGTTCTATAATAATGCCTTACTGATATTTTATTTTCTCAACCACTAGGTGTAGTGCGTAGTGATGACTGAGTTTTTTTTTTTTTGGTCTATGATGATGAGTGGGCTCCACTACAATATTACACCCTGTGAATCTAAATGTCTGTTTAAATTTTATCCGACGTCTCAAAAACTATGACAGCAATGACAACATTTTTTTCTACGGCAGTGAATATGAATCCCATGTCTGCTTGCATTTTTTTTAGAAGGGCATATTTATACCGTTAAACCAGCCTTACCAAGAGCATCAAATTTGGTTGATCCCAAATTCCCAATTGTGTTTGTACAAAACTTATATATTTACAGTTCATCTTAAATATAACGATAGAAAGACATGGGATGTGCATCTTTCTTCAAATGAACTCTACGTTTCCTTTGAATAGCAAAGAACAAAATCCAGAACACGATATTAAATTATCAATTAGCTTCGCTAATGGAGAGAACTGCACTCAGGTATGCAATGCACTCTGTTGGCAATCTGAGGAAATTGTTCATGAGAGCATCACTTATGGGGTCGACAACTGCGACTCTGACAGGCTAGCATCTTCCCTCTTCATTAACTCTCTCTCCAATTCCACTTCTTATGGTACCAACAGACTTGTTCTCAGATTTAAGTACGGTCTGTACTAACAAGGGAGGTGCTTTGTAGATGCTTCCTATTGAGAACCAAAACCGTGACTTGAACCGCAGATCAACCTGCGTACAAATCAACAATACGAAGCTTTTAGACGAAAATATCAACCATTTAAAATTGGGTACCACAAGTATGCAATATACACTTTCCACATCAAAATTTACATCAATTGGGTCAAATCCGTTTCTCCATTTTTCTCGTCCAATTCCATTTTCAATTGCTCCATATGCATTGTATTAGAAAATTGGGTACCTCCAAATACCCAATTTGCACCCATCTAAGGTATTAAATTCATGAGGAGGGCAGATTTGAAGAATGGCATTGGCTAACTGCCTAACAGCTAAATTGAATTGTCAAATGTCAATTCTGAGCATAAACTGACTTTGCTATCAATCAAATCTAGTGTCAGCAATAAAAAATCCTTCACTGTATTGTCCTTGAAAATTCCACTTAAAAATAAACTATTTTTACTTTTTTATGGTCAGTTTGTCATAATAAAATTCTAATCTTAGATGATTTGTTTAGGAGGGCGTGGCAGGGTTCCCCTCAGTCTTGTATTTTGTGGTGATCAAGAGATTGTCAGTCCTTAGAGCTGTTGCTGAACTGGATTCAGAACAGGCCACAAGTGTGCCGGCCACAAGTGTGATATCAGTTGGTGTAACTTGTCGTAGGGATTAGCAGTGCGCCAGAAGCTCAGGCCATATCAGTTGAAGAACCTGACCATGAGTCTGAACTGCAAGATGAAGATCTGCTTGACTAGTGCTTTAGTATTGCTAATAGTTTAAAAGTCTTTATTTACATTATGCATTTTGGTTGTAATAATTACGTCCTGCTAAACTTGTAAGCTGCTTAGATAGGCTGTTTGTATTTTTCTTGACTATCACCTTGCACACTTCCAGTGTAAGAGCTTTCGAAGAGTAAAGAAGGTCGACATCCAAAATAGGATGCTTTTCTTTTTTTTTTCAAAAAAAATCCCAAATAATCTACTATAGGTAATAAAACACAAACATATTATACGAAACAATTATCACAATAAACATTATTACTACAACAATACAGCTATATTTCAAAATCCTTAAACTGTAATCCAACGTAATATTATCAATGATAATATATGCCCCGTTAACAGTTTCGATTGTTAGTTAAAACTAATTAATAGGAAAAGCATCAAAGGTTCATAAAATTTATTTATTTTTAACGTTCAATAACTTCAAGAAAACTAAGCTAATGTTATCTCTTGCTGCATATACCAGGAAATTTACCCGATGAAAAAATAATATTTCCTAATGGCTACTATGTTATCAAATATCCTAGTTATCTAAACGGCAATTCTTGGAATGGGGTAGAATGGCCAAGAATAATCGAATAAATTGGTCAAGCACACAATTATATTTATGTGACTCGAGGTCAATTGACACTGAATGCTTGACAAAAATAATTTTTTTTAGATAAGTTTGAAAAATAAAATAAAAAATGGAAAACGATGTTAACAACATATTCTTTGAAATATTTGTGGATATTTCGGTTAACTCAATTTGCACGAGATACAACTGTGCTACTTTGGAATTGTGTTATTTCAGGCCCCCTCCGATATTATCCACTCATCACTGCGTGAGTGAGAAAATAAAATTTCCACGAGGGTATAAGAAAAACAGATACGACCTATCTCTCTGGAGAACTCTCTTATGTGAACAGTTACAAGAGTGAATTCACATATTAACAATAGAAGCATGATATACAAAGGTTTTCTTCTTCCAATGGACGTTTTTAATAGATTTAACTACTAACTTTAAGATGAATATAATTGTTGGGTCATAACATGACATAATTCTAACTTCTCGTTTCTGTACTCCAATTATTTTTTAACATTTTTCTAACTGTATATTTACATAGAAAGCCATAAGAAATACGATCAGAACTTGAAAACAGTGAAGTAAATATAAGGTCCCTATGTATCACCTTTTTATTATTCGAGCATTAAAGTTTTGAAAGTATCAATTTGTTTCCTAGATAATATCACTTGCTATTTTTGGATACCACATAAATAACAAACACTATAAACACGACCACACAGTATAGATAAGATAATCACATAATCATATGAACTACAACACAATTCAAGCCGTGTGATTTTAGTTTTTAACAATCCCATAAAATATCAGCAACATTAATCCTAATTTGTCAAACAAAATTACCGATGTAAGTACTAACACCAATGATTTCATAAACATAAACATCATTATCAACTAATAAGAAACTACTAAATACCAATATTGGATCTCCAAAAAATTTCATATAATTCATTTTCTCACATAAACACCTACAATATTAACTGTAAATTAATATTGGAGTACAGAAATTAAATATACAAAAAAGAACTAATCTGAAATTAAATCAACACCATTATAAATGAAACAACAAGCCGGAGAAGATTTACACTTTCTATAAGATAATCACATATAAGCACAACATTATAGCATAATTTTGAAACCATTCATATAATTTAGTTTTGACGTAAACATCCAGCAATACAACATTAATAATTTGGAATGTCCAACATAACAATTCTTTCTGTCCGACATAATCAGTAATGAGCTGGCATTAGTGATGCTGAGAAGAGGGAGGCCACATGAAATGTGGGGACTTTGGGGATTGTATTAGGGAGAAAATTTCCAGACCTTCAGCTCCCCGGACCCATCACCAGTGAAGAAGATTTCAACGGGTCCCGTCCCGATAGCTCGAGTCTCCTGCTTTGTAAATATTCGCCCCCTCTCAGCAAATCTGTTAAAAACAAAATCAAATATAAATAAAACAACAATGATCCAGCTACAACGAATAAATTTTCTGTTAATGACTTACGAGGGAAGATCATAGAGGCGAACACTATTATCATTCAGCGAACAGATCAAAACAGGCTTTCCTTGAACATCCAGCATTCCTGAAAGTGCAATCACTCCCTAATAATAGGGGAAAAACAAAGAAAGGGGTGAAAATAAGATATTGATTTTCTATTTTTGCTTCTAATGCCATCAAAAGACAGAATAAACATAGTCAGTAAAAAGTGAGCACAGAACCATTTATGACACCAAATAGTTTTGGGAAAAACAAAAGGCCCTTACATGTTCCTCGTTATGAGTATAGGCAACTTCCAACTGCTTGCTGTTGTTGCGAAACCAGATCTGGATGGATACAAAAAAAAAAAAAAATTAGAATATTAAGAACAATAGGTGGAGTGTATACAATATTTATGACAAACAGTTTTCCATTGCTTATATACATGAAAAACTGTTTTCCATTGCTAATATAAATGAGATGTTTGCTGAAATCAATAATGAACTGAATAAAAAAGCATCTCATCTAATGTTTGCTGTAATCAATAATGAACTGAGTAAAAAAAAAAAGCAACTAACCTTTACTGTGTTGTCTAAGGAGCATGATAATAAGAACTGGTCCCAGCAAAGCAAAGACATGACAACATTTGTATGGTCTGAGAGGGTCTGTTCGCACTGCAGTGTTGTCAGATCCCATGCCTAACACATTTTTTTCAACCATTATTTATTATACATTAGGAAAGGAAAAGGACAAAACAAATGTTCAACATGGAAGTCTTCCAGCAGATTCCCAAGATTATAGATGATAATGGTTAAATGGATGGAGGCAATACTGAGGTACCATACATACATTAAGAGGCATGGTTGCAACTGTCAGTTCACCACCAAGTTCTGCAAGTTGAAGAACAAAATAAATCACAAAATAAACCCGCATACCAGGCTATTACTTTATCTGGAAAATACTGAGGTACCAATGCACACATTAAATCTCATGAGGTAATATCAAGGGGGGATAAATGTACATATGTACTCACTTTTATAGTATTATCCATGGACCCTGAATAGAGCTTCGTGCGTCCGACAACTAATGAAATGACTGCGAGACGGTGACCCAGAAGTGTCGTGGCTGGCACGAAACCATTTGTTGCTGCACTATATTTCCACACTAATATCCTGCCATCCTGCAATTTATTTAAAATAAAAAGAAAGTAATTCAACTCGTTTTGTTTCACACACTATATGCTGTAAAATAAACTTATCAAAAGGATTAAATGGATCTTACCTGTGTACCAGCGAAAAGCATATCATCAGCAGCCTCTAGTGCATAAACCCGTCCAGTGGGCCCAGAAAGGCTCATTTCTGCACCAGTCTGTGTATTCCAAACCTAAATAAATGAAAAACAACAACCGTTAATTGCGAACAACATCAATCCTGAGGATAGCATTCAGATTAGGCAACAAATTGAATGTTATCCCACAAATATAATAAACATTTTTCAGGACTGAAACTAGCTTCGGACACTTGATAATGACAGAAATAGCTAAATGAAGTTAATTTGACAAACATATCAGAAATTCACCTTGATGAGGCTTATTTGCAAAATGTCTTGTTAATAGGGGCAAAGTTGTCAACATTAAAATTGTAATTGTTAAATCAGTTCTCCCATAATTAACATTTACTGGGCTATAGTTTAAAAAACACAACAATGTTAAACACCAGTTTGGAGGTATCAGAAAGTACTAGGTTTACCACACAAAAACCTAAAGGACAAAACCGTCTTTGAGAAAATAGACTTAGAATTAGTACTTTGATAGAGTCGGTGATGCCAACAAATAACCATGGATCCTCGCTAATCATACAGCCGACTTCACATCCGATATCAATGGTGGCCACACACTGCCATACACACAAAGGACAGCACAAAAGCAAGTCAGGTAAAAAGATAATAAAACAATTTTGGTAAGGATGAAAGGCACAATTGTTTCCAAAATGCCCAAGTTACCTCCCCGGTCTGACAATCCCACACCTTGACTGTCTCGTCCTTGCTTGCAGAGTATAGCTTGTCAGACCCAGATGGCAGTGTTATTCCTGTTATAACCTACGACAAATTTTTTTCCCTCAGAAAGCTGCCCAATAATCACTGTTCCAAAGTAAAAGAAATAAAATTATGAAGACTAGGAAATTGGAATATAGAGCTTGAACCTTTTGGTGTCCTTTCAGGGATGTGAGGAGAGAGAAGCCATCACCAACAGACCACGAATGTAAATATCGACATCTGTCACCGTTGGGGCAGCTACCCGACAAGAAGTGCTTGCATGGTTTAACGCCTTGGCTTGAACCAACACTTCCGTTAAACCTCCCTAGGTCGTCATCGTGACGATCGTTGCTCCACTTCGACTGGTGGCCTCCATTTGGTGCGCCGACGTTGCCTCCATATCTAGGGTTTCGCCAAACTAGGTTGCGGCTGCTCCTCTTAGAGGAAGAGGAAGTCGATGTATCCTGCACGGCTGGATGCTCGCTGTGGAGGAACGGACATGGGTGGCGGTTGCAGCGGCCGGCTTGCCAGTGATAGCAAACCTTGCCAAATGCGGGTCCGTAAATCCTCTTTCCACCGTTTCGGCGTTTTGCAATTTCCATCGTCAATGTCGGCAAAACCCTACTGCGCAAGCTGAGTTTCTTCCGAGGTTAGGGTTCGCGCGTAGTTTAGGGTTTGAGTTTCCGAATCCCAGCACCCGATTATCAAGCGGGCTCTCGACGGAGAAATCGAGTTTCGGTCGGTCGACAGAGAAATAAAGGAGAGATGGTGGCACTAGTATTGTTCATCTACCAACAAAATAGATGAACAATAAGTGCCAGATTTTGAGTTAAGGTATGAACTGATTGAGCTACATTTTCAAAATTAGCTTCTTTCAATAGAATTTTTTTCAGCAATTAACTATATGTCAGGTCTCATAATAGCAACTAACCAATAATAATATTTCGGATGAAAGCACTATCAAATAAAGGCAACTAACCAAATAATATTATGATAATAACAATTAAAGCTAACAATCAAAATAAATGTAGCATTCTTCTAACAATAAATAAAAACATAATAAAAATCTTCTAAGTATCACTCGGAAGTGGGTCTTTTGCATGTTCTCTCTTGATGGCCATACCTCTTGCATCTCTTACATTGTTATTTTTTGTACTTCTTCTCAAGACAACTAGGGATTCTTTCTTTTCTAGTTCTACTAGGTGGTCTCTTCGTCTTAAGTGGATAAACCTTACACCCTGGATCATGCTTGATCCATTGTGACTTATCAGACATGGGTCTGATCACACCGACATATGCACATCTAAATTTGTCAACTGAATAATACTAGTGCACATAATCCTCAAGATAGTGTCCTCTAATTGAGCAAATGAATGCAATAACATAAATACATTGTTGTCCACTGATTTGTCATTCTCTACATGTGAACTCTTGTCTATCCAACTCCACCGTATGTCTTCAAGCGTTACCACCCGAGTCTATTCCACTCACTTCTGCATACTTATCACCACCTTTATTAATGGTCATCATCCCAATATTTTTACTCTTTGCATTCAGTTCCTTCATCACACTTGGAAGAATCACATCTTGAAGTTTGACAGCAACAATCCTTCTTTTGTTAAATGTCATCATTAATCGTTGCCTTATCTTATCAACGAGATCAACGATATGCAAATCTTTTAAGTCTTTTATTCAACTATTGAAACTCTCTGATATGTTATTATTGACATAATTACACTTTGATAGCTCCGAGAACTTACTTCTACACCATAGTTGCTTGTGATTCTTCTCGAGATATGTAATAGCATCAAGTCATGCTTTATTAATCTCGCTCAAATGATAATGACACTTTTCTATGATGTACGCCTTTGCGGCGGGCCACATATGATTAATGAAGACATCACCATGACATCTTTTTTTGAAGTTCTTCATAAGATGCCTCATGCATTCCCTATGTTCGAAATCGAGAAATTCGCTTGCAATAGCAATCGCTAATCCCTTGCATGCATCCGAAGAGATAGTCAACCCTTGACCCTTGTGGAGTTCCTATTGTCATCCTCAACTGAGCCATAAATCACGTCTAATTTTCTGTTGTTTCCAAATTAAAAATTCCATATGCAACTGGGAACAACCAGTTGTGCCCATCAATACCGGCAACATGTACAAACTCATTTGTGCATGGTTTAAGAGCCACAAAAATCTTGCTAAAAACCATCTTATTGTCAATCATTTTGAAATCTATCTCAACAATGCTATCGGGACATCTATTCTCCAGCTCTGCCTTAAAATTATATAACTACTGAAAGCTTTCCTCCCATGACCCATGAATCTGATCAATAGCAACTTATCTTCCCGACCAAGCTTTGTTATAGGAAACTTTAACATGAAACTCATCTTCTAATTTATTTTGTACTTCTTTGCTCCAGCTGAAGGATACTTTCGTAATCAATCTCCCACCCTGTCAGAAGCCCATGACTTAGAAGCCATCTTTCCATCAACCATTGTAGTGGATGGGCACGTATTTTCAGCTGGTAAAATTTTCACCTACATTTCCAAAAAAAAATCAAATTTATCATTACAATTCTCATTTCATATAATAATTACAAGTAGATGTACCGGAGTGGAGCTTGCATACCACGAAAGTCTTGTTATCTTGGAGTATAGAAGCGCGAATTCTCCAAGGGCAACTTGGATATTTGCATTCTCCTATGAACTTCTTCCTATCTGACTTCACTGTACTAACTTTGAACTCATTTTTAATTGTGAAAATGTCTTAATGCCTTTCTAAATGTATTAACATCAGGAAATAATGCATTAATCTCTATTTTAGAATTTTCAGGATCAAACACAAAGCCAGGTTCACACTGAACAACATCATTTATCCTTGGCTCCTCGTGCACATCACCCTCAACCTCATCTACTACTAGCTCCTCAAGCTCATTATCCTCCTCTGAATCAATGTATTCCTTGTCAAAAGCATGGTTAGCAAAACCCACTTCAACGTCAGAACCATCCAGACCCTCCTCATTGAATCCCACATGTTCATCAGGGTTATTTAATTGATTACGTTGCTCTGACATATTACATTCCTGAAAACTCCCCATTTGACTCTGATTACCACTATATTTTGAGCTTCCATCTACATCACAAACTACTACAATAAGTAAAAAAAATCTTTTATTTTGATACATCCTAAACATCTCTAGTATTTGTGACTCAGACATTACTCCCGCATCTCTACCTTCATTTTTATCAACACATTCATATCTTTGGTATTTGACAACTCTCCCAACAAAGCTCTTCGGATAACTTCAATAATGAATTTTATTGTAAAAGTTTTCCTGACCAAGTCAAAAGAACATGATAGGATATATAAAATTAGCAAGGGACATGGCTGGAGATGTGAAGTCTTTATTGAACGAAAATAATGATTGATACAGAGTCTAAAGGAGCGATGTTCATTTATGATAAGAACATAGATTATGCAAACGATAGTTGATGTTTACTTTTGTAAAGACTAGATGGAGAAGCGGCAGTGCTAAGGTAGGGCGGAGGAACGACAAGGCTAGGGTATAGCGGAGGAGTGACAAGGCTAGGGTACGGCAGAGGAGATGTTCATAGTAGTTTTGCGTAGAATGATATATATGAATTGTCGATTAATACAAAAATAGGTTTCATTATACAGTATATTTTAGAAATTTTTTAATTAAATAAATAATTTAACTGTATAATAGTGACAATTAACTTAATTTCGTAAGTTTAAAATGACAATTAATCAAATTTAAAGTTTAAGATTATAAATTTCTAATTTTTAAGTTTTAAAATGGTATATAATTTTTTTTCCCAAAATAAAAAGTTAGAAGCTCAAACAAAAAAGCGGAACAACTATATTAAATATAACCAAAATCTGAATAGTTAATAATTTTGTTTCCCACCTAGAGTATTGAAGCGGTTGGCCCGGCCTCGGCAAGTCGTTCAAACCGGACGGTTCACGGTCCCGCATGGTCCACGGCCCACGGTCCCCCGCATGATCCAAACGGTCGGCCTCAGGCGGTCCAAATTCAAAAAAACCGAACCCGTCCCACCGTTGACCCCGGCCGGACCCACGGACGGTCGGTCCGGGCCCAATTTTTTTTTATAAATTGGAAAAAATAATAATTTATCATATTTTTTAATAATAATTTTTAACTAATTCGAATTATTATTTTTAATTGTTTAAAAATCTAATAGTACTAAAAAATTAAAAAAATTGTAAAAAAAATAAAATTTCAGAAAATTATAAAAATAATAAAAATTGAAAAATAAATTTATTAATTTTTAAATAATCATTTTCATCGAATTAATTATGTATTTTTGAATAATTAAGTATTTTTAAATAATTTAAAAATCAAATAATACAAAAAAATTATAAAATAAAATTTAGATAATATTTTAAGTTATCCTCCTCCTTTAAAATTATATAATCTTTATTAGAATATTAGTTATTGATATTCATATTTAAGTTGTATATGTGAGAAATAATACAAATACGATTTGATTTTAAATTTTATTATATGTATCGGAAATAGTGCATATATTATAAAAAATAAAAGGAATATTGATGGAGTAGAGAAATTGTCAAAAATAATTTGGTTAAATGTGATTCAATATTAAATAATTAATTAGACTATAGTAATATACAAAATAAATTAGGTTTGAACTTTGAACATAGGAGGATAACACTGACATAGAAGCCACAGCGCATCTTAGTAGCAGGAAATGGAGGCAAAGAGACCCACCAAAGGCCACATGCCACCGTGGGAGGGGGGGAGGGGTGAGAGGGGGGGTCCGGTCCGGCCACAGAGCATCTTAATGAAGAGTAGTTTTGAAAATACAAAAATAGATTTCATTATACAGTATATTTTAGAAATTTTTTAATTAAATAAATAATTTAACTGTATAATAGTGACAATTAACTTAATTTCATAAGTTTAAAATGATAATTAATCAAATTTAAAGTTTAGGATTATAAATTTCTAATTTTTAAGTTTTAAAGTGGTATATAAATTTTTTCCCAAAATAAAAAGTTAGAAACTCAAACAAAAAAGCGGAACAACTATATTAAATATAACCAAAATCCGAATAGTTAATAATTTTGTTTCCCACCATCTCTCCTTTATTTCTCTGTCGACCGACCGAAACTCGATTTCTCCGTCGAGAGCCCGCTTGATAATCGGGTGCTGGGATTCGGAAACTCAAACCCTAAACTACGCGCGAACCCTAACCTCGGAAGAAACTCAGCTTGCGCAGTAGGGTTTTGCCGACATTGACGATGGAAATTGCAAAACGCCGAAACGGTGGAAAGAGGATTTACGGACCCGCATTTGGCAAGGTTTGCTATCACTGGCAAGCCGGCCGCTGCAACCGCCACCCATGTCCGTTCCTCCACAGCGAGCATCCAGCCGTGCAGGATACATCGACTTCCTCTTCCTCTAAGAGGAGCAGCCGCAACCTAGTTTGGCGAAACCCTAGATATGGAGGCAACGTCGGCGCACCAAATGGAGGCCACCAGTCGAAGTGGAGCAACGATCGTCACGATGACGACCCAGGGAGGTTTAACGGAAGTGTTGGTTCAAGCCAAGGCGTTAAACCATGCAAGCACTTCTTGTCGGGTAGCTGCCCCAACGGTGACAGATGTCGATATTTACATTCGTGGTCTGTTGGTGATGGCTTCTCTCTCCTCACATCCCTGAAAGGACACCAAAAGGTTCAAGCTCTATATTCCAATTTCCTAGTCTTCATAATTTTATTTCTTTTACTTTGGAACAGTGATTATTGGGCAGCTTTCTGAGGGAAAAAAAATTGTCGTAGGTTATAACAGGAATAACACTGCCATCTGGGTCTGACAAGCTATACTCTGCAAGCAAGGACGAGACAGTCAAGGTGTGGGATTGTCAGACCGGGGAGGTAACTCGGGCATTTTGGAAACAATTGTGCCTTTCATCCTTACCAAAATTGTTTTATTATCTTTTTACCTGACTTGCTTTTGTGCTGTCCTTTGTGTGTATGGCAGTGTGTGGCCACCATTGATATCGGATGTGAAGTCGGCTGTATGATTAGCGAGGATCCATGGTTATTTGTTGGCATCACCGACTCTATCAAAGTACTAATTCTAAGTCTATTTTCTCAAAGACGGTTTTGTCCTTTAGGTTTTTGTGTGGTAAACCTAGTACTTTCTGATACCTCCAAACTGGTGTTTAACATTGTTGTGTTTTTTAAACTATAGCCCAGTAAATATTAATTATGGGAGAACTGATTTAACAATTACAATTGTAATGTTGACAACTTTGCCCCTATTAACAAGACATTTTGCAAATAAGCCTCATCAAGGTGAATTTCTGATCTGTTTGTCAAATTAACTTCATTTAGCTATTTCTGTCATTATCAAGTGTCCGAAGCTAGTTTCAGTCCTGAAAAATGTTTATTATATTTGTGGGATAACATTCAATTTGTTGCCTAATCTGAATGCTATCCTCAGGATTGATGTTGTTCGCAATTAACGGTTGTTGTTTTTCATTTATTTAGGTTTGGAATACACAGACTGGTGCAGAAATGAGCCTTTCTGGGCCCACTGGACGGGTTTATGCACTAGAGGTTGCTGATGATATGCTTTTCGCTGGTACACAGGTAAGATCCATTTAATCCTTTTGATAAGTTTATTTTACAGCATATAGTGTGTGAAACAAAAACGAGTTGAATTACTTTCTTTTTATTTTAAATAAATTGCAGGATGGCAGGATATTAGTGTGGAAATATAGTGCAGCAACAAATGGTTTCGTGCCAGCCACGACACTTCTGGGTCACCGTCTCGCAGTCATTTCATTAGTTGTCGGACGCACGAAGCTCTATTCAGGGTCCATGGATAATACTATAAAAGTGAGTACATATGTACATTTATCCCCCCTTGATATTACCTCATGAGATTTAATGTGTGCATTGGTACCTCAGTATTTTCCAGATAAAGTAATAGCTGGTATGCGGGTTTATTTTGTGATTTATTTTGTTCTTCAACTTGCAGAACTTGGTGGTGAACTGACAGTTGCAACCATGCCTCTTAATGTATGTATGGTACCTCAGTATTGCCTCCATCCATTTAACCATTATCATCTATAATCTTGGGAATCTGCTGGAAGACTTCCATGTTGAACATTTGTTTTGTCCTTTTCCTTTCCTAATGTATAATAAATAATGGTTGAAAAAAATGTGTTAGGCATGGGATCTGACAACACTGCAGTGCGAACAGACCCTCTCAGACCATACAAATGTTGTCATGTCTTTGCTTTGCTGGGACCAGTTCTTATTATCATGCTCCTTAGACAACACAGTAAAGGTTAGTTGCTTTTTTTTTTTACTCAGTTCATTATTGATTACAGCAAACATTAGATGAGATGCTTTTTTATTCAGTTCATTATTGATTTCAGCAAACATCTCATTTATATTAGCAATGGAAAACAGTTTTTCATGTATATAAGCAATGGAAAACTGTTTGTCATAAATATTGTATACACTCCACCTATTGTTCTTAATATTCTAATTTTTTTTTTTTTTTTGTATCCATCCAGATCTGGTTTCGCAACAACAGCAAGCAGTTGGAAGTTGCCTATACTCATAACGAGGAACATGTAAGGGCCTTTTGTTTTTCCCAAAACTATTTGGTGTCATAAATGGTTCTGTGCTCACTTTTTACTGACTATGTTTATTCTGTCTTTTGATGGCATTAGAAGCAAAAATAGAAAATCAATATCTTATTTTCACCCCTTTCTTTGTTTTTCCCCTATTATTAGGGAGTGATTGCACTTTCAGGAATGCTGGATGTTCAAGGAAAGCCTGTTTTGATCTGTTCGCTGAATGATAATAGTGTTCGCCTCTATGATCTTCCCTCGTAAGTCATTAACAGAAAATTTATTCGTTGTAGCTGGATCATTTTGTTTTATTAATATTTGATTTTGTTTTTAACAGATTTGCTGAGAGGGGGCGAATATTTACAAAGCAGGAGACTCGAGCCATCGGGACGGGACCCGTTGAAATCTTCTTCACTGGTGATGGGTCCGGGGAGCTGAAGGTCTGGAAATTTTCTCCCTAATACAATCCCCAAAGTTCCCACATTTCAGTTGGCCTCCCTCTTCTCAGCATCACTAACGCCAGCTCATTAGTGATTTTGTCGGGCAGAAAGAATTGTTATGTTGGACATTCCAAATTATTAATGTTTTGCTGGATGTTTACGTCAAAACTAAATTATATGAATGGTTTCAAAGTTATGCTATAATGTGGTGCTTATATGTGATTATCTTATAGAAAGTGTAAATCTTCTCCGGCTTGTTGTTTCGTTTATAATGGTGTTTATTTAATTTCCGATTAGTTCTTTTTTGTATATTTACATTACGTTCCTTTTTTTTTTTCTAAAATAGTATTCATTACAGTTAATATTGTAGGTGTTTATGTGAGAAAATGAATTATATGAAATTTTTTTGAGATCCAATATTGGTATTTAGAGATCCAATTTTTAAAATTTGGAGATCCAATATTGGAATTATTCGAGAAGTTAGAATTATGTCATGTTATGACCCAACAATTTTATTCATCTTAAAGTTAGTAGTTAAATCTATTAAAAACGTCCATTGGAAAAAGAAAACCTCTGTATATCTTGTTTCTATTGTTAATATGTGAATTCACTCTTGTAACTGTTTACATAAGAGAGTTCTCCAGAGAGATAGGTCGTATCTGTTTTTATTATACCCTCGTGGAAATTTTATTTTCTCACTCATGCAGTGATGAGTGGATAACATCGGAGGGGACCTGAAATAACGCAATTCCAAAGTAGCACAGTTGTATCCCGTGCAAAATGAGTTGACCGAAATATCCACAAATATCCACAAATATTTCAACTGATATGGCCTGAGCTTCTGGCGCACTGCTAATCCCTATGACAAGTTACACCAACTGATGTCACACTTGTGGCCGGCACCACTAAAACCATAGCCTGTTCTGAATCCAGTTCAGCAACAGCTCTAAGAACTAACAATCTCTTGATCACCACAAAACACAAGGGGAACCCTGCAACGCCCTCCTAAACAAATCATCTAAGATTAGAATTTTATTATGACAAACTGACTATAAAAAGTAAAAATAGTTTATTTTTAAGTGGAATTTTCAAAGACAATACAGTTCAGGAGATGGAAATACTGACACCACTAGTGTGTTGAAAGTTATAAAGAGATTTGACTGTATATAATCCAGATTTTTTTCATCTGCCAGCAAGCAGAGTCAGGGATGTCAGAAACCTGGGTTGAAGATAAGATAATGAGTAAAGGATTTTTTATTGTTGACACTGGATTTGATTGATAGCGAAGTCAGTTTCTGCTAAGAATTGACATTTGACAATTCAATTTAGCTGTTAGGCAGTTAGCCAATGCCATTCTTCAAATCTGCCCCCCCTCATGAATTTAATACCCTAGATGGGTGCAAATTGGGTATTTGGAGGTACCCAATTTTCTAATACAATGCATATGGAGGAATTTATTTTTGTTGCAAGTGAACTACTATCGGACCTTAAATTGATATTTGAGCATATAAACAATGAATTTATGAGTGGATGAGAAAACCATATCTCAATTTTGATTCTTCATAATTCATTAGTCATTAGTCACATCAGTATTCAGTACTGATGGTTCTTAGTTCAGTTCTTCAACTGTAATAGGATGTGGTATCCCAATCCAATTTTCTAATTGGACGTTGCACCAATTTTTCTAATGAATTGATATTCCTTTGAATGTAACAAATTTGACAATTTATAAAAACATTGTAGGAGAGCATTAACTAGAAGAGCAGTGAGGGTAAAGTCTCAATTGAGGTCTCACAAGAAATTTGCTAATGCGTTCCCAAGATATTATCAACTTGTTGACGGTACAAAACTGTATTGCACTAACAGTAATGCCTCTGCCAAGGTAAAATATATATAGGACATCTTGCATGCATAAATTCCCATCAAACAGCAAAAGGAGAAAAAACTTGTTACAGATTAGCCCCAAGTATTGCTTAATTTCCTCTTCTCATTTCACAAGTTACTTAAGGACCCGCCTTGATTCCAAACACTCGTTGTCTTCCAACTTTTTACTATCTTTGTTTTTCCTCTTCTCATTTCCTCTTCACTTTCTCACTAACTCCTCCTGAATCTTCCATTTCAAGTGTCAAAAGTTAAGAATTAAATAAATTGTGCAAATTAGTGTGCAATTATAAATTTTGGGCGAGAATATTCACCAACTTGTGGTTGTTTCTTACCTTCTATATTACAAGAGCAATTAGTTGCAAGCATAGAAGTTAGTATCTTACGATTCAAGATACGAATCTTACGATACGATACGATTCAGAAGCTAATAGATACGAATCTTACGATACGATACAATTCCGAGACCAATAAATATAAATCTGCACTTTTTGTCTATGGAGAGGGGATTTGCAGGAATCCTTAGCGAATTGCTAACGAATCCTGACCAAAAAATAAGTGACTCAAAAAATATTAAATAAAAGTATAAAACTATTTTTTTCTAATGTATTAAATAAATATGTATATTAAATTCCTATTTGGTATTTCATTCTAAAAATATATATTGAATTTATATGTGGTTGATTGGAAGAAAATATTTTTTTGTTAGTACTTATGTTATTTGGATTGTCATAGAATTATAATAAGAGTAGTGTTCATATCACATAGCATGCATGTTGTGCTAGTGTTCTATATAAATGTGATAAAATATCATATTATAATGATTCTCAAATAGAAAAAAATACAATATGTGTCTAATTAGTTGTTTTATATTAAGTTTAGTGTATCTTAATAGTACGATACGATACACGATACACGATACGATACAAAATATAACGATTCACGATACAAAATACGATTCAACATCTATGGTTGCAAGTGATACATATAAGTCTAATATTGATTTTCCATTACAGCTGATAGGTACATAATATGAAATTTAACATAATATTTTTGTATCTAGCACTAATTTTATTATAAATAAAAGATATATTTTATTATAAATTACCCCTTCCATATTCTACATTTTTTAAATTAACTCCCAAATTGTTAAATAATAAACAAAACGAATTACTATCAAGTGGTTGGTAGAGCTTCCTATTTTGAGGGGATGACATATCCTTCTTCAGACTCGTAAGTATATCCTCCATTGTGTACTCCCTCTGCCAGCTGCAAGCATCGGGAACAGACTTGGTACCACCTAAAACACATAGGCAAAATAATTAAACAAATTGAGAGAGAACAAATTCTAAAAAAATGCTGAGTCCCAACTCTCACACTGCATTAAGCAAATTGCACAACACAAGCTTCTCCTATGAAATCTAAAATGTTAGGATATAAGCAACACCCACTGCTCTCTAATACCAGTACCACAAAAAAAACACCTCCCACACTGCATTCTTCTCATCTCCGACTCTCAACCACAAATATAGTTTTTTTTTATAATTTTGCATCCAGACCCTTAATTTTGTTGTAATTTACACCTCCTTTTCTTTGACTGCACAAACCTTAACAGTATGCTGGCAACTCTTTGTGGACGCTTACCTAGAGGCAAAACCCATCCAATTTCACAGAAATAAAGAAAATCTTTTCTAAACCCTCCATATTACTACCACAATAATTTCATCTATATAATTCTCAGAATAGTCTATCATCTAAATTTTCTTTAACTTGAAGTTAGTAAGAATATGTTATGAAGAACAAGATTGATTATATTTAAATCAATTTTCGCAATTCCTTCTTAAAGAACAAACATATATTATAATAAAATTTAATGCAGCTTTGATGAAACTTTTGTTACAGGAGAATGATTCTGAGATAGTCATGTTTTTACGTAATTTATGTGTCAAAAGTGACCAATGTTCCAGAAGAGAGATGATTACAAAATCAACATCATATAAAGAGATGCCCAAACAAATTTCAATTAAGAACCTCTTGACATCCATTCAGTACATCGATTGGTTTTCTTTAGTCTAATGCTCTTGATACCATCCACCTGCATTAATTAATTCTATACTATGAACACAAGCACAACAACAATAAGGGAGAACATCAGTTCTGATAAAATGGATGAACCACACCAATAACACAATACAGTAAGGTTAAGAGTAAAGAATCGGATGAATAAGCCACATATCAGTCTTACACCCATTAAACAACATAAGGACCCTCTGTTGGTACCAATTTGGTATCAGTTCAAATAAAAAGTAACAACACAGGAGATACAGCGGAGGTAAGGTCGTCTTCTCCGCCAAAGCACCGCCTTCAATTTCTCTTTTCTGTATTTCTTCATGATAATATCAGAAACGTCTCACTATTTGTTACAAAGCATATAATTCCGTACATGGTGTTGAAAGAAGAAAGAGACAGAAGGGTCGCGAGAGTAGTTTCAGACAAATAGGGCTAAGAAGAGATGCGAGAGGCGGTGACGAGGTGGATTAATGGATCGGAAAAGTGCAGGGGTGGAGATGAAGAGCGGAGTGTAGAGAAGTGGTGGAGACAGAGAGAGGAGGCGGAGCGATTGTTGGTTATGGAGAGGCGAGAGAGACGGGGTTTCTCGAGGAGCGGTTGTTGGTCCCTTCATCTAAAGGACTTTCTAATCTCAATCTTACGATTCAGGGTATATTTGAAATTTCATATATATCAGACACTAAAATAACTGGACACCTTTCTTTATAATATAGTATAGATAAGGTAAAAAAAAAATTCAAAAGAAGAAAATAATATTGTTCGGTCGGAAATCACGAGAATAGCTAATTCGCGTTTGTTAAACGCATATCCAGATCCACACTTATTAAATTCAGACCTATACAAACCCGCATTTATTAAGTTTGGACTCGTCTGGTCCGCGTTTGTTAAGTGCAGACTCAGCTCTATGTTTGTTAAAAGCAGATCTCATTTTCATTCTCCTCACTCCGCACATCTCTCTCTTCACTCTCCCCTCTCTGCCCCTCTCCGCCGACGCATGAACAAGAAGGCGGCAGGTAGCAAGTAATTTTTTTTCTAAATTTATTTATCATGCGGGCTAAATCCGCTAATCCACTGATATACCAACTTCAAGATCGACTAACACGATAAGTCTGATTTTATACGATTGGTCGGGTGTTATCTACCTTATAAAGGCTTATGTTATGGGTTTCGGGTTGCCAAGTTCACAAGTCCTTAATCTGATATTCACGATCCGACGATTCACTCATAATGTAGTACTCCATATCCCAACGTTTCACAACCACTTGATCACTCATATCCATTTAGCTATTATATTTGTTTTCCTTTTCGAGATCCAAAGGTACCTCGAGGTTAATCGGAATCTATAAGAACTCACAATATCTAAAAACCCCTAAACGTGCATTCTATATTCACAATATATCTCAAATATACGTTTAGAGGGATTTCAGTGTCCTTCTTCCACAATCCATCGTCTCGAGCGATGAGACACGCAAAAAATTATCGCACAATCATGATTTGTCTATATTTGATCGGGTGATTATAATGCATTGCTAAATATCAATTATGATTTATAAATTAATATAAATTAATTTATTACTGATCATGATATGAATCCTACTAGGTCACTCTATTTGACAAATTGGAGCATAGAACAATTAATTAATTATGCGGGCATAATTAATTAAAATAAAAAAATAGATTGAATCAATTCGGGCGAGACCCAAATTATAAATGAGATGTACTTTAGCTCAGATTGAGCCCAAGCCAATGATATTCGGTTTTGGCAGAGGAGATTAATTCCTTTAATTTCTTTTTGCGCGAAAGATGAGTAGTTATACCCTTTGATTAATGATTGTCATTAATATTGGATATACATGATACTTTCGACAGAAGCATTTTTTTTTGGTTTGCAACTGAAAAAATTGAATGTTTATTAAAAAAAAAGGTTGGTTATAACCATTTTTATTATTTTTTAATCCTTTGGATTAATTTAAGCCTAACCGGCTCACTGCCAAAACCAATGTACTCTGCCGCATTTTCATTCTTTTATATTTTCCCCAATTCAATTATTTTTCTATCGTCTCATGTATTGAGAACAATAGGGATTTGAGATTTTGTTATATTGGAGGTCTAGTAATCTTGCTTCGATTCGTCAAGGAGTATGCGGTTGAGACTTCATGTTTGGGAAGTTTTCGTGAGACGAGACGAACACTAACATCCTTACGGTGATTTATGAAGACGCACACAACCACCATCCAAAAAAGTCATCGTGCTTGGTTACAATACCTAAGTAAGGTACATCATTCAAATTGGGTTGCATGAAAAGTTTTAAAATTTCACATCTCATGCGTGACAACAAACCCATCACTAGAAGCTAGATTCTAGTAGTAGAGTTATAGATTTCAGGTTCATAAATTTTCAGTTTTAAAATTTTAGGGGTTTAGAGTTTAGAATTTAGGATCTATGAATATGTTTTATAATATAGATTTACTATGATTATTATTATTTTTTTATGGGTATCTGCATTATTGTTAGTATTAGTATTATTATTATTATTATCATGTTATAATCATCATAATCACTATTATTATTATTATCATCATCATTTCATCATCATTATAATTATTATTATCACTTTCATTCTCATGATCATTTTTATTATTCTCATCATCATTATTACTATCATCGATATTTTTTATATTTGAGATCTCTGTTCTCTTTGCTTTCGGGTTGGAATTCATTTGTAGCCTATCCCAATTTATTTGAGATTAAAGATAATATTGTTTGTTATTATTGTAATGAAAATGAAATGCACTTGGAAAAGTATACAATTTCTTATTTCAAATTTAATGTGTTTTTGCGCAAGTAAAAGATACGAAAACAGAGAAAAGTTGTTCATAATCAGAAATAATTCCAATAATTTTGATTTCTAAAACGTAAAATTATACTGAATTTGCAAATGGAAGTGGGTATATAATACCAAAGTCGATACCAAAATTAAAATCAGATATTTTCAGATTTTTTTTTGACGCGCTTCATTGTGTTCTCAATAATAATACATTTAAGTTGAATAACTGCATTTTGCTTTTACAAGCTACTAGCATCTTTATTTTTATTAGAAAAAAATATCGCAACGTCTATCTTTATGTTTATATCTAGATAAAGTAATATATATTAGGGCGGGACCCTCACAATCAATTATCTTTATAATTTTGACAATAAACTTAATATAAATTCATAAAATAATTAAAAATATAATCTTAATTTTTTGATTCATTGTGTTTGAAATTTCATAAAATTCAAATGATGTTCCGTCAAAAATTATAATAATATATGATAATTAAGCTAGTTGTCCAAGTTATCAAGGGATCTCCACCGATAAATTAAATATTTTTTATTTTGTCGTTTGAATTGAAGTTTTGTTAAAAAAAATATATAAAAATTTAGTTTGTTGAAGATAATGTAAAGAAAGTATTGTGTTAATAAAATGCTAGGCGGGGTCTTAGAAAATATATTTTAAACTCTTCTCACTGTAAATTTAAATTAGTTTCAAAATTATGTTTTAAGTCTTTGGCTAGTAGAGGACATTTATAAATGATTTGTCGATGTCATGCAAAATGTCATAATCAAAGAAGAAAGGTATATAATGAAGGTAGATTCACGATAAACAGATTTCAGAACTGATTGATTACATTTTCAAATTAAGTGATTATATTTCCAATTAAATGAATATATATTTCATGCTCTTTCAAATTAAAGACGCTAGTTAGATCATTTATGAAGGAAATATAATAACATTACATTTTAATTCGAACGATAAAGGCACTAAAGTTTTGAAATATACATCCAAAAATACAAAAGAAAATAATATTATTTGAGATATTAATATTAAAACAAATGGAAAATTGAAAAATAAAATATAATATCATACCTAATTATGATCCATAAGCTCAGGATAAAAAAATATAATGCATTATTTCAGGTAATAAGCACTATGGAGAAAGTGCGAGCAGCTGGAATTGATGTGTTTACATTAGATCAGTATATGAAAGCCTTAAAAAAGGCATATGCCTCTATCTGAATATGTGTCCCCCTCAAGTTTTTGAGAGAGATTTTTTTTTGGTGTGGAAAATGATAACTTTAATTTGTCTGTAACATGTTCTCCTTTGTTTTTGGAGATACCATGTATATTTTGTCAAGAAAGCCAAATGGATGGAGGTAATTTGAAGCCTACTAAAAGAAAATGCATATAATTTTATCTATGCAGGGTTTTAGATACGTGGTTGGTGAGTTCTACATCAAGTCCACGATCGAGGGCGACCGTACTAAATCTGCTTGTGAAGTGCCTAACTTGATTAAAGAATAAAATTTTATGATGATTAGTACTTTTATTATAATGATATGCAATATCAGATGATGTTTGGATGTTAGAATTTTAGAGATCATAATGATGTTTAGGATGATGTTTTAATTTTAGCTATATATTTGAATCATTATCATTGTTATGTTCTCTGTATGTACTAGAAATTCATTATTAATTGAGGTGAATTCGATGTTACTTGGTTTTTTATCATCATAAAAGTTCATATGTGCTATTGAAAAAGAAATAAAAATAAGGAAATAACATGTATGTATGTGAAAAAAAACAAAATATCCAATATATTACTACCAGGTTATTAATAGAAATAATAAATCAAATAGCAAAAACTGCTGAATCTGAGGTGGAAATAGCATTCTCAAAAGTGCATGCAAAAACAATCTCCATATAAGAAATAACATTATGACAATGTCAATCAAGTTCTTTACAGTTTTATCAGTACATCTACCAACAAAATAGAAGCATAGAACTAGTGCTAGATTTTGAGTTAATGTATGAACTGCTTGAGCTACATTTTCAAGATTAGCTTCTTTCAATAGAATTTTTTTTCAGCAATTAACTATATGTCAGGTCTGATAATAGCAACTAACCGATAATAATATTTCGGAAGAAAGCACTATAAAAAAGGCAACTAATCAGATAATAACAATTAAAGCTAACAATCAAAATAAATGAAGCATTCTTCTAACAATAAATAAAAACATAATAAAAATCTTCTAAGTATCACCCGGAAGTGGGTCTTTGTATGTTCTCTCTTGGTGGTCATACATCTTGCATCTCTTACATTGTTGATTTTTGTACTTCTTCTCAAGACAACTAGGGATCATTTATTTTCTAGATCTACTAGATGGTCTCTTCGTCTTAGGTGGATAAACCTTGAACCCCGGATCATGCTTGATCCATTGTGACTTGTCAGACATGGGTCTGATCACACCAACATATGCACCTCTAAATTTGTCAACTAAATAATAGTCGTGCACATAATCCTCAAGACAGTGTCCTCTAATTGAGCAAATGAATGCAATAACGTGAATGCATGGTTGTGCACTGATTTTTCACCCTCTACATGTGCACTCTTGTCTATCTAACTCCATCGTATGTCTTCAAGCATTGCCACCCAAAACTATTCCACTCACTTTTGCATACATATCACCACCTTTATTAATGGTCATCTTCCCAATATTTCTACTTTTTGCATTCAGTTCCTTTATAACACTTGGAAGAATCACACCTTGAAGTTTGGCAGCAACAATCCTTCTTTTGTTAAATATCATCATTAATCGTTGCCTTATCTTGTCAATGAGGTCAACGATTTGCAAATCCTTTAACTCTTTTATTCAACTATTGAAACTCTCTGATATGTTATTATTGACATAATCACACTTTGATAGCTCCGAGACCTTACTTCTATACCGTAGTTACTTGTGATTCTTCTCAAGATATGTAATGGCCTCAAGTGATGCTTTATTAATCTCGCTCAAATGATTATGATACTTTTCTATGGTGTACGTCTTTGCGGCGGGCCATATGTGTTTAATGAAGACATCACCATGACACCTTTTTTGAAGTTCTCTATAAGATGCTTCATGCATTCCCTATGTTCGAAATGAGGAAATTCGCTTGCAATAGCAGTCGCTAATCCCTTGCATGCATCCGAAGAGATAGTCAACCCTTTTGGAGTTTCTATTGTCATCCTCAACTAAGCCATAAATCACTTCTAATTTTCTGTTGTCCCTTCCACTTGCCCGTCAAATGAGTCGAATCGATTCCTAAATATGGTCCGCAATCATGTACAAACCCATCTGTGCATAGTTTAAAAGCCATAAAAATCTTGCTAAAAACCATCTTATTGTCAATCATTTTGTAATCTATCTCAACAATGCTACCAGAACATTATTCTCCAGCTCTTCCTTAAAATTATATAACAACTGAAAGCTTTCCTCCCACGACCCATGAATCTGATCAATAGCAACTTATCTTCCCGACCAAGCTTTGTTATAGAAAACTTTAACATGAAACTCATCTTCTAACTTATTTTGTATTTCTTTTGCTCCAGCTGAAGGATGCTTTCATAACCAATCTCCTACTCTGTCGGAAGCCCAAGACTTAGAAGCTATCTTTTCGTCAACCATTGTAGTTGATGGGCACATATTTTCAGCTAGTAAAATTTTCACCAACATTTCCAAAAAAATCAAATTTATCATTACAATTCTCATTTCATATAATAATTACAAGTAGATGTACCGGAGGAGCATATATAACATGAAAGTCTTGTTATCTGGAAGTATAAAAGCGCGAATTCTAGAATTTTCGGGATCAAACACAAAGCCAGGTTCACACTGAACAACATCATTTATCCTTGGCTCCTCGTGCACATCACCCTCAACCTCATCTACTACTAGCTCCTCAAGCTCATTATCCTCCTCTAAATCAATGTATTCCTCGTCAAAAGCATGGTTAGCAAAACCCACTTCAACGTCAGAACCATTCAGACCCTCCTCATTGAATCCCACATGTTCATCAGGGTTATTTAATTGATTAGGTTGCTCTAACATATTACATTCCTGAAAACTCCCCATTTGACTCTGACTACCACTACATTTTGAGATTCCATCTACATCACAAACTACTACAATAAGTAAAAATTTTCTTTTATTTTGATACATCCTAAACATCTCTAGTATTTGTGACTCAGACATTACACCCACATCTCTACCTTCATTTTTATCAACACATTCATATCTTTGGCATTTGACAACTCTCCCAACAAAGCTCTTCGGATAACTTCAATAATGAATTTTATTGTAAAAGTTTTCCTGACCAAATCAAAAGAACATGATAGGATATATAAAATTAGCAAGGGACATGGCTGGAGATGTGAAGTCTTTATTGAACGAAAATAATGATTGATACAAAGTCTAAAGGAGCGATGTTCATTTATGATAAGAACAGAGATTATGCAAACGAGAGTTGATGTTTACTTATGTAAATACTAGATGGAGAAGCGGCAGTGCTAAGGTAGGGCGGAGGAACGACAAGGCTAAGGTATAGTGGAGGAGTGACAAGGCTAGGGTACAGCGGAGGAGATGTTCATAGTAGTTTTGCGTAGAATGATATATATGAACTGTCGATTAATATTCCAATCAACTGCACTGTCGATTATTGTTACAGTTGAAGGACATGTTAGTGAAGAGTAGTTTTGAAAATACAAAAATAGGTTTCATTATACAGTATATTTTAGAAATTTTTTAATTAAATAAATAATTTAACTGTATAATAGTGACAATTAACTTAATTTCGTAAGTTTAAAATGATAATTAATCAAATTTAAAGTTTAGGATTACGAATTTCTAATTTTTAAGTTTTAAAGTGGTATATAAATTTTTTCCCAAAATAAAAAGTTAGAAACTCAAACAAAAAAGCGGAACAACTATATTAAATATAACCAAAATCCGAATAGTTAATAATTTTGTTTCCCACCATCTCTCCTTTCTTTCTCTGTCGACCGACCGAAACTCGATTTCTCCGTCGAGAGCCCGCTTGATAATCGGGTGCTGGGATTCGGAAACTCAAACCCTAAACTACGCGCGAACCCTAACCTCGGAAGAAACTCAGCTTGCGCAGTAGGGTTTTGCCGACATTGACGATGGAAATTGCAAAACGCCGAAACGGTGGAAAGAGGATTTACGGACCCGCATTTGGCAAGGTTTGCTATCACTGGCAAGCCGGCCGCTGCAACCGCCACCCATGTCCGTTCCTCCACAGCGAGCATCCAGCCGTGCAGGATACATCGACTTCCTCTTCCTCTAAGAGGAGCAGCCGCAACCTAGTTTGGCGAAACCCTAGATATGGAGGCAACGTCGGCGCACCAAATGGAGGCCACCAGTCGAAGTGGAGCAACGATCGTCACGATGACGACCCAGGGAGGTTTAACGGAAGTGTTGGTTCAAGCCAAGGCGTTAAACCATGCAAGCACTTCTTGTCGGGTAGCTGCCCCAACGGTGACAGATGTCGATATTTACATTCGTGGTCTGTTGGTGATGGCTTCTCTCTCCTCACATCCCTGAAAGGACACCAAAAGGTTCAAGCTCTATATTCCAATTTCCTAGTCTTCATAATTTTATTTCTTTTACTTTGGAACAGTGATTATTGGGCAGCTTTCTGAGGGAAAAAAATTGTCGTAGGTTATAACAGGAATAACACTGCCATCTGGGTCTGACAAGCTATACTCTGCAAGCAAGGACGAGACAGTCAAGGTGTGGGATTGTCAGACCGGGGAGGTAACTTGGGCATTTTGGAAACAATTGTGCCTTTCATCCTTACCAAAATTGTTTTATTATCTTTTTACCTGACTTGCTTTTGTGCTGTCCTTTGTGTGTATGGCAGTGTGTGGCCACCATTGATATCGGATGTGAAGTCGGCTGTATGATTAGCGAGGATCCATGGTTATTTGTTGGCATCACCGACTCTATCAAAGTACTAATTCTAAGTCTATTTTCTCAAAGACGGTTTTGTCCTTTAGGTTTTTGTGTGGTAAACCTAGTACTTTCTGATACCTCCAAACTGGTGTTTAACATTGTTGTGTTTTTTAAACTATAGCCCAGTAAATGTTAATTATGGGAGAACTGATTTAACAATTACAATTGTAATGTTGACAACTTTGCCCCTATTAACAAGACATTTTGCAAATAAGCCTCATCAAGGTGAATTTCTGATCTGTTTGTCAAATTAACTTCATTTAGCTATTTCTGTCATTATCAAGTGTCCGAAGCTAGTTTCAGTCCTGAAAAATGTTTATTATATTTGTGGGATAACATTCAATTTGTTGCCTAATCTGAATGCTATCCTCAGGATTGATGTTGTTCGCAATTAACGGTTGTTGTTTTTCATTTATTTAGGTTTGGAATACACAGACTGGTGCAGAAATGAGCCTTTCTGGGCCCACTGGACGGGTTTATGCACTAGAGGCTGCTGATGATATGCTTTTCGCTGGTACACAGGTAAGATCCATTTAATCCTTTTGATAAGTTTATTTTACAGCATATAGTGTGTGAAACAAACACGAGTTGAATTACTTTCTTTTTATTTTAAATAAATTGCAGGATGGCAGGATATTAGTGTGGAAATATAGTGCAGCAACAAATGGTTTCGTGCCAGCCACGACACTTCTGGGTCACCGTCTCGCAGTCATTTCATTAGTTGTCGGACGCACGAAGCTCTATTCAGGGTCCATGGATAATACTATAAAAGTGAGTACATATGTACATTTATCCCCCCTTGATATTACCTCATGAGATTTAATGTGTGCATTGGTACCTCAGTATTTTCCAGATAAAGTAATAGCCTGGTATGCGGGTTTATTTTGTGATTTATTTTGTTCTTCAACTTGCAGAACTTGGTGGTGAACTGACAGTTGCAACCATGCCTCTTAATGTATGTATGGTACCTCAGTATTGCCTCCATCCATTTAACCATTATCATCTATAATCTTGGGAATCTGCTGGAAGACTTCCATGTTGAACATTTGTTTTGTCCTTTTCCTTTCCTAATGTATGATAAATAATGGTTGAAAAAAATGTGTTAGGCATGGGATCTGACAACACTGCAGTGCGAACAGACCCTCTCAGACCATACAAATGTTGTCATGTCTTTGCTTTGCTGGGACCAGTTCTTATTATCATGCTCCTTAGACAACACAGTAAAGGTTAGTTGTTGTTTTTTTACTCAGTTCATTATTGTTTACAGCACACATGAGATGAGACGCTTTTTTATTCAGTTCGTTATTGATTTCAGCAAACATCTCATTTATATTAGCAATGGAAAACAGTTTTTCATGTATATAAGCAATGGAAAACTGTTTGTCATAAATATTGTATACACTCCACCTATTGTTCTTAATATTCTAATTTTTTTTTTTGTATCCATCCAGATCTGGTTTCGCAACAACAGCAAGCAGTTGGAAGTTGCCTATACTTATAACGAGGAACATGTAAGGGCCTTTTGTTTTTCCCAAAACTATTTGGTGTCATAAATGGTTATGTGCTCACTTTTTACTGACTATGTTTATTCTGTCTTTTGATGGCATTAGAAGCAAAAATAGAAAATCAATATCTTATTTTCACCCCTTTCTTTGTTTTTCCCCTATTATTAGGGAGTGATTGCACTTTCAGGAATGCTGGATGTTCAAGGAAAGCCTGTTTTGATCTGTTCGCTGAATGATAATAGTGTTCGCCTCTATGATCTTCCCTCGTAAGTCATTGACAGAAAATTTATTCGTTGTAGCTGGATCATTTTGTTTTATTATATTTGATTTTGTTTTTAACAGATTTGCTGAGAGGGGGCGAATATTTACAAAGCAGGAGACTCGAGCCATCGGGACGGGACCCGTTGAAATCTTCTTCACTGGTGATGGGTCCGGGGAGCTGAAGGTCTGGAAATTTTCTCCCTAATACAATCCCCAAAGTCCCACATTTCAGTTGGCCTCCCTCTTCTCAGCATCACTAACGCCAGCTCATTACTGATTATGTCGGACAGAAAGAATTGTTATGTTGGACATTCCAAATTATTAATGTTGTTTTGCTGGATGTTTACGTCAAAACTAAATTATATGAATGGTTTCAAAGTTATGCTATAATGTGGTGCTTATATGTGATTATCTTATAGAAAGTGTAAATCTTCTCCGGCTTGTTGTTTCGTTTATAATGGTGTTGATTTAATTTAAGATTAGTTATTTTTTATTTATTTACATTACGATCCTTTTTTTTCTTAAATAGTATTCTTTACAGTTAATATTGTAGCTGTTTATGTTATAAAATGAATTATATGAAAATTTTTGGAGATCCAATATTGGTATTTAGTAGTTTCTTATTAGTTGATAATGATGTTTATTTTTCTGAAATCCTTTGTGTTAGTACTTCGGTAATTTTGATTGACAAATTTGGATTAATGTTGTTGATATTTTATGGGATTGTTAAAAACTAAAATCACGCGGCTTGAATTGTGTTGAAGTTCATATGTTTGTGTGATTATCTTATCTATATTGTGTGGTTATGTTGATAGTGTTTGTTATTTATGTGGTATCCAAAAATAGCATGTGATATTATGTAGTGAACAAATTGATACATTCAAAACTTTAATGCTCGAATAATAAAAAGGTGATACATAGGGACCTTATATTTACTTCACTGTTTTCAAGTTCTGATCGTATTTCTTATGGCTTTCTATGTAAATATACAGTTAGAAAAATATTAAAAAATAATTGGAGTACAGAAACGAGAAGTTAGAATTATGTCATGTTATGACCCAACAATTATATTCATCTTAAAGTTAGTAGTTAAATCTATTAAAAACGTCCATTGGAATAAGAAAACCTTTGTATATCATGCTTCTATTGTTAATATGTGAATTCACTCTTGTAACTGTTCATATAAGAGAGTTCTCCAGAGAGATTGGTCGTATCTGTTTTTATTATACCCTCGTGGAAATTTTATTTTCTCACTCTCGCAGTGATGAGTGGATAACATCGGAGGGGGCCTGAAATAACACAATTCCAAAGTAGCACAGTTGTATCCCGTGCAAAATGAGTTAACCGAAATATCCACAAATATTTCAAAGAATATGTTGATAACATCGTTTTCCATTTTTTATTTTATTTTTCAAACTTATCTAAAAGATTTTATTTTTGTCAAGCATGCAGTGTCAATTGACCTCGAGTCACATAAATATAATTGTGTGCTTGACCAATTTATTCGATTATTCTTGGCCATTCTACCTCATTCCAAGAATTGCCGTTTAGATAACTAGGATATTTGATAACATAGTAGCCATTAGGAAATATTAATTTTTCATCGGGTAAATTTCCTGGTATATGCAGCAAGAGATAACATTAGCTTAGTTTTCTTGAAGTTATTGAACGTTAAAAATAAATAAATTTTATGAACCTTTGATGCTTTTCCTATTAATTAGTTTTAACTAACAATCGAAACTGTTAACGGGGCATATATTATCATTGATAATATTACGTTGGATTACAGTTTAAGGATTTTGAAATATAGCTGTATTGTTGTAGTAATAATGTTTATTGTGATAATTGTTTCGTATAATATGTTTGTGTTTTATTACCTATAGTAGATTATTTGGGATTTTTTTTTGAAAAAAAGAAAAGAAAAGCATCCTATTTTGGATGTCGACCTTCTTTACTCTTCGAAAGCTCTTACAAGGGATGTTAGAACACTGGAAGTGTGCAAGGTGATAGTCAAGAAAAATACAAACAATCTATCTAAGCAGCTTACAAGTTTAGTAGGACATAATTATTACAACCAAAATGCATAATGTAAATAAAGACTTTTAAACTATTAGCAATACTAAAGCACTAGTCAAGCAGATCTTCATCTTGCAGTTCAGACTCATGGTCAGGTTCTTCAACTGATATGGCCTGAGCTTCTGGCGCACTGCCAATCCCTACGACAAGTTACACCAACTGATATCACACTTGTGGCCGGCACCACTAAAACCATAGCCTGTTCTGAATCCAGTTCAGCAACAGCTCTAAGGACTGACAATCTCTTGATCACCACAAAATACAAGACTGAGGGGAACTCTGCAACGCTCTCCTAAACAAATCATCTAAGATTAGAATTTTATTATGACAAACTGACCATAAAAAAGTAAAAATAGTTTATTTTTAAGTGGAATTTTCAAAGACGATACAGTTCAGGAGATGGAAATACTGACACCACTAGTGTGTAGAACGTTATAAAGAGATTTGACTGTATATAATCCAGATTTTTTCATCTGCCAGCAAGCAGAGTCAGGGATGTCAGAAACCTGGGTTGAAGATAAGATAATGACATTTGACAATTCAATTTAGCTGTTAGGCTTTTGCCAATGCTATTCTTCAAATCTGCCCCCCTATTGAATTTAATACCTTAGATGGTTGCAAATTGGGTATTTGGAGGTACCCAATTTTCTAATACAATGCATATGGAGGAATTGAAAATGGAATTGGACGAGAAAAATGGAGAAACGGATTTGACCCAATTGATGTAAATTTTGATGTGGAAAGTGTATATTGCGTACTTGTGGTACCCAATTTTAAATGGTTGATATTTTCGTCTAAAAGATTGGTATTGTTGATTTGTACACAGGTCGATCTGCGGTTCAAGTCACGGTTTTGGTTCTCAATAGGAAGCATCTACAAATCACCTCCCTTGTTAGTACAGACCGTGCTTAAATCTGAGAACAAGTCTGTTGGTACCATAAGAAGTGGAATTGGAGAGAGAGTGAATGAAGTGGGAAGATGCTAGCCTGTTAGAGTCGCAGTTGTCGACCCCATAAGTGATGCTCTCATGAACAATTTCCTCAGATTGCCAACAGAGTGCATTGCATACCGGAGTGCAGTTCTCTCCATTAGCGCAGCTAATTGATAATTTAATATTGTGTTCTGGATTTTGTTCTTTGCTATTCAAAGGAAACGTAGAGTTCATTTACAGAAAGATGCACATCCCATGTCTTTCTATCGTTATATTTAAGATGAACTGTACATAAGTTTTGTACAAACACAATTGGGAATTTGGGATCAACCAAATTTGATGCTCTTGGTAAGGCTGGTTTAACGGTATAAATATGCTCTTCTAAAAAAAATGCAAGCAGACATGGGATTCGTATTCACTGCCGTAGAAAAAAATGTTATCATTGCTGTCATAGTTTTTGAGACGTCGGATAAAATTTAAACAGACATATAAATTCACAGGGTGTAATATTGTAGTGGAGCCCACTCATCATCATAGACAAAAAAAAACTCAATCAACACTACGCACTACGCCTAGTGGTTGAGAAAATGAAACATCAGTAAGGCATTATTTATAGAACTGTACAAATTTGATATCCAAGCTGCATAGCTTTTTAAGAAAATACTAGTGACCTTGTCTTGAGTGTTCGAGCAAAACTTTTCTCCACAGAGATAAATAGTCAAAGACCATGTTCTGGATCATACAATACACAAGCGCTTGGATCAGTACCATGCTTCTCAAAATTTTATAAATAAAGTTGTCTCTATGTACTAAACTAATCTGATGGTGCACTCTCCTTGATAGTATCAGCTAACTTAGCATCCTCTTCAGCATTTTCCAATTTCAACAGATAAGTCTGTGTTACAACACTGCCTGCTTCATCCTGGAAAGGAAAACAAATACATAATTAATACATTGTCAGCAGGGGCGGAGCCAGAAAAAATCGATAGGGGTTCCCGGTTTAAATAAATAGAATATTCGGGGTTAAAAGAAAATTTATTTTTTGACCATGCGACCTTTATTTTTCAGTGAACTGAGGGGGTGCCCGGGCGCCTATCTTGGATCCGCCCCTGATTGTCAGTGCTTCACCCAATTAATCACAAGGTTTAACAAATATCTGAAGGATGTAATTAAGGCATGGATCCCTTGGCAATGGATTATCTTGATGATCTTGACAATGAATTTTTAAATAAATACAAAAAATTCTAAAAGATAGAAACTTTTTATAAATATATTATATTACTTATAGGTTGACATTGATTTAAATTTTATGTAATTTCATTATAGTTTGATAATCCATCAAAATGTTATGCAATTTGTAATGGTTCAAATTCAATGGTCTTTCATGAACCATCAAACGATAATGAAATCGCGTGAAATTTGAATCGCCATCAATTTATAAGTAGAAGAACACATCTATAAGTTTTTTTTTTATTTTTAAGATTTTTTCGTACTTATTTGAAGATCCATTGTTGAGTGATCTATAATTAATAGATCGTAAAATGAATGCGCACCGAAGTGTGAAATACAGAGGCAACAGTATTCTTCTGTAAATTTATCTTTATACCGGAGTAAATCAAGGCATTAAGCAGTTTTTTTCCAACCTACAGCAAGATAAAAGGAAAGGAGCTAAGAACTCATAAATGAATAATTTCGTGACCGCCTTAAAAAAAAATGAATATACCATGAATATTTTGGGAGAAGTGAAAAAAACTCATGTTCTATTCAAAAATTGTAAACGGCAAATATAACTGCCATTTATTAATGCTTTTAGAAAATTAAAGTGACCCTTCCGTTCTTCTAATTAATGTCCTACAAGTAAAAATGTGCATATATATGCATCCTGTTTTGTCTTTCAGAAGTTCAGTTCTGTTCTTTTTGCGGAACTACAGCATGAACAAGTCCAGTATTTAAGACAAAACAAAGCAACGGTTGCTAATCTGCATACGAGAAATGTGGGTTACATTTGAATAAGCTGGTTATATTTTCTGATGCAGTTCACAAAGAAACAATATCAAATATTGAAGGAAAACAAAAGAAGGGAACCTACATTGTTTCTAACAATAACAGTTGGTTTGGACTCCTTAGTAGCCTTATTTGCACCTTCTTTAGTCTTGATCGAAAGCCTACACCCATATCTTTCCAACCCGTCTCAGTTGGATTATCAGGCTGTAGTGTTACACAAAATATGGACATAAAAAACTGATGTTGATTTTTGAATAGCAAGATAAAATGTAGAGTCTTACATATGATGTAATGTATGACCTATTAAAACACAATGTCACAAGTACCCTTACCAACAAAGCATAATATAATAAAATCCCTTATGGAATCAATAAATTATCATCAATGCCCCCCCTTCCCCCCAAATTACTTGACAGTGAAGTTCCTATAATTTATCTGAGATCAGAATTACTTAAAAGTTGATTTATGAGAAAATTGCAAGAGCCTTTTCCTTGAAAATAAGAATATTGTAATGATTACAGTGTTAACAGGCAATGTCTAATATTTTGGTGGCTTTGCGGGCTTTTTTTTTCATTTTTTGCATTTACATAATATGGTTTTGAAGCTGTACACATAAATTGCCCCTATAAATAAAGATTGCCATAGTAAAAAAATATTGCAAAAGATACCTTCATCTAAACCTTGCATTTGGCTTCATGAACAACTACAACTTCTATCTCTTCACTTTTCTTCACAGAAGGGCTACTTGGTTTCTGCTCCTCTGTACGCATGTATTTTTAAAACAAGAGAAGATAAAAGAAAGAAAAGAAGATCAATTAATCAGGTAATAGTTCCATGAGTGATACCACTTCCTAAATAGCATCCTTCCTTCCATTTGTGAATGTGCGATCATTTTTCGCGCGCTCCTCACCGCTGCGGGGCGATGGGATGTGGAAGAAGAACACGGAGATCGCTCCTAAATGTGCATTTATTTAACGCCAGTTAATTCTACCGTTCACACCCATTGGAATGCATATTGAGGGGTTTTTCAGTGATTGTGAGTCCTTATAAATTCCGATGGGCGCAAACTCTCACCGTTAATTATCCGGGGCTATTAACCTCGAGACACCTCTAGATCTTGAAAGGGGAAGCAAATACTATAGCTAAAGGATAATCAAGTGGTCGAGTGGTTAAGTATTCAAGTGATCAGAATCACTACGAAATACTCTGGACTTACAATCAGATCAGTTTAGTGAAGCATAAATGGCAGATGATGAACTTACCAACAGATCAGTTCTATCTTTAGGGTACAATGTGAATTGAATCTACAAACAGATCGATTCAACTTACATAGAATGTTGTCAGACGAACTTACCAACAGATCAGTTCGGAGTTTAGAAACAGATAAAAATGAACTTACAAACAGATCAGTTCAGATTCAAAGGTAGAAGAAATAAACTTACAAACAGAGTAGTTCACTTGAGTTCAGATAGCAGAGATACAGATGAACTTACTAATATGTCAATTCACTTGATATAGAGTAGTGAAAGTAGGTTGGTAGGAAATGAACTTACAAACAGATCAGTTTATTTTAGGGTAGAGAAAAACGAACTTACAAACATATCAATTCAATCTTAGCAGCTCCGAGAGACGATCTTACAAACAGATCAGATCAACCTCTACGAAGAGATAGAAGACAAGTCTACAAACAGATCGACTCAATCTTAATTGATCTAGAAGATGAACTTACAAACAGATCAGTTCAATCTTAACTAGTCAATGACCAATCACACAAAATATAACCTGAAGCGCTAAGCCAGCTGATCTTAAGGTTGGTGAATCAGAAGATTAGTGGATATGACCCACATGCACATCTTACTGATCTTCTAGATCATGAATTTCAAGCACTAAGAGGATTCATAAATCTAAAAACACTTCTATACACAAAGTCAAACATAAAGCGCTAAGCTAGTTCAACATTGAGGCAGGTGTGTTAGTGAATGAACCTACAAACAGATCGGTCCAATTTCACTGCTTATAAGATGTACTTACAAACATATCAGTTCAATCTTGTGGCTTGGGAGATGAACTTACAAACAGGTCAGTTCGATCTCATGGACTAGAAGATAAACTTACAAACAGATCAGTTTAATCTCACTGGCATGTCAAGTCATGAATAGTTGTTCAAGACATAGAGTCAGTAGACAGTGGACAGAGTCCCTACAGTTGTCTTACTTGATCTTCTAAACCATGAATTCTAAGCACTTGACCGATTCATAGGTTCAGGGTTACCTTGTACATAAAATTAAACTCGGAGCACTTAGCTAGTCCAATATTGAGACATGTTTATTATAGAGTGAGTTTCTAGATAGTTCAGCCCAACTCATCTAATCTAGTCAGATCATGGGCTTGCGAGCAGATCAGTCCCATGTATGTGCATCACCAGCCTTAGGAGGCAGCTGGTGCATTGATGATCAATGAATCATCAATTTCAGCATTATGATGTTATCTCTTCGGACATCATAATTTTCTTCTTTAAAGTCAACACACTCACTGTGTTGATGTTGTAGTCTCAGTTGTCTTCTTGGTAGGTGTTAGGATGTTCTTGTCCTAACTGTTGTTGACTGACTGTTCTGAGTGTTGCATTACTTGTGCAAAAATACTCTGCTGCTCTACACCCCTTGTGTGAGCTTATTTAATCACCTCAAAAAATGCAAAAGAATTATTATATTTATTATTGACTTTTATTAATAAGATAATACTCTTTATTATTATTATTATTATCTCAATTATAAAGGTGAATTTATTTTTATTTTTAACTCTCTTTATTTTTGTAGAAAATTACTTATAAAGATAATAAAAAATAGGTTGGCTATTATTCAAAATTTTATTTAGATTTTTAGGATTTTTATAATAGCCAAAATAGCAAGTCAAAGCTTGGTCAAACAGAAAAAAGCAAACAATGTCATTTTGCTTTTAAATTGTTTCTCTACAGTAAAAGCAAACGTTATCACCTCATATGAAAAATCATAAATAAGGCGACGTAAAGATTTGTAAAATTGACATAGTCGGCAACACAGCTGATCCACTTATAAGATCTCTACCTCAATCTAAGCACTAGTTGCACATATCTTCTATGGGTTTGAGACACATAGGAGATTGACTGTGAGATTTTTCTTTAAATCTTAGAGATTTATAGAATAAAGAGATTTTTATAAGGCAGGGTTCAATATGATTGACTCCAAGGTTAAGTGGGAGATTGTTAGTTTGTAATAATCTTGAAGTCAATAATACGATAAATTGGTTATATAAAGCTTTGTTCATGAATTGGATATTTAAACGATATTTTGTTTCCTTGAGTATTATTGAATTTATGAATCATTCCGAGTTCATGATTGGAATTGTGAAACTTCATAATATAGAATATACTCTTAAAAGTCACTAACCAAGGTAATTAGCGGGAACACTAATTAACCGTTATCGAGTTAGTATGTGGATTAAATGATGGTCAAGTTTTACAGACCATAGACAAAGAGTTGTCATTTTAATCACATAGATAGATGTTCTAGGAACATCGTATTTGATAGACCCCGAATGAAACATTAAATGGAATTGTGTTCGTGTCATTAATGTTTTCGTTCAGTATTAAATTCTAAAGTATGAGGTATTCATCTTTCCTACATAAGATATGTATGTGTGTGATTTCTACCAAACGTTATCCGTAAAAGATGGTTTGCCAAAAGTACTATTGTCCCTCGTATTTCTATACGAGTTATAGCATCACTGGGCCCCTTGATAGAGTAAGATTATCTCGCTAGCAAGTATAATTACAAGAGTAATTATATTTGATAATTTACTCGGGATCAAGAAAATATTAAGTTTGCAAGGATGACACATACCTACCTTGAAAGCGATCGATAACTATGAGATAAAAGAATTAAACACAAGTAAATAGTTTTTGGATCATGATATTGTACAAGACATCATCATCATCTGTGTAATTGGATGGTCATAGTGCATTCGACGAGATGCCTCCTATGATTATAGTAGTTAAAACGGTTTTAACTCTATTTACCAACATAACACGGATCTTGTCGGGTCACACCGTATAGGAGTTAATCGGAGAATCTTATTGATTAATTATAAATTATTTATAATTATTAATAAGATGGTTATAATTAATTATATATGATATAATTATATTTGTCATAGAGATGACAAGAAGCAAAAATCGATTGAATTTATAACGTGTTGGACACGTCGTATAAATTCGCCGAAACAACAACCGAGAAAAATATAATTGTAGATGACAATTATATATATTTGATTTGGATTTTAAATGTTAATTATGGATTTGAATTATGGGCCAAAGCCCATTTATAATTAAAGTCTTAATTTATAATTAAAAGCCCAAAATCAGAAAAGCCCAAAAAAGTCTAAAATTGAAAAAGCCCAAAATCCGAAAAGCCCAAAAAGGCCCATGAAAAGCCCATGACGACCTCAAAGGGTATTTTGGTAATTTATCCAAAAGCCCAAGGGTATTTCGGTAATTTGGCCAAAAAGCCCAATGGCGTTTTGGTAAATTAGATGAACTTTAAGGGTATTTTGGTCTTTTCACTTTGAAACCTCCCTACTATTCACGAGGGCATTTTGGTAATTTGTCAATTCCACTTTTTCTATAAATAGAGGGGTAGGGTGAGAGAAAAAGTTCCACCAAATCAGTTCTACTTTCTCTCTCTCGGTATACGGTTGTTTCAGAATTCACGGGATCGGTGAATAGTGTTTTTACGAAAGTTGCGGTATTTCCGCACATTTGTGAAACGAAATTCTGCGAGTCGTGAATATTACTATTTCGTCTTTTCTCGGGTGAATAGTGTTTTTTGCGAGAAACGCGGTTTACGGTATTTACGGCAAAAGAAATAAACCGCTCTACAGTCGATCTGGTGGATAACCTACGGAGGCATCGGACGTTTGGTGCTCGAGACAAGTCGATTTTCATTCCAATTGAAATTTGGAAGCGAGGTATAACATCTTATATTAATCTATTTAATTGTTAAGTAGATTAATATTTTAGAAATCAATCATGGAGTAGATCAATAAAGGTTTAAAGAGGTGTGTATCTCTCGGTAATCATCAGACACATCACTTTAACCCTAAGCTTAAGTTAGAAGTAAAATAATATTTTACCGTCTTTTATAAAGGATTAAATGTACGTAACTCTCGGTTATTATCAGACATACTTTAATCCCTAACTTAAGTAGAAGTAAAATTTTTATTCTACGGTCTTTCGCGACTTGAGCATTAATGGGATTTGGGCATTCGAATCCCAACGGTGGTATCGAGCAAAGGCTCTCCCGCTGATTGATTTTCTAAAAGGTTATATCTTATGCAAATAAGATGTATATACCCCGTATCGGTTTAATTATTAGATTTGCAGCTTAAAGTCCAAACCAAATAAAATTGGATTTTCTTGGTTCGGCTTTGTCGACTAAGAAAGTTAAATTAGATTTAAGCTTTCTTTATACTTTCTTTACGCTTTCTTTTCGAAAACTTTCGATTGTGTTAAAGTATATCTAAGAATGTGATGAAGCAATAAAGTACCTGAGTAAGAGTTGTTGATCTCCACACATAAAAGATAAGGTGATGTCAAAGAAAGATGGGAAGTGGATACCTTCGGTATTCTTTCTGACAAGCCCTTTTACGTGTCACGATAAGCGGCCCAAAAGGAACTTTGTCACGTTACCAAATTACTTTTGCGCTTTCGAAGCATGACAAATGTAACTCTTTTGCTTTTTTGAAAACCTTGGTTATGAAAAGTATATCTATGAATGTGATGAAGCAATAAAGTACCTGAGTAAGAGCTGTTGATCTTCACACCTGAAAGAGATGGTTATGTCTAGGAAAGATTGAATTTAAAGTGGTCCCCGTGACCCCAATCTTTCCTGGGAACCCCTTTTACGTGTCCTGATAACTGGCCCAAAAGAAACTTTGTCACGTTATCAAATTACTTTCTCGTACCAAAAAGAATTAACTGTTTTGAAACCATATAAAATGTTTATATGCTTTTTACGGTATAAGTAAAGAAGAAAGATATAGCTGCAAAATAAAGAATTGAGAACTAATATAAATATACGTGAATGATTCATGTATAAATATATACAAAATGTTTGTATGAACTGGTAAATTAGATTTACTGTTTTGATTTAAAATGTATCTTATCATAAACGCAAAGCTACTCCTATTGGATAGATAGTAGCTATATATGTGACTGATTCATGTATAAATATATACAAAATGTTTATATGAAATTTGGTAAATTGGATTTACTAGCTTTGATAATAAATGAGGAACCGTGAAAGAATGTTATGTCAAAAAAAAACTGGAAAAGGAACTTTCAATGGTCTTTCTGACAGACGTCTTTCACGTGTTCATAAGTCTATTTAAAGTCAGCTTAACAAACTGACTAATTATAAATATATAAATTAGATTTATCATTTTTAAGAATCCGTGAAGGAAGATTGTGTCAAAGAAAGACTGGAAAAGGAACTTTCAGTGGTCTTTCTGGCAGACATCTTTTACGTGTTCATAAGTCTGTTTAAAGCCATCTTAACAAACCGGCGCTTACGATGTTAAGCATATTCACAAACCCGAAAAATTAAGTAATATGCCCTACCTACTCTGTCCTCCGCAAATCAATGTTCATTGGCAGACGTGACCTACTTAGTAGGCGTCACTTTTTACCTTTGGTTGTCGAGGGTTATGTCCGACATAACGAACCAAATAGAGTTAGGTTACTTACCAATGATTTCCAAAACAGTTTTGGGCTTGGGGCAAAGTTTCGTTAAAACATGTGATGTTTAACGAAACCAAGAATCACATAGAGATGTGATTAGCAAAGAGTTGCTTACCTAAGATAATTAATAAACGAGTTATTCAACGATAACTTGATTATCAGTGAAAATAGGGATCTTGGTCCTAACTACAAACGGGATTAGAATAAATTTGTAGTGGGAGTTTTATTTGGAATAAAACATTACATGAACAAAGCTAAAAATCTTTACATTTTACGTTGTAGCACATGGCTAAAGAAACTCTTACTAATACGTTCCGTGCGCTCATACTAAGACATGAGAAACTCGAGTACGTCCTTAACACACCAATCCTGCAACTGACTGCGGTGAGAGGCCGCACAACAAATGAAGTCACCATGTACAACAAGCACAAAGAAGATGAGCTTGATGTACAAAGTTTCTTGGTCAAGAAATTTAAGGTGACTAAATCTCTGCTGAGTCATAAGATGACTGAGGGCAGCTCTCTTGACACTCACATGCTCCGTATGATGAGCGATGTTGAGCAGTTGGAGAAGCTTAACAGTCCGTTGAGCAAAGAGTTTGTTACGGATGTTATCCTGAACTCTCTCCCTCCTAGCTATTCTAATTTCATCGAAATTATCATATCGAGAATGGACAAGAGCTTGCGGGAGCTCCAAGGGATGTTGAGGATCGCTGATGGGGACATGAAGAAGAGTTCTTCTATCCTCGTGATCCAAGAAGGTGCGAGGAAGATTAAAAAGATGAAACGCAAAGCGACTCCCAAAATGGCACCTAAGTACAAAGGCAAAGGGAAGATGGTTCCTAATCAGAACACTTCCAAGGCAAAAGCTTCTACCTCTGACTGCTTTTATTGTCAAGGCAAGGGTCATTGGAGGAGGAACTGCCCTAAGTATCTGGAGGATTTGAGGACGGGAAAAGTTCCCAAAGTTTCAACATCAGGTATTTTCATGATTGAAGTTAACGTTGTTACCTCTATTTATGATTGAGTATTGGATACTGGATCATGTGCTCATATTTGTTCAAATATACAGGCACTAAAGAATAGGAGGAAACTACGCAATAAGGAAGTACAACTCCGAGTTTGAAACGGAGCACAAGTTGCAGCCGTAACAGTCGGAAGTATAGAGTTGTATTTGCCTAGCGGGCTTGTAATGAAACTTGAAAATGTATATTTTGTTCCAAGTATTTCTAGAAACATAATTTCAATCTCATATTTAGAGATGAATGGTTTCTCTTTTGTTATAAAGGATCATAGTTGTTCTATATACAAAGATGAGTTATATTATGGATCTTCTTTTATGATGAATGATTTTTATATACTAAAAATTGACAAACTCATATTTAACATCAACAAACGACTCAAAACATCTCATGAAAGTATGACTTTCATGTGACATTGTCGTCTTGGTCATATAAATGAGAAACACATCAAAAAGTTACATGAAGTTGGACTTCTTGGTAATTTTAATATTGAAACAATAAACACATGCGAATCTTATTTACGTGGAAAAATGACCAAAACACCTTTCTCTAAGAAGGGCGAAATGATAAGTGACTTATTAGTCCTTATACACACAGATGTATGCGGACCAATGAGTACTTGTACAAGAAACGGTGATCGCTACTTTATCACGTTTTGCGATGATTACGGTAGATATGGTTATGTCTACTTGATGAGACATAAGTCCGAATCCTTTGAAAAGTTCAAGGAATTCAAGATCGAAGTAGAAAATCAAGCGAATAAAAGTATTAAGGCCTTACGGTCGGACCGTAGGAGGCGAATACTTAAGTTATGAGTTTACAATGTACTTAAAAGAATGTGGGATAGTCTCACAATTCACACCTCCGGGAACGCCGCAATGGAACGGTGTTTCTGAGAGGAGGAATTGAACTCTGTTAGACATGGTTCGTTCCATGATGAGTAATACCACACTCCCAAAAATATTTTGGGGGCACGCACTAGAAAGCTTTGCACTAACAATAAATAGGGTTCCATCCAAGTCGGTAGAAAAGACTCCATATGAGTTATGGTTTGGTAAGGTACCAAATAAGTCTTATCTTAAAATTTGGGGTTGCGAAGTATTTGTCAAACGTCCGACTTCTGACAAACTTGGACCCAAAGTCGACAAATGTTTTTTCGTAGGGTATCCTAAGGAAACGAAAGGATATTACTTCTATTATCGGTCGAGAACAAGATAATTGTTGCTCGTCATGGTATATTTTTGGAGAAAGAGTTTCTCACAAAAGGAAGTAGTGGGAGTAATGTAATACTTGAAGAAATTCAAGATGCATCACACAATACAATATCGATCGATCGATAAACCCACCACTTGATTCTTCGGCTAATGAGCATTTGGAAGAACGAAATCCACAAATAGTTATGGAAGAAGTTCTAGTCCCGAGCTCATCTACTTCAACGCAAGTTGAAATAGAACTAAATCCGCATACTGATGTGGATGAAGTTCGACAGCCTGAAGAACAAGTGCTACGAAGGTCACATAGGACGGTCCGTGCACCGAAAGGTACATGGATCGCATGAAAGTCTCGGCATTTGATCGAAGATCCTTTGACCTATGCGGAAGCAGTGGATAGACCCGACTCTGATAAATGGCTGGAGGCCATGAGATCCGAAATACAATCCATGTATGACAACACGGTTTGGAACCTGGTTGCACCACCTGTTGGGGTAAAACCCATAGCTAACAAGTGGATTTTTAAAAGAAAAATAGACATTGATGGTAATATGACTGTTTACAAAGCACGGCTAGTAGCGAAAGGTTTCAAACAAATTCTCGGCGTAGATTATGATGAAACTTTTTCGCCCGTAGCTATGTTTAAGTCAATTCGGATGCTCCTAGCAATAGCCGCATTTCATGATTATGAAATATGGCAGATGGATGTGAAAATCGCCTTCCTAAATGGAAATTTGGAAGAGGACGTGTATATGATACAGCCCACGGGTTTTGAGGATCCAAAAAATGCTGGAAAAATATGCAAGCTTCTCAAATCCATTGAAGCAAGCATCACGGAGTTGGAATCTTTGATTTGATGAAGAAGTCAAACAGTTTGACTTCGTCAGATGCGAAGAAGAACATTGTGTATACAGGAAAACTAGTGGGAGTGCCATCGCTATTTTAATCTTATATGTGGACGATATACTCTTAATGGGAAATAATATTCCCCTATTGCAATCAGCCAAATCTTCATTAAAGAAAGTGTTCTCAATGAAAGATTTGGGCGAGACTGTCTATATACTAGGCATAAAGATCTATAGAGATAGATCTAAGAGATTTATTGGATTAAGTCAAAGCACATACATTGATAAAGTGCTGAATCGGTTCAGCATGCAGAATTCTAAGAAAAGATTTCTGGCAATGAATCATGATGCACAGCTTAGCAAGACTCAGTGCCCTTTGACAACTGATGAGCAAAGCATAATGAGTAGAGTACCATATGCTTCGGCTATTGGCTCTATCATGTACGCCATGTTGTGCACTCGCCACGATGTCTCGTACGCTTGGAGTGTGACGAGTAGATATCAGGCTAATCCATGCTAGGAGCACTGGAATGCTGCAACGAATATCTTTAAGTACTTAAGAAGAACTAAGGATATGTTTCTCATCTACAGTGTTGACTCGGAGCTCGTGGTAAGTGGTTACACAGACGTTATCACCTCATATGAAAAATCATAAATAGAGGCGACGTAAAGATTTGTAAAATTGACATAGTCGGCAATACAACTGATCCACTTACAAGATCTCTACCTCAAGCCAAGTACTAGTTGCACATATCTTCTATGGGTTTGAGACACATAGGAGATTGGCTGTGAGATTTTTCTTTAAATCTTAGAGATTTATAGAATAAAGAGATTTATATAAGGCAGTGTTCAATATGATTGACTCCAAGGTTAAGTGGGAGATTGTTAGTTTGTAATAATCTTAAAGTCAATAATACGATAAATTGGTTATATAAAGCTTTGTTCATGAATTGGATATTTAAACGATATTTTATTTCCTTGAGTATTATTGAATTTATGAATCATTCCGAGTTCATGACTGGAATTGTGAAACTTCATAATATAGAATATACTCTTAAAAGTCACTAACCAAGGTAATTAGCAGGAACACTAATTAACCGTTATCAGGTTAGTATGTGGATTAAATGATGGTCAAGTTTTACAGACCGTAGACAAAGAGTTGTCATTTTAATCACATAGATAGATGTTCTAGGAACATCGTATTTGATAGACCCCGAATGAAACATTAAATGGAATTGTGTTCGTGTCATTAATGTTTTCGTTCAGTATTAAATTCTAAAGTACGAGGTATTCATCTTTCCTACATAAGATATGTATGTGTGTGATTTCTACCAAACGTTATCCGTAAAAGGTGGCTATAAAGGTAGCTCTTCGGAATACATAACTTATGCGGAGGAAGAGATGGTTTGCCAAAAGTACTATTGTCCCTCGTATTTCTATACGAGTTATAGCATCACTGGGACCCTTGATAGAGTAAGATTATCTGCTAGCAGAATAATTACAAGAGTAATTATATTTGATAATTTACTCAGGATCAAGAAAAGATTAAGTTTGCAAGGATGACACATACCTACCTTGAAAGCGATCTCGATAACTATGAGACAAAAGAATTAAACACAAGTAAATAGTTTACTAGATAATGATATTGTACAAGTACATCATCATCTCGTGTAATTGGATGGTCATAGTGCATTTCGCGGATGCCTCCTATGATTATAGAAGTTAAAACGGTTTTAACTCTATTTACCAACATAACACGGATCCTGTCGGGTCACACCGTATAGGAGTTAATCGGAGAATCTTATTGATTAATTATAAATTGTTTATAATTAATAATAAGATGGTTATAATTAATTATATATGATATAATTATATTTTTCATAGAGATGACAAGAAGCAAAAATCAGATTGAATTTATAACGTGTTGGACACGTCGTATAAATTCGTCGAAACAACAACCGAGAAAAATATAATTGTAGATGACAATTATATATATTTGATTTGGATTTTAAATGTTAATTATGGATTTGAATTATGGGCCAAAGCCCATTTATAATTAAAGTCTTAATTAATAATTAAAAGCCCAAAATCAGAAAAGACCAAAAAAGCCTAAAATTGAAAAAGCCCAAAATCCGAAAAGCCCAAAAAGGCCCATGAAAAGCCCATGACGACCTCCAAGGGTATTTTGGTAATTTATCCAAAAGCCCAAGGGTATTTCGGTAATTTGACCAAAAAGCCCAATGGCGTTTTGGTAAATTGGATGAACTTTAAGGGTATTTTGGTCTTTTCACTTTGAAACCTCCTTACTATTCACGAGGGCATTTTGGTAATTTGTCAATTCCACTTTTTCTATAAATAGAGGGGTAGGGTGAGAGAAAAAGTTCCACCAAATCAGTTCTACTTTCTCTCTCTCTCAGATACGGTTGTTTCGAATTCACGGGATCGGTGAATAGTGTTTTTACGAAAGTTGCGGTATTTCTGCACATTTGTGAAACAGAATTACTGCGAGTCGTGAATAGTACTATTTCGTCTTTTCTCGGGTGAATAGTGTTTTTGCGAGAAACCGCGGTTTATGGTATTTCTGGCAAAAGAAATAAACCGCTCTCTGGTCAGTCCTGATGGATAACCTACAGAGGCATCAGACGTTTGGTGCTCCGAGATAAGCCGATTTTCATTTCAATTGAAATTTAGAAGCGAGGTATAACATCTTATATTAATCTATTTAATTGTTAAGTAGATTAATATTTTAGAAATCAATCATGGAGTAGATCAATAAAGGTTTAAAGAGGTGTGTATCTCTCGGTAATCATCCGACACATCACTTTAACCCTAAGCTTAAGTTAGAAGTAAAATAATATTTTACCGTCTTTTGTAAAGGATTAAATGTCTGTAACTCTCGGTTATTATCCGACATACTTTAATCCCTAACTTAAGTAGAAGTAAAATTTTTGTTCTACGATCTTTCCGCAGCTTAAGCATTAATGGGATTTGGGCATTCCGAATCCCAACATGAACGTCTTTGGTGGATGCTTCCTTTGAAAGACAAATTGATGCATCGGTTTGGGTGAGTAAAAAGAATGGTACTGGAGATCAGACAGTGTATCAAACTTCTAGATTCAGTTTGAAGTTGTCTTGGTTGTGGGAGCATTTTTCAAATTTACCGGAGGATGCCATGTCAGCGCAGATTGATCACATGAGGGCTTTTTGTGATGAAGATGTTTGGGATGATATTATTTTCAGATAGTTCATCGATTAGAGTGCCCGTCATGTATCTGCAGTTCCTCACCGACTTGAAGCACCCATCAATATACAATTGGGGAGCTACAATGTTGGCTTATTTATATTACTTTATTGTAACGTTACTTTACTTCTAGGCTATTATTGACTCTATTATTCCCAACGGTATCCTATATTCCTACAGCTATCTATTTATATTATAATTGGAAAATGCAATCATTTACATCTCAATACTTGATACATTTTTTAGATGAACCCTATCTTTTCATTATTATTCTCAATACTCCCCCTCAAACTAGGTTTATAAAATATCGATTAATCCTAGATTGTCCGACACATTGGACTCATTAATCCATATGAGCTCAACCACAAGCCAACAACTTCTTCTTTGCAGCTTGTATCTAAAAAAATGGACTCTTTGTCATTTTCGCGGGATTCTTTGTCCTCTTTACACGATTCTTTGTACTCTTTGTAGCTTCTATCTTCATTTTCTTATTTTTTGTTCTTTTTATCGTTGAATGTCAATTCCTTGTTTTCTTTTTTCGATAATTATCGAAACTTAAGCAGAGGAATAATTTTATTATTCTTTTATGTGGCTTATCTTTATTTAAGGCTGCATCAAGTGAATTTATTATTCTCGACCCCTTGCGTTTTGCTCTTGTTACAGTGGTAAGTATGTTTCTTGTGTTCATGGCATAACGCCTATGTGTATTCCCATCATGCAATTATCATGATCTGAAAAATAAAAAAAAACACAACCTTTTCTAGGCCTTTTTTATGAGATTTATTTATCCAAAAAAATTACAATAGTGGTATGTTATGTTGGTCACTTCCCCTTTTTTTTATGCATGATTCAAGAAAAGTTTACATTAATGATTTTGATTTATTTTTTTGTGTTATTTTAGGAAAAATATTTTGAATTTAATTTTTTATTAAATCTCAACTGAAAAATTAATTTTCGTAAAGAATTTTTTTATTTATAATATTTTAATTTCTTTTAGAAACATTTAAAATTCCTATACCATTATTTATGTTTATATTTTTTCAAGTAACATGATCAATGTTTACTGAAATTAGCAATATAATTTGAGTTTTGATAAATGGCCAACTGTTATTTGATAATTTAATTTAAATAACTTTAGATAAAATAATACAAAATATGTTATGACCTTTCGCTAACTATCCAATTGTGTGATCATTTTTCACATCTTCCTCACTCAAGAAAAAGAATTAAGTGAGAATTGTGAAGAAGGACAGAGAGATCCCTCTAAGTGTGCATTTGGAGTATTTATATGTATATGATATGCACATTTAAATGTTCTTAGAGATTGCAGGGTCTTTTAGATTTCAATGGGCGCAAGCCCCCATTGTTAATTATCCAGGGCTACTAATAGTTACGCATTAATTATGTGGTCGCGATAAGGTAGAGATATGGAAGAGAGATACATGCATAAGTTGACTATAGGAAGCTTGTATAAGGTAGCTGACACCTGAAGATAAGATATATGAACCTGTATAAGGTAGCCTACACCTGGAGATATATTATATGGGCCTGTATGAGGTAATCTACACCTGAATGTCTTTTAGGTCAAGGGTGATAAGTACCCATCTAAGCATATGATATAGAATATGAAATATTATATCAGTTCAGCATCAAGGCTTAATTTATCAAAAGATGGACGGAAGATCATGTAATCATCTTAACTGATCTTTTAGATTATAAATCTGAAACACTGAGCTAATTCATAAATCTAGATGTGCTCTCTATTTCAAAGGCGGCACGACCTATCCAAACACATAAAGACAAACCTAAAACACTATGCCAGTGTAACATTGAGGCTGGTATATCAGAAGGTGGAGAACTTTTATTCACTTGATCACCTTATTGATTTTCTATACTATGAACTTGAAGCACTGAGCAAGTCCATGAACCTAAATGTGTCATCACATCATATTATATTTATATGTCATATTATATCATTTTTATACCATACCATATCATATATTATTATATCATATTATATCATGTTTATATATCATGTTATATCATGTCCATATCATACTCGTTATATTATATCATGTTATTATTTTATATCACACTATTATATTATAATATATTATTATATTATATTATATCATATTATATTATATCACATTACGTGCTATACAATATTATATTATATCATATTGCCATATCATATTATATTATGCTATTGTAATACATATGTTATTATGTATCATGTTATACTATATCATACCATCTTGTTATATCATATCATAATATATCATATTATTATCACACCATATTATATCATATATCATGTATCATATTATTACATTATCATATTGTGTTATATTAATGTATTATGATATGTTATACTATTATGCCATCATATTATATATTATTATATATTATTATATTATATTATTATATTATATTATATCTGTGCGACCCTTTTTCGCACGCTCCTCACAGTTACGGGGCGATATGATGCGGAAGAATGACGCGGAGATCCCTCCTAAGCGTGCATTTTTTTAGCGTCGGTTAATTTTATCGTTCAGACCCATTGGGATGCACATTTAGGGGTTTTTTCAGTGATTGTGGGTCCATATAAATTTCGATTGGAGCAAACCCCCACCGTTAATTATCCTAGGCTCAATGTTGAACTGGTTTAGCGCTTCATGTTTGACTTTGTGTGTAGAAGTGTTGCTAGATTTATGAATCCACTAGTACTTGGAATTCATGATCTAGAAGACCAGTAAGATGCGCATGTGGGCCATATCCACTAATCTTCTGATTCACCAACCTCAAGATTAACCGGCTTAACGCTTCAGGTTATATCTTGTGTGATTGGTCATTGACTAGTTAAGATTGAACTGATCTGTTTATAAGTTCATCTTCTAGATCAATTAAGATTGAGTCAATCTATTTGTAGACTCATCTTTTATCTCTTCGTAGATGTTGATCTGATATGTTTGTAAGATCGTCTCTCGGAGCTGCCAAGATTGAACTGATATGTTTGTAAGTTCATCTTCTTTTACCCTAAAATGAACTGATATGTTTGTAAGTTCATTTTCTACTAACCTACTTCTATTACTCTGTGCCAAATAAACTGACATATTAGTAAGTTCATCTGTATCTCTGTTATCTGAACTCAATGAACTGATCTGTGCGTAAGTTCATCTATATCTCTTTTATCTCTAATAAATGAACTAATTTGCTAGTAAGTTCATATGTACCCATGTATTCTGTAACCTGTGAACTGATCTGTGTGTAAGTTCATCTATATCTCTTTTATCTAGACTTAAGTGAACTGATCTGTGTGTATGTTCATCTTTTACTGTATTCGCATCTGTTTTGAATTAAACTGCTATGTTTGTAAGTTCATTTCTTCTATCTTTGAATCTGAACCGATCTGTTTGTAAATTAATTTTTACCTGTTTCTAAACCCCGAACTGATCTGTTGGTAAGTTCATCTGTCAATACTCTATATAAGTTGAATCGATCTATTTATAGATTTAATTTACACTGTACCCTAAAGATATAACTGATCTGTTGGTAAGTTCATCTTCTACCATTCTTGCCTCACTGGACTGATCTGACTGTAAGTCCAGGGTGTTTCGTAGTGATCCCGATCACTTGAACACTTGACCACTCGACCACTTGACTATCATTTAGCTACAGGATTTGCTTCCCCTTTCGAGATCCAGAGGTGCCTCGAGGGCATGTGTGTTAGTGAATGAACCTACAAGCAGATCGGTTCAATTTCACTGTTTAGAAGATGAACTTACAAACAGATCAGTTCAATCTTATGACTTAGGAGATGAACTTACAAATAGGTCAGTTCGATCTCATGGACTAGAAGACAACTTACAAATAGTTCAGTTTAGTCTCACTAGCATGTTAAGTCATGAATAGTTATTCAAGACACAAAATCAGAAGACAAAAAAAAGTTTCTACAGTTATCTTACTTAATCTTTCAAATCATGAATTCTGAGCACTTGGCCGATTCACAGATTCAGGGTTATCTTCTACACAAAGTTAGACTCGGAGCACTTAGCTGGTCTAATATTAAGACATGTTTGCTAGATAGTGAGTTTCTAGATAATTCAGCTCAACTCATCTAATCTAGTTATATTAGGGCTTACAAGCAGATCAATCCCATATTTGTGCACCACCAGTCTTGGGAGGTAGCCAGTGCATTGATGATCGATGAATCATCCATCTCAGCATCATGATGTCATCTTTTTAGACATCATAATGGTCTTCTTTGAAGTCAACACACTCACTGTGTTGATATTGCAGCCTCAGTTGTCTTCTTGGCAGGTGCTAGGATGTTCTTGTCCTAGCTGTTGTTGACTGACTGTTCTGAGTGTTGCATTACTTGTGTAAAAATACTCTGTTTCTCTACACCCCTTCCTTGTGTGAGTTTATTTAATCACCTCTAAAATGCAAAAGAATTATTGTATTATTATTGACTTTATTAATAAGATAATACCTTTTATTATTATCTCAATTATAAAGGTGATTTTATTTTTATTTCTAACTCTCTTTATTTTTGTAGAAAAATACTTACAAAAATAATAGAAAATAAGTTGGCTATTATTCATAATTTTATTTAGATTTTTAGGATTTTTATAATAGCCAAAATAGCAAGTCAAAACTTAGTCAAACAAAAAAAGCAAATAATGTTATTTTGCTTTTAGATTGTTTTAGTACAGTAAAATTCTTAAAAGTGAAATGTTTTTATATAAAAAAATACTATGAAAAAAAGAAATTTTAAAAATAAATTTGAGTCAATTTAGAGTTTGAAAAGGCCTCCAAATGATTTATTTACTCTTTATTTTTAATTTTTCTTTTATTTATTGAGCTTTGGGGTTAATGAATTGGGCCAACTTTAATTTTCCTTTATTTCTATGAATTAGGCTTGCTTCCTAATTGGGCCAGAGTTAATTCTTGGATTAATCTGGGCCGTTGGATCTGTGTAAAGATTAGCACAGATCTTTTATTTAATACTTTATTTACTTGGGCTGCCAGATTTAACTGAGATTTGTATTAGATGGATTAAAGACCCAGATTAATTTGCGCTTTAATTTTTTAAACGTCACTAGCCCAGATTCTTTGGATCGCTCCAAGATTCATTGATTCTTCAAGATTGGTGTTGAGATAGTTCTCCTCTGTCTCCTTGAATTGAAGAAAAGATTGAGAAAATGCAAAGAAACAGTACTGAAATTCCTTGAATCGATCAAAATCGAGTACAATTACATCTAAAACTTGTAACTTTCATTGAAAACACTCACTTTCCTTCTTCTCTTTAGGTTTAAGACCTTGAATTAACTATTAATGGTGCAGGGAGTTGAGTGTATACTGAGTTCTCAAACACTTGCTGAGGTCACTCAGTAGAATAAGCTTCTCTCTTGCTCTCTAGGGTTCTTGAGTAGTACAAAGGTGTTGTGAGTACTGTGTTAATGCTGCTTCTTGTTGCTGGTTGCTTGATAACTGAGGTTTATATAGAGATTAGATCAGTTTGACCAGATTTAACCATCTCTATTCAGTTGCACTTGGTGCATTGTATCACTCACTCAAGCTGCTCTCTTGTGCTCTATGGTTCACTGAACCAAATCTTCAATTGCCTGGCTTGTGTGTAGTTGCCTAGAGGTAGTTACAACTTCAACTTATTTGCTGATTTGTCACTACTCAGCCTTCACCTTCTTGCAAGCACTTCTAGCCCCTTCTAGACCCTTCCAGACCTCAATTAATTCCTTTATAAGCAGTTCATGCACTCTCTTGACTCAATTTTACAGCAATCGATTGAATTGGCCTTCTTCTTCCTTTACAAGCCTATAAACAAGTCTCAGCCTTTCACCTTGATCCCTTGCTTGTCTCTCACATTTCAAAGCTTCAGTATCACTCTCATAATGTCAAACAACTCCTTGTACATCTCCTTTGTTGATTTGTGAGCTTAAGTGCAGTGCTTGATCAGCTCATCTCTAGGCCGAGTTGTGAGTTGGTGCATCTCTCATTTTCTTCATTCAATTATTTTCAATTCTTGCTTTAACATCATCATCTGAGGCCTAAAAAGCTCTCCCAGCCATTAATTACAAGTTTCAAGCGTCAATTTGTAAGTTCCAAGCTTTGACTCGAGGTACTTCTCCTGGCTATATCTCTATTTCCACTGCCTTATTTTAAATTCTGAGCTTACACATCTTTTCTCCTTTGTATGATAAAGCTAGGGCTAGAAGCAATCGACTTGAAGTGCTAAGCTTTACCTGATCTCCATTGATGGCGCCATTAGCTGTTAGATCGATCGGGAAGAAGAAGAGAGAAGAAGAGAGAAGAGGGAGGGATTTAATTGAGTCCATCTAGAAAATAAGATGTAATTAAATCAACTATTGGGCCAACTAATGAACTTAAATCAACTCAAACTTAATTAGAATTAAAGTTACTTAATAAAGGCCAAATAGCTAAAGTTTAAGATAATTAAAAGGGATTAATTTAATAATATGATTAATTAATTGGAAGCCGTCTCGAAAGGTTTGGTGGTATCCATGGACTAAAATGTAAACTTAAAATATATAGGTTACATGTGCACAAATACAGTGTGATATGGTAAACAGCGTATGATCCCGTACATTAAAACACCAACACGTTAATTAAATAATAATATTTTAATTAATTGAATTGAATTAAATTTATTTTATTTTATTTTATTTTATTTTGATTTATTTAGTATAAAACCTAATTTTAATTTATAAAAATATAATAATAAAATATCTAGATAAAAAATAAAGTATGTAATTAAGGATATAGTAAAATAATAATTAAGATATAATTAATGTATATAAAAATATATATTAATCAATTTCTCTATATTAAATAGATAAAAAGTATATAAGAATAATATATTATATATAATATAATATATATTAATCAATTTATCTATCTTAATTTTAATTTTTATTCTATTTTACTTTATTTTATTTTATAGTTTTTAATTTCTCTGTATCCCATTGTAATTGTAAATTATAAATATAATCAAAATGAAATCAATAAAATGAATTAATGATTTATTTCTTGTACTTGTGTTGTTATCTGACTGTTTGTCGATTATCGAATTTATGACGTCAATTCCCTCAACTTAAAAACTCAACGAATAACACACAAGAATAATAAATGATTAAAAAGATGATTTCATAACTTAAACGTAATGAAAAGGGATTAACGATAAATACTTGACACTATTAATTGGTCAATTTAATGGATTCCGAACAAAAGTAATAAAAGACGAATAAAAGTGATATGTCTAGCGGCACCACAAAATAAACATAAACGTGTTAATTAAAACCCGAACGGACGTTAATTTAAAATGCCATTATAATTAAATATTAATTATAAAATAAATGACATAAAAACTAACAAACACTTAATTTAAATCAATAATAGATGATTTAGTCGACTCGGATCCACTCACATACTACGAGGCCGACCCCGACCTCACGTACGTAGGCGCCGACACCGAGATGGGCGACCTGCCTTCGGAGTAGAGCGACTCTGTGATCCTCACTAGCACTCTCAGGTACAGATTGCTGAGATTTTCTTTTCTTTCTTCAGAAATAGGAACCCAACCCGAGAAATAAATTATTTTTAAAATTACTTGAATTGCGGTATTTTTTTTACCAAACTTGATTAGAGATCAAATTTGAACTATCATTGCATACGGTATACTGACCAGCATGCATATTGGGGCCTACTCGCATTTGCATGTCATGTCATATCATTCTGCATGTAGATATAACAAGAGTAGAACTCGGGAATTAGTTCCGAAATAGAATTAAATTAGAATTAAAATAATAAAGTTATAGATTATAATTATTAGGATAAATACTATTATTATCACTAATTAAATATTAAGTTAGGTAGTTAATCATGCATTTAATGCATGGGAGTGCTGAGAGGCGGACCGAGTTATATCAGTCTGAGGTTGTCTTGTATAACCAGACCAACGGGCTACGTTCGATAAATCGGTTGGCTCATGAGGCCCCTTGGTCTGTATATACACTGCGCACCTCTATCTGTCAGTTATCCACCAACCTCATCATTTGACGAGTTCTATTTTTGGATCAATATTATATTATTATTATTATTATTATTCTATATATGATTTGATTCCAATTAAATTGAGCGATTAAGATTACATATCTTTCAGTGTTTAGTGTGGACGACCATATTTGAGTCTGGATTCTATTCTATTTTTATTCTATTATTTTATTTAGCCGGCTTATTTGAGATCTCGGTATGTTCGAAGGGCTTTCTCTTTTGACCCCTGGTTGGTACAAAGAGTCTCCCATTTGTATTATATTCTATTTTGTTATTTCATAAGTAGTTATCTCTTTTAGGTGATATGACAATTGAAAACATAATTTCTTAATTCATTTGTATTATTTTATATTACTTTGTGAGGTAGATTATAAGATTCAGAATACCGAGTACGTGCTTTTAATCGTCACTCTCCTAGGGCGTTATCACCCCGAGAGGCCGAATTTTCTTAGGGTATTCAAGACATTGGCGCTCGCTTACTTGAAAATCCTAAGTTTGTAAGTTGGGCCCGAATACGTGCCCACTTAGGTAAGTCTCAAGTCCATGGCCCGATTACGTGCCCGCTTGAAGATGGTCTAATAACTACAAATGGGATATTTTATTTTGGGTGTTTCAATCTCGTACCTTATATTATATATTATATTATTTTCACAGATTTTATATTTCAGGTTTCTTTGTCATTGCATGTCATCGCATAATAGCGGATTTTAAAAGAGTTGCATAAAATTACTAAATTTAATTAAAATAGTTATTACACTGTATTTTGATAATTAGTGTCGGTATTTGGGTCCAGTCTAAGAAAGAAGATCAAATCTTAAGACTGAATCTAAATCCATACCGAGTAATTTTTAAATTACTCATGTTTCCACGGTTATTGTGGGATCCAGGTTTTTAGGTACGGGATTTTTCTTGAAGAGAGAGCTAAGTGTAGTCCTCTATGATGACAAAGGTACTTCGCCATATCAACATGTGAATAGGGTAGTTTTGATTTAGGATCCATCGGGTTTTGGGTTTTAGTTCTTGTTTTTGGGGTTTTATTTGAGAGATTTTGATGTCCATTCTGATGGAGTTAGCCCTGTCGATATAGGTGTTATATTCATATTGTTTAATCAGGACTGTATATTATCTTGTACTTATTATTGTTATTATTTTATTTATTTTGTGTAATTTATTTTATTCATTTAGCCTTCCATACGCACATCTCGTCGTGCGTACGTGGCGGGATTGTCACCCCTAATCCTGTTTAAATTATTCTGGGGTGTGACAGAATCCCTCCTTGAGAAACCATGTGACAAAATTAGACAAAGTGAAATGTACATGATTACCAAATCACTTGTGAGATGTAAGATGAATAAGAATGAGTTCGTAAGCGCACATATAATGAGTTATATTGAGCGACTTAGGAAGCTAGGGTGCCAGTTAGATAGGCAACAAGTTACAAACCTTATACTCGACTCTCTCTCGTCTTATTTTTCTGATTTCATCATGTATGACATGGTTGGAATAAAAAAAAATCTAAATGAGTTGCGAGCTATGCTCAGGACTGTCGAGGTGGATGTGAACAAAGGAGTTTATAATGTCTTAGCAGTCAAATTGGAAGGAAGAAGATTAAGAAGCGTTCCAAGGGCAAGTCTAAAGAAATGGGTAATGTGAAGGCTCAAGTGGTGACTTCGAGCGCTTTAAAAATCAATGATGTACTTATTATTGAGGTTAATCTTATGACTTTTATTTCTGATTGGGTGTTGGACACCGATTCTTGTGCGTATATTTGTTCAAATATGCAGTCATTAAGGAATAAGAGGCTACTCGGGAAAGGTGAGATGCTACTCCGGGTCGGTAATGAAGCAAGTATTGTTGTTGTTGTTGTACGAGATTTAGATTTGCATTTACCTAGTGGACTTATTTTAGAACTTAAAGATGTCTATTTTGTTCTTTCTATTTCTAGAAACATTATCTCAATCTCATGTATGAACATGAACGGTTTTATCTTTTCTATTAAGGATCAATATTTTTTCTTTTATAGAGATGATATTTTCTATGGTATTTCTCAAGTTGTGAATGGCCTATATGTTCTAAAAATGGATAATCAAGTCTTTAATATTAATAACAAGAGACTTAAATCTTTTTGTGAGAGTGAGACTCTCATATGGCACCACCGTCTGGGTCATATAAATGAGACGCGCATTAAGAAATTACAAGAGGTTGAACTTCTTAGTTGTTTTGACTTAGAGCCTATAGCAACATGCGAGTCATGTTTATCGGGTAAGATGACTAAGGCATCTTTTACCAAGAAAGGTGAAATGTCAAAGGACTTATTGGGACTCGTACATAGTGATATATGCAGTCTTATAAGTATAAGTGTTAGAGATGGATCGAGATACTTTGTCACGTTTATTAATGATTTTAGTAGATATGACTATGTCTACTTAATGAGACATAAGTCTGAATTCTTTGAAAAGTTTAAGGATTTTAAGCCTGAAGTTGAGAACTAACTCGGGAAGAAGATTAAAGTATTTAGAATGGATTGAGGTGGAGAATACTTAAGCGGTGAATTTAGGGGGTACCTAAAGACACATGAAATAGTTCCACAACTCACTCCTCTCGGGACGCCTTAATGAAATGGTGTCTATGAGAGGAGAAATAGGACCTTATTGGATATGGTTCGTTCTATGATGAGCAAGGCTGAGTTACCATGCTCTTTTTGGGGATTTTCACTTAAAACTGTTGTATTTATGTTGAATCACGTGCTATCTAAGTCTGTATAAAAGACACCACATGAGTTATGATTTGGAAGAGTTTCAAATGTGTGTTTATCAAGATTTAAGGCCGTGAAGGTTACGTCAAGCGATTGATGTCCGACAAACTCAGTCCTAAGTCTGATAAGTACATATTTATGGGATAACCTAAGGAAACAAAAGGGTACTACTTCTACTACAAGTCTGAAAATAAGATAGTTATTGTCAAACATGCGGTATTATTGGAGAAAGAGTTTCTCGTAAGAGGAAGTAGTGGAAGTAATGTGCAACTAGAAGAAATTCAAATTACACATGAGAGTGATGTTGGTGGAGACTTCATAATTTTTTCTATGGATGTTGAGGCTAGTGGGAGTAGAACTCCCGAACCTAGTTCTCATGGTGATGATGATATAGTTCAAGATGCGCCTACACAAGGTATTATGGACGAAACATCTGAGCCTCATGCATTTCACAGGTCATCAAGGTCAAGTCATCCACCTGAAAGATGATTGGGACTTCATCAAGGATCGATATGTGATGCCGAGGATCCTTTGACCTATACAGAAGCAATGGCGTGACCCGACTCTGCATAATGGCTTGAAGCCATACGATCTGAGATACAGTCTATGTACGACAATCAAGTTTGAAACTTGGTTGATCTCCCAGAAGGAGCTCGTCAGATTGAAAATAAATGGGTTTTCAAGCGAAAGTTGGATGTGGATGGTAATTTAACTACATAGAAGGCACGGCTAGTTGTGAAATATTTCAAACAGATTTAAGGAGTTGATTATGATGAGACTTTCTCGCCCGTGGCCATATTTAAGTCAATTCAAGATCTTGTTAATAATTATTATTTTTATGATTATAAAATATGAAAAATAGATGTCAAAAACTGTCTTTCTAAATGGAGATTTAGAAGAAAATGTGTACATGACACAACCGATCGGTTTTGAAGATTTTAATAACACTAGCAAAGTTTGCAAGCTGAAGAGGTCCATTTATGAACTAAAATAAGTATCAAGGAGTTGAAAAAAAATGCTTTGACAAAGAAATCAAAGAGTTTGGCTTCATCAAATGTCATGAAAAAACCTTGTGTATTTAAGCGATTCGGTAGAGTATTGTTGTATTTCTCATTCTATATGTGGATGATATATTGCTAATCGGTAATGATATTCCCACCATTGATGAGGTTAAGTCATCATTGAAGAGAGTGTTCTCAATGAAAGACTTAGGCGATGCAGCCTATGTTTTGAGCATCAAGATCTATAAGGATAGATCTCGAAGACTTATAAGATTAAGTCATGTTACATATATTGATAAGGTGTTGAAGAGGTTCAACATGTAGGATTAAATCATGTTACATATATTATCAAGTTTAATTCATAAATACTTTCTTATTTCAATAAATAAAATGTTATCAACTTTACTTATTTATGACTATCTTTCATACAAACATAAAAAAAAAAGTGACAAACATATATTGTATGATCAATATTTAGTTATGTGTTAATAATTTTTGCAAATTATAAATTTTATAAACTTACATATTTCAAATTATTATATTATACATATAATGACATTTTGATCATTTTATATTTTATAATTAAGCTTTAAATAATAAACTAACAATCGATATTATGTATTAAATTTACCAATCGTACAATTTAGAAGGTTTGTCTGAATTATTGACATTACTATAAGGGAAAATTAGTCCTATGCCATCTCAAAACTTTAAATTTAGTAAAATGCCACTTCAAAACTTTAACTCCCTCTAATGCCACAATAAAATAAGTTTATTTAGTCTTTTGCCACACTTATATATTTTTTGTTCATTTTTAATTAAGTTCAGTAAAATATCACTGTATTTTTGGGATGTATTTTTTTAATTCCAAAAATACTCTCATTTCTGTCTGATATATCTTTTCCTACTAATTTCATCTGTTAAAATCGTTGATATGTCTGCAAAACGCGTAATGCAGAAAGCAAATTTCAGACTATGAGCATCATGATTCAGAATTTTAAAAGTGAAAATTCTATTCGTAAGCATATATAAATGCATTTTTGTAATTTTTCTTTATGGGTCATTTGGATCGAAGATTTTAGTATGATTTATTTGTTGACTATTTTCACTACTGTAGAATAAAATAAAAAAGTTTTTGGTTTGACATTTGCTAAAACAATTACGCATTTTGCAGAGATATCAACGATTTTAACAGACGAAATTAGTAGGAAAAGATATATCATACAGAAATGAGAGTATTTTTGGAATTAAAAAAATACATCAAAAAATACAGTGATATTTTACTGAACTTAATTAAAAATGAACAAAAAATATATAAATATGGCAAAAGACTAAATAAACTTATTTTAAAATGACATTAGAGAGAGTTAAATTTTGAAGTGACATTTTGATAAATTTAAAGTTTTGAGATGGCATGGGACTAATTTTCCCTTACTATAAAAGTCAAATTCATATCCACCATTACACAGCACATGGTCCGTTCGATCACTTTGAGATTCCTAACTCAAATCTTAGCACAAATCTTAAAGTGATTAAACTGATCACATGCTGCATTGTTGTGGATCAGCACTCCTAAAAGTCGGACATTATCTCAATCGTAGAAGATGAATTCTCCGCATTCAATTTTGCTATTTTTGTTAGATACGTTTTGTTGTTACAACTGATTTGAATTCCGATCCATTCGACCATTCGACCATTCGACCATTCGACCAGTCGACCCGACCACTGGAGAAAAGCAGTGAATGTCGCCTTCTTCTGTTCTTCATTCCTTGGTGCCTATCCTAATCAAAAGATTCAGAACCCCTCTTCTTCTGGAAAGCCGAAAAAAAGAAACAAATTAAATAAATAAAATAGAAATATATCTCCTTTGTGGAAACGCCTCCCTTGGTCATCGTTGTCTACGCGTTATATAAAATCGTTTTTTTCTTGCTCAAACCCTTCCAAATTCATCTCTCTTTCACCTTGAACTTCAGATTTTTGGATCGAATCTAGTTTGGGGAAAGAGCAATGGCGTCCCAGCAGGCTCTCGACAAGATGCAGCTCCGACAGAACTATCGCAACTTGTGGCACACGGATCTCATGAGCACGATCCAGGCCGACTTCCCTTGTACGGTTCCTTTTCAATCGAGAATTCGTTTCTTTATACTGATATGATGCTCTAGCGATATTGGTATACTAGATTTTTCTGGTTGGACTCGTTATTTAATTATTTATTATTTTCTTTTTGCAGTTTGCTGCCTGTCGCTATGGTGGTAAGAGTCTGATCTATTTGTTTGTTTTAATTTTATTTCTTGTTATTTGCTGATTTTAAGCAATGCTGTGTTACTCGGTTTCCGATAGAATTTGAAGAAACCTATAGGGATTTTTGATGTATGCTTCCAAGAGAAAATTCAAATAATTGCTAATTTGTGCCGAATCTGAAATTAATATATCGATTTTTTGTATTACTTGGAATCTTGTACAACTTAATTTGTTTGCTTGATTCAAACAGTTTAAATATAACCCACTAATCTATTTCACATGTATTGTTGAACCTTATTGGGTCTACCAGCCCTAGCAGTGATGGCAATGAGTTTATTAGGGTTTGTATTTCTACAACTGTTAAGACAGTTTGTTTTGTTCAGATTGGAATGATATTCTACCTTTTGCAATATATTGCAAATTAATAAGGCCATCAGGAGTATAATGCATGTGCTGATGTGTTTCCAGTTCTTGCATATATTTAGGAAAAAGATTAATTAATTTATAGAATCAAAACTTAGATATCAACCAATCTTGATCTTCTTTTTCTTGGATATTGTTATTTCTGTGCATAAATGAATACACTTATACCTCAGCTGATTGTGTAACTTTTAGTTGATATGAACTGGTCACCATCATTTAAAATTCACTAAAATATTTACACTTTTCTTTTCAGCGGGCCATGTGTATCTTATATGCTCCGGAAAAGAGCTCTTTACAATGATATGTCAAGGTAAAAACAGATTAAAGTAATATGCACCACAGATTGCCTGTTTTTTTTGTTTATGATTTTTAACTAAAGTTAGTTAATTCATCTCATCTCCTAACAGGTATACATGTTGTGCTGGCTACCTTCCCTGTAGCGGAAGGTGTGGTGAAAGTAAATGCCCTGAGCTTTGCCTTGCTACTGAGGTAAATTTTCCAATTCAACCCTTGTTCTAAAAATTGATTGAGGCAATTCTCATATTTTTTTCTTTAAAAATCTTTAGCTTATTGACATTGGGATTGCACATGAATAATGAACAATATTAAGGTACAAGTGAGCCAATGGAAAGATTGATGCATGGTTCTAAAAATAACAAAAGTGAAAAGTTTTAGATTAGTTGAGAGCTAACTCTAGCTTTATAACAAAGAAGTGGAAATAAACCAATTTAGACTCTAGGTTTAATACAATTAACATACTACAACATACTCCTTGGTTGTTATTTTTGGAAGAGAAAGTTGAATTATTGGTCCCTCAACATTTTTAAAAACCAAACTGGGACCTGTGTGACAAAGGGATAAAACATGGTTTAGGATTAAATGTGGAAAAAACAAACTCTGGTTTAGTTATTTCTTCATGGGGAACTTTATAGCCACGCTACAACATATATTGGTGTTAGTAAAGTAATTAACCCAGTAATTAGTCAAATGACTTATGGGTTAACTTTTTGAAAGATCAAGGACTGATTTGATTCTTTTAGGAAGTCAAGAAGCAATTATGTGCATTGTCCCTTTCTTCTATTTTTCCTTCTTTTGAGATTTCATGTAGCTTTTTCATCAAAAAAAAAAAAAAAAAAAAAGAATACCTGTAGCTTTGGTAATTTCTTTTTGTCTACAAATGGAAAAGTTCCTTTTGTATGTTTCTTCTCTGAGAATAATTGATTGGATGCTAGAGGCAACATGAGCTAATTATTCATTTGTTGCCTTTTTCATCCGGTCATAGCCCCTTGTAGGTAAATTTGGGACACATAATATGAGCTAGCTTATGGCATCTTTTGATCCATTAACTCCCTATTATTTTATCTCAAATAGAATGCATTTTTATGTAACTAATCTCCAGTAAGAATCAGCATATCTTATATAAAAGGGTTTAATTTTTCTAGATTTTTTGTTAAATTAACAGTCAGAACCATTGTTGTTATCTTGCTCTTTTAATAGACTAAATAAATAAGACACTGATAGCACTTGGTTATTTCAGGTGTTGTGTTGCTTTGGTAATTCGGTTGCTTCGACCCGTTTCCTACTGCAAGATGAGTTCAACATCCAGACTACCAAGTGTGATAATTGCATTATTGTATGTCTCTGTCCATTCTTCTGTATGTATTAGAAATTTCTCATATATATTTTTTTCCACTCTAAAACTGTTCCCTGCTTCTGTTACCACAGGGATTTATGTTCTTTCTCCAACAACTTGCATGCATTTGTTCCATCATTGCCTGCTTAGTTGGGAGCGATGAACTTTCAGAACTCTCTCAGCTTCTCAACTGCATATCTGACTTTGTCTACTGGACGTATGTTACTTTTCCATAATTATCTATTAAGTGCTTTTGTCTAAGGTTTTATACGTGTATGACCTTGTGAATTTCTTCTGAGTTTGTACCCATGGAAAATCTTTGCGTAAAGTCCTTTTTCATATATGCAAAGATCATTGTGATTTAAAAAGGAAAAATATGAACTAATTTTATGAAAAATATGAATTAATTTTGTCTTTTTAAAGATACCTCCATATGGCAGTATAAAGTTGTTGCCATTACTTATTTGCTTTTTTTTTGTACTGATGCTAATAAACTGTCAGTATCTGTTTTGCAGGGTTTGCGCATGCATGCAGGTACCAAAATTGTTTTCCTATTATTAAGTGCGGTTGGTTTCATCTGTGTCCTTAATCCATCCCAACTTAGGAATGAGTTGAGAAAATAAGAGTATTTATAAAGTGCCAATTAAAAACTAGTTGACAATTCGCAGACGCAACACAAGGTAGAGCTGGACAAGAGGGATGGCAAATTCGGTCCACCTGGTGTGATGGCTGTGCCACCAGTTCAACAGATGTCTCGCATAGACCAACCAATTCCGCCTCCAGCATATGGCCAGCCTTATGGCTACCCACCACCACAGGGACCAGCTCCAAGCTACCCGCCCCCGGGTTACCCCTCCCAGCCTCAGACATACCCACCACCTGGCTACTATTCCAAGTAGAGATTATCAGTTTATGCATTTAGATATGATCCTTTTTCTTTTGTGTTGTCTCAGCTCCTGAAGTTGTTCTTCTGGCGTGATTTGGTTCTACATAGGCAACAAACAATTGTCCATTATGCTGATTGATTACTTATTGTTGACTGGTTGATTCTGCAGATGACATTTCCATCTCAGCGAGCTAGTTTCTTTTGTGATATGCATGTCTTCCTCATGTGCTCCCTATTGTTTCTGTATATGTATATATTGTTCTCATGTCTTATCCTATATCATCTTAGGTTGAGAAATGTCATTTATTATATCCCTAAACCTCTGATAAATTAAATGTTTGAGTAATATTTAGTAGAGTAGTTAAAATGATAGAATGAGATAATGTAATATTTTATTTTAGACAATATGTTATTTTTGTTTTTAATATATTTTATTTTTAAATTTTTTTAAAAGTTTGATACGATATGTTTGTATTTTTTTAATTTGTTTGTTTTGAAATGGCTCAAGTTGGAATTAATTTCATACTAGTAAAATCATATTAGTAAAAATACACCTAAATATAGGTGTATTTGTATGGAAAGAATTAGTTGGGGTGTTTTTTTTATAAATGATGATAAAATTAATTAATACATTAATATTATTTGTTGGCATTTATTTTCGTTTTATTATTAGTTTTTTTTTAACGAATAATGATAGAGTTAGGCTATGAATATGTTTATTTTTAATGTATAAAGTAGGATATGGATAAAAATAATTTTAAATAAATATAGTAATAAAAATATGTTTATCAATCCGTACCATCTACGATAACCCTATTTAAAAGAAACAAGAGTAGGGTTGCAAATAAGTTGAGTTCGAGCGAGTTAGGTTTAGTTCAAACTCAGCTCATGAAAATTCAAGTCGAGTCGAGCTCATGAAACGTTTCGAGCTGAAAAGTCTAACTCAAGTTCGGCTCATTACTATTCGATCTAGCTTACGAGCTAATGTATGTATGTTGACTTAGTTTGACATTTATATTTAGTATATCTATAAATTCTAAATTCTGTAAATCTATAAAAATGATACATGCTTTAGCACAAAATTGATATATTAATAAATTATATTTTTAATAAAATCTTTGCTGCACTAATTTGAATAGATGTACCGGTAAAAAAACTATCAAGTTAGATATATGAGCTGAGTCACGAGCGAATACAAGAAGTTAAGCCGCTGAGATGATAAGAGATGAGTTATCGGGTTAAAGTTTAATAGAAAAAATATATAAACTATTATTATTCGAGTCAAGCTAATCTCAACTCAAACTCAACTTATTTAACTATCCAGTCAGATTAGCTTGAGTCAGATTAACTCGAGCTATATTAATTCGAGCCCAAGCTTTTTTGTGCAGTCCTAAACAATAGTATATATATAAAGTTATAAGCTGTGCTACCATAACTGGAAAGAAACACATTTCGTCTTAACATTTGTATGTCCATCGGACCACTTGTTCAATATCCATCCATCCATCTTTTTTTTTCTTACTAACGTCTATTTATCAATTGAAAAATTGCGATTGTTAATGGTTATCTATTAAACTACTTTTTTTTGCATATGATTATGTAGATTCTGTAATATCTGTATTGTTAGTAGTTATGTATTCTATTTAACAATTAATAAATAAAGGGGGTGAAAAGTTGTAGACAGTAATACTGGTGATTAGACGCGTCCCATATCTATTTTTCAGAATCGCAATTTAACTAGAAAAATGATTATTACGCGCACGCGCGTGATGCTTTCAATGAAGAAGCTGGTACCAAGCAATCGTCTTTATTCAGTAGTCCATACCGCTATATTAACAAGCTTTATTAGACAATTGTATTTGCTCCGTTGGAGCACAATGAGCGGTGTTTAGAGATTTTGATTCTCGGGACGGAACTACGATTTTCTCCTATTTTAATATGAGCTGAAATTGAATTTTAATTGAAATTAGAGAGAATAAAATGAATTAATGAGTCCTCTTTAAAATTATTATACATTTCAGTGGTCATTATTCTTTAATTACTTAGAAATTCATCTAATTCATCCAAATATTTAGTGTATAATTAAGATTATTAAAATTTGAGTGGAATAGAGTCACAGGTAGTTCCGTCACTGCGCAGAACGAGTTGTACTGTCGTACAAGTGCTAACGAGTCTAATTGGAACTCGTTAATTATTGCTCTAATTTGGCATATATATATATATATATATATATATATATATATATATATATATATATATATATATATATAGTAAGGTTATGGTGCTCACAGTGAATCACAAAATATTTTATGTTTAAAAAGCGTCTAAATTTTTGTATCTCATATAAAAATTTGAAAGTCCAAACGGCCGATCCAAACCGTTGAACATGATCTTCATATTGAAATATCTTTGGAGATCAAATTTTATATATTTTTTAAAATTTTTTGCTATTTTTTAAATGGATACAAAGTTTATTGATCTAACAATTTCTGCAACATCCAAAATAAGTGATTTTATAACCATCTAAAAAATAGCAAAAATTTTCAAAAAAAATGTAAAATTTTATCTCCAAAAATATTTCAATAAGAAGATCATGTTCAACGGTTTGGATCAACTATTTGAACTTTCAAATTGAGTTACGGACGCGAAACACATGAGATTTTATACTTCGCGAAGCACTATAACCTCATATATATATATATATATATAGAGAGATTTGGCTACAGTGCTACGCGTAGCACGGATGGTCTGTGTGCTACAGACCGTTTCTCCGTCTTCAAAGTTAAAATAGTTGATCCAACTAGTTAAAATATTTTTCATATGAAAATCTAATTGGGAACCAAATTTTATATTTTTATATTTTTTTATTATTTTTTAAGATAGCTAGAAAATTACTTGATTTAATTATTATGAGCCATTCAAAAGGAGTCATTTTCTAGCTATCTTAAAAAATAGTGAAAAAAAATCCTAAAATATTTTGATCGGTCGAACCGACCATTTAAACTTTGAAGACGGAGAAACGATATGTGGCACACGCGTAGCACCGTAGCCAAACTCTCTCTCTCTATATATATATATATTCAAGTGAGCTGAAGCAATTATTTTTTTAAATAATAATAAGAACAAAAATAATAATAATAATATATTTTTGTCATGGAAAAACGAGCCAAGTGTCTATGTTATATTATCATAAATAATGTAAATGATATAAAATGAGAGTCTACATGGATAAATCGCAATATCAAGAATTGAACAATCTACTAGTAAACTTGTTTGGTAATATTAAAAAAACAAGCTAAAAGGTCAAAAAAACAATAAAGAACAAACAAATAGATCCCAACTACAACAAAATTGTAAAAGAAGATATAGAATGTGAAAACTAAGTAATTAGAACAAGTATGCAAGTGAAAAAGCAAATACTAATAGCTAAACTACCCAATTAGTGCAAAAGAATAAATATTTCAACTTTGAGAATTTAGCAAACTATAACTAAGTGAAAGATAGCATTAAAAATGAGAAAGAAAGTGTCAAAGTAAAGAAAATAAGATTTTAATATAATTCGATACCGAGACCTATGTCTCTAGAACTCACTCCTTAAATGAAGTGTTGATTTATTGATTCAAAAGGAGTTTACAAATAAAGTTTTTAGCTTTTTGACAATGTTAGTACAAAAAAAAATTAAAAACAATAACAAGAACACTCAAGTCTCAAATAAATACAAACAAGGATCAATTAAGTATCAAGGACTAAGTTCCTTTGAAGCTACAAGAACTAATATACAACTAGTCTTGACTTGAAAACCTTGATGAAAATGAGATTGATTTAGAAGTTGGGCTCTATATTATTTAGCTCAAGGTAAAGTGTTCTGGAGTGACTAGTCAATATTGAGAGAATTGAATGTTTCTAAGTTAAAATGAAAATGATATGAGCAGGCTTTAAATACAGTTCAGAAAACAAAATAGACTGAAATAATTTGAGTTGTTACTAACGGCTTAGTAAGAACAAAAGCACTTAAAAAAAGGAATCTTGAGATGTATTATTAGTAAGCCGTTATAATGGTTCAAATCGTCGAACAACTTGAAAGCGTTGGTTCAATACCACGCTCTGGTTCTTTTTGGCTCTCTTTGCGACTTAGAATTTTTTCTGAGTTTGATGTAAGTTGTTATTAATGGCTCAAACCATTGGTAATGTGTCAGATCGCAGAAAGTCGATTTTACTATTTTCATCAACTTTTCTAAGATAAGTTACATCAAAAACTTAAAAATAATTATTTCTAAACTCATTTAATACTATCATATGCTTTACAAGCTTCATTAATCTTCAGTTTTGATCTGTAAACTTAGCTTAAAAGAAAGATTGTAAAATATAAATTTAATATTTTATAAATTGATAAATTCAAAGAAAATTACATAGTACAACAATAAATATTTTGAATTTTTAAAACTCTAAATATAATATTGTAAGTTGATTATGAGCTAGTTCCAAATCGGGCAGGTGAGCCACAAGTTGTGGATTAAACGTGTAGTCCAAATTCAAAAGTAACATACTTTTGAGATAGCATACTTGTTAGTGTAATCACTGTGAATATTGACTTGATATATATTGTCCTAAACCTAACATCCAGTCATCAAAATTAAAACATTACCTGCAGAAGTTGGATATTTTTGGTATTTAAGACTGTAAATCATGCAACTTGAGCCTGTGCAGGTGGCCTCTTAAAAATTTGTGGGCTATGTTCCATCTCTTGTGAATTGTGGTGGGGGAATGTCCACAGAGAACATCAATATGTGAATCAGGGAGACTAATTATTTGTATATATGCGGGAATTAGTTAGGTACAAAGTTGGAAAGTAGTAACAAGAATTATTGCCTGGGGACGAATAATTGGTAGAAAATATCACTGGACTACCCTGTCAAAATTAGCTATTTCTTGAACAGATTGATTGCTTACGACATCTTCCTTGCTTCTATATTCAGTAATAAAAATTGATACCTAAACTTCAATATACGGGTGCAAATTGAGAACGACCTTATTCCCTTGGCCGTGTTGAACTTTCTGTTATTTAAAATTTTCAATATAACTTTACTTTTTTCAGTGAGACTTTTGAGCTCAAGATCGAAGTTTGCTATTAAGATAAATGAGGAATAAAAAATGGACATTACCCACAAGGTTGAGTTAGAAAACAAAAACCCATGTTATTTATTGCAGTTTACCCGCTTATAAGAAGGCTCCGTTGTGCACATGAAATGAAAGATATGTGGATATGTGGATATTTAGTGGCATTTAATTTCTGGGCCAAGATTCTTCAATGGATCATTTGCGAATAAATACTCTTTACAACTGCCATCTACTACAATGGCTAACTTTGTGCAACTGTGTTAACCTACATTTGACAAGCCTAGTAAAATTAAAACGATGTAAATATCAAATCATCTTAAATTTGACAAGCCTAGTAAAATTAAAACGATGTAAATAAATCATCTTAAATGAAGTAATTTATGTAAAGAATATTAAAAATAAAATTATGTTTTAATTTAAATCACACTTTAAAACGTTTTAAAGTGTTTACTACATTTTTATTATGTCTTGATGGAGTATAAAAGACCGTCAAATTATAACCGTTATAAATTATATAAAATTTTAATAGTCTTTGATGGAGTATCAAATGATAATAAAATTGTATGAAATTTAAATTAATATCAATCTATAAGTAGAATAACATATTCATAAAAAAATTCTATTTTTAATTTTTTTTCATATTTATTTAAAAATTCATTATCAAGATTCAAAATAAGAGGTAATTTATAGTACGATGGCGGAAAGATCGAAGATATTCATTCATTTGTGATTCTTTATAGCAATGAAACAAAGGCAATTTTAAGTATATTCCTCAATATTAAATTTACTACCATGAAATCGCTTTTCCAAATTTGACATACTTCATGCATGCGCCGAAGTAGTGCTCTCAAGAACATCAACACAATTCTTATATCAATCGCTACAAATGCTACAAATCACGCAACAAGGGAAGTGGGAATATCCATAATCACAAATGAGCAATTTGAAATAGAAAAAGAAATTAATTAAGACCAAATTAATGGCAGACCCCTAATCTCTAACAACTTGTGTAAACCAGGTCATACCATACAAGTTGTGACACAAAAACCTAAAAATTAAAGAAAAGTAATAATTATAATAAGAAATTCGCCTCACGAGATCGGGCCCTTTCTAATTGCATTCTTTGCGTAATTACATCAAACACAGCCAAAATCCATCATATTCTTTCTTTGCCCCCCAATCACCATTCACATCTCCATCACGCACTCCAATATCAACATGACAGCTCATCCGGTCTATCTCAAATCTCTAATCAGGAACCATAACACATTGACACTTAGCCAAATCACAAAGCAATTAAATTTTCTCAGCGACCAAAGAAAAGAACGAAAATAAATTTTACTTTTCATATCATATATCTCCTTGGTAACAATAGAAATAACAAGGTGATAGACTTAAATGATAATTGACAAAAGTTATTGCTACCACCGATCAATCACCACGCCTATAATCAATTGTAGAAATAGAAAAAATAAAGAAAGCAAAGTAAATTAAGAAAAACAATTTCGTCCTGGTGGTGGTAGAAGTCGGTGAGAACAATAAAAGAGAGATAAAGTCGCGTCAGGTTAACGCCAAACAGATGCCATGGTTAGGATCCGACCCGCCCATCCAAACCCGATACTTTCTGATTGCTCCTGAACCATGAAACCGTGGTTAGGTCGAACTGAATTTAGCCGTGCACAAAGATGGTCGGCAATGGCAGGTCCGAGAGAAACCTGATCCAGCCCGGCCATGCTCATGCGGGCTCGCCACTTGCCGAGCAGCTCGCATCGCTCAACCCGCTCTTCACCTTCCTTTGACAGCAAATTGACAGCTTTACGTTCCAGGGCTGCTTCTACCTGACCCTCTCGATGCTATCCCGACCAAAAGTCAGCTCTAGAGAATCCAGGACTGCTCCATAGTAACTACATGCCTCAGTGAAACGTGTGGTAAATGGTGCCGTATTGCCATTCATCTCATGCTCAACAAGCGTAACCACATGAGGCCCAAGGGAACGGACCTGGCGAAGTAGTTCGTCACGAGGGTTTGCAGGAGTGACGCTCTCGTCTGGCACCCGTGAGAGCAGAAATGCAAGGTTTACTGCCAATGTTTCACCAGGCTCACATCCTAAAAGCAAGCGGTCCATCCCTGAAACCTGACATGGCACAATGTTGAACCTGAGATCAACTCCAGCACGCTTCGCTACCTTTTTCAAGCGCTCACCGACTGATTTGGTGTTAACAGAGGCAGTTGGGGTGAAGGGTGAAGTGGTGTCCAATATAACAGTGATTTTGAAAATGACATTCCTTCGTCCCTCACCGAGGGCTTGTATGAGGCCGGCATGCTGGGATCCGGTGCCAATGTCAAAGTCAATTAAATGAAGTTGTAAACCTTTCGTGGCCCTAAGAATAGCAAGGTTAGCAGCTAGAAGTCCAAGCTTGAAGCAGGGAGATATGTCATGCAATAGTTGTGTTGCCGCCCTTTGTGCCGGGCTGCACAATTCAACAATTGGATTCCCTGCCAGTAATTGAGTCGCCATTGAAGAGTTAATTCGGGCAGCCAGGGAAGTAACCATCATCCATGTTAGCCGCTGCTCTGTATCACCATTGGGGTTTGCATTCCTTTTTAAGACAGCCATGTTGGTGAAAGCCAATTCTAGATTACTGTCGGCAATGGCTGTGGCAGTGTCAGAGAGCAACTGTCGGGGAGAAGTTGCTGAAACTGGAGGCGAATAGGAGGCAGAGGAGGAGGCAGTGGAGGAAGAGGAATTGGATGGGGAAGAGGATAGGGTATGGTTCTGAGCCATGCCTATCACTGGCAATTGTGGCACCTGTGGAGGTGGTGGAGTAGATATCTCTAATATTTGTTGTATCGTCTCGCCCCACTCAGAATTGGTAATCACCGAGCCAGACGCGCTAAGCTCCTCTTCTTCATCATCGCACAAGAGCTGCCTCTCAAGCTCCTTTAGTTGGTCCCGCACTGAGTCTTTAACCGGTGCTGGAGATGGAGTTGCAAAGGTGAACCCCACCGGGTTCCTGTTAATATTCATATTAATATTCAAAATTGAATTTGAATTTGAATTCATGTCCATATGCGCATGCATAGTCATATTCCTATACATACTCCTATTCATATTCATACTTGTGTTCAAAATCGTTTCTCTCTGTTGCGGCCGGGGCATGAAGCCTGGAAGCGAATTGAGAGAGGAGAAGGAGGACGCTGAAGTCAGGGTCCCCAGATCAGAATTGCCGGAGAATATGGAGGGAGAAAGGAGAGGAGAGACAGGAGATGGTACCAGTGCCTGTACCTGCGAATCCATAAGCGTCTTCTGCCTCACCGCTCTCAAAAGCAGAGCTTGTTGTAGCAGCGTTTGCTGGTTTTGCCTCTCTATATCTGCGAAGCTCCTCTTCAACATCCCTCCAGCGGCGGCGCCGCCACCGTCCGATCGGCCTTGGAGAGGGAGCTGGACGGAGGATCGTGCTCCGTAGCCGTACGATCCCCAAAGAGGATCCTGCCATGGTGGTCCAGGCTCCATGTTTAATAAAAGAGAGAACAAAGGGGAGAAGAAAATAAGAATTAAAGAGAGATAGAAAGGCAATGGAAGAGTGAAACAGAATCTAAAAAGAGGCCTTGTTACAGAGACCGCTACTCATCTCTTGAAGCAGCTTTCTGCCATTCAATCCCATCAGCTCAATCTCTCCGATTAAAAATACCACTCCTTTTCTCAGTTTTTATACGACCCCTTCTCTTTCTTTCCACGTTTCCGTATTCTCTCCGCTTTTAACAGAAAAACTGGAGACGGTTGGAAATGATTTTCCGGTCGTGAGGCGTCATTCCGTACGTTTGTAATGGAGAGGATGTGAATCGCGTTTCTTTCGTGTCTTGTGAGATCGACCTTTCGCGCTTTTATTTAATAATAATCAAGATGATAATACCATTAAGATGCTGCAAGCGAGCGTTGGGATGGTATGAACTGTTAAGAAAAGGGTTTAAACATATTCAAAGATAAGAAATGGCGTAAATGGCAAGAAGGGGGGACCGGGTACCATCCCGCTTCCTAAAAAACCGGTCATGACCGGTGAATCCGGGAAAGGAACCGACACCAGTCGGTGAGCGCGTTTCGTTTCATCCCACCCCATTGATTTTAAAATGGGAATAGAGGAGTCTAAGTCCTAAGACATAAGATTTGCATTGAGATTAGAATAAAATGTGAGATTGAAAATAAGGTGTATCGAGTTTGATGATTAAATTCTAATTCAAAGGTCAAGATATGTTTTGGAATCAAAAATGATCTCAAGGGCCTGGGACTCCCACATTCCTTCAAAATATTGTGAGCCCCCATGAGTCGTGACGTTGGTGTTGCTCAAGCCACAAGAAAAAAAATCTCGATGTCCAGCTCACTTCACTTTCGAACGATTAGTTATCCCGTATTCATTCTTTTTGTTCTCACCTTCTCGTATCTCGTAGACTCGTATCAAGTATCTATTTGGCAGTATTTTTATATAATAATTATATTATTAATAATAATAGTGATAAAAATAAATTTTAAAATTTATGAATGACAGCGTGTTATTAGTAATGATGTGGAGTAAATGCGTCACTGTCAGTGATGTTTTAATATAAAACAGTATAAACACGTCACTGACAGTGACGCATTTGCTTTTACTCAACCTAATCACAATTTATTACCATTGGATTAACATTACTACTGCCACTAAAAACGTCACTGATAGTGGCGCACTGCCATTCGTAAATTTTAAAATTTATTTTAACACTCTTATTATTAATAATATAATTATTAGAGTCATTTGTTTTTTTATCCAATAAAAAGGATTTCTATTTTGCATGTCCAATAAGTTATTATAGAAATTATACAATAAATTAGATAGAAAACTAGTCTAGTTTCCTATAAAGAATCTGTTGTCGTTGTACTGAATTCTATTTATTAAACTCATATTTTGTTTAAGGTAAAAAGAGAGAAATGTGAAATATAATATCAATAAAAAGAGAGAAATATAATAGCAATAATTGAAAGTTTTAGATATTAAATTATCCAATACTTATAACTGATTCAAATAAAAGCTCGATTATAATTACAATATACTAAGTTAAATGGATCAATAAAAAAACTCCAAACATAATTAAAACATCCACATACAATATACATCATTGCAATTCAAATTCAAATTTAAAATTCGACACAGCTATAAATTCAAAAACAAACAAGAAAGAAAAAACTAATAAATCTATAGCAATCTCTAGGACTTGGTCTTCAACAAATGCAACGAACTTGAACTATCTTTTTACAACTGGTCTTTAATTAATCTCGTGTAACAAAACCAATAATATTCTAGCTAGATTCAACGGTCGTTATTTTTGTTAGTCTGATGTGAAATTTGTCTAGACTTCTGCGTATTTAGCTATGGAAAAAATAATAATTTGATGTTTTTGTTAACGAAGTGGCACCTAGCTAAACCATAGAGGTTTATAAAGAGTTAATTATTAATACTTTATTCCAATTAATTTATGAGATTGATAGGCTTAATAAAAATATATAACAAACAAAATAAAGAAAAAATAACTTCGGTCGAAATCTTATCTTAACCGCCCCTCTTTATAAAATCTATCAATCTCAATCACAAATTGAGATATAAATATTTTGATAATTATAAAAATATCAAACTGGAGGATTTAATACATATAACTTTTGTATTTTTTAATATAATATAGATATTGCGCGATAACCAATTCTGATTTGTTGGAACTTTAGATACATCTTGCCAAACATCAATTCACAAAAAACGCCACAGAGAAAGGAAAAAAAAGCAACAACAAAGAAGCCATGAACTTGGTTGGAAAATAAAATACATGTTCTCCCAGGAGACAACACTAGCCTAACTTTCACTGACAAAAAAAGATTCTCCTATAAATTCATATTGTGTAAAACCCAATAACAATTATAGGGAGATGGGCAGTACATTCGCGCATATATTGTAGCTAACACTACTAAAAATGAAAGCGAAAAGACGAAAAAGTTATATATATATATATATATATTGTATATATATATATATATATGTTGTGTGTTTTGCGCTCTATTTTTAATTTCAAGTCGGAAATAATTGATCTAAATCGTTCAATTTAATCTTCATATGGTGATTTGCAAAGTATAGAGGTGTTGTGTGTTTTGCGCTCTATTTTTAATTTCAAGTCAGAAATAATTGATCTGAACCATTCAATTTAATCTTCATATCAAAATATATTAGTAAACTAAATTTTATATTTTTTAGAATTATTTTGTTATTTTTCTGATGAGGAGAAAATGACTTAATCTGAGAATTCGGGTTCATCCAAAAATGACAGTTTTTCCCCAATCCAAAAAAAATAGCAAATAAATTTCAAAAAATATAAAATTTGGTCTACTAATAGATTTTGATATGGAGAATAGCTTGAGCGGTTTAGATCGATCATTTCTGACTTAAAATTAAAAATTGAGCGCAAAGCACACAACGCTTTTGTGCTTTGCAAAGTACCATAACCTAATTATATATATAATATATATATATATATATATATATATATATATATATATATATATATATATTGAGTCCGACTATGGTGTTTTGTAAAGTACAGAGGCGTTGTGTACTTTGCGCTCTATTTTTAATTTCAAATCAGAAATAATCGATCCGAACCATTTAATCTAATCTTCATATAAAAATCTATTAGTAAACCAAATTTTATGTTTTTTATAATTTTTTTACTATTTTTTCTGATGAGGAGAAAATGACTTGATCTGAGAATTATGGTTCATCCAAAAATGACGTTTTCCCCCTATTCAAAAAAATAGCAAATAAATTCCAAAAAATATAAAATTTAGTTTACTAATAGATTTTGATATCGAAATTAGATTGAGCGGTTTGGATCGATCATTTCTGACTTAAAATTAAAAATAGAGCGTAAAGCACACAACGCTTTTGTGTTTTGCAAAACACCATTCTCTCTCTCTGTCTCTCTCTCTCTATATATATATATACACACATATATATATATATATATATATATATATATGAGTAAATATACCGTGAGCTTAAGCTCACGGAGGTCTTCCGTGAGTTTAACTCAAAAACTATATCAAATCATCTCAAAATTTTAATTTATCATTCTCATTAAATTTTTATATGAAAATCTATTGGGATGCAAAAAATTGGAGTGTTTTGAATTTTTTAAGTCATGGTTTTTAATTTTTAAAAATCAGCTCTAAAAAAATAATAATATATTTAATATTTGAACATTATTTTTAAAAATTAAAAACGATGACTTAAAAAGCTCAAAACGCTCCAAATTTTTGCATCCCACGAGATTTTCATATAAAAATTTTAATGAAGATGATAAATTAAAATTTCGAGATGATTTGATATAGTTTTTGAGTTAAACTCACGGAAGGTCTCCTGAGCTTAAGCTCACGGTATCTTTAATATATATATATATATATATATATATATATATATAGAGAGAGAGAGAGAGAGGTAGACTATTTGTGAAAACTTTTGTATTTTAGTTGATATGTAAACGGATTAAAAACTATATTTTAAAACCTCAAAAATTTTAATTTATGATTTCCATTAAATTCTTCATATGAAAACCTTATGAGATACAAAAATTTATAGTGTTTTGAGTTTTTTAAGCCACTCTTTTGAATTTTTGAAAAAATAGCTCTAAAAATAATAATAATTATTCAATGTTTGTGTTGTTTTTTCAAAAATTTAAAAGAGTGAATTAAAAAACTCAAAACACTCTAATTTTTGTATCCCACAAGGTTTTCATATGAAGAATTTAATGAAAATTATAAATTAAAATTTTTGAGATTTTAAAATATAGTTTTTGATCCGTTTGTATATTGACTGAAATGCAAACGTTTTCACAATAGTCTATCTCTCACTCTCTCTCTCTAATTATATATAGAGGGAGGGAGAGAGTTTGTCTAGCATATTATCGTTAGTATTTCAACTCGAAATGCTAATGAGTCAAATTTTAATTTAAGTAGCTCAATAAAATCTTTATATCATAATCTTGTGGTATACTAATTTTCATCGTGTTTAGAATTAGTTTGCTATGCTTAATGATTTTTAGAAAATAAGTTTTTTTGACATACAATTTTTATTAATTTTCTATTATTTCAAAGCTATTTTTAAAAATCATTAAGCATATTAAACTAGGGCTGCAAACGAATCGAACACGAACGAACTGACTTGTGTTCGAGTTTGATTTGAAATCTATTTCGAACTAGTTTGATTCGAAATAGATAGGTAGTTTCGAACTCAAACCATTGTTTGAAATTCGATTCGTTAAATATTCGAACTGTTTGATTTGATTCGTAAATAGTTTGAAATAGAATTATTAGGTGAACAAATTCCACAATTCATATCAAAATAACAGAATCAAATATAAAAAATATCAATTTAATATAAATTCATACAAAACTAAAAATTCATTCAACAAAAATTAATAAATTTTATATAAATTCATACTACTCAAAGTCTCAAACAATCAAATAATTAATACAAATTCAAATAAAAATAGTTCGCGAACACATTTCGAACGAACTCACCATGGTTTGAGTTTGATTCGATATAATTTCGAATCGAATCAATTTGATTTGAAATTAATTTCGAACTAGAATCGAACGAACTTTTTTCGAATCGAACACGAACGAACTACGAACTTCGAATATTTCTTGCAGCCCTATATTAAACTAACTCCAAACACATTGAAAATTAGTATTGTATAAGATTATGATATAAAGATTTTATGGAGCTACTTAAATTAAAATTTGACTCGTTAGCATTTCGGTTGAAATGCTAATAGAAACATGCTATGGTGCTTCGCGAAGTACAAAACCTCCCGTGCTTCGCGTATGTATCTCGAATTTGAAAGTTCAAACGGCCGATCGAAACCGTTGAATATGATCTTCATATTGAACTATCTATGGAGATCAAAATTTATATCTTTTTGATTTTTTTTGCTATTTTTTAGATGGGTACAAAATCATCAGTTTTGGATGATGCAGAAATCGTTAGATCAGTAAACTTTTTACCCATTTTAAAAATAGAAAAAATATTAAAAAAATACAAAATTTGATCTCCAAGAATATTTCAATATGAATATAATGTTCAACGATTTGAATCGGACGTTTGAACTTTCAAATACGAGATACGGACGCGAAATACGGGAGGTTTTGTACTTCACGAAGCACCATAGCCCCTCTCTCTATATATATATATTTACTCTTTTTGGACAACAAAAAAGTTGAAGGAAAAGTGAGGAGCGAGAGGGAAAATAATTTGAGAGGATCGTCTTAGTTTTAGCTCACTCTTTCAATATCATTAGTATTCTATTAACAGAGGAAGAGAAAAACCTTCCGTGATTTTATTTCTCAAAAAGAAAGTCGTTCCGTGATTTTGATTGCTCAATTATTTGAACCCTAGTCTGAGTTTTGACGTGATAGATACATACATCTTGCTAGATTATATCACCACAAAATTTTAGTAATTTCTTTATATTAAACGTACATATAATTATTAAACTTCACAACCAGTACATGATTTTTTTTGTTTATTATAACACTTAACAATTAGTTGTGTACATAAGTGAATAGGCTCAGTCAAGATATTCAATACTCGAAGATAGAAAAGTTCTTCAGTATTTAAAAATTAATTGTTACTTCCTCACGAATAAACAGTACCTGTTGGATGCGGATGTATACAACTGACAGACTCTTTATTTTTATATGAATGTGATTGATATCAATTTAAATTGTACATTCAATGAATAAATTGTACATTCAATGAATGTGATTGATATCAATTTAAGATACTTCGTACACTCTTTATTTTTATATTTTTTACATACGATTTAACATCTAATCTATACTATTATATAAAGCATCTAAGAATTGGAGGGTCCATTTTTTATCATGGTGATTTCTTAGTATACTCATTTTATCCCTCAATTAGACGGATAATATTTATTTTTGATTGATCGAACGTATGTGATCGTGTCCATTGATCCTCTCTTTCTCTCCATTTCTTTCCCTTATATACTATTATTTCCATAATATTATTTTTTTATTTAGCAACCTTGTGCATATTTGGTAAGAAATTAATGGCGATAATATATGTTAGAATAATTTACTTTCCTTGCCATAAAAATCATGAATCATTAATTCATATTGTGCAAAAATCTCATCCAAGATTAAATATAGTCTTTATTATAGGTTTTCTCTATAATTTGGTGAATTTATAATTTAATATTAGATAAATGTGAATTTTTTATCTTATAATGTTTTAATGTTTAAATAAAAGAGTCTGCTGCAACGCGCGAGTATATAGCTAGTCAGTATAAAAAGAGCAACAAAAATTTATTATACTACAATTATAAAGAGAAATAATTCAAATTATTTTGCATGAAGTTCGAAATATATTATTTTTTCATTGTTTTCAAATAAATATACAATGAAAAATACAAAATAGTTCTTACTTTCATTTAAAATTCAAATTATCTAGAATTTTATTATTTCTTTTTAATTTATTAATTATTGAATCAGATAACTTTGTTTTAAAAAATATATAATTTAATAAGTCAATGATATAATAATTTACAAAAATAATAAAATATAATCCTCTTACGAATAAAAAGAGAAAAATACTTTTACAATTTCTTTTACCAAAATAACTTCATTCAGTTTGACAATCGAAAGGCTTAACATAAGCATATTTTTGTTGCGTCTGCGTGTCTAAAAATTTTCCAACAAGGAAATAGTACTACATAATTTAGTTCGAATTTAATAAAAGTTCTTTTTTTCACATTTCGGGAGATCTAGATCAAATGAAATTCAAAAACTTTACGAAAAAAGGAGTATAAATATATTCAATGTTAAACTTGTTTCGTTCTTAATTTACAACAAAATCCTACCGTTATGATTTAATATTCATTAACGTTATAAAGATCCTATATTCAGATATGCAAAAAAAATCCTACAAATATCAGGTCCACATAAGATCACAAGGTCCATTTTCGAAGTCAAGCGTCCCCTTTTACGAGTCAATGCATAGCGCATGACGGCCGTGCGTAGGCAAGAAAATCAGCCCACATTAAAATGCATTTATTTCAAGACCAAAAATTTGAAAAATGACCCGTTTTCTCTCACTGCCTCATTCCCTGTATAATAGGTTGTTGTCTTGTTGATAGCGTGCCACGAAATGTCGTAAGAAAAAAAAAACATATCATATATAATTAAAGCGAAAGAAAATACGTGAAGGAAAAGGTTGCATTGGCGCCATAAATTTATGCAAATTTTATGCGAGAAGAATTTGTAGCATGTATGATATTGATATGTGTGATCTACATATGCAGTGACTTATATCAATTAGTTATCTCAGCTGTTAACACAAAGTGTATTTTTTTCATGATAACTTAACTAGTGCCCTTTATTTTAGAAGTGTCCACAAGAGATCAACAAGAATTAGCAGTTGCCAGCAGGGATGGGGCCGGGGCCACCGGCCACTGCTGCATGTAAACAAATACCGAAGTACATCACGTGTGCGCGCCAACAAATACGAATGTTGAGCGTAAAGCCGTCAACCAATGCAAGGAAATTCCTGGATACTGGTGCTGGCAACTGGGACCCGCCACAGATTGGCAAGCAAGCATATCCTGATCTTAATTTGATTTCGCAAACATATCCGCCAGATAATCCCCAAAACCGTCTCTTATCTCTTCTCAGCCCCAAAGGCATCTGAATCTCATCAATACTTCAATAGTAAGGGACCCGCCAAACTACTGCGGTGGGGTCGTATCGTGGGCCAATCACTCATTAATTCAACTTGATAGTCCATTCCCAGATGTACGGAAGCATTCATTCGTCATGCTCATCTTGGAAAATATCTGATCTACCCCTCGGCTCATCCTTGTTCTAACTGTTTTTAACGGGAATCATAAATGATCAGTAGGAGTGTTTGAATTAAGGAAATAAAATATTTGAATTAAAAAAATTATTTTCTATTGCAACGAAAAGAAAAAAATTTATTATTCAGCAGATTAAGAGATGTTCGGGCGCCGGCTCACGTCAGCGTTGATTCTGCCGCTGACTTATTTTTACTAATTACAGTTATTATATATTTATTAACTAAGAATATAATATAGTTAATATTTCTGATTTATTTATCTTTATGTATTTATTAATTAAGAATATAATATATATTTTCAGTTAAAAATTTGTTAGAGGAATTTCATTATTTGGTGTTGTGGTTCTTGGACTTTGAACATGCCATGTGGATTGTAGTTCACTGCATGACGCCATTATAAACCGTGCCTAAATTGATTTATCACTAGAATCCAATGCCCATGGAAAAGAAAAATCAAATCAAATAGCCATTTCAAAATCTAAATTTATTTTACTATACAAAAACATTTTATTTTAACAAAATATTTTTCCATTCAAATAAACATTATAAAATATTGAGCATCTTTGTCTGGAAATAAAAATCAAGCATTCTGACGCCATATAGGAGCTGACTACACTCGGTGTTCCAGTTCATCAAATGAAACATATAGCTTCTCAACATTTTTCAAAAAAAAAAAAGAAAAAAAAAAGGAGTTGACTGGGCGCCAAAATATATGAGCCGGAGCTGATATTTTGCTCTAAGCCCTCCGTAATGTAATGCTTTGATTACACCTTTCATTACGATGCTGAGACAGGACAACCATAATAATTAATTTGAATAATTAATTTTACACAGAAATTACGACAGCGAACAAATGCATTAATAAAGAATATGGTTTCTATTGATCCTATGAGATTCTTAGAAAAAAGATTCAAATAGAAGATTTTGAACAATTTAGAAAATAGAAATGTCGATATTTCATAGACAATAATGGTTCATTATGGTACAACATTCTCATGTGGGCACCGCTTCCACTTGAATAAAAGAATTCAAATTAATATTATGGTGGTGCCGTATAACTTTTCTAATTGAATTAATTTATTTAAAAAAACAAAAAAAAAACAATAAGGATGATCAACTTGGGACAGTTTCTCAGAGTTAGAACAACATTATTAAATTTGAAAGCTGCAACATATTAGATTTGTAAATTTAAAAATATTTTATAAATGTGTTCTTCTATCTTTAGATTGATGATAATTCAAATTTTATGTAATTTCATTATCGTTTAATAGTCCATCACAGACCATCAAATTTTCATATAATTTGCAACGGTTTCAAATTAACGGTCTTTGATGGACTATCAAACTATAATGAAATTACATGAAATTTGAATTACCATCAATATAAAGGTATAAAAATATATATATATATATATATATATATATATATATATATAAACGTTTTTTTATCATTTATAAGGTTTTTTATATTTATTTAGATGTTCATTGTCAAGATTGTTAAAATAACTCATTTTTAATAGATCCCCATTTTTTTTTAAATTAACTCAGTTGTAGGCTTGTAGCTTTCCCTTCCGTTTTTTGAAGTACGGGGTGGAGCCCAGCCCTCGTAGCTCGCTCAATGACTGGCCATAAGGGTTGCTCAATCAGTGCCGGTCTCACGAGTCAAATCGACCCATCTATTATATAAATAATTTTAATGCCACCAAATTTCATTGTGAATTTCTTTTTAATTATTTGTTCAAAAACTAGGTGTTCTTAAAATTAATCCAAATTTAATATACGCCATGTATAGCTGATTAATTTATAACATTATTTATAACTTTAGTTGAAATTACTACAGGTCATTTTTCACCAAAAAAAAAAACAGATTTTCAATTTTCAATTTTTTTCGAAAAATGATTCTAGTATGCAATCAATTTTTATAGTATATCGAGATGGAGATAAAAATATAATGCAATAAATATCTTATGAGAACCGTCTGCTAAAAATTTGACAGTAAATTGATACAGAAATAGAATATGCTGACAAAATATTTTTTTAATTCCTCTTTTGGCATATCGAACAAATTCGTGCAGGAGCAGGACTCAATTGGAAGGGAAGAATTTATATCCTCTACACTTCTACAGTACTACAATCGTATAATATCTAGTATTTCTGTGTTACCTTTCTCCTAAAAGCCCGTCACCTTCAAATTCTTCTCGTGAGGCGAATCAAATGATGAAAATGTGTTCTTCTACCCAGTACCCACTAAGTGGCGTGTAGTGCAGAGGATCTGGATTCAGGAGAAGATGCCTCGAAATTGAGATTTGAACGAATAGCATTGGGGTCAGTCTCAATTATATCTTACAATTTACAATTTTGTTTAAATTTAGTAACTTTTCGTGATTGTTCAAGGAAGAATCGTATCTAATTTCAAACACCAAAACGTTTTATACTTTTCTTGCATTTAGTATTAGAAATTGTATTTGTTTTATTTTTCCATTTCCAATTGCGTGAGACTACAAACACAATGAAACATTTCGATGACCACGGGACCAAATTTCCGGCCTAAGAATTGACCCTCTTTATTTATTTATGTCGCCATGTGTGTCACCACCACACGCAAAATTAAACCGCATCCACAGAAACATCAGTTTTTTTCCATCTCTTGGTGGTGTCCACAACTCCACATCATTGCATTACTCATGTTTAATCGACGGGTTGGTTAGTGTATTTAAGTAGGTAACGGGCTATAACGGTGACTTTGACTTCGCTTGGTGGTGCGCTACTCGTATTTCATTTATTTATTTATTTATTTATTATTATTTCATTATACATTTATTACTCTCTTATGCATATATCACCGGAATTTGAGGTTATAAAATCTGATAAGTTACATCTGAAAATTTTGACCAATCAAAAATTGATCCAATTCAATTTATAAAAAAGTCAAACTGATCTGATTTAATGCGGATCTCATTTGAGATTAAATAATTTATAATTCAATTAAAAATATCTAAAATATGAAAAAAAAACTAACATATAAATTGATCCGATTTAATCTGATCCCGACCTGAGATTTATTTTAGAAAATTAAATTTACATGGCCAATCCGAAACAAAATCTAAATCTAAACACGACCAACCCGATCTGACCCAACCAAACCCGCATGTCACCTGGATTGCATTTGTGCTTGTCCGTCGGCGTCAGGGGTGGATCCAATTGGGTCCAGGTGGCCAACTGTCCCCCCTCCTGGATTTTGAAAAATAGTGATTATCGATAATGCTTTTGGTAATTTGTCTCCCCCGAAATTTTTTTTTGCCCCCTAGATTGTTTGATTATTTTTATTGGGAAAAAATATTTAATATCGTGCATAATGAAATAATTATGTAAAAATATCAAAATATAAAATTTCATAGACAAAAACTTTCTTCATCAACTTGATTATCTATTACTTTGACCTTTATTTTGTTGTTATTTTTAATATATAAAATAATATTATTTTAATAATTTTTATTAGTTAAGAATATATATTAAATATTTATTTTTTTATTTAATACTCAATTAGTTAATAATTTTAAACCCGATAAACTATTACAATCCGATAATTATTTTTCTATCAAAATTCTGCATCTACCTAACTTTTAGGGAACAGTTCACCAATAAATGTTTCCACGTGTCAGCATTGGATGTTTGTCTCGTATTTAATGATGATATTATATATCTACGTGCTGATATGGCACTCCCGGATGACAGGTCACAGGAAATTATTGTTTGGTTTTTTAGACTTGAGCACACAGGTTGGTTCATAGGAGCAGCCGCAGAACCTGGATGTTGCTCTTTGTTGTCGTACGTTTATGACAACATTTGCCGTTGCGTAAAATTATAACATACTGGAGAGCTCTGCGTTGAGACTGGTGGGTTGTGGCCTTGTGGGTGGTCTTCCCTTTGCTTTTGCAGCAAAGAGCCCAAGACCAATGTTATACGTAGAATTTTAGCCCAATAATTATATTTACTATAATCATCTTAAATTGGGGAGAGCTACAATCAATATTATAGAACGGTTTAATGCCATCATCATAATGGTTTCACAGACGTTACAACTTACAATGGGTTAAGTTAGTACTAAGCGAGGAATTTCAAGTGGAGTGAAGCGAATAGGACTCTTTATTTTGGGTTCACCCGATTCAGATCCGATCAGATTATGGACAAAAAAATTAAATTCATATCCGACTCATTTATTTTCGGATAATGTCGGGACGAGTCGGGTTCGGATCGAATCGGATCAATAATTGACACCCCTAACTTATAGTTATCGTTGTTTATTTTTCTTGATTTTAATAGTAGAATATTTCATGTTTTTAATAAAGGAATGTTTAATTACCATCTATTTTGAAAAGAGAAAAATGATTATATGTAAATATCTGATATAAATTCCCATCATTCCGATTGAATGAAATGATTAAAATTAATATCAAAATAAGCGTGCCCTATTAGTACAATTTACGAAAACTTAGTACTAAATTTTATAAAATAAATAATGTTTTATTATATATATTATCCTGTTCCTTCTAAAATTTAAGTCAAGCTCCACTAGTACTTGCTCGTGATAAGGAACTAAAACTAAATGAGGTTTTATTCTGATCTTTGATTTCAATTTTATTTCTCATTTTCTGTGTCGCTATGACTGAGGTTACAAACCTAACTAATTATTAGAGTAAAGATATCGTAAGCTCAAACTCATGGAAGTCTTTCGTGAGTTTAACTCAAAAAGTATATCAAATCATTTTTAAATTTTAATTTATCATTCTCATTAAATTTTTTATATGAAAATCTTGTGGGATGCAAAATTTTAGAGTATTTTGAGCTTTTTAAGTCATCGTTTTTAATTTTGTAAAATGATGTTTAAGTATTGAATATATTATTATTTTGTAGAACTGATTTTCAAAAAATAAAAATCATAAGTTAAAAAACTCAAAACAGTTCAAATTTTTGCATCCCATAAGATTTTCATATAAAAAATTTAATGAGCATGATAAATTAAAATTTAAATACAATTTGATATGTTTTTGAATTAAGCTCATGATATTTTTACTCCTGATTATTATTTTCACCACTCTAGCGAAATGATTGATCAATCTTTATTCCTTCACGAACTTGTTTTGGTACAGGTCAATAAACAGTCATTTAGTTGGACGATGCGACATTATCTAAAGCACAGATAATGAATGGGTTCAACTAGAGTGCCGACCTCTTTGCTCTCTTAACCCGCGCACAGTTGTGAATGGGAAAAAAAACTTGACTCTTAGCGATTTTTTTTTTCGATGGTGTGTGATAAGGGACTGAATGTCTCTCTAATTGAAATAATAAATTGTTGTGCCAAATAATTCTTTTACTTTGTTAATTTATAAAATAATAATTGAATTTTACAAGCTAACTGATTTGAGGATTGTGTAGAAATTAAAATACAAAATAGATCATTGCATAAAAGATCAAATCTAAATATGAGAGACTTCAATAGATTTATATTTAATTAGCCTCAAACTTAATTGAATTAGTTAAGATAGACTGAGTTTAAACTGTAAGAAAATTAGAAAAAAAATACACCAAGTTGTTATGTAACGGCTCAAATCCGTTACAACAACTCATATTGCTTATTTAAAGTTTGAGAAATTCATTTTATTTACAAAATATCAGAATATAACATCATGTAATTGCTGAAGAGACATTAAAATGATTTATTAAGCATTATAACAAATCATGATACTTTAATTAAAGATCCTTAGAAAATTGGCTAAGTAATATTCAATGGCTACTTTCTTCTAAGTTGTAGCATGGCTCAAACCAAATACTGATTATTGATCAGTATAAAAAAGTTTATATAAAGAGGTTCCTCTCTTACTTCCAACTCACTTATTCTAAATAACAAAATTCTAATTTTCTAAGAGCTCAATAATCATATTCTAAGTGAGAGAGAAATCTCAATACATCTAAAGAACTTGATAGCCATATTTTTTGTCTTAATTCTATATAATTATATATTCTTATTTATTTTTTTGAGTCTTGAGTACTCTTTGTTTTGAATGTGTTGTCATTCATCAATTGACAACCTTGTTATGTTAAGGATCAATGTTCTTTCTTTCTAGCGTATTGTTCACCCTTTGACAACTCTCAAGTGTTAGGAATCAAAGTTTTTTCTTTTGAGTGTGTTGCTCACTCTCTTTGCGCAGATTTTTTATGATAAATGAAAAAAATAGAAAACTAGTAAGAGTACCCCATTTTTGAGCCTTACTGACCTGGACCGAATTTGAAACTCGGTACTAGATGCCTGAATCGAGTTTGAAACTCGATCCAAATTTTTTTTTATGTTTGTGTGTTATATTAAAAATGAAACACGACAACTAGTAGATTATTTTAAAATATTACAATAAAAATTAAAATAAAGTTTTATAAAGATAAATATAAGCACGATTAATATATTGATCTAAAATAGTGCCAAATAAATTGAAATATTACAACAACAATTAAAATATAATTATTCTGATAAATATAATAATAAAACATAAACACGTTATTAATTTAAATTATGTTCCGTTGGAACGAGCTCGACCTCGAGTTGATAGTCTGTTGATACGACCCTCAATTTCATCCATAATAATTAGAATGCGTATCTTTCTTCTCCTTTCTTTGTTAATTTTTGCTGGATCCGACCTAATGATCAGACTGTTGTACATTGGTCAATCTCATTTATTATCATAACTACACCAATGACCAGATCATATGTTAATATAGTACTAAATGATATAATATGGACTAACGTATTGAGCTCCCGAAATCGAGTATGTTCTTATCGGTTATTTAAGGGATTCCCAACTCTGTTACATCACGTCTTTTCTTATTTGATCTTTATTTTCTTTTCTTTTCTTTAATTATTATATTCTTATCAAATTGAATTGATCTTCTGCCATTTAACTTTAACATTAAGTTCCAATCGGTTTTGAATTGTATTTTAGTGATTCTTGATAATTTTTTTCTATAACTAGTCTCTTAAGTGTTTTATTCCCTTTTTTCTTTTATTGAAATAAAATAATACAACATTTTCTAGAAATTAGTAAATTTTAGACAGATAGACAGATATTCTATTGATGTTATTGAATAGGATATTATTCATTATAATGGTTTTTTCAGAATCTTTATTTTCTTGGTTAGCCTTTGTATTCCTTTGATCTGTTGATTGAGGGGAATCGCTGTTTTATCTCTATCCCCTAGTAACACATGTATACGATGACGGCCCATATTGTCAAATAGATAACCCAAAAAAAACAGTTGGACTTTTATGGTGCAAACATATGTGGAACATGATATTTTTGATCGATATCAAAACAAAATTGTTCCGTTAGAAATAAAAATATCTCTAATTATACATATATCCCCCTCACTCATTTTTAAAATTTGAAAAAGTATGGCAGGATTCCATCTCTTTTTATTATTACCTAAATGAACTGTTGCTTCAATCATCTCTTCCAAATTGATGTTCCAATATCTTTTTGTCATTTTCTCCTTCTCTTTTCTAAAAAAGGAGGTGCCTTGAAATAACTAATTGTTCCGATGGAACCTTCTCCCGGTAATTCACCATTAATACATGCCAAAAACTCTATCTAAACAATTTCTAGTTAATCTATATATATATATAAGTTATCTAATTCTAATTAGATTACAAGAAATTTCCCCTAGAAAAGTGTTCCTCCCTGAAGGTAAAGCCTTTTTAAAGGTAAAAGTAAAAGTGCAACGCAATTGAGTCACCCATTTTTTGAATATTTGAAAAATCATAAAATCTCCAACTATATTAATATATTCTAATATATTTTATCCATGAAAAAAATATACTGAATAATAAATCAATTCAAATCCATTGATATATGAACATATTTACAAAATATTAATATATTTTTTCTTTATATTCATATATGACTTTATAATATATTTCCTTTTTAATAAGGAAACCTTAAAATGAAGTACTAATATTTTATATTTTAGTATATTATATCTTACTATATTCAGACCATTAATATTATGGTCTGAATAATAATTTAATTCAAATAAATTGGTATATGAATATATTTACAAAATATTAATATATTTTTTCTTTATATTCATATATGACTTTTTCATATATTTTATTTTGAATAAGGAAACCTGAAAATGAAGTACTAATTTTTTCAAGAAAAATCCCCTTTGTGAAGGGGATTTATTTCACTCTTTCTTAGTAATAGTGAGAAAAAAATTGGATCAATATTAGAGAAAAGCCATCTCTATTAACTAATCCTAATAAAAGGAAAACATTATTATAATTATATTTATATTCCCTTTTTCTATCCAAGGAGTTTAGTTTATTGATTTGTTCAGATTTTAATTTTTAAAGGTTAAAATCTTTTATTTTTGCAACCCAATTGCTCTTTTGATTTTGGAATCCTGTGATTCGTTGGAATATGAACTTTTACCTCTTTTTCTTCTAGAAATCAAAGAACAAAAAGAGGTTCAATGTATTGAATAGATATTCTCATTTTTTTATTCAGCATTCGGGTTGCAATCAATTCTAAGTTAAGTCATTTTAAAACAAATAAATTAAAAAATACAAACATTTCTTATCAAATTTTTTAACTAAAAAATAAGATATATTAAAAAATAGTATCTTGTCTAAAATAAAAATTTATATTGTCTCATTTAGTCATTTAATAAGTTCTTTACTTTTATAAGATAGTTAAATTTAAGGAAGATAATAACTATAATTCATAATAATTAACTTATAAAAGTCGGGGTAACTATTATAGAAAATTTTTCTATGAGATAGAATAATTTAAATTATATTTTAATATTTTATCTTATAGGACAAACGGATGTGAAATGATATTTACCCATACTTATATTCTTACTCATTTACTAAATGAAAAAATTCTCATCCTTATCTATATTAAATAAATTAATAAAAATATCTTTATTTATACTCATTTTATCGAATACATTTTCTGTAGGAGAACCGGAGAAGCCTACTTTTTAATTAACACGCCTAAAATATTTAATACGAGGACAGATTGAAGTAAAATAAATAATATCCAATAGTACAACGAATTTGATGACGCTTAATTTCAATACAATTTATTTTCTATTTCATATTTTTTCTAATCTCAATGTTAATCCAATGATTGAAACAAGGCTTGGGATAAATTTTGTTCCAAACCCTTAAATTAACGGATTCCGAAATGGAATACTAGTCCCACCGTTCATCCAATGAATTTGCATGATTTGTGTTATTTTACGCTTAAAGTAACTAAGTTGTCCGCGCTCTAAAGGATATATCATTGTAATTAGGGATGTCAAAATTTGACCCGATCCAAATCTGATCTGAACCTGATTCGACCCGAAGTTGTCCGAATATAAATGAGTCAGGTGTGGATCAAGATTTTTTGATCCGTCATGGGTCGGGTCGGACATGGGTCAACCCGACCCGACCCGTTAAGTTGTGTTCTTTTGAAGCAATTTATGATTTAATATTAATTAAAACTTAAATATACACTAATGATATGTTAATTAATATTAATTATAAATTAATAATATTTAATTAATTAAAATTATATAAAAATAATAATAAATACTTAATTATTTTATGTGGGTCGGGTCGAGTCGACTCATGACCCGATCGGGTCGGGTATGAGTCAAGATTTTTTGATCCAAATTTAAACGAATCGGGTCGGGTCAAGAAAAATAATAAAATAATGATGACCCGATCCGACCCGACTCATTGACACCCCTAATAGTAACTGTCATGTTCGCTGTTTAAATATAATAAATTCAAATAATTAATCTATGAGTATAATATTTTAGGACTTATTCAGTAATTGAGTAGAATAGAGGAAAAATAGAAAAAAAAAGTTTTATTCTTTACAATTTCAATTATGTTCGATAAATTCAAAATAATGGAAGAATAAATTTGAGTCTTTTTCAACACTTGAAAAAAAAACACTCTTTCAAATTCCTCCCCATGGAAAATAGAATGAAATAGAGAGATCAAAATATAAACGAAAAAAAATTTGACTGTATATTTTTATTATTATTTCACTTTTTTTTATTTTTTGACAACTTCATTCAATTTCTTTCTCATTCTCATTCGGTTTATTATTCCAACGTAATTCCGTATTTTTCTCCACTCCACGCCGAACGAGCCCTCGAGAATTTAGACTCCCTTCGAAGGCCAGTCAAAACGTATCATAACCAGAACCAGCATTGTCACATATCACATCCCTATTGCTTCTCCATACTTTTGTCATAAGTAAACCATTACACGTAGAGATGGTAACGGGCCGAATAGGCGGGTAAAACGTCAATCTCATGGTCCGGCCCGTCCATCAAAATCGCATACCTCCGAGCCTGAAAATCTTGCCCGTCCTGGCTGTGGGCCAAATTTTTCTATCCCGGCCTGGCCCGTCCAGACCCGTTCTGCAGTGCAATTTTTTAAAATCGGCTGAAAAACATATTTTTTTGGGCATTTTAAATTATAAATTTGAAAAAAATTTAAAATATAAAAGTTATAGATTTTATTGTTATAAATGTACATAATTTTATTTCATATTAATATGATTTTTCAGTAAAGTTATGATTAAAAAAATATTCAGAGGTCTAAAATTTTCAATTGCAAACCTTCATAATATGAATTTTTGAGATTTATATTTTCTGTTTTTGAAAGAGATCAAAATATAAAAATGTTAGATATATTTATCATGGTTTTAAATAAATTAACTTTGTATTGATTGGATTTTTGAGTTAAAAGATATGACTAAAAAGGTACAGAGAGGTCTATTGAATTACATTATTCACATTTATAAATTTTAAAAATATTAGTATTTTTATTCATATAACAATATCATAACTAAATGTTTAATATAATTTAAATGATATTAGTGTTATATTAAAATTCTACATAATTTTTAGAATATATTAATATATATATATATATATATATATAAATATATATAATATAAGTATATATATATAACTATTCAGACCTAACTTCAAACCCATATCCCATTCCGGGCTATATATAATATAATATATATATATATATATATATATATATATATATATATATATATATATATATATATAACTACTCCAGACCTAACTCCAAACCCATACCCAGCCCGGCCCGTAGGAAGGCCCGATCCGATCCTACCTGTTCATTGACCGGGCCGAAAGAATTGACGTCGGGCTAGGACTAGTCCACCGGGCCGCGGACTAAATTGTCATCCTTAATTACACGTATAAATTTGTGGTGGAAGCCTTGGTCAGTTGGCCCCGGTCTGGGGGTACTTTTCTGCGTGGCTTGAAATCGCGTGTAAGGTTTGAACAAAGCCTCAGCCCCACAGCAATCAATTATTGACAGATCTTTGAGAGATTGACTAGTGGGTCCCATCAATTTCACGGATCATGAACTTGCCATATTTTTTCTCTTTTTTTCATTGATGAAAACTTTGCAACAGTCATCCAGTTGCGGTGTGGTTGAGATGATTGAACAATAAACATAAAACCACTTAAAACTAGTACGAAACTAACCACATTTGGAAACAAAAATGATCGTGCCTCCTTCGTTTTGCCCATTTTAATCTGAAACACAGAATCCATTCTCCATAAATAAATAAAAAGTAACCAAAATGACCGTCAAATATGCTCAAACGTTAAGACAAAAAGGTGTCAGGAAAAAAAAAATTAAAGCACTGGACCTTAGGACTGAACCACGCAGCAACTTTTAACGAAACCAGCAGAAAAAAAACATTGCCATCAAGTAATTAGTACATATAGAAACCAGAAGGCGGTAAAAAAGAAACATAATGATGCACACAAAAAGAAGTGTAAATTTGAAACACACAAAAAGAAGTGTAAATTTGAAACACACAAAAAGAAGTGTAAATTGGAAACACACAAAATGAAGTGTAAATTTGAAACATTCAAACTGGAATCAAGTTATAGAACACACAGATATCCTTCTGAAGAAATCAACTGAGATTTCACAAATTGTGAGTCAAGCAAACGGATTTTCTTCAGCATGCAAAATAAAATAAACCAGTGAAGCACCACCGCAGAAATCTTCATTAAGACACAATATCGGCAATCTATAACACCCAGTTTAACCACTAACCACAAAGTCAAAAGCATAAGAAACTAAAATCATCATTTAAGCCAATACTAAGCGAGTTGTGGTGGATACTGCTTGGCCTGCTGTTGCACCCTCTTGCTATACTCAACTCGGTCCTAACAAATTTATATCCAGTGAAAAAAAAACAATCAGCACCTAGTTTTTAACAGTCATGTGTAACAAATATTGTTGAATTAAGAGTAATAACCTGCATGTAGATATGATAGCCGTCTGTCTGGGCTGGATCACTAGGATTGGGCTGATCAAGCAGGTCTTGTATGCCAACCAGAATCTGCTTCACTGTAATGGCTGGTCTCCATCCCTGTTATATTCATTTCATAGGTGTATCACATAACTTTCACATGGATGTACAAGTAAAAAATAATTGAAACCTGTTGACCCAACCTTGCCTTCTTGACCAAGGATGATAGGAGTAAAAAAGTGCTGGTAGGTTGTTTGTACCTGATTCTTATATGTTTCTTCTTGCTGACATACCAAAGGTCTCGAATTCCAATTTGCTCATTGATAAAATATATATATATATATATATATATATATATATATATATTATAAAGAAAAAAGAGCAAAATGCTAGTACTACATGTATACAAAGCAATTTTTTTATTATTTGACGATCTGCCAACCTAATTTCTCCACACGTCAATGGACTATGTTCTTAAACAAGCAGATCGACAAATCTGATCTGAACCAACCCAGTGGCATCCCATGTGTGACAGTACCCAAATTCATAACTCATAATTCATATAAAAACAAGGTTAAATTTAACAATGCATTCAGAAAGACAGACAATAGGACTTCAAGATGACACAGAATTAATATTGCACTCTCTCTCTTTTAACTGCCAGAAGGAATGGTTTAAAACATACATAATCTTCATTCAAGATGGAAAGGCAGACAGTGCCAGAAGGGTAGACATTAGGATGGAAGAATCCTTGTGGGAACTTGCACTTTGGAGGCTTGCTCGGATAATCCTCAGAGAAATGTAGGGTTAGTGGGTAATACCCTCCCTCCCAATCAGTCTACACAATATTAAAAAATATGTCACAACTGAAGGTAAAACAAGTTGCACAACAGCAGTGATGTGTGTCAATAAGTACTTCATGTGAATTCCAGAGTGCAGCTAAGCAAATCCCATCTGAGTGACAAAAAACAAATTCAAGTATTTTTTTCAAAAAAGCAATCTATTTGCAATCATGATATATATTTACAATCTATTTGTAGAAATACTACTCAGCACATGCTTCTCACAACTGAAGTGTAAAGTAGCATGTACAACATCTGGTAGAGAATATCTATGGCTAAAATATAAATGTGCAGCCTACATTTTGAAATTGATGTAAAAAAAAATAAAACCAGTAGATGCAATCTATTTGCCTGTAAAAGGAAATGAGATTCAATAATATTCATCAGCATTAATAGGTAAAATCAATGGTCATATCCCCACAATCCAAGAATTATCCCCTTGGTTCATTGATTTGTAGTCGCAGATTGTGAGACCTTACTGAGTCAGCTTTGGTAATAAATCATGTTATTATGGCGTACATCTCGGTCCACGTAAGATAATATACAACATATATTCTATAGTGATTAATCAATCATTCAGAATATGTTATGAAGAGTTTCTAAGATATGAGGTCCATAATAACGTGGGTGAACAAGTATTTGAAGCTTCTGAAATCCAACTACTTTATGCAGAAAATCAATTCCACTGCAAAGGGAACTTCCCTTAACTTTGAGACCTTTTTAATAATAAAACAATTCTGAAACCTGTGCAACAATATCATTTATACTGAAATAGAATGTTCCATAAATAACTAGATCAAGTTCTACAAACCGATCCAAAGATAAAAGCAAACCGATCGACGGAAAAATCTCAGAGGATGGAAAATAAAATTACCCCTTGTTTGCCAGGTATGAAGCAATTCCAGACCATGAGATTGACCGATCCATCCAGCAACGACTCAGGCCTCGCCACAAAACCCTATAACAGAGTAAATTTTACAAAAATTAAACAAAGAAGGCCCTTTTTGAAGAAAAAAGAACTAAAATCAGTTGGGGGGAGGAAAACATGGGGGTGATTCTTGCGCCAGGACTTGCGCTCTTCTGTGAGCCGACCACGAGCGATACCGCCTGACATCAGCAAACCGCTTTTTCCCTATGGACTGGTGGTTTTTGTATTTTTCTCTGAATAGAAGTTTAGAAAAGAAAAGGGCAGATGAACGATTGGAGCAGAGACGAACGACGAAAGGAAAAGGAAATTAGGAATATGGGCTGAAAATGCAGATCCTCGGCTGTCGTGTTAAACGTGAGAATTAATTTGATGAGCATTCATCCGCGGTGTAAAACAGTGGGGTTTCTTATCGATTAAATCGGATTTATTATATACGGTTCCATTAATGTATAATTAATCAATTAATTAATAATACAATTTACATAATTTGGATTTCAATTCGATGGTTGGATTACAGATTCGGCGAATTGTGTCTTAAGAAACCAATTGTACAAAAATTTGCAAGTAAAAATGTAAAATAAATATATTGTATTAAATAAATTTTTAGATTTGTTAATTTACAAAGGTTTTTTGTTGGTTTTCTCTATCTTTTGATTACCCTGCTTTTTCTTCCTACTTTTTCCTAAATTTATTAATTGAATGTGCATGCAACTCAGAGAAAAAAAAAGATTGAAGCACTTAAGAATACTTAGATTTACTTGAATTTTATTTTTATAAAATTCAAAGAGTAAATTAAAGTCAAAACAACAAAGTAAATAAGATCAGTAACCTAAGGTGTTGTAAAAGATTAGTTCAATACTTAACTGGTCTCAATAAAAGAAAATGACTGAGGATATAGTTATATAATAACTCATAAGTCAGGGGCAAAATCAGGATTTTTATATGGGGGACCGAGATGCAAATTACGTTACTAGAGTATTATAATTGATTGATTAAGGAGGAGCCAATACATCTCACAAAAAAAACATGGTAAAATTTAGTCCCGATATGTAATTTCTGTGCGATTCGGGGGGAGGGGGGAGGAGAGGGGCGGGCACCCCCAGCCCCCCTATCTTCGCCCCTATCATAAGCTATTATAACGGATCGACTCAATACTTCAACGCTTAGCCAAATTTTGAGAAAAAATTCTCCTAAAAGTTTCATTTTGTAATAGTTCAAATATTTAGCCAAAATTTGAGAAATAAAAATTTCCACGAGATCTGTTATATAATAGCTTAGTAATAAGATTAAAGAATGAGAGAGAAAAATGATAATAAAATGTAATGATCTTTATTATCTTGTAATATTTAATTACAATGGTTAAGGCTCTATTTATAATCTTTCCTTGCCACATTTCTCATGTTCTTATCGATTTCTTTCTCATCCATAGTTGCTTTAGTTCGTTCATTCTTATCACTTTCACCTACACTTTATATTGCTTCTCCACTTCTAGTCATCGGATTATTCTAATTATCTAACTAACTAATCCAAATTGCTAAACATCTCTCATATTATGCATCACATAATATGTTTTACCTAACACCTATACAATTACATTCGTCTCAAAACTATACTTCTAACATCCCCTCAAATTCATCGTGCAGCACGCATGATGATGTTGCTCATATTGCGAGTTTTAATATCTCATCTTGTGAATTTGATCTCCAATTACATCACAAATCTCCTTAAAGAAAGAAAGTAGAGAAGGATGAGCTCTTGTGGTTTAAGAAAAATTATTGAATACTTCATGCTTATTTGAAATATTTTTGAAACATCAATAAAATTATCATTTGTCATTTTTAATAATATTTTGAGACTAGTTTTTCTCTTGAAAGAAAAGAAATTGAGAAAAAAGAGAGAAGAATAGTGAGAATATAAACCCCATGCATAATTGTATCATTTGAAATTTGATTTTGAATATGAATTTAATAGGAAGGCTTTGGGAGAATCAATAGTTTCAGAAGCATTGTGTCAAGCATCAATAGCAACATTGTTTTTGCAGATTGAAAGAAATGCCGGGCAATGCAAAGAGATTATGTGTAGCATTAGCAAATATTAGGCTACCAGTAGTAAGAGGTAATGGTGATGATGCACTCTCAGAAGTTAATGACACTGAAGCAGATCAGCCTCCTTGATATCTATTATGAGAGCGTTGTTCAGTTGCTGACCATGCTTTGTCAGTGCTTTTTTGTGCATCATATCAACTATGATACAATATATGCATCTAGTTTGCCTTCTTTGAATGAATCAAAAAAAGAGGAATATAATTCTCTGTATGGACTAATGATATGTCTTGACTTCCACCTTTCACTGTTTGTTCCTACCTCAGTCCCTTTGCCACTGTCGTGGCGATAAGTCGCATTCTTGAAAAACACAAGTCGTGATGCAAGAAAGAACACAAATTCCTCCTTGATCTGGAGTACACCTGCTCTTATGAGTCAGTGAAGTGCAGAGGAAGACGTCTGTTCAGATCCAGTGCTTCCATGTTCGGATTTGGGAAGAAGAAGGACAAAATGAAGGGAATTGAGTATCAAGAGCTTATGTAAGAGGAGTCATCTGTTCAGTGGATGGAGCCGATCAGGATTGAGGCAAAGTAGATATATGTGAATGCCATGGGGGTTCTGGACCAGGTGAAAAAGAAAAGGCCATGATTTGAGGACCTTCTCGGCTAGAATTTAAGGTTTGTAGAGAAAGAAGGGTTTGATCTTCATCGGTCTCTTCATCTTTGTTTGTTTCCCTTTCGCTAAAGTTTCAAGGCCTTAAGGGCTGAGGCTGAGCAACAATGGTAGCACATATGAAACGATTGCTCAAAGAGGTTCTGTCGTGCGAGCTTCGAAATTGAGTTACCCCTTCACTCAGCGACACTAATGATTCTGATGTGGAACAGCGGTGGAGAGGTGTTATATGTCTTGTCAGAGAATAAACAATCTTGATTCTTGAATCAATTTCTTATTTGAAGCGATGAAGCAGGAGTAATGCTTGGTAGATGAGACAACATAGAAGAAGAAGCAGGAGATAATAGTCAAAGGAAGACGAAGCAACTGTGATATTGATTTGCGGAGAAAAAACAATGATCTCTTTATTGTTTCTTGATTCTTTGCCGATTGGGTTGATGTTAAAGGGAAATGTGAGAATTATCAGAGGAATTGGAGAGATGGGTGAAGGAAACGGTACGTTTGGATGACACGAGAATAATGAAATAGTTATTATTCTCGGAATGGAAACAGTGATGGTGCATTCAAATGTAAATATATTTTTTCAGAATAGTGAAAATAACTGCTATTCCGCTATTTCGAGATGAAGATGAAAAATTACTATTTTCTCAACTCTCCATTATTATTTCAAAAATACAATCCAAACAACATTTTCATCATTCGGAATAGCACCAACTTTTTACTATCCTTATACTAACTGAGAAATCACTATTTTTTCATTATTCTCATTTATTATTCTCAATTTCTCTATTCGTATACTATTCTTTGCACGATCCAAACTGTGCGATCCTTTTTCGCGCCTCTCACCGCCCTGAAAAAGAATTGGACGATGAATTGCGGAAGAAGGACACATAAATTCCTCTAAGTGTGCATTGAGATATATATTCATATGAATTTGGAATACACATTTAAAAGTTTTTAGAGATTATGGGGTCTTTAAGATTCCAATGGGCGCAAGTCCCCATTGTTAATTACCCTGGGTTTTGAACCGAAGAACCTCTGATTAAGAAAGAAAAAAAAATAGAATAGCTAAGTAATTTTAAGTGGTTGTTGTGAGTAAGGGCAGGAAAGATATGAGTTTTTCATGGTAGTCTACATCTTGTGAACCTTAATTAATAGCAGTTCAGACCGTGAGTCTCGATTAATGGCAACTCAGATTATGAGCCTCGATTAATGGCAGCTCAGACCATGTGAATATTAATACACAATATGTGAAGCTTGAAGCGCTATGCCAGTTCAACATCAAGGACTGGTTATCAGAAAGATGGAAGAGATTTTGATCGTCTTTAATTGATCTTCTAGACCATGAGCATGAAGTGCTATGCCGGCTCATGGACCTAGGCGTTCAGATATCTCGATGATCCATATAGATATACTGAATGGTTCCTGAGATACGAGATATTGAGTTAAGGCTCCTTATCAACTTAAATATCAAGATCACGGTGAATCTTTCAAGATACAAGATGTGAACGTACCCGCTCTGGCCGCTCAGCATCAAGATTCGATGAATCAGAACGACAAAATTTTGCCCCTTTCTTGGTCTTTACTGATCTTCTAGATTATGAATCTGAAGCGTTGTGTCAATTCATAAATCTAGGTATTCAGAGTCTCGATGATCCATATAGAGACTTGAATGATTTTTAAGATACGAGACATTGAGTTAAGATTTCTTACCAACCAAAATGTCAAGATCAAGAATTGATTTTTGTTTCGGGTTGAGTTTGATTTATTTTTGAAATTGAATTTTAATTTTATTTTATTTCATGAAAACAATGATGTTTTTTATTATTTTTATTTTATTTGGGTTTGTTCATTTTATTTATTTATTTTATCTTTAATTTTGAGGTTTGAAAGGAGATAATATTTTATTTCTTTTAATTATTTTATTTGATTTATTTACGTGTTTAATTTTATTTATATTTATCTTATTTTTATTTGAAATTTATTTAATTTGTATTTTATTTTACTTTTTATTATTTTTATTTCATTTAAGTAATTATTTTTATTCATTTTTATTTTTATTTGGCATTTATTTAAATTTTTAAAGTTTAATTTAATGAATAGGAGTTATATTTTATTTTAGCTTTTATCATTTTATTTTTATTCTATTTTTCATATATTTTAAGAAGTATGTGATTAATTTTATTTAAGTAGGATTTATTTATATACTTATTATTATTTCTTGTCATTTTCTTCTGTTTGTTTCTTTATTATTTATTTAAGAAACTAGTTTTGCTTTTATCTAAAGAGGGTATTTTAAGAATATTTATATTTCTGATGTTTATTTGTTTTCTTTCAAAAGAAATATGATTTGATTTAGATTTTATTATATTATTTATATACTTGTGATTATTATTTTTATTATATGTTTTTTTATTTGAGAAAATAAGGAGAAAATATTTTATTTTTGTTTAATTTTGATTTTAACAAATAACGATTTGGCATTTTGTTTATTAAAAAAATTATTTTTAGAAGGAAAATATAAGAATTTTTTGAAGGGATTTTGTTTGCTTTAAGAAAGAAAATAATATATGTAAAAGAACGTCTTTAATATTATTTATAGAAATTATGGCACTATGAAAATTGTAGAAGTAAATTTTTATTCAGTCTCGAAATTTAGTAGGTCTTGAAATAATTTATTCTATTTGGATTTTGCTCACTTTCAGATTTTTTATTTTAGATCATATAACGTTGGGTTAGGATTTAACTTATTTTCTTTTAGATTTTTAACTCTTCAGAATGGAGCCACGATCCCCATTTGTTTGGGTCGAGATTTGATTTTCACTTCGTTCCTCTGTCTTGGACTTGCTTGCTACTCTCTTCTTCTTCTTTTTTCGCTTATAGCTTTGAAGTTTCCATTTTCTATTTCGATTTTTATTTAGATTGGGGTTCAACTTTTTGTCTTTGTGATCTGAGTGGACGTTGAATTAGGCCTAATCTCCTCCTTTTGTTTAGTCGATTTTTTTTTTTGCTGAAATTCCCATCTTTTCGAATTCATTTTATTTCTTTCATGTTTATTGCATTCTATTTGGTGCAAACCTGATACAATTTCTACACTACAAAAGATTCACAAGTTCATATGCATGCAAACCAACCAAGTCATAACACTTAATAACAATCAATGCACGGTCCAATATATACATGTTTCAAGACTTTCACATATGAGACTCGACCAATATATATTTGTTTCCAATTCATTTAGCAATGATCTCAAGTCTACATAATAATGAATTGTGTAACTGAGGGCACAATCCATAGTACAACAATAGGAAAATTTGCATGGTCCAACATTCATATGTACACAAAATTTACACAAATGAAATAATCACAGGACATATACGCAAAGTTCGTGCAGATGTATGACAATTTTCTCCGAAGTGACTGTGCCTGCAAAACACATCAATTATGAGTTTGAGATCATACTAGTTTTTAAAAAATTAAAACATAGTTATTTATAATCTAGCCTAGGAGGTTTATACATCCCTTTTATCTAATTTCAGGTTTTATTAACACTTGGCAAATTTTTTATTTCACACCTGGTAATTCCATTATCTATACACCTAACACGGCTTATATGTATGCTCCAGAACATGTAATAGATGCAAGTCTTTTAAGTTTGTCTTTTTATTAATTTTGAGTAAGAATGCATGGAAGAGCAATTCTAAATGCTTCAATTTTGCAAACAAGGATAAAGATATAGTTCAAACATGCAAAACATGAAGTTGATGCAAAGTAGAGTGGCAAAGCACTACTGTTAAAATTTTCTATGTGATTTTGAAAGTCATGAAATAATTTTGATGCACATGTTTTAGGTTTCAAATTATTACTTGAACATTAGAGATACTTGTTTTGACTCAAGCCTAATAGCTCACCGAGCTCTTCACTCGGGTCAATAGCACTTGAGGAAATTAAAGGATATTAATATTTTTTATTCTGGTTGACTTCGCTTAGGCCAGTAGCTCACCGAGTGACTCTTGACAATACTCATTAACTCTTAACAATACTCATTAACTATACCTACATTTACTTTACTTATAAAATTAAACAGTATTTAAGCATACACTCTTTTATTTGACTTTTGAAACATGATTTTTACTTATATGAAATGAGGACAAAATGCACACGACAGACGACTTTTTGTTTGTTTAAAATCCAAAATATATTTTTGCATAAAGGTTCAAAACTTTTATTAATATATGAAAATATGGGGATCTATTATCAGTTTTTTTATAGGAAATTTTGTAGTTATTTTTATTGAGAGCAAGGGTTCACGACTGAACTCAGCCGGCACAAGCTCTCTAGTTCTTCAGAATCAAGGGCTCACGTCCGTATTCAGCCGACACAAGATTAGGGAGAACTTTATTTTTTAGAAACTGGTCCAAGTTGTATATTAGTCAGTTTTTATATATTTTTAAAATGCATGTTTTTTTTGGAATTCATTTGCTATTTTTTTGGATAGGGGGGAAATCATCATTTTTGGATGAACCAGAATTCTCAGATCAAGTCATTTTTCTCCTCACCGGAAAAAATAGCAAAAAATTTAAAAAAAATATAAATTTTGGTTTACTAATAGATTTTGATATGAAGATTAGATTGAACGGTTCAGATCGGTCATTTCTGACTTAAAATTAAGAATAGAGCGCAAAGCACATAGCGCCTCTGTGCTTTGCAAAGCACCATAGTCAGACTCTCTCTCTATCTCTCTCTCTATATATATATATAGAGAGAGAGATAGAGAGAGAGAGTTGGGCTATGGTGCTATGCATAGCACGGAACGGTTCTTCATTTTCAAAGTTCAAATAGTCAATCCAACCGTATAAAATAATTTTCATATGAATATCTAGATTTAGATAAAATTTTATATTTTTTAGAATTTTTTTACTATTTTTTAAGCTAGTTAGAAAATCACTTGATTTAGTTATTATGAGCCATTCACAATAAGCGATTTTCTTACTATCTTAAAAAATAGGAAAAAAATTCAAAAAAATATAAAATCCAATCTATCTCTACATATTTATATGAAAATTATTTTGTACGGTTGGATCGACCATTTACACTTTGATAATAAAGAATTGATCCATAGCACAGAAGCAATACGTGTTATATATAGCACCATAGCCCAACTTTATATATATAGTTAAACTAACATCCTCTTAGGAGTATGGATCCCCTCCGTGATTCTAACTCAAAAAGTATATTAAATGATCTCCAAATTTTGATTTATCACTCTCATTAAATTCTTCATATTAAATTCTCCAAATTTTTTAAAATTTTTAAATGGGTACAAAGTTTGCTAATCTAACGATTTCTGCACCATTCAAAACTAACGATTTTGTACCCATCTTAAAAATAGCAAAAAAATTCAAGAAAGTATAAATTTTGATAAACAAAAATAGTTTAATATGAAGATCATATTCAATAGTTTGGATCAGTCATTTAAACTTTCAAATTGGAGATACGGACGCGAACCTCACTCTCTCTCTCTCTTTATATATATATATATAGAGAGAGAGAGATATATAGAGAGAGAGATAGTGAGGCTATGGTGCTTCTCGAAGCACAAAACCTCTCGTGCTTCGCGTCCGTATCTCGATTTTGAAAGTTCAAACAGCCGATCGAAATCGTTGAACATGATCTTCATATTGAACTATCTCTGGAGATCAAAATTTATATATTTTTGAATTTTATTTGCTATTTTTTAGATGGGTACAAAATCGCTAGTTTTGGATGGTGCAGAAATCGTTAGATCAGCAAACTTTATACCAATTTAAAAAATAGCAAACAATTAAAAAAATATATAAAATTTGATCTACAAAAATATTTCAATATGAAGATCATGTTCAACGGTTTGGATCGGCTGTTTGAACTTTCAAATTCGAGATACGGACGCAAAACACAGAAGATTTTGTGCTTCGTGAAGCACCATAGCCTCACTATATATATATACACACTAGTATATTGCCCGTTCGTTGCTACGGAATTTTAAATAAAAAATCAACTAATTTTTATTAATTAATAAAAATAAAGCATCATGCATGATCTCAATGAGAAATAACGTCAACTCTATGCAAATTAAAGATATCATAGTTTCAGACTTATAGCTTCATCAGTCTATCATACACCATGTATTTGTCATACAGATAAGTCAATATATTACTAAATGAAAAACTAATCACAAAATTATTATAAATATTAAAAGATGGTATAAGGAGAACGACCATCATAAAATAAAGTAGAATATATAACTATGATTCAGAAACTGCAAAACCAATACCTAGTTTGTCATGCCTGTAGCAACGTGAGAAGATTTTAACTGCAATAAAAATATTATAATTATTCATCAAATTTCATTGTTTTCACGATACAAACAATATATTACAAAAATTCATTGATGTTGCAATAATAGCATATATCGATATGTGCAATTATTGATTGCATATATTGCGTATATGGTCACAAAATATATGATCCAAAGGATTTTATATATGAAGATATTATTCAATCAGAATATACTCATTCCTTTCTATTTAGCCATCACAAAATTATTGGTGTAGCTTAATTACATTTCTTATATTGTAATTGTCAAGTTCAATAAAATAGCAGACGTTCAAATTAACATAAAAAGAAAGCATTAACAATGATCATAAATTCACATATTATCACTCATGAGGCATAAATATAGAAGACATGCTCCAACATAATTCTCCATGATTTTATTCCAAATATTGATATCAAAGAAAAGTTAAAAGATGCTCAAATATGGGCATCTAATCATTAGGGCTCTTATCACGGAATCCCCAAAAAATCTCAATCACCCTGAGCGTGACAATGTTGGCTATAGTAATGGATCTTTAATTATCATTTATTATTATTTTTTCGTTTTATTCATTTCCAGTTTCTTCTCTTAATATCAAGCTATATATCATTGATAAATCAATGAGAATCTACTATCCTTAAAATATTCATATTTATCCAATAAATAAATAAGACATCATAGTCAAACTTCGGAAATGTGATCTTTAAATTTTTATATGTTTTCATATATTTCCTATTCTAACTTCAATCAAGAAAAAGATTGAAACTATTATAGAAAAACTATAAGAACTAAATAAATAAATCACACAGAATAAACAAAGCAATAATAAATATAAATACATGACAATACAGTCCAGAATATCAAATAAATTCAACGCCTGCATCAGCAGGGACTAGCTCCATCAGAATGAGCAGCAAATCTCTCAAATAAAACCCCAAAGAAAGAATCAAAACCTGAAACCCGAGGAGTCCTAACTAAAACTACCATACTCACCAACTGATGCGGCGGAGTACTCTTGTCATCTCATAGGACTGTCCCTAGCACTCTCTCCAAGAAAGATCCCGAACCTGTAAACCTGGATCCCACAACCACTGTGGAAACGTGAGTAATTTTAAAAATTACTCAGTACAAATTTAGATCCAGCATTAAGATTTGATCTTCTTTCCTAGACTGGACCTAAATACCGATACTGGTATTTTAATGTAATATAATAATTATATAAAAATATTATTTTTATGCAGATTTGAAAAATTCATGTAGATGCTATGACAGGAACCCAAAATAGAAAATCTGAGGAGCTAATAATAATGAATATATAAATAGTACGATAACCAAGAACCCAAATGAAATCTCCGGTGTAAATATATCAGGTCCATCTCGAGCGGGCACAACTAGAGCCCACCTTACTAACTCGAGGCATGCCTAAGTGGGCACAATCAGGGCCCAACTTATTAAATTAAGACTTTATATTTGTGCAGTGATAACACCGCACAAATGGTAATTCGGGCTCCCAAGGCGATATCGCCCTAGGAGAGTGAACGGCTATAAAGCACGTACTCAGGTCTGCTAAATCTGATAATTTACCTCACAATATAAATCAAAACAGAATAGAGTATGACTTCAGTTGCCATATCGCCGAAAGGAGTTGACTACCCGTAAATCACAAAATGAAATATATAACAAATGGAAGCCAACTCTTTACCAATCAGGGGCCAAAGGACTGCTCCCGACAAATGGGGCCTTCTCTGTACCAACCAGGGGCCAGAGAACCGCTCCCGACTTTCTTTGTACCGACCAAAGGCCAAAAAAGAAAGCCCTACGGATATACCGAGATCTCCAATAAACCGGATAAATAAAATAATATAATAACCCGGAATAGGCTCTATACTCGAATATGGTCGCCCACACTAAATACTGAAAGCCATGTCCATCATAATCTCTCAATTAAATTTGGAATCAAATTATATATAGAATAATGATAATAAAATATTGATAAAAATATAAAATACTCTGGCACGGCCGAACCGGTCAAGTGATGGGGTTAGTTAATAATCGACAGACAAAGATGTGCAGTGTATATAGAGACCGGTGGGTCCTACAGGTCTATAGGTCATCGTACGTAACCGCAGCGGTCTGGTTATAAAAGACAATCTCAGACTGAGATTATCCGGACCGCCTCTCAGCACTCTCCCATGCATTTAATGCATGATTAACTACCTAACTTAATTTATAATTAGTGATAGTAATGATATTTTCCTAATAGTTATAGAACTATAACTTTTTATTATTTTATTTTTAAGCTAAATCTATCATGATCCTATCTCAGGACTAGTTCCCGAGTCCTACTAGCCAATGGTCAGCACTGAAAATGTGGCATGAGTATTGTTACACTTCGTGTAACGATCGCGATTTTGAGGTATTGAGAATTTCAACATATTCTCTGCATATATTGCAAATATTTCTGTGAAATAACTTTATTCAATTGTGCATACTAATTCCGAAAATTTAAAAAGAAATTCTTGCAGGATCAGAATACCGTACATAATAAGAAATACATATAGAGAGAAATATATATATATATATAAATATATATATATATATATATATATATATATATATATATATATATATATATAAACACCAGAACCGCCGTAGGCTGGATTCATTGTTGGGCTTGGCTAGCGGTAGGGTGAAAGCGCTTTCCTGCTGTGGGTTAGCGGCTGTGATTTACGACTCCGAAAAAGAAGCCTTATTTGCAACATTTTATTCTTTTTGGTTGACACGCTATGGTATTGTTACCTACATGGCAATATCCCTTCGCATTTCAGTTATGATACCGTGTACGATTTATGATCTGCTAAAAGCCTATAACAGGATCACCAGGCTCGTCAATCAAAGTAAATATTAAAAACAAGTTACTTCATGTACTATATTAGTATTACTATGTGTAATACAAACAAAAGTATATAAAATTAAAAACTTGATTCTTTAACTTTATTTTAAGATGAGAGTTCTAACTTCATCACACACGTGTGTGCCGTAAAATGCATTTAATTTGATTTCAATTTATTTTTAAAAATCGACACTTAAATTTAAAATCAAAATGGTTGATCTTGTTAATTTTTAATGGGTGTACATTCGTAAAATTTTATACTGCATCAAATGATAATGTAATGAATACATAAAAATTAATCAATTATTATTCAATTTCATTTATTTTGTTATCATTTGTTCTAGTACAAAATGAGCTTCAAAAATCATAATGTTACGAGCGTATATTTATTATGAATGTAAAAAAATCAATTATTTGAAAATCAAATTTGAATGTTAATTTTTAAAATATAAGCTCAAAAAGAAATTGAGGACATTATGACCCACATTAATAATGGATTGGAATCCTCCTATTATTTTATTGTTTTAACTGTATTCCATCTTGTTTCATTCTAAGTTAAATTATGTTTAACATATTTAAATGCCTTAAAACATGTAAAACATAACTATAAAAATGCACATATAATTTCTTCTCAGATTTATGTGCAAAAACGAGATAAAAATGATATAAATTTTAAATTGATCAACTAAAGAATTATTATAATACATTTGTATTCATTTTTATGTACATTTTGAAACGTAAAGGCTTGAGGCTATACAGATAATAATAAGATATTATGTGCGTAAAGGTAACAATAAATAATATAAAATTCTAATTGACTATAGAAGTGTTGTTTTAATATAATGTTTTGCACGTAGTTAGAGGCGATAATCGGGCGGGTCAGGTCAGGTCAGGTTGAGTCAATTTATATGTTATTTTTTTTAGATCTTTGATTGATTTCGATTTGATCACAAGCCATTTGATTTTAGGTCAGGTTGGGTTCAGATCGGTTTGACTTTCCTAGTAATCAGGTCTGGTCGGGTCAGATTCTGCCATCTTTACGGGTAATACCTCTTACAAAAACTTTGAGAGTTGTGTGTACCATCCTTTTGAGTTAAAAAAAAGTATCGATTGTGACATGTACAACGATGCATAATTTGACCAGTTTCATTTATCAACATCTAACCAACTCCGTATCACAAATCACATGTTTATCAATCCACAACAGCAAATATTAATCAAATATAAATTATAAAAAAATCTAACTATCTAATATGAATATTATTTTAATTCTCATTTTGATATGCAGCGTTCCTCGAATTGACCAATGAGACCTATCTGAATCGCGATAATATTCATGATTTATTTTCAATTTCTTCTTTTTCCTCCATCTTTCTTTGGCTTCTTTCAAATTTCTTTTCTCTTCATATGATTTCCTCAATCATTCTTTTTCCGATTTCTATTTCTCTTTTTCATTTTTCTCATTTTTTCGTTCGATATTTTTTTTATCGATATGGTATATACGAATAAAGACAGAGAGGGATTAAATGACCAATGACCACGTAGAGTTCATGAGCAATGTAATAATTAATTGAATCGGACACGTTCCCCACTAAATGCCCAAACAAAAAAAAAACTCTCCTTAATTACCCCTAGATTTTGGAGAATTTGAGAAATACGAGTTTATATCTGCCAACATAGAGGTTTGTATTAGTAAGAAACAGGAGTTCATACCTATATGTTTTTGGGGTTTATATCTGTTCAATAAAGATCTATTCTCGAGAATGATATTTTAATAACCGTTATAAACTTAATTATACCATATTTAATATATTTTAATGTACACAATGTCTATCTTTACATATTTAATATATTTAACACATTCAACATATTTTTAATTTGAAAAAGTATAATTTTCATACATAAATTAATTTCAGTGGAATGATGCTTATATAACTGTTCAGATTAAATGTACTTAATATCAGTTAAGATTGAAGGTTTATACCTATATCTTGTAAGGATTTATATCTGTGCACATTAAGGATTACACAAGTGTATATTTATGGTCAGTACCAGTTCAGATAAGATTCTGATTAGTTCAAAATCAGGGTGCATATCATCTAATTATAAGGGTTTATATGCGTGTGCTTTAAAGAATTATACCTGTTCAGGTTCAAAAATACCAGTTCATATTTAAAGTCATTTTAGATTAGAGTTATGTACCAGCTCATAAATGGTTCATACCAGCTTATAAAGGGTTCATACCAGCTCATTAAGGGTTTATATCATAATATATTAAGGCATCATATGAATTCAAATTAGAGTCATGTACCAGTTCAGATTATATTTTTATACTAACACAAATTAAAATTTTGTACCGGTGCAAATTTAGTGTTTATACTAGTTCAAATTCAAGTGTTATGTTAACTCATTTTAAGGGTTTATATCAAAGTATATTAAGGCATTATACCAGCTGGAATTAGAGTTACATGCATTTCTGATTAAAGTTTTGTATCAGTTCAGATCAGAGTTATGCATCAGTGCAAATTTAGAGTTTATGTCATAAAGTTTTGTATCAGTTCAGATCAAAGTTTCTCGAATTTCACCGAAATTGATCTCGGATTCTCATTTAGGGTGGTAAGATCTATCAGATTTCAAGGTCGGATAGGGTTTAAAACTTTAAATTTCGCTGGATTAGGAGCCTCTCTCTTGTTGTCGGAAAAAAATAGGGAAAAATAGAGAAGAAAAGGGGAAGATCGAGAGGGTTCTATGACTTCTGTTGGGGAGGAGAGAGAAAGAAGAATAAAGCTAGAGGTCTTCTCTCTTTGGGTGCACTCAATGTTCAAATACCGGTTCACTGATACGTCAGCTGTTCACAGGAGCCGAGTTCATACCTCCTTTATTTCTCTTTCTTTGAATTAGTGTGTTGCAAGCTACTGGAATTTTTTTTTCCTGCAATAGAGTAGAGAGAATAGGCACAACACCAACTTTCCTGCTAGACAGGCGATTCAGTGGCGATTTGGTATTGTAAAAAGTAAAATTTTGCTACACCAAACTTGTGTCTAGCAGTCCAGCTCTTACTAAATCTCATTTTTCTTGTAGTGCAAGTACCAGTTCATATGAGAGTTGTGTATCAATTCACATTCTTTCTTTACTTGTTTTATTCAAAGAACAGAAAAAAATAAACCATCAATAAATCAAAAGGTCCCAACCAACCCAAATACATCAGATGATGATACAACAAGTATCAACTATCCAACATAAGTCCAACTAACATGTCATCTTAGTCGTCAATGACCGTTCTTGTAAAACCTCATCATGATTCATGATACATTCGAAATCAGATAATTCAACAAGCATTGTGTAGAAGATGTTGACATGTAACTTATCCTGGCGGACTTGCTCTCAAACAGTGCTGTCTAAATTTTTCAGTAGATTTTACATCATGAAAAAAGTAAAATTAGAAAACTTAATATGAAATGAAAGCATACCATTAGTAAGATTAATGAATTTTTTCACACGAACCTTCATCGAAATGATTTGTGAATAATGCATCCCAAATCCTCTACCCAGTGTGAAAGATTTTAAGAAATAATAGCACGAGCTACAATATTTGAAGATTGTAAAATTATATTTACACTTTTACACTTTACTGTAACACTTTTTTGGATGAAGCCCACCCTATTATGAACCATATACAGGCAAGGAATGGTTTGATAAAGAACGCTCTGGGAATAAAATTGGAGCTCTATTTTTTTGGTACAGATCAAAAGGTCCACCATAAAATACAAATACACACATTTAAGCTGAAGGAAAAACTATTTATACTGCATAAAATATACTCAATATGTCCAGCCTTCCAAAGAAAAAGAAAATGTAAATAAATAAATACAATCTTGAAACAAATTAACTATCTCCTCAATATACAATATGCATGAGTTCTCCACATGCATATTTAAATCTATATTTGAAAATCTTGTCACTAGGTGTGTCAATGAGTTAGGTTCAGAAAGAATCATAATATTTATTATATTTTTTAAACATGTTTGATCCGTTATAAATTATTTGACCCATATCTAATTTGATGGGTCATGGATTAATACAACGCGACCTGTATAATTTGATAATTTCAACATATTTTACTATATATTTGATTTTGACTAATAATTGAAGTGGTGTAGTGATCCTCTGGATTCTCTCACATTCAAAAGGGATTGAGTTCGAGTCAAGAGTCTAGTTTTTTTTTTTTTGTTTTTTTTTGCCCTTTTATTCAATATAAGGTGGGGGAGAGCTCCACAAGCTCAAGGTGGGGTATGAGTAGGGGTAATAATCGGGTGGGTCAGGTTGCGTCAGTTTGATTTATTGAAAGAAATTGGGTTGTGTCAAGTCGAGTCGAGTCGGGTTGGATCAATTTATATATTGTATTTTTTTTCAAATGTTTATTGATTTAATTGAATTGCAGGTCATTTGATCTCAAATGAGATCAGATCAGTCGGATTGGATCAATTTGTTTTTTCTAAAAATCAGATTAGATCAGATTCAAATTCAGACGTCTAACAATTTTATCAGATCAGATCAGATTTTACCACCTCATAATATGAGTACCGTGTCAATGCGAGACAAGAAAAATAAAATTTTGTTAGAAAATATAGTGGGGGCATGGGACTCTAGGTGTTCATCACTATTAGATATATAAACTTACACAGATAATATATGACCGTATTTGATTTGTATCTGAAAATTTATGTATGGATATTTGTATCTGTATATCTAGACGAATGATGGTACAAAAATGATTTTCAATCTTAACTTGTCATATTTAAATACTAGATATATAATATATATCATATAAAATATTATTTTTCTCCATTATAATTAAATAGATATAAATAATTTCAATATTTCTAAAATTATTAATATATTTTTAAATAAATAATAGTATTGAAAAATATTTTATTGCTTTGCAATTGATTTTATAAATTTTAAATGATTTTTATATTTATCTTTAAAAATATGTACACATTGTCCATATTCGTAGTCAAAATTATCTAGCTATATTCATATTCATATTTAGAAAATTAAAATGGATACAAATATATTTTTTTTACCAATATCCGACTATATCCGATCCGTTTATACCCTACTTATCCTTGGAACTATGATAAATAGCTGTTGTTGTCTTGTTGACTATATATGTAACATTTTGATTAAAATTTCACCTATGGACATGATTTGATTAAAAATAGAAAGAAGGAACAACTTAATTGAATAACAAGTTACTTTCCTACTCCCTGTTACACTTCTCGATCAATTAAAGGTGTTTTTTGCTTGGCAAGGGAAAACTGAGCACCGGCTCACGGTACGTGCTAGCTAATAGACTACAGAGTAAGCAGTGTGAAAAGAAAAAGATGTATTTGAGTGAGTTTAAATTATATTGAATAGGAGGCAATGTATTTTTCAAATGAAGAGGGTTTCTCGTTAAAAAGTACTATTTAAAGAAATATATCCACTTTATTTAACTATAACACATTACAAATTACAGAAGCATTCAATTAAACCGATTGTGTCAAACAATAAAATTAAATGGGTCGAGTAGAGTTGATCGGTGTCCAATCTAACTGTAATGTGTCAAAAAAATTTAATTCATATCCGATTCATTTATTTTCGAATCATTTCAGATTAAGTCGGATTTGAATTAGATTAGATAAAAAATTGGCACCTCCTAATTTATTTATTTTTTTAAGGGGAAGCGAGGGTTCGCACCCCGTAATTTCACCACACTGGCAACGTTTTATTGGAACCGAATTATTTCATGGTGGAGAATGTCATTTCAGACATTGCTAATTCGAATTGATGTATTTAATTAAGCTCAATCGAATGATCAGCCAGTGGGAGCAAAAGCTATTTGCTTATTTGTAAGGACCAACTGGTGCTGGGAGGGACCAGTGGTGGTTAAATCAAAGCCTCAAAAGCCCACTAGAATTTAGATTCGTTCAAGAAGGTGATACAGACAAGTGGCAAGTTCGTCATTTCACCGGTGAATTATACAGTACGGCCTGTTCCGAAATCTGTACCGGATTATGGGCTCATGGCCCCGTCGTTGCTTTTCTTGTGCAAAGTCGAGGCTCGAGAATAATCACATTAAACTAGCTCATTATGTGCTGTAGCACCACAAACGCCAAGAGAAAGGAAAAGGAGAGAGGGAGAGGGAGAGCCAATGGAGTTGCAGGCACATTAATGAGAGGTGAAAACCGAGGCGTGTTAGGATTTAGGACCAATGGAAAACGCCCCAATACAGGAATCTGACCGGATTAGGTTCCCAAGTTGCGAAAATTCACAGATGCGTGGCCACATCAATGTAGGCCTGTGGTGTAGGTACGGACAGGCAAGGGAGAATGCCGACCGCTTCCCAACCCTCGTACTGGGCGGCCCCCCAGCCCCCCAGCGATTGGGATTGGCTGATGTGATGACCATAATTCATATGCGCCGATGCGCGTCTCCAGTGCCTCCCATGTCCCATCCAGTTCGCAAAACTAGTGATATTTGCTACCGTTTAGTCTATCTGCATATTGAAAAGAGTGGGGATCACTTGAAAATTTGATAATTTTAATAATGGATTCTAGAATAAATATAAAAAATTTAAAAAAAAATTATAGATATTCTTTTATTTACAAATTATTAGTGTTTTAAATTTTGTGTAATTTTATTACCATTTGATAATTCATCAAATACCAACAAAATTTTAATAATTTGCAGCAGTTATAATTGAGCGGTTTTTGATGAACTATTAAATAATAATGAAATTACATGGAATTTGAAACACTATCAACCTACAAGTAAAAGAACATATTAATAAGTTTTTTTCTATTTATAAGATTTTTTTATATTTATACTAGAGTCCATTGTCAAGATTGTCAAAGTAACCGATTGTCAAGTGATCCCATTCTTTTGAAAATAGTGGTAAAGCTTTTATTAATCTAACTTTTATTTAACTTTTTTGACTCCCTAGATTTATATTTGTGAGAATATATATTGAATTGATAATTATTTATTTAGTCGGATTTGAATCCAATAATCTATTAGAATTCAATCTGTCCCCTGCGCTCAGATGTATATGTTTGTTTGGCATCGATCTAGACCGTCAATGTTAAATACTAAAGCTGATCGATCTTACTTTTTCTGATCTAATGAGATGGACCCGATGGTCTCGTGTCTACAGTCTACAGAAATGCCGAGCTATCAGCCTATTAGACGAGATGGACCAGATGCATTCATGAAATTTTCAACTTAGTTAATCAAGATGTCAGAAAGGAAACACGTTAAGATCTCTGCAAGATCATTTTTTAACCACTTGTAAAATCTCAAAAATGATAAAATGCTACACAAATGCAAAAAACAATGTGAACAATGACATATATATAAAGTAAAATTATCGTGAGATTAAGCTCACGGAGACTCCTAATGAATTTAATTCAAAAAAATATAAAATTATTTTTAAAATTTGAACTATATAGCTGAATTAATTTCTTATATCAAAATCATACGGCATATAAAAAAATTAATTTCCATGTTTTTAATCATTTGTTTCTGACTTCATAAAATTTACCGACTTTTATATATAACATTGGTTGTTTTGTTAGTATTTTAGAGTCATCTTGAATAAATCTAAAAATAAATACTTAAAAAATTAAAAAAATATTTTTTTATATCATATAAGATTTTAGTAAAATAATTTATTGAGCAACACAAATTAAAATTTAAAAATGATTTAAAATATTTTTGAGTTAAGCCATAAAAGACATTCATGTGCTTAAACTCACAGTATTTTGATTCAAAGAACACACGACTCGAAATATATCTCATCATGTTCAAAAATTATTTTGGATTTTTGAAAACATCCTGTTTTCATGTATAAACATTCAATACTTATTATCATTTTCGACTTGATTTAGAAAAAAATCTGAAATGAACGTTGGGATTTACGTTATCCAGGAAATGATAATCTTAAAATTTTCTTGAACAAAAGTGCTAAAGGTCCGTCATGTATAATTGAAACTCGGATTAAAAATACTATATATTCCGAACATCATACTTTGAGGGTGAATTTTCGGGGAGACTCAATGTAGCTGCTAATCATACGATCGTTAGTACCGTATCCAAGACTCCAAAATAGAAGTCTTCCACCGGTATCCAGAAAAAAACAACTTAGAACGTTGAACCATCCTCTTGCTTTTGAGCATTGGAGCATCGGTCCATTTGCTCATTTGCTCATTTTTTTTTTTTTAAGAGAAATCCGTAGTTATGTCATTCAAATTTCAACCAATATAATTCAAAACTACATACCATGCGTTAGTTACTGAATAAAGGAGATCTCTTTATGTGGGATCATATCCTATCAAAAAAATATTTTTATAGTCAGTGGTGTCTTTTTGGTCTGCTTACACTTCTTTTCTTTTGGGGTAGTTCGATAATTTTGAGGTAGTTAGACAAAATTGCAAAGTTATAAGTTGATAAATGATAAGACAAAAGAGCAAATAAAAGAAATAAAATAGAGAATCAACAATCAGATCTCAAAAGAGAAAAGAGGTGGCGGGGAGGCTAGAGTCGGCTGATGACCTCTCTCCCATCGAGCTTTGCGCTTTCTTCTTGCGTTTTGTCCTTATCTTTCTTTACGTTAGAACAGCGCCTCCAATATTTGCTCCATAATCTCCTATCCTTCTAGAATAGAACAATTACAATTCAAGGTCTTGTTTATTTAGCATGTTTGGGAGCAGGATAAGTAGTAATAATAAGTTTTATTAAATTAAGAGAGAGCTTTATATTTGAAATTTTACGGTTCTCACTCTTATTTTTAATAATATTAATTTAATAATAATTATTAATAATAAAAACTGGTAGAGTTAGAGAGAGAGCTTTATCCCGAGATGAGCTTTAAATTTGCTATATCTTTATTGTAACAAATTTATAATAATTCAACTCAAAATATTTGAATTAGAATAATTTATTCTTATCTGTTAACTTAAAATCATTATGCATATACATGAAAATCACAGCCAGACTCGGTGATATGAAAGAGATATATCTCATTTATTTGCTGAAAAACAAAGCTCCGCACATCATATTTTCACTCACAACCCTTTTTGAGTTATACGGGATCATTTCCATCGTGTCAACGAAATGATCACTTACGATATATACAACTATGCATAATTTGATTGATTTTATTTATCAACATTCAATCAATTCAGATCATCAACCCTTATGTCAAGCTACAAGTCACATATCAACATTTATCAAACATTCAATCAATTCAGATAATTTAGATCATTGATCCATATCATAAGTCATATGTTAAATTATTCATAATAATATATATTAATTAAATATAAATTATAGAGAAATCATATTTATCTTGTACGAAATGATATTGATTCACAACTCGATTCATGATGATACTAGAGTCCACCTCGATGCCCTTAATTTGGAGTCCAAAACGCAATATCTATTCGAACTGTAACATTATTTTTTATTTTGTTTGTGATTAATACGTTGGAGTGCTTCACAAAACCCCTTATAATCAAACCTTTTCAATTTAATTAATTCCATTACTTCGCGAAATGATTTCAGATTTTGAATCTCATTCTTAAATCGCCAATTAATAATCATTCAGATTTGTTATACCATTCTTATACGATGATTAACAATTAACTATATTTTCTATAAAACAAATTTATACTGATACGGAAAATACTTTTATGCTAAAAAAAATGCACTAAGAGATAATAAGTTTTTATTAATTTGAGCAGGTCTGATTAATTAAATAAATAGGTTCGATATTTACTTGGTATGCCAATGAGTACATCAGACCACATCTCTCTATTATTAATTTTCTTTTCCTTCGGCTCTCCTGTTTCCTGTCGAGTTTCTCTCTTTTTATTTTTTCTTCTTTTCATTTTCTCGTTCTTTCTCTGCTTCGACTTCCTTTTAATTTTTTTTTTGTTTCTTTCCTTCTTATCTCATCGCAAAGAGGGACAGATATATCGGTTATTAACGGCTACGTGCCACTTGCATTTGTATTATTTTATTAAAAAATTTCAATTTAAGCCCTTAAGTTATTCTAAATCATACAAAAGTCCAAAAAAATTGCCTTATTATTTATTTTGGCATATTTACAGGATCAGACAGTGCTCGCTCAACTGTCGGGTCTTGATCCATGTCAGACCATAAGAATACTCTCACCTATAGCTCACGTACGTTACCCTGGGGCATTGCTGATGCTGCAACCAATGTATATTTTTCTACATCCATTATTTACATGTCGGCATCAGAAGTGCTATATTTAATAAGGGAAGTGATCACTTGATAATGGAATGGTTATATTGACAATTTTAGCAATTGATTTTTCAAATAAATAGAAAAAAATCTTAAAATAGAAAAAAAAATTATGAATATATTCTTATACTTATAGATTGATGGTGATTCAGATTTTATATAATTTCATTATCGTTTGATAGTCCATCAAAGACCATCAAATTATAACCATTGTAAATCGTATAAAACTTTGATGATTCTTGATGGAGTATCAAATGGCAATGAAATTATATGAAATTTAAATCACCATCAATCTATAAGTAGAAGAACATATTCATAAGGTTTTTTTATTTTTAAATTTTTTCATATTTATTTGAAAATTCATTGTCAAAATTATTAAAATAACCCATTGTTAAGTGATCCCCACCCATTTAATAATCCTTTTCAATTTTGATATTATTCTAATGCGTAACATATGTAAAAAAATGCAATTTTTAGAATCTCTAATCTAACTAATTTCAACTGGTTCTTTGATACAAACAAATGATATAAAAATAAATATAAATAGAAAATAAATAAGAAATTATAAAATGACTAGCACAATCTGTTATTTCAATTGATTGGTATTTCATGATAATTTTTACTTGGACCTAAACCAGCAAATTAATATCAATATAATTATTATTTGTTATTAGCGCATATGTATATATTTTTTTTAATTCAATCAAAGTTCCAACAAAAATTATGAAATAGCTGCAAGAATTTCTTATGCTATTATTATATGTTTACTACCTTTCACAATATCAATTTTAGTATATATATATATATAGAGAGAGAGAGAGAGAGTTTGGCTACGGTGATACACGTAGCACGGATGATCCATGTGTTACGGACCGTTTCTCCGTCTTCAAAGTTTAAATGGTCGATCCGACCGGTCAAAATATTTTTCATAAAAAAATCTAGTTGGAGACCAAATTTTATATTTTTTAAGATAGCTAGAAAATGACTCCTTTTGAATGGCTAATAATAATTAAATCAAGTGATTTTCTAGCTATCTTAAAAAATAGTAAAAAATTATAAAAAAATATAAAATTTGGTCCCCAATATATTTTCATATGAAAAATTTTTTGATCAATCAAATCGACTATTTGAACTTTAAAGATAGAGAAAGAGTTTGTAGCAAACATGCCATCCGTGCTACGCGTAGCATATATATATATATATATATTTATATAGTTATACCATAGTTAAAGATCAAATTTGCTACGAACTCAAAAACATAGTTAACTAATTTTTAAATCTTGATTTATTGTCTAAGTAAACTGTTTATATCAAAAATATGATGGGATATAAAAAATTTCTATTTTTAAATTTTTTCAAGTATTAGTTTTGGAGTTTTAGGAGGATTCAATAATAATAATAAAATAATATACATTTTCTATATCATTTTTAAAAATTCAATAGTAATACTTAGAAAATTCAAAAATAGAACATTTTTATATCCCATCATATTTTGATATAAAGAATTTATTGAGGCCCATAAAATAAGATTTGGAGATGATTTAACTATATTTTTGAGTCCGTAGTAAATTTGATCATTAACTACGCATAGCACTATAGCCTAACTCTCTCTCTCTCTCTGTCACACCCCAGAAATATTAAATCCGATTAGAGGTGCTAAATCCCACCTCGTACGCACGTCGAGACGTGCGTACGAAAGGCTAATTGAATAGAATAAGATAAATCTCAGAATAAATAAAACAATAATAATAATATAAAACAATAACAGTCCAAAATATACAGAAAAATACAACGCCAGACACCTAATCATCTACCCGCCCAAATAAAGCCCGATAAAACCCAAAGAAAGAAAGAAAGAAAGAAACAAAAACCTGATGCCCGATAAGTCCTAATCATCTACCCGCCTCACTGTGCTGATGCGGCGAAGCACCTCTGATATCACGCAGGACTGCACCTAGCACTCTCATCAACACTCAATCCCGCTCCTGAAATACATGTATCCCACAACCACCGTGGAAACGTGAGTAATTTAAAAATTACTCAGTACGGATTTAGATCCAGCCTTAAGATTTGATCTTCTTTCCTAGACTGGACCTAAATACCGATACTGTATTTTACATGCAAATAAATATATGTAAGTACAATAAAACTTTATGCACGTTTGAGAAAACACTTATATGAATGACATGAAATGACAAATAAGCCCAAAATAGAAAAATCTGTGGAAATAATAATATATAAAATATAAAGTACGAAAAATTCAAACGCCCGAATATATATAGCCCAGTTGCAAATCATCAGTCCATCCATAAGCGGGCACGTGATCGGGCCCTGGACTTGTGACTTACCTAAGCGGGCACGTATTCGGGCCCAACTTACGAACTTAGGATTTTCGAGTAAGCGGGCGCCAATGCCCTGAATACCCTGAGAAAATTCGGCCTCCCGGGGTGATAACGCCCTAGGAGAGTGACGGCTAAAAGCACGTACTCGGTATTCTGAATCTGATGATCCACCTCACAAAATAATAATAATAATAATATGAGCAAAAGGGGATTTAAAAATTATGCTTTCAGTTGCCATATCGCCAAAGAATATAACTACCCGTGAATTGACAAATCAGAAATAAATGGGAGTCTACACTGTACCAACCAAGTGTCAGAGGACCGCATCCCGTAAAATAACAAAACAAAATATATACAAATGAGAGCCTACACTGTACCCACTAGGGCCAGAGGACTGCATCCTGATTTTTACTTTACCAACTAAGGGCCAAAGGAGAAAGCCCTTCGGAAAATACTAGGATCCTAAATAAGCCGGATAAATAAAATAGTATAATATCTCGGAGTAGATTCTAATCTTGAATATGTCCGCCCACACTAAATACTGAAAGACATGGTATCCTGATCGCTCAAATTTGGATTAACAATCTTAATTATATTAAGAACAGTAAAGATGTAATATTGATCAAAAAGCAAGCACTCTGACACACAGCCAAACCCGCCAAATGACGGGGTCGGTGGATAATCCGACAGGCAAAGATGCGCAGTGCATATACAGACCGGTGGGTCCCACGGGCCTATGGGTCACCGTACGTAACCACAACGGTCTAGTTATGCAAGGCAACCTCAGACTAAGAATTACCCGGCCCGTCTCTCAGCACTCCCATGCATTTAATGCATGATTAACTACCTGACTTGATTAATAATTAGTGATAATAATATGTTCCTAATACTTATAATCTACAACTTGAATTATTTATTTCTATCTAATCCTATCTCGGGACTATTTCCCGAATCCTACTTCTATCTTGTCTACATGCAAATATGACATGATATGACATGCGAATGCGGGTATGTCTTGAATATGCTAGTCAATTTACCGGGTGCATATGACAGGTCAACTTTGGTTTCTAATCAGTGTTTGGTCAAAATACCATAGATCAGATTTATTTTAAAAACATTTTATTTTCGGTTTGGGTTCATAATTCTGAAGAAAGGAAATCAAATCCTAGGAAACCGTACCTGAGAATAATTTGATCAGGTCGGTAGCGTCGAATTGCTTAGTCTCCGGTGACGCTCATGATCTTGTCAACTGTCTCATCCTGGGCGTACTTGTTTGTTGGCTCGTGAAAATAAATTTCAAGAACCTATGAAGTCAAAATAGATTAAATTGGCGAGTATCCTATTCACGCTGGGTCTGGTTAGGTCAAGGTGTACCGGACTCGGAGACGGGAGTATTATTATTTAAAATTTATAATCATATTATATTTATTTTGAGTAATGTAATTAATTTAATTTAATTTAGATTGATTAAGTTAACTTAACGTTATCGCTCAATTATTTTAATTAGGATAATTTAATTAATTAAAAATAGAGAAATTGATTAATATATAATATTTTATGATTAATATTGTTCTTATTAAAAATAGAGAAATTGATTAATATATAATATTATATGATTAATATTGTTTTTATTAAAATAGAGAAATTGATTAATATATATATATTTATATATTTATTAATATTATTCTATTATTAAATAGAGAAATTCATTAATAGGTATTTATATACTAATTAATGTTATTCAATTATTAAAATAGAGAAATTGATTAATATATATTTTATATTATAAATTATTATTATACTTTATTTATTATTTTATAACCCTTAATTATTTATATCATATTCTTTAATTGTATCTCATTTTATATTTTAATATTATTTTCATTAATTAGAAAATATATTATATAAAACTAGAATTAAAAATAAAAATCAAAATGAAAGAAAAGAAATTAAACTAAACTAAAATTTAATTAATGTTTTTATTTAATTTAAAATGTGTTGGTATTTTAATGTGTTTGGGATCATAGGCTGCCTCCGAAACCGCTGTATCTGTTCGGATTTTCATTATTGAGTCATATCATGTAATCAATTCCCAAATTTCATTATAAGTATAAATCAATTTATTAGTTACGCACGTTTTAATTTATGGCACTTGCCAATTAATCAATTCATACTTTTAGCTCGCTTATACCTTTCGGCCCATAAGTCTAGATCATATTGTTTTTCCCATCTCACATTACATTTTTAATTGTCAATTAGAGGTTTAATTTCTACACACACATATAACCCCTAAAAAAATGGATTGTTATCACATTTATTCATTCTTTGCCCTTATTTTAGAACATTTCACATTTTAGTCCCTTAATTATTTTGGCATTTCAAATCAGTCCCAAATCACAAGTGATACACCCTCGCTTCACTGGTACCAATTGGTACCAGTGTACCAAGGGCTTACTATGCATCGCAAGCATACTAGAAAGGTGCAATTGATACAATTGATAATAGCAAGGAATCATAGCAACAAGCCAAGATAGAACTGGTCACGCAATGAGGCTCAAATACCAGTTTTCTAGCCAGACATCGAACAAGGGCATCACACAGCACTATGGATCATAAAGATAGAATCAAATCAGAAAATCAGTGAAATTGAGATATGGGTCAATGTTAGGCTAAGGCAAGTATTTATCAGTCCTATTACCCGTTCCAACTGGAGGCTAGCAGCGAGTTACCTCAAACATGTATCATCCAGTTTACCAGTATCAGACTCTATGTCACAAGCCAGCAAATCGATATTACTCAGAACAATTCCAAACATCAAGGTGGGCACAGGCCTAACCATGACAGAACATCACAAAAGCAAACGAGGCGGAGGCATGTCAGCGCCCCCGCCTCACTGTACCAGGCGGTAACAGATACCAAGGGTCGTCTATCAAGCCTCATAATCAACATAAGAGACAAACTAATAACAGAGACAGAACAACAAGCAATCTCAAAGCGACACAAGGCTCAGCCTTGGTACAATGCCCACACGGCCGGATGAGAGGAGATAAGAAAGATGTTACCAGTATTCAACAGAGGCAGCAAGGCGGCACAGGGGCATTTATGACTCGATTTCGCCCTATCGAGTCGGGTTAGCAGCCAAGGAGAGAGCTAGCAGTGTCATTTCGAAGGTGGCGGAGGGGTATGCGAACACCAAGCCGAGTTGGCTTGTGTTTCTGTCTATTTCGCGGAGGAGCCAGAAGGGAGGTGGGTAGAGGCGAGTGGGTTTTTGCAACGCGAGTGAGGGAGGGCGTTGCGAGGGAGGCTGTGAGAGGGTGGAAAAGAGTGATTTATGGAAATGAGAAGGGAGAAAGGGGTTAACGGTTGGAGAGAAGAGGACGTTGAGAGAGGGGGCTTCAGAGGCAAGGGATCGGAAGTGGGGGAAGAAAAAAAAAGAAAGAGAGAGTGGTTGGTGTTGTCGCTAGGGAGAGAGAGGAAAAAAAATCGGTCTGATACGATAGAGAAGAAAGAAAAGATGGATGACAACGAATTATTTCAAGGGAGAAGACAGAAGAAAAGACAGGAGAATGAGGGAAAAGGGAACATGGGAGAGAGAGAAGGAAAAGAAATGATGAGAGAGAGAGAGAGAGTCAATTCAGATCAGATTTTCTACGATGAAAACTATACGATCATTTACGTGACCAATCGATACTCAAATATAATTGATCAATTCATTTATTTCCATGATGATTCGATTATCAAAGTTGATCGAAACTAATCGATTTATATATATTTTTTAAGTTAATCGTTAATTTAGAATTTCATTAATTCCTAAGTTTTTCTTTTAAGTAATTAATATTATTACTATTATTATCATCGTTATGTTTATTATTATTATTTTATCATTTTATTATTCTGTTTTAATATATGAGTTTGACTTTAATATTTTAGATTTCATTATAAATATTATTCCTTTAATTTCAATTAGATCAAAATATTTATCTTAGTTATTAAATTTGATATTACTGAATTTATATTTTTATAGCTTTTTAATTTGATCTTTGGATTTTATTATTTGATACCAAATTTCATGATCTTTATTTATCCACTTATCTATTTATTTCATTAATTATGTGTAATTCCCTTGATTGTTAAATTAAATTATTCGTTAATTTATTTTAATTCATTTTAATTATAATTATTACTTAATTAAATTTCATAGTTTAACACTCTCTCTCTATTTATATATAGAGTTATACTACAGTTTGTCATGAAGTACAAAATATTTTTATACTTCGCATCGTATTTTTTATTTTTGAATTTAAAATACCGATCCGACCATTAAAAATGTTCTCCATATTGAAAAATTTTTGGAGACCAAATTTTACATTTTTTTAGAAATTGTTTTCTATTTTTTAGGGGATAAAATTACACTGAATTTATGATCTTTAATAAGAATGATTTTTTAATCCTCAAAAATTAGAAATAAATTTTAAAAAATATAAATTTTGGTCTCCAAACATATTTCAATACGGAGAACATTTTTAACAGTCGGATGTGTGTTTTAAATTTGAAAATAAAAGATACGACGTGAAGTACAAAAATATTTTGTAGACTAACCGTAGCATAACTCTCTCTCTCTCTCTCTATATATATATATATATATATATATATAATTAAGTAAAGATACCGTGAGATTAAGCTCACAGAGGCCTTCCGTGAGTTTAACTCAAAAAGTACATCAAATCATCTCGAAATTTTAATTTATCATCTTCATAAAATTCTTTATATGAAATTCTTGTGGGTTACGTCATTTCTTGTCTTTCTAAACCGGAATGGGTGAAATTAAAGATGCCATTTATAATAAGTTTTTTAGATATATTGATGTGAATTTACTAAATAGAAGAATCATAGAAATCAAATATAACATAAAATGATAATGAACTTTCATTCGGAACTTTGTTTATTCAATCTATTATCTTCTAGAATTCCTATCCGAATTGGATGTAAATTAAATACAATATCTGAAAAAAAATAGTATTTGAGCAATATACTTAGTTTAATTATTCAATTTACTCAATAGATCTCTGTGAATAAAAGAAGGAAGAGGAAATAATAAAAGAAATGTATATATGTAATCCGAAAGAAAATAAATTGCATACGTTATACATTACGTGTATATGGTCCTATAATCATTAGACCTCTTGATTGAAAGTGAAAGGAATATAACTCAAATTTCACTTGTAATTTATCATAGGAGTCCGAAAAATTATAGAATAATAGTTGAGAAATTTAAACATTTTATAAAAGAGGGTGTCTTGCTAGTGTGAGGCAAAAAAAAAAAGGAGAGGGTGAAGTCCTTTTAAAGCTTTATTTGTGTATCTCTTTAAAATCTTTTTAAATATTATCTCTAAATATAATTTAGATTAAATTCTTCATTAAATGATACTGTTAATCAATTAACAAAATTTAATTGAATCTTAATTAATATGTCAATTTTTTTGGACTTAATGCTGAGATTTTTGTTGCCTCGCAGACTCTGAAGTTGGGCTAGAAAATATAATTTTTAGGCTAACGTTGATTCTAATTTTGAAAGAACTTAAAGAATCAAAGATATAGATTTTTTTTTATCTAGAATTCAAATAATGTATTTGCGTCTTGATTTAATTTAAAAAGTGATAAATAAAAATTGAATATCTAAATTCATATTTTTCAGACATTTTGGAAAAAAATATTACAATTTATATAATGTCCAATTGAGTAAAAAATGATATCTAAAAATGGTGAAGTCTAGCTAGTTTATATAAAATCTTTAATTATTAAAAACACAGTTGGAGACATTAATGTTGTCATTAATAATATCAATGTAGTCATTAATGTTTGAGACATTCAACAAATAAAAGGTTGAGTCAATCCACTACAATAAGTGATTTTAAATAACAAAAAAAATGGTCTCTTATATGATAAATGGGCTGCCGAACCTAATAATTATCAACAATAGTGCCCAACACATAAATAGGTGGATGATAAAAAAAAATTTGGTCTCTAATACACAAGGGATGCCAAGTAGAGGTGTAGAAATAGTCGGTTATATTCAAACTGAAAAAAAATTATGCATCCAAATTTTTTCGGTTTGTTAAATTATGAACTGGATCAAATATTTGAAATATCAATCGAATAAATCAAAAATCAAATCAACTGAAATTATATTATGTAAAGAGGAATAAAAATATAAAAATTACAAAAAATAATGAAAAATAAAATAAAAAAACTAAATAAAATCTATAGAAAATAAATATATTTGAATTATCTTTCATATAGTCCTTATTTATACCAAGTAAACTAAATTTATTTGATACATTTTGGACTATTTGATTCATTCAATTTAGAAAAATAAAAATTAAACCAAAGAATAAAAATCAAATTAGTTAAAAATTTCAACCAAATCGGTTCAGAACTAATTAAACCAATCTATTTGTAGACACTAACACACTTTAAAAGAAAGGAGCACTCAAGCCTCATTTACCAACTCTCTATGATGTATAAAGGAGATATAAATAACATGGATCTTGATTATTTGATGCGTAGTACCGTACAACGTAATATGTGAATTGTTGAATTATTTTGAAATTCATATCGACTAAAATTATGAGAAAATTTAACGATCCACAAAGTGTGTTGTATAGTGCTAGAGATTTGAAAACACTCGAATAGATAGACCTGATCTGTGCAAATCTGTGTCCATCATCTGTCCCGGACCGCCTCGTTTTAGATTGTGGATAGACCCGGACCAGTTAAAAGTCCGGTCCTAATAAGGATCGAGCCTCAAAATTTTTAAAATAGAACCGTCATACATGTCCCGCTCTAACCTGTTACCCGTTCTTACCCGCCCCATCCATGCAAACCAGCCAAAATTGGACCCATACCAAGGCGAATTTACCCAAACTAACCCGAACCTGGACGAGTCTACCCGTAACCCGGACACTCCACCCCCACTAGCCCGGACCCGGACTAACCTGGACTGACCCCCACTAATCTAGATGGGCCTAAGCTACTAATTCATACTCGAACCGGGACCAACCTCCTAAACCCGGATCCGTACCCGGACCTGTTCCCCCACTAACCCCCCAAAATATGGCTTTATTGCATATCACGCAATAAAACCCAAACTTTGTTTCAAATTAAGTCTCCTTTATTTCAAATAAAAAACACTTTTTTTTTTCAAATTTAATAAAATAAATTCAAATAAAAATAAAAAATAGAAATTTGGCTCTATAAATACCACCCAATTTTCATCCAAAATCACACCAACATTCAATATATATCTCTCTCTCTTTAAGTTCTCATATACCTAATATTTCAGAATTCAATTTAGTATCAAGTTTTAATCTTATTATTTCTTTTAGAAAATATAAAAAAAATTAGTTCTAGTACATTATTCTAATTAAAAATAAAAATATTATTTCTAGTATTGTTATTTATTTGGACTTTGGACTTTGGACAAGAAGTGAAGGTGTTATCAAATTTATCAATTACCACATCCAGCTTCCTGCAATATTGTATTTTGATTCCGATAATAATTGGAGCATTTGAGGTTAGATTTTTTACATTTAATTAAATGTAGTTTTTAATATGTAGAAATAAGATTCAATTTTTTCTTTATAGTTATAATTTATTAGATTTAGTTTTATTATTCGAATATTAGAATGTTAAATTTATTTTTATTTATTTATAGTTTTACTTTATTTCTGGTTTAATTCATTTATATTTATTTTTGTTGTTAAAATTTTAGAATGTTAAATTCGTTTTTATTTTTTATAGTTTAATTTTATTCTTAGATTTAATTCATTTACATTATGTTAAATTATTTTATTTTATTTTATTTATAATTTAATTTATATACATTTAATTTTACGGTTAGAACATTAGAATGTTAAATTAAATTTATTTATTTATTTATAATTTTATTTATTCATAATTTAATTCATTTACATTACGTTAAATTTATTTTTTATTTTATTCATAATTTTATTTTTTTGTAATTTAATTCATCTAAATTTATTTTATTGTTAGAAAAATATAATGAATTTTTAGAATAGTATAATGTTAAATTTATTTTTTATTTATTTTTTTATCATAGTTTAATTCATTTATAATATGTTAAATTCATTTTTTATTCTTTTGTTCATCAAATTTGATGTTTTTTCATTTTTTATAGAAATGACAAATGCTCTCGTTGATAATTTTCCATCGGTTTAGTGTGGACATTTTTGATGAAGATTATTATCCAGATTAGAATGCAAATACTTTCTAAACCGATCTTTCATCGATATTATAACCTCCCGCTCCACCCTCAAGAAACATATCTACCACAAGATCTTAACTATCAATCTCAACCTTAATATCAAAAAATATTTACTCAATATGAAATAATCGTAGAACCTCCATCACATGTTCCGACACCGCCCTCCTCTGTGGCAGATACTTCAAACCTAAGTGTACTGCCTTCACCAATGGAAGCTGAACCCATAGAAAAGAGGAAGAGGCCGCTTGTCCTAACCTATGGCACACCTTAGTGGCGTTTTTATGAAAGTAAAGGACACAAGTGGTGTGTTAATCAGTGTGAAGTACAAAGTTAATAGTTGTAAGGTAAATTACCAATATATTAAGCCAAATAGTCTAAGTAGCTTTAAAAAATATATTGATAAACACTTGCTAAAAAATGAGGAACCACAAGAACATGCAGACAATTATTTCGTCCAAATTGTAATAAACTCGGATGGTAGTAGAACCTAACAAAGATATGACGAAAAAATGTTAAGTGAGTCGCCAGGTATATTGTATATAAAGAATAACCAATAAATATGAGTAATTATTTAAGTTTTACTCGATTGGTTATATGGGGGTGTGCCCAACCATTATATAAAATATTCTACCACAGAAAAATGATTAATGAGATAAAAATAATATTATGAACGTAAGAATGAATTATTAGTGATATTTGGATATGTCAACTATAAAGTTTTCGTTACCTCTGATATTTGGACTGTTGGTAAATATGGTCTTGGTTACTTTTGTATTACTGCACATTGTATTGATGATAATTGATTGTTACAAAAAAAATCATAAGTTTTTGTATCATGGATTTTCTGCACACGCGCAATATTTACCAATTTATTATAAATATTTTACAAGAGTACAACTTAAAAAGGGATTTAGATTTTTTTTTTAATTTTATTTAATAATACGAGTAATAATATAACATCAATTGATTATTTTACTCATTCACTAAATCCTATTATGAATGAAAAATATTTCATAAAAAATGTGCTTGTCGTATTCTTCACCTTATCGTTAAGGCATGTATTAAAACACCGTGTGTTGGTCAATTAATCATGAAATTCAAAGATAGTCTTTACCATATTTATTCAGATAATATAAGAAAACTATAATTCCATGATTTATGTGAGCAGTTAAACTTTAGCAAGTTAAGAGTACCATGGGATATAGAACCCGATGAAATTCAACATATAGGATGTTCCATTGTCGTTCTTCTTACAAGCGTGCCACAACTGATATCTTGAATAACTCAACCGAGGAATCTCGATTGTTACTCTACAAGGGAGAATGAAGTCAACTCGAGTTACTAAAACTTCCTACATGTCTTTTTCAACACAACCGTAAAACTTTCTTTCTCATATGTACTGTCCGCACATGAGTTACTAAAACTTCCTACATGTCTTTTTTAACGTAACCGTAAACTTTCTTGCTCATATGGACCGTCCGCATATGAGTTACTTCAGCATTTATATACAAATTTTTAGGGTAAATTACCTCTTTGAAATTTAATTATTTTTGTAATTTATTATTTTTTATCTCATATTTTTTATTTGCTTTCCTCTACAAGATTTATCGTGAGATGGAAGATGTAAAAAATCTCGATGCTTCTCTTGTTCCAATCTTACAAGTGATGAAAGACAAATTCCTCAAATATTGAGAAGAAATACCAGCAATGACCATTATTGCAAGTTGTTTCCATCCGTCGTTCAAGAAAAAATATACTGCACTAATATTTCAAAGATACAAGAATAATCCACGTCTACCTTACACTAAGGAGGAAGCTTGTGTGTTTAGTCTATTGGAAGATATGTTCAATATTCACAACTCCGGACGGAATATCAATCAAGCTTCTTTATCCGGTCAAAGCACTAGGTACATGTGGAAAAATTAATTAATTTACATTATTTATTACATAGTTTACTCACTCATATGCTGTATATTTTTTTAATCCTAATAGAAGTAATAGTGCGATAAGATTGCTAAGTGAGTTTCGGGAGGATGAAGATTTTGTAAATCAACAAATTAATAAATAACGAATTACTAAGTTATTATTTGAGAAGCATGGAAGAAGATGAAATTGACATTCTTAGTTATTGGAAGAGGAATGTAATTGCCTATCCAACATTAACGAGGACAGCTCGTGATATTTTTACAGCGTTTATGTCAATAGTTCCTTCTAAATCATATTTTAGTCCGGTGAATAGGATTTTGACTGAAAATTACACTAAATTGGGTGCAAATCTTTTCAAAAAACTTATATGCTTGAAAGACTGGATAGATGCCGAAGATTGCATGCAATATGATACCACACTTGAGACAACAACCCGTACAATCCCAACTCAAGAAAGTGGCACTAATATGATTATAAGCCCGGACGATAATTCAGACGGTGCATGTGATATCAATGTTGAAGATAGTGATTTATGGTACTTGAATGACGATTACTAAATATTGGGTATGTTTTTCTAAACTCTTTTAATCTTATCATCTATTTTTTTTTACTTTTTGATTATTCGTTAAGCTATTTTTTAAAGAATATTACTATTAAAAAAAGTTAGAACCCCGTCTATGTTCTTTTTACATAACTAGTCATAAATCCGGAATTAAGAAGGAGGGTAATTTATAATTTTTATAAATATTAATGTTGAAAATAATTATAAAAAAATATTTTATAACTTTAAATTTTATAAATTTTAATATTTTTTAATTTATTAATGTTGTTTAATTTTTTTAATAATTAAATATATAAAACTAAATTAGTTTAAATTAATTATTTTAAAATTATGATATACTTATTTTTTGGCTTTGATTATTTTTTATGTTTTTCTGATTTTTTTAGAATTATTTGGACTTTTCAAATTTTATTCTATTTTTAAATAATTAGAATTAATAAAATTAAATTACATAAAAATTTATATAAAATATTATGATTAAATTTTTTTGGAAATTTTCTGTTTTTTTGGAAATTTCTGGAATTTTTGGAGTTTTGGGCGGCTCATTTGTTTTTTTTTTTTGTGAAATTAAAAAAAATTGACCCATCCCCCACCCCCTTGACTCACCCGGACCAATTCTTACCCCACCCGTCCCGACCCGTGAGGGTCGTATCCATAGGGGGTCCAACATGGACCGAGTCAGAATTTTCTAATTGTGAACTGCTCATACCTATCCCGTCCCTCCCGTCCTCACCTGTCCTCATTTGTCATCCGTGCTCACCTGTAATCTGAAAAAATTTCATCTTTCTGTCTCGTTCCGTCCCGTCCCGTCCCGACTTCATTGATCTATACATTGCTACGAGGATAAAAATTCAGATAATAGAGAGTCCTTGACTTTTGAGCAAGTGAAAATTGACACTTACTACTGACTACCGACTACTAAGAAGTGATGATAACCAACTCACATGACCCGGCACTCCAGTTACAAATTAACGGTCGCACAGAATCGAACATAGTGCTGGTGGAAAAAAGAACGGATGCTCTTTTTTACTTGCTTATCCAGAACAACCGTTCCTTAATGGCTTAATGCGATCTCATTATTCCGTCTATTTATCCACATTTCTTTCTTTTCCAAATTTTCTCTCTATTTTTTTTTACTTCAACTGGAAGTAAGGGAATAAAATGTGAAAATGGCGGTCCCTTTCAGCTCCGGCCCCAGCCTTCCATTTCCAAAATTTCTCCGCTGAACGAATAAGGAAAGAACCCGACCGATCCATCGTTGCCATCCCAGCCACACTTTTCCTTTCCTCTATGCTTCACAATAAAGGGGCCTTAATTTGTTCTGTAAAAAAGGACCCCACTTCGTTTTTCCCATTTTTGGTGAGTTAGTTCCGTTCCCTAATAAAACAAGATCTAACTTAGCTAACCCCTTATCCTTCCCCTTTCTTTTCCTCCTTACACATCTATAATTAATCTGGCTATATCATTTTATTTCAGTTTTTCCTCGTCTTGCCCTATTAGGGTAATTAAGTAAGAGGAGGAGGTTGGGAAAGAGAGCTAGAGTAGAAAATGGTGAGGGGAAAGACACAGATGAAGCGGATCGAGAACCCGACGAGCCGCCAGGTGACCTTCTCCAAGAGGCGAAGCGGGCTCCTCAAGAAGGCGTTTGAACTGTCAGTGCTGTGTGATGCTGAAGTCGGATTGATCGTTTTCTCCCCCCGGGGAAAGCTCTATGAGTTCTCAAGCAACAGGTACGACTCTAGTTCCCTCTTTCTGCTTTGTTCTACGCTTCTTTGGTGCTAGACATCCGCTGGCTGTGTTTTCCTTTCTTTGTTACTTTGTTTTCAAACTGTAGATCATTGGAGTCGATGATTTCATCTGAGATCCGTTAAATTTTTGCAACATTACAGTTCGAGGAGAGTGCTACATGTAGCCAAAATAATTAAATTGAAACTAATTTATTTCTTGGTTTTGAATTTCCACGCTTTATTCGTTGCGGGATAACTTCTAACGTTTTAAGCAGGTTTCCTTTTGTATTTCCTCAATAATGAGATACTTAGCTATATCTTTTTACTTGTTTCTGCAAACCTTTTCTTATATCCAAAAAGAAATTATACCATTTTGTTTTGTAAATTAATTATATTACAGAATCCGTACAGCGCACGACTTAATTTCTTGATTTTCAAAATTTTAAATTTGCTCTTTCCATTTCTCTTCATATAAATCGTAAAGGACTAGCTAGCTAGTATACGAACCCGTACCCCTCACAGCTCTCTTGATTGTTGAAAATTTAAATTAACTTTTCCCATTCTCTATTGATAATTAAAATTCCGAAACAGCATATTCGGTGATCCAAGGTCTAGATTTTTTAGGTTCTTGCTTTTGGTCAAAGACCATTCCTTTTATGGTACTATCTAGTCCAACCTTCAGGTTTTTCTTCTTCTTTTATGCCATAAATAGGAAAGGAATTTATTGTTCTATGGTGAACTCGGTATAACTTTGAAAGACAAACTTACATTAATGAAACTTCAATTGTTTTTTCTGCATAAAATATAGAAATATAGTACAATACAGTTCGGTTAGACTAAGTTGATCACTAGCAACCAATAGATGGTTTTTGCTTGTTCACTTGTACTATATATACCTATTTTTGCACCGCTCCCTACAATCGGAGACAATGCTATAACAAATAAGAACTGCAGCAAATATGCATATGCTGCAATCTTACGATATAAAAACTATAAAACTTTGTCCTTACTTGCAAATAACCTTCATCATACACGATGGCCTGTACTCAAAATTTTCACTTGCTTAATTAATTGCACAATAAATCCTGTAAGAGATTTTACCAATTATAAATGAAAACAAATGGAGATCTCTCTAGCTAGAGCCCAGAGATTTAGCAAAAAAAACATACAATTATATCAAATACATCACAGCACTTAACTGTAAAACAGTATCTGTATGCGGCTCAACCAGACAACAGGAAATGAGTAAAATTATTCAAAACATTTTGAATCTCTTGTCCAGACCTCTAGGTAGACAGATAGTGGGCTTTTCTGAAGATATGATTTATTTATTTATGTTTTGAAGCAACTGAAGAAATATTGAAATGAATCATATCGGATACAACATAAACTTGTAGTACAGTCTTACCACTCACAGATCACTTTAAAGATCATCCTTCAATTTTCATTTCAGCATGAAATCTGGGTCAAATAAAGTAATTCATCACATATCCAGTGCGGGCACTGTCATCCCACAAAGAACATGCTTTAGTTGCTTAACTAGATGTCCCAGATCATCCATTTTTCAATAGTTAGTATAAATATAATTAAAACATTATATTGTATTCTGAAATATGTGAAAATCTAAATTGAGGTGCGCTCAAACAGATATATTAGCTCAGTACACTAGTAAAAGGGTCATACAACCTACTATCCAATCACGCAATGAATAAAATTTAACTCTATATCTACAGTTTAATTGTTCTGAAAAAAGGCTAAACGGGCCCCATTGCACTGAAAATGACATTACAAAAAGAGAAAAAAAAACAAAAGCAAGTTCTGTGGAAAATTTAATCGAAATGAAAGAAATAAAAATAATGTAAGTATAATTATCCCAGTATATTATATAATGATATCTATTTGAAAATAAAGGACAATTTTCTATTGTGCCACTTAAGAATCAGTAAGACAAAACTCTGTGCTTTCTTTTCTTTTTGGGTGACCCATATTTTATTGACGATGCTAATTTTACATGGTGTAAAAATGAACCACACACAAGATAAACAGCCAAATAAAAGCAAAAATTATCAGAGTTGAGGACTTCATGAGGTTTGATTGCTCTCTTTTAAATAAACTAAAATAAAGAAAAATAACTAGAAAAACCAACATCACAACAGCAAAATGAAATGTGATAATTAGCTGTTAGTCACTTCCATTCGATCGAAATGAATATCTATCATGTACTTTTCTGTACTAAGTTGTTATAATCACAAAAAAATATTTGTTTTAAGGCTGCTTATTTATATTCAAACTACAAATCAGTATCTTTCGAGCTATGATATATTGCTTTAAGAAAAAATAAAAATATACTTTTGAGGGACTATCACATACTTTTCAGCATTAGTCTACGAATAAAAGGATTTGCATGCAACATGCTCTTGCAAAGAGGTTAGATCAGTTAGAAGGCAACATGAACAAAGTGTAATCACATACATACAGAGGATGTGTGTGGTGCCTTGGGCAAAGAGGTGCTTTGTTGAAAGAACAATCAGAGCGGAGATGAGAAGAAATGTGCCAACAATGGTTACGGGTGAAGAGACTGAGGCGCGACATCTCCATTTGTTCTTTTTCCTTTCTTTTTCTTTTTTTGTTGTTTTTCTTAAAAAGAGCCGATGAAATAACTACCTGGTGCATTGCTTAATGTAAGGGCACAATTATACATGAGAAAAATGAGCAAAATTTATCTTCATGCTTCCTCGAAGGATATAGTTCGTTCAGCCTTAACATCACGAAAAGCCGTATATATAAATTTACTGTATCAAATGAGATGAAAACTTAGTAGAAGCATTTTCATTGGTTTTTGTGATTCAAATTAATTGGCATACCCAGGTCATTGTGCAATACCTCTTGCAGTATAATTAATATCTGAATACTCATTGGATAAACATAAATCATGATGCTAATTGAGCCTATTCCACTATTTTACAATCCAGAAGCCTCGATCAGAAAATTTCCCTTGTGGAAACTGTCCATTCTTTCTTCCTTAATGGAGCAAGATAATAATATTGTTTTCTAATCTTCCCTCTCTCCATTGGAAATGGAGTATTATGTAAAGGAAACATGTTGAACATATAAAGATCTTCCCTCTGTATAATAAAGATCTATTGAATATATAAAGGAAACATGTTGAACATATACAGTTATCATGTACGTCACACACCTGGCTAGTTATTGTAATTTACACCATGACAATATTTTAGGAACTCTTGGGCACTTCATGTTATGTTCTGCGACATATTGTTTGATTTTTTCAGTTAAACTTTGTATGGTTATTGTCGCACTGGAGAAAATTGAAACACCTCACCATAAATCCCACGTCCATTTTGCAACTCATATACTATAAATTTTTTATTTTTAAAGTGAGTCTCGAGTACACCAAATTTTTGGTCAAAAAATTTGAATAAATTTGCACCGCATGATCAAATAAAGTTTTTTTTTTTGATCGAAAAGATGAAGGTCCGTGCCTTCAAATTTTATTAATCTGTGAAGTTACATTGATCACAAGCGTGTGAGATTTGTATTACAGATTAGTAAATAAAAATAGAAATGAAGTAAAGTGAGAGAAATGACACATAAAGGAAAGTGGAATAACGATCTAACTGTTATTATCCTTGGTCATTGTTGCCAAACCAATTTTCATATTCAAGTAATATCTCCCTCACTATCGTCATAGACGCCTTGTTTTGTTCTTGGAATATCCTTATACATCTCTCCCGCCAGATGACAAAGCAAGTAATAATTTCCATTCTCTTCCAATGGTTATTCTGGTTTTTGTCCAAGATAAAGTGATACCTACCGGCTCTATACTCAGTAGAAACGGGTCTATGTGTTTGTTTCATATCATGTATGTAACACCGTATTTCTTTGACATATTGACACCCGGTGAATAGATGAGAAATTGTTTCTTCAGCCTTGCCGCACATATGACAGATATTTGCCAGTTGCCATCCTCTCCTCTGTAAGTTATCAACAATGAGTATTGCATTTCGCAGCATTAAACAGATAAATGTGAGGACTTTGGGTGGTGCTCTCAGCATCCAAAGATTTGACAGTGAATTGTTGATGTTTGGGAAGTTTTGTATAAATCGGTAATAAGCACTGGCTGTAAATTGGATGGTACGGGTCCATCTTACTTCATCTGCCCTATTGTGTAGGTGGACACCAGTTAATCTTGTTGTGAGTTGAGCTGCCTGTTATTGTATTTCAATAGAGTTTGTGTGGAACAATAATTGCCATTGTCCCTGTCGGTACACTTTTGTCACCGTGCAGTCTCGTTGTTTTGACTGACTGTATAACGTTGGATACAGCTGTTTGATTGGGCATTGTAGCCAACAGTCTTTCCAGAAGAGTGTCTTTGTTCCATTGCCAACCCGAAATTCAATAGAACAGTGAAAAAAAGTTTTGATTTTAGCCACACTTCTCTAGAATAGTGAGGCATGCTTATTCTCCAAAGGTCTATATGCTTCATCATCTGTGAGAGTTACCTCTTTCCACCATCTATCTTGGTTGAACCATTGCCACATCCATTTGGCTAGAAGTGATTGATTCATTATGTGCAAATCCCTGATACCTAGTCCCTCATTATGTTTACTCATAGTCACTATACCCCAGTTTATCAGACACATCGGTTTCTTGTCATCGCTTTTGTGTCCGTGCCACAGAAATATTCTTCTATGTTATCAATTGCCTTGATCACCCATTTAGCGACAAATATAGGGACATGAAATACACCGTCTTTGCTTGAAAGTACCGCATTGACCAATATTCCCCTACCGCTAAGGATAGGTATTCCGCTTGCCATCCTGGTAGTGTATCTTGTATGTCATCAATCAACTGTTTAAAATATTGTCTCGGTATTCGTTTATCAGATAATGGCAGCCCTAAGTACTTGAGAGGGAATGTACCAGATTTGCACTGAATTAAGGTCGCTAATTGTTGTACTTGAGGAGATGTCGTCGATGTCACTAGCAATTCGGACTTCTGCATATTGATCTTCAACCCTGATATGTTACCAAAGGTGTCCAATAGAATTTTCAAAAGATTGAGTTGGTGCGCACTGGGTTGAACAAATATTAATGTGTCATCGGCATAGAGCAAGCAGCTTCGACACCCTATGTAAATAGATTTAAGGATACGACGTTCATTGAGCCTTTGTATCCATAGGGCAAGTACATCCATGGCAATATTAAATAAATATGGCGATAAAGGGTCACCTTGTCTCACTCATCTCTTGAGAGTTATGCGTCTTCCTGCCATTGAATTTAGAATGACCTGCGAGTGCCCTTGTAGTACCAAATTCTGGATCCATATAATCCATATCTCAGAGAATCCTCTTGCTGCTAGACACTTTTTGATGAATACCCAGTTCAATGAATCGAATGCTTTATAGATGTCCACTTTGAATAGCGCAATCTGTTTGGACTGTTTGGTTGCAGCCGTAACTATTTCCTGCGTATAATAAAAACCTTCCAAGATATGCCGGCCTTTGAGAAAGCCTGTTTGTGTAGGTTGTAATAGCCCTGACATGTGAGGCTGTAAACGTGCCGCCAAAATTTTGAAGAGGATTCTCTGTATCGCATTTATCACACTAATAGGTTTGTAATCCCTAGGATCAGTGGCATTTTTCTTTTTTGGGTATCATAACTATGTAAGACCCATTTAGCGGCTCTAATGTCTGATCTGGTTGAGTTAGAACCGAGTTGTATGTTGCTAGCAAATCTGGCACAATGAGTTGCCGAAATGCCTTGTCAAATTCCCCTGTAAAACCATTCGGGCCTGGTGCCTTGTGAGACGGCCAATCGTCAATGACATGGTTTATCTCCTGAGACGTAATGACAGTTGTGAGATATGTTATCGGAGAGATAACTCCGTATAACTGTTGCAAGTTATACCTTGTTTGTACTTGCTCATCTGTGCCAATTAAATCTCTAAAGTAATTAAACAATATGCGTACTTTTTGACGATGATTAGAGTGATTCTGCCCATATTGCTGTAGCACTTGAATGTAGTTCTGCCTCTTCTGTACCGACGCTACTCGATGGAAATACGAGGTGTTCTTATCACCTTCTTTGACCCACTGTCTCTTTGCTCTTTGTCGCCAAATAGTTTCCTTTATGCTTGAAATTTTCTCATATCGGGTCTTGATAAGTTGTTTGGTCAGCTGCTCCAGCGGCGTAATTGTTCTCTGTTCCGCTTGTTTTTCAATCCATTCTATTGTGATTTTGCATACTTATTCTTGTTTGTTGATATCACCCATTCTGCCCTTTCTCCAAATTGTGATGGCTTGTCTTAAGTCAGTTAATTTTCGTCCCAACTGGTCGGGGTTCCCTGCCATTGGTTTTTGTTCCCAAATTGTTTGAACCATCGATCTAAAGTCTTCTAGTTTTAACTAGTAGTTCTCAAATTTGAATGTGTTTGCCTGTGGGAAGGTTGTAGAGCATTGGCATTCCAATGAGCAATGGTCAGATGCGATATTCGAAAGTGCTTTTTGTGTTACTGCAGGAAATACATCATTCCATGAGGGTGAAATGAGAAACCGATCCAATTTTGCCATGGCTATTCCATTTGACCATGTGTATTTCCTTCCCTGTAGTGGTATGTCCATCATAGATAACTCATCTATTAGATTCTTGAATTCCTATCCCGGGCCACATGTTTTCACTCGTTCTTTCTTGTGATTTTAATATAAGATTGAAGTCCCCGCATATCATCCAGGGTTCGTCATGCATTGGCTTTTGTTCTCTTGATTTGTTGTAGGAATTCCGTTCTATGAGTACCAATAGTTGGCCCATACACCCCTGTTATTCTGATCATTTGATCATCCATCATTAATCTGAGGTCTGCCGTGATCACATTTTCTTTTAATATTCTCCCATCGCATGTAAACATGGATTTCTTCCATGTGAGAATAATTCCTCCCGATGTTCCCTTGTGCCAGTAAACAAATTCCTTTGTCATATCTCCTGCCAAAAATCTGTCTATAGATATTTTCCGACACAAGCGACAATTTAGTCTCTTGCAGACAAACGATGTCCGGGTTTTCCGATTTGATAAAATTTCTAATCGAGGACCTTTTGGATTTATCATTTAGCCCTCTGACATTCCATGTAATAATTTTGATCTTACGGTTGGTGTTCATTGATTAAGAAGACTAACTCGGACATTTGTTGATAAGATGTAATATAGATTGTGCCCTATATAATCATTTTTGTCATACAGTTCCCAGCAGAATCTAGACTTGTTTTTTCCCCCCTCTCCCAACAGCTCCATAAGCGAAAGAAACATAAAAAAAAAACAAAAGGAAAGGAACAAACTGCTTGTATCCTCAACAAAAAATTGCCTGGTTTTCCTCCTCTATTCCTCTCCAAACTAATCTAAACCATCCCTGACCCCACCATACGGGGTGGTACCATGGCATGGGTCGGTGTGGTTGCTCTTGCTTCCTGTCCTCCAGCCTTCAAGGCCTCCTCTACCATGTGTTGCACCTGGCCGCTGATATCTATCCCTGTGAGTTCAAGTAGGGTGTAGACCTTGGCTGCGTCCAGTGAATTATTTTGCTCTATTGGGTCGAATGGTAGAGTTGACTTGATAGTAAACCGCCCTCCGCGTTGTCTATCTGTGGCCTGGGACGTTTCTTTTTGGGCCCGCCTCATTTGCAGCCTGGTGCTTCTCCTAGTTGGGCTGCAAGCAATGGGTTTGGATGTTTTTCGTCCTTTATTTGGCGCCGATAGTTGTCGCTGAGTGTTGCGGTTTACTAAAGCTGGATTGTTCTCCTTGTCAAACTGTTCTGACTCCTTTGATTGTTCTGCGGTGTGGTGAAGTATCTCTTGGTCCTGGTATTCCTTTCTAGGTCGCGTGTCCTCTAGCAGAGCTGTCACCCCTTGCATTAATCCATGCGCAGTCCCAAGGACTGAAAGGTGTGTCCACGATGGGACGTTGGCTCTGATAGGCCGAGGCAGTGAGATAAGAAGGGTGACAGTTGAAATGAAATGATTGTTCTGCACCATGAACGAGAATAATCTGCTCGTTGTAAGATTTGCCCCGATCAGGGTGGTCAGAGTTTTAATGGATTCCTTAGAAAATTGTGTGACGGTTTTATCTGTGTGTACCCGTGTGGTAACTGTTGTGTCTGTTCTGATCTCCTGTGGCACTCTCTTTGCCACCCAAACATGTTGCACTCGGTTTTGTTGCGTCTTTGTTGCCGCCATAGTTGTTTTTGGTGTCCCCCGTGACCGATGGCGAGACGGTTCTCCTCTCTCCATGTTCCTCCTTGTTGGCGGGGAGGGTGGCGTGTCGTTGCTACCGCATCCGATGGAGGTCTGCAAGGTGGTGGTGGCTGATAGACTTGTCCTTGTCTTGGTGAGTTAGGAGGTGGAGGTTGTTCATGGACGATGGCTTCCCAACGGTGCATGTGCACATCTATGACCGTGGTAAAATCCCCCTCTCGAAACATAATTTGGCGGTGAATGTCTATCGGATGCTCTCCCTGGATGATGACTCGCACCTCTGAAGCGGCCAGCATTGGCTCCAAATGACATTATTTGTTGGACAGAGCCGAACCTCTGTACCAATCTGGTAATGTCCGTGCGCGACCATGTTTGAAACGGTGGCACCCTAAGTGCTAGCCATGTTCGAAACGGGGGCGCATGTACACCATGTTCAACGCCCGCTCCCATGCGTGTACATCAAACTCGCTCCGTCACCGAGTCCGCAGGGTTGCATCGAACCGCCTGGTTTCGTGAGGGGGCCCGAGAATATTATTATGTAGTTCGCGATGCCGAGTCATAGACTTCATAATCTTGTGGATGCCGACCTATCCTCCTTGCTAAGGCCGTGACCACCGATGTCGTCGCTCTGGTAATGGTGCACCATTACGGAATGTTACCAATCCCGAACGGTGCAGGAATTGTATGTGCTGATTCAAGTGATCCTTTCTTTCAAAGTACACCGTCGTAATATCTGGTCTTTCAGCATAAAACAAGTTGTTCGCCATTTGAGAGGGTTTGCTCTGAGTGCCTTTAGTTTTTTGGCCGAAATGCGTTTGGGTCTCTTTGGTGATAGCTTGCTTCATCTCTTTGCATTTATAGTGAGTATGGCCTGATCTTCCACACTTGAAGCATTTAATGCTGTTCTTGCATTGCCTCTTATAATGTCCAGGTAGGAAGCACTTGAAACAGTAGTTGGTTGGTCTACTTTTAGCCGCTTCTTCTTCGACTATTATTTGCCAATCTCTTTGTTGCCATTGGGGTTTAATGAATGCACCCTTTCGACTGAATAGTCGATTCAATTTCTGTGTTTCCATACGCATTTAACTTGAGGTGATTCGCTATCTTGTTGTAAGTCGCGCTCGCCGTTGCCTTCTTCTTGAATATTTCATTAATATCATTGCCACTTGGCAAGTCTTGAATGGTGATCTTTTGCTTGTCTTTAGCGATTTCGTGTCTTTTCTTCTTCAATGCAATATCTTTTGCTTTCTCTCGCCCATATCTTCTATGGTGTTGTGTGATGAAATGTTCGATTGTCTCCTTCAATCGGCATTGTAGTTTGAGGATTTTCGAAGGACGGCATCCCCGTATGTTATGATCAAATAAAGTTAATGTGGAAAGGAGAAAATACACATATATTTGGAGAGTAATCTATGATTTTGAATTGAATGATTGTATGAAACTTCCATTTTAGTGTCAAATGGCCCATCTAATTACCGATAAGTAGTTGTATTCTAAGTCATCCCGAAAATCAAGCTTTTAAAAAATGAAAAGTTTCAACAATTTTAATGGTTTTGACATATTATGACGTTAAGTTTTTGAGAAAAAACAGATTTAACATGTTTTCTGTGATTTAACCGTTTTATCTCACGTTAAACCCGTTAAAACCATTAAAACAATTAAATTAAAAAAAAAACGCATTTAACGATTGAATTTATTTGTTTTTAAATCTTAATAGTTTGTGACTCTAAAATTTTATTTTATTTTTTATTTTTTGGATGTAAATTAATGCTCTAATAAAAATAGGAAGCAAATATATCATGTAATAGTTTAATATAATTTAAGATTTTTAACTTTAAGTATTTAATTAATATTATAATTTAAGATTTTTAACTTTAACTATTAAGTACTAATGATATGAGATATATTTCTTAGTATTTTTAAATATTAATTAAAAGGTAAAAAGTGATTGACCGTTTTTTAATTTAACAACCGTGTAAAACCGTTAAAACCATTAACTGGTCATTTAATCGTTAAGAGTTGTTAAATATTTTTTAAAAGCTTGCTAAAAACACAAGAAGAGTAGAGGTCGACTGAGACTGATATTAGAGAAAATAATAAAAAGAGATTTTGAAGTAATGAAGTATACCTAAAGAGCTTATTTTAAATATGAGAGCTTGGAAGATGACGATCCACATATCAGAATCACAATCTAGGAACTAGAGTCTAGCGGTAGAGTATATACTTTAAGTTCTTAGATTTTTTGTTTTTAAATTCTATAGATTTAGAATTAGAATTTAGGATTTAAAAGTATATTTCATAGTATAGATTTATTATGATCATTATTTTTTTTGAGGTAGTATTGTGATCATTGTTCTTGCAATTATTATTAGCATTATTATTACTTTGGATGTTTGTATTATTTTTTGAAGTAGCAGGTGAAAAACCTACTATAATTTTTCATTAAAGCAAATTAACAAAAAATTATACATAATAGAAAGAAGAAGAAAAATGCAGATAGACGAAAATAAGAAATATGAAATACAACCTAACCATAAATCCTAAATTGAAAATTGAAATAAACTGAAATAAAATGAAAAACAAGCTCCATCCATCCATCGATCAAGTCGTTGTAGCCATACACTTTTAGAAGTTGATATAGATTGGATTGGAGGGGAGTTTGGTGTGATTTGGGTTTAGATTCTCGGATTGTGAAGAAGTTTAGGTTATCGGCTTGGGTTTAGATTTTCGGTTTGAGAATGAGAGATTTAGATTATCGGTTTGGGTTTAGGTTTAAGTTTAGGGTCTAGGTTCTAGGTTTAGGATTTGACTCTAGCTTCATCATGGTTTAGGTTCAAGGTTTAGGTTTAGGTTTAGGTTTAGGTTCAGGGGTTTCTGTTTAGGTTATAGGTTTAGGGGTTTAGATTCTATGTTCACGGCTTGTCCCTAGCTTCATTAGGGCAACATCAACCGCGAGGTAGGACGACTCCGGGTGAGATAGTCCACGGGTTCAGAAAAACAAGGCAGGGAAGAAGCACAACAGGGCTCGGCCTTGGCAGGAACAAGGCAGGTTCAAGATTTAGGTTCAGGGGTTTACAATAGGGGTCAGCCTTGGCAAACAAAGGCACACATAACTGATCAGAAAAGGAAATGTAGTACTTGAGGCTCTCCCCTTTTCTGAGGTTGAACGGAGCACGTGAGGTTCGTCTCGCGTGATGATGACGGTGATGGGACTTGCGATCTAGGCGATGGCTCATGGGGTGGGCGGTGGCCGATGGGCGATATGGCGTTGGTGGACATGGATGGTGGTTGTGCTCGGATCTAGGGTTTGGGCCGAGGGAGGCCGGGAGGAGATCGGTGAGTATGTGTGGTCGGAGGTTGCGAGGAGGTCTACGTGGAGGTGTAGGTCGGAGGTTGGAGGTCAGCGGTGTAGTTCGGAGGTGCAGGTCGGAGAGGTGCTTGTACTTCATGGCGGAAGCTAGACGAAGTGGAGGAAGGAGAGAAAGAGGAGGAGATGAGAGAGGAGGCGGAGGAGGAGAGGCGGGGGAGGTCGGCGGCATGGCCTCCCCGCCTAGGGTTTTCGAGATGCGTTGCCTTCTTTCGCCTTTTGAATCGCGGGAGAGCGCCGATGTTTGTATTATTATTAATCATTAAGCAACTTGGGAACTCGAGGAATACATAAATAAGTGAGATTTTTTTTTCCAATGAAATTGAAAATAAAGAATCCATTCTCAAAGTCGAACCGTTGATCATTGCATTATAAATTTTCAAATTGAAGTGTCATGATATAACCTAATTTAATTTATTTAGTTGAGGCGCATGTCATGATTTATTGGATACAGGTCACTCCCCACAAAATGTTAATTTGGCTGGAAGTCTACGAGTCTCAAATTCATCATGTACACATGAAAATAATTTTATTATTATCATCATCATTATTGTCATCATTATCATCATCATTATCATTTTTTTTTTACATTTGAGATCTACGATCTCTATACTTTAGATTGAGTTTCATTTCTATCCTATCTAATTTATTTGGGATTAAAGACTTTGTTGTTGTCATATATATGATTTTAGAAACTCTAGTATTATGCATATAGTCTAAGTTTATTTCTTAAAAATTAGATGTCATATATGATTGTTAGCATTAATATGCAAGGCAAAGGTGATACAAATGGAGTACAAAAGACAACAACACAAAAAACTACATAGTGAGTTGTAATAGAGTTGTATATAGGCAGTTATAACAAAATTGTAACATATGTGTTTTCAACAATGACTATATAAGATGTACAATGTAACAATATTTAGAATCAATACACAGAACAAATTATTCCGTTTAATCTTCTCTCTAACATGGTATCAGAGCTGCAAACACGCTAACGCGTCTTTGTTTTTCACGATTCTTCTCATTCTTTCTCTTTCTTCTCGCTTCTCATGACTTCTTCTTCCTCTCTCTACTGCATCCCACTGTTTTCTCTTACAAATTGCCTATTAAGCTCAACCACGATAACTACCTTTCATGAAAATTCTTGCTTCTTCCACACGTCAAGGGACATAATTTGCTTGGTTTTCTTGATGGATCTCGTACTCCACCACCCAATTCTATTTCCTCTCAGTCCCTAGCTCGGGTCATGGATCTCAAGCTTCAGATTCAGTCTCTTCAGAAGGGATATCTTACTATGCAAGCCTATCTAGATCAAAAGAGATCCTTAGCTGATCGCCTCAGGCTTATTGGATCGCCTATTTCTGATGCTGACCTACAAATATTTGTTCTTCACGGTTTGAGCATTGAATATGATTCCTTGATAGTTTCTCTTAATTCTAGATCAATTGGAATTAAGTTCCTTTGTTCTTCAATGAGCTTGCTGGCTTGCTTCTAACACATGAACAACACTTGATCAAACATGCGTTGATAGTAGCTAATTCTTCTCCTTCTTCTAGTGTCGGTTCCTCTTTCTTCCTCTAATATCGATTTTCTAGCTACACCTCAGGCTAATCTCATCACTTCCTCTATTCTCGGACCATCTCCATCAACGGATCCAACCCTGATGACATAATTATCTGCATTTCTTGCATCCCGAGGTACCTGACGTGGTAAGAACTCTGACAAGTCCAACACTCAGCTTAACACTGATCGGTCTGTATGTAAGTTGTGTTTCAAGAAGGGCCATATAGCTGATCATAGTTACAAGCACTTTGACTCTACCTACAAGCCTCCACTTCCATGTTACCAAGCTCCTCGATATCGAACACACCTCAGGCACTCTGTGTACAACCTAGCCAACCACTTCCGGACTCCTGGTACTTAGATTCTGGCGCCTCAGCTCATGTCTCGCCTGATCTCAATGCCTTTAAAGCTTACTCACCATATCATGGTTCTGATAACTTGTGTATTGGCGATGGAAATAGATTAGAGCTCTCATACCGGTTATGGTATTTTTACTTACTAACTCTCTTCTTTTAAAACTCCACAACATTTTGCATGTACCAGAAATTTCAAAGCCTTTGATTAGCATCAGTAGATTAATTGCTGATAACAATGTTTATGTGGAGTTTAATTCAAATTCTTGTACTGTTAAGGATCAGTCAAGCCATGAAACACTGCTTCAGGGTACCAAGCATGATGGATTATATGTTGTCTCATCCGTTTCACCACAAGCATTTCTTTGTGAGAAAAATTTATTTCAGCTTTGGCATCAGAGGCTTTGCCATGCTTCTTTATCAGTTCTTCAACATCAGAGATTTGTGATTCATGTTGTTTAGCAAAATCACACAAATTACCTCTCTTTATATGAAACAAAGGCTACTAAGCCCCTTGAATTTATCCACTGTGATGTGTGGGGTCCATTATTTGTTACATCTCAATCTAGTTTTCGATACTATGTGCTTTTTATTGATAAGTTTTCTCGTTTCAATTGGATATACTGTATTGCACATAAAAGTGATGTTTCTTTGTCTTTGCTCAATTCAAAGCATTAGTTGAGAACTTGCTCTCTGCTACTATAAAAACTGTTCAAATAGACGGCGGTACAGAGTTCAAACCAATGATGCGAGCTCATCCAACTATTCAGTTTCATATTTTCTGCCCTTATACCCCTGAACAAAATGGATTGGTGGAATGCAAACATAGACAAATTGTGGAACTTGGGCTTGCTACTATGTTTCATTCATCCATTCCTCTTCGATATTGGCTGGATGTTTTTGAAAGTGCAACCTTTGTCTTAAACAGTTTACCATCCTCCTCCATCTCCATCTCCATCTCCTTCTCAACTCTATATACTGTTCTTTTTCAAAGGAAACCCGATTACTCGTTCTTCAAAATTATAGGGTGTAAGTGCTATCCATATATTAGACCATATGCGGATCATAAGCTAGCTTCTCGGTCTACTATTTGTGTTTTTCTTGGGTACTCTCTTCTCCACAAAGGATACAAATGTCTTGATATTACAACCAATAAAATATACTTCTCAAGACATGTAATATTTCATGAAACTTTTCCATTTAAAAAATCATTCCCATCATGTTCTACATTACCTGCTTCCTCAATTCCAACTTCTTCACCTTTAGTTATCTTACAATCACCTCCCAATCCACCTTCTTTACCCTCTTTTATCTCATGCTGCACCTTCTTCAACTCATCTCTCACCTTATCATAAAATATCTCTACCAATTACACGTGTCTATAAAAGAAGATATGCTTCCAAGCCTTCTACTCTTCCTCTTGCATTCTCTCCTGCTCCAACATCCACTCATTTTATGCGAACTTGATCAAAAACAAAAATAATACAACAAACACCAAGCGCTCTTCTTACAACCACATATTCTTTGGAGGATTTTGAACAAGATCCAACATCTTACATCCAGGCTGCTAAATCTCAACATTGGAGAGAGGTCATGGCTACTGAGATTGATGCACTGGCTCAAAATAATACATGGTCTTTGGTTCCATCCTCCAAGACACCTAATGTTGTGGGGTGTAAATGAGTTTACAAGACCAAACAAAGATTAGATGGCACAATTGAACGATTCAAAGCTCATTTAGTAGCTAAAGGCTACACGTAAGAAGGTCTTGATTTCATCGAAACCTTCAGCCTAGTGATTAAGCCAACAACTATTCGACTGGTATTAAGCTTGGCTATTACTCAACGATGGGATATACGTCAATTGGACATTAATAACGCCTTTTTGCATGGCGAGTTGAATGAGCTAATATACATATCTCAGCCCCCGGGGTTTACTGATTCTCAATATCCCGATCATGTGTGTCGTCTACATAAGACCTTATATGGATTACGCTAGTCGCCAAGGACATGGTACCATAAACTCGAAGAGACTACTTCATATTGGTTTCAAACCTTCAGCATCCGATCCTTCTCTATTTTTGTTCAAACAAGGCCATGACATAGCCTTTCTGCTGGTTTACGTAGACGACATTATCCTCATTGGTAATAACTCCTCTATCATTCATGGTGTTGTTCAACTTTTGGATCAAAAATTCACTATCAAAGACCTCAGCAAATTGCACTTCTTTCTTGGCATTGAGGTACACAATACAGATCTTGGGTTGCAACTGACTCAATCTAAATACATTTACACCATTCTAGATAAAGCAAAAATGCAAGGAGCTAAACCAAATTCTAGACCTATGGCAACTGGAAAACCTTTATCTAAATTGGATGGTGTTGCATTTGAAGATCCACATTTATATAGAAGTGTGGTGGGAGCGTTGCAATATGTCGCGATATCTCGGCCAGATATCTCATTTGTTATCAATCATGTTTCATAGTTCATGAATACACCAACAACTGTGCACTAGCGGCTGTTAAATGGATATTATGTTATCTTAAAGGTACTATTGGACATGGTCTCTCAATTAATGCAATGCCCTATTACTATAGTGCGTACTCCAATTCTGATTGGTCCGGTTGTTCAGATGATAGAAGATCAACGACTGGATATCTGGTGTTTCTTGGTTCAAACCTGATTTCATGGTCTTCAAAGAAGCAATCAACAGTGGCAAGATCGAGTACAGAAGCAGAATACCGTGGCCTTGCAACGGTAACTGCGGAAATTATATGGTTAAAAGGCTTGCTTCTCGAACTAGGACTCAAGATACCGATATCGGTTCTGTGGTGTGATAATTTGGGGGCAACGTTCTTGGCGTCTAATCCAGCCTTCCATGCTCGTACAAAGCATATAGAACTTGATTACCACTTTGTACGAGAAAAGGTGATGGATGGAACGATTCAAGTTCGATTTATTTGTTCACATGATCAGCTTGCTGACATTTTAACAAAGCCGTTATCATCTACACGTTTTCAGCAATTACGTATCAAGCTGACAGTGCATTGCTCTACACTGCGCTTGAGGGGTCTGTTAGCATTAATATGCAAGGCAAAGATGATATCGATGGATTACAGAAGACAGCAACACAAGAAACTACATAGCGAGTTGTAATAGAGTTGTATATAGATAGTTATAACAAACTTGTAACATATGTGTTTTCAGCAATGACTATATAAGATGTACAATGTAACAATATTTAGAATCAATACACCGAACAAATTATTATGTTCAATCTCCTCTCTAACAATGATCTTTGTTTTTTGAATAAATTAAAAAAAGGTTTTTTTGAAATAAAATTTATGTTTTTTTTCTTGGCACAAGCTGTCCATAATACAAGTTCTGTACAGAAAATTTATATTCTCATCCTTGTTCAAGAAACACATAATCCAAGTTTTATGTGACGTGTGTGTTCTTTTTGATTTCCGTTAACAACTTTTTATATTAAATTATGTCAACATGATTGTCAAAGAGTCAATACTTTATGTCAATTTTCTCATTCCACAGAAATGCAAGAAGGATTGACATTCCATAGAACTGCAAGAGTAAGAGTCTTTGATTGAACCAAAAATCGAAAAGTGTTATAAATATGCTCTGAGATTGTTTGGCTTAAGGGGGTTCATGATGAACTTGACGTGCCTTAAACATCATTGAAAACCACTTCATCTAATACAAAACGACTTCTATTCTAATATCAGGTTATTAAGTATTTTATATGCGTATTATTTGTTAAAAGAGAAGGGATAGATAAAATAAACTTTCTTTACTATTAGACACTCTTGTATCTTTCTTGCTTACAAAACAACAGAATACAACTCTTTATATAGCCTAAACATCTGAGAAGACTCTAGAAATTCGTAATAAAAACATATAATAAAAAAGAATTCTAAACAGCACCCTTTCAGCTGACCCCTGTCCACTAAAATCATCATAACTCTCTGTAGGGAACTCCAAACGACTTGGAATTTGAACCATTGGAAACTAGACTTCAATAGCTTTCCATCCATAGGTCATACACTAAATTCCACATCCATTTGCCCCTTCAAATGGTGTCATTAATTAGCCTTAAAATTCTGCCAAAGTGCTGAAGCCAAATAGTCTCCCTTTATTTCCTAATTTATTTAACTTTAATACTAAAATTAAGTTTATCTTTCAACACCCCTTCTTAAACTTAATTTCTTTTTCATCATTTATGCCTAGAAGCTTCTTCATAACTCGCAGTGAATAGCGACGCCATCCATTGACGACTTCTTCTCGATTCATTGAGCTAGAAAATCCGAAAAATCAGTCGTGGTTTCATCTCATATGTCATCCAATTGCCTGACTCTTCAGGTCATGTATATGTGAGATTCACACCCACACCGCGGCTCCACACCGTATTTTTTCATGTGGTTCCACACCACATCTTCTCATGGTCTTCACACACTTCCAGCAAAACATCTCATAATGTTGCTAGTTCTCTTATCCTGGCATTCATTGCACAGGCTATCATGAGTCATTGCTCATGTCGGCTTCACTCACCGATTCTTCGAAGACCACTGGCAAAAACTTCACCACGCTTTTGTAACATTCGTTGCTTGATACATAGCTCTCATCATTGACAAATTTTCTTTTTTTTTCTTACAATATCTCTAAAATTATCTCCACTCTTTTCTTTTCTTTTTCTCCTCTTTTTTAACACATGATTTTTTTTTCCGACACTTTTTCTTTTCTCACAAAAAATAAAATAAGGGGATTCACTCATTTTTTATTTTTTTTTCAATTCTCCTAACAACACAGAAAAACTCATATACTAAAATAAACTCAGAAAACACTCTTAACACTTAATTTTCTTTAAAATAAATATCGAGGCTCACCATTTTTTTTCGACATCTCTCTTTTTTTTTCTTCTTTTTCTTCTTCTTTTTCTTCGCCATGGTAGATCTCTCTTGATCGACTGAACCTGGCTCTGATACCACTTTGTTAAAAGAGAAGGGATAGATAAAATAAACTTTCTTTACTATTAGACACTCTTGTATCTTTCTTGCTTACAAAACAACAGAATACAACTCTTTATATAGCCTAAACATCTGAGAAGATTCTAGAAATTCGTAATAAAAACATATAATAAAAACAGAATTCTAAACAGCACCCTTTCAGCTGACCCCTGTCCACTAAAATCACCATAACTCTCTGTAGGGAACTCCAAACGACTTGGAATTTGAACCATTGGAAACTAGACTTCAATAGCTTTCCATCCATAGGTCATACACTAAATTCCACGTCCATTTGCCCCTTCAAATGGTGTCATTAATCAGCCTTAAAATTCTGTCAAAGTGCTGAAGCCAAATAGTCTCCCTTTATTTCCTAATTTATTTAACTTTAATACTAAAATTAAGTTTATCTTTCAACATTATTGAGATAGATTGTTCTGCACAGTTGCACTCGAATGTAAGTTCTCGTTAATTCCTTGTCTTCTATTCTTAAAATTACTATCATCAAAACATTGGTTTGTACTAACCAAAATGAGTGGGGATGCCAAAACATTGGTTCTCATTATCATTTATGACTTTATCAGTTAACTATTTAAAAGGAAGCGATAACTTCATATTAACCCAATCCAAATCATACAAGTTTCTGCATAACAAAATATATTTGTTTTGTCAGAAACAATTTATAATATTTTTACACTTGATTGTCAGCAATATTGTTTAAATATTTTCTGTAATTTGTAACAACTTTTTAATTCTATTTCCTCAGAATGTCAAAGACAATTGAGAGATACACAAGTCGTTCAAAAGAAAGTGCCAACCATCACAAAAGAGCCACAGAACCAAATATAGAGGTACATGTTCCGCAAACTATAGATCCTTACTTTTACTGACCAAAAACATATACTCTATGATAAAAAGAAAATAAAATATAATTTCATGTTTAGTAAATATGAAATGTCACAAAAAAAATTACAATAAGAATTTGTTTGTACATATTACCTACTTGCAACAAATCTTTATTATACTAATAAGTATGCTGCTTAATTGTCTTGTTGGTTGGTACAAACCAAAAATTATTTTGACATAAGAAATAGTTTTGGGAACAAACCCTTAAATATTCTGAAATAATAAATATTTTTCAGAATTATCTTAGTTAGAAGAAAACTCAACTGGTACCAAATTGTTCTTTATAAAATCAAATGTGAATTTAACTTCCAAATAATGACATTAGCAGCTCGATTGGTACTGGCATTGATATGTACTATAGCACAAAAATGGTTATATTATTTACTTTGTTTGATAATTGATATTTGTAAAGTCCTTAAAATTATCAACGCCTCAACATAATTATTGTTTGTTAAGCTCCCATCAACAGATTCTAACACTGATAATATTTAACACATATATAAGTTAATTATATAACATAGATATTCTGTTGTTTGTATTTTCTAATTCAAGCTTCAAACTGACAGTCAGGAAGTCAAAACCCTTTTGGCACCCATATTGTTGGACTTAAAATGTCTCTTATTTAATATAATTTGTGTTAACCTTTTTAAAACAAAACAATTAGGGCACCTTGATTCCTAAGATTATCAATAATCAGTTTTTTCCTATAATTGTGATTGTTATCCTTGTCTTTGGAAAAAAATCACAATACAAAGTTCCTCTCAACAGATTATAGCACAGATAATATTTTAAATTTTTGTAAGTAAATTATTTAACATAGATATTCTGTTGGTTGATTTTCTAGCTCAAGATTCAAACAGTCTGAAGTCGAAACCCTTTTGGCGCCCAAACATTTAGGGGCACTTTGGTTTCCTAAGATTATCAATAATCATTTTTTCCTATAATTTTGATTATTATCCTTATCTTTGGACAAATCACAATATGAGTCCCGCAGATGTTAAATATAGCTGATGTTATATGACATCATTCAAATGAAATGATTCTATCAATTTTATTTGTCTTTAAATGAGAAATATCATTTGCAAAGAAGTCAAAATGTTGGCGCTCTGCAACGTTCCTTGTTGTGTACACACTCCATATCGATCCAAAAAATCAATCACCAGTATTTTCAATGTAATATCAATGTAGTCATTCATAATATTGAGACATTTAGCAAATAAATACTTTGACAGTATGTATGTGTTAGCTCTTAGGTTTACCACCAACCTGGCCAAGATAGGTTACATGCAAACATAATCAATCTCCTGTCGTACTTTTTCTATGGTACAATAGTGCCCTGAATTTTTGGTCTATATATGCGAGTGGGATTCATAATTAAAAAATATCCTTCATTTCTAAAATTTGGACCATTTAAACAAATCCGACAGACCATTTTAACTATGACAGGATCTGCCATAGTTTTTTTTACAGCTGATTGCGATCCATTTACAAACTTCTCAAGAGGACCGTCATTGGGCTGGTTACTTTCGTTAGCTTATGCTCACTCAAGAGACTGCACCACAAAACTATTAGCTCATTTGCCACATCAAAGTAAAAAATGTTCAATTAGATATTTTTAATTGCTGCCAAGTACAAAGAAATGTTTATTTATTCCCATTTCTAAAATTCACCCAGGGTTGTGAACAATAATATTAGTTTGGGCCCATGACTTTTCCTACATCCAATATACAAGTTCTAGGACATCAGAATTTTCATGATATGAATGGAGAATTCAATCTGCAGAAACAGGAAAGCGTAGATGATTAATACTTAGAAACTTTAGATGTATTCACGATTTGATCATTATTTTTTGACTATTAATAAGACTTTTGTATAAAATATTTGACTGATCATAGTTTGATAAAAACAAATTGCTGTTTCAAAAGTTTTATTTGCAAAGAAGTGTGGTCTGGTACTCTGAAATTCCTTTTATGTTCTGAATACTTTGCACTTATACTGTTCAAAATTTGACCAAAATTAAAGCCAAACTATCAATGCTTGTTTAGCTTTGACAAAACTGATGGTTTTCCTCTATATTGTAGATGGAAATGTCAAATCTAACCTGGTTTGCCATAATAAATGTCATTTTAATGTACTGATGCCTTTAAATTTATGTAAATGGCAGGTAATAACCTGCATAACTTTATAACTAAAAAAAAGGATTATAGGAAAAATTAATGGTCCCAACTGGCAAGCAAAGATAAAAAGGTGATACTGTAATAATTTTCTCATAAGAAATAAAGAACAACCTTATGCAAGACGCTTGTCCAAGGACTAATAACAGGGTGACACTCTCTAGCTAGTATGCATTCCATCATGACTTCAATCGGGATGATGTGCATCGTCCTTTAATTTTCTATGGCATTGTTTTCCAACCAAACTTAAGCAGGCTGCTATAAGGCCTAGTCTGTAGTTCAATGCTAAGTGCTATTGTCAGGGTGAAGGCATAATTTCTGAGTGCATCTACATCATAGGTTGCGATCGCATGTATTTGTTGGTAGTGACCTGCTGTAATTTTACTATAAAATTTAACTATTCACTAGATATCTGCATCGTGGTACATCTATATTTTATGAATCAATTTAAAAAGGACTAAGATAACGACTTACAATAGATAATGTTGTTCAAATATCTCAACAAATAAGCTACTGAGGCTATAATCAGAAATGTCATTGTTTTTGGTGTAGAAATTTCTTAATCACTGGTATATAAATATTGTGGTTCCTTAGCATAATTTAGTGTTGTTTTTTTGGTTCGCATGGTCACTTATATGAACCTATAAGATGTAAAATGTAAAATAAAAGATGAACTTGCTCACAGTGACTCGGTCAGCAAGCATGACAAGATACTGACCTCTTGGCAGCATATCCACAGAAATTCCCGATGCACGGGATTGATCCTGAGTCATGACTTTATGACAACCCCAGAGGAGAAATGTACTTAGTTTTGGTCATCGTTAAATCATCTTAATTTTTTTTTGTTGGGGTGGGGGGGGGGTGTGAAATTGAATTCCATTGTGCAGTCAGTGTGGATCCTCGAAACAATTACTGTCAAACGCATGAAGCACTGAATTTTTCCTTGTCTACCATCTGAATTAGGAGGGGGCAGTTATAAGATCTGTCAACAGCCATTCATAGACATCTCAAAAGCGGGCTGCTGGTCGTGCTTGAATACTGCATGACAGAATGGGGTTACTATTGGTTTCAGAGCAGTGACTTGTACTGCTGAGAGAATGCCCATCCTTTGGGCAGTTCGTGCATTTATTGAGGAGTTTGCTCTCAGCGATGAGGTATCCCCATGACATACACTCAAAGCACCTCCATCTCCATTTAGAGAACTGAGTGTATGCACAGTTTCGTGGGTGCTACATAGATAGTTATGACACAGAGACAGTTTTTTTTTTAAGATAGTAGGTGAATTACCTACTAAGAATTTCATTAATAAAAAGAAGAAGAGTTTACAGCAATGAAGAAATACAGTAAATTTTTTATTGAACTATTATATTTGAATCTGTTGAGTTCGTTACAGCACACAACCAGCAATTTTACTCTAATGCTACCTGAAGTGACCCTATACACTATATGCCAACTTCCATTTCTCGATGTTGCCCATGATCAGGTTGTGTAGTCTGTATGGCGTTTGTTGCTCTTGTCTGAAGATGCGGGCATTCCCTCTCCTTCCAAATTTCCCACACTGTGGAAGATGTGGTTGTAGTCTTGTCGCTAAGATCTTCGTGATTATTTTTGGGATGGCAGACAGTATGCTGACTGGCCTATAATCCGGGATAGTTGAATATGAGTTTTTCTTTGGGATGAAAGATATGTAGGCTTCGTTGATTCGCCATAAGTCCAGCCGGTTATGATAAAAAGCCGTGACTATGGCTAGTAGGTCTTGTGAAATGAATTCCCAGTAACTTTGGAAAAACTCTATGGGATGCCATCAGGGCCACTTGCCTTGTTCTTGGGAAGAGCAAAGACAGCTGCTTTGATTTATTGCATTGTGATGGGGTCAACCAGTGAGCGTAGGTGGTCCTGGTTCGGCTCCGCATAGAGTGAGTTTAGGTTAGGCTGTAGGAGGTCTGCTATGGGGGTGCCCAATAGATTACGGTAATAGGTAGTGAACTCGGCAAGGATGAGTGGAGTGTGTGAGATGATGACGGAGGATGGTGGTTCAGTAGGGTTGTCGTGAGCGATGTTGATGTGTGTTATATGGTTGTGTGCCCGTCTGGTCGAAGCCAATTTGTGGAAGTATTCGGAATTCGCGTCTCCTTGCTTCAGCCAGAGAGCGGCCGATCGTTGCCTCCACTTGGTTTCCTGGATGTTTGCTAAAAGATAGGTGTGTTCTTTGAGTACTATCCTAAGTGCAAGTTCTGGGCCAGATAGTAATCGTGCTTCTTCTGCTCGGTCAAGTATCTGAATGACATATTTTGCCCTTTGAATACCCTTGTTATATCCGTTAAATTTGTTCTTTGCCCAGTTATTTGTGGCTATTCGGATGCTTTTGAGCTTAGCGATGAGGTCTAGGGCGGGTTGTTAGTTGCCCTTATTGATCCCAAGCGTTGCACGATATTTCCCTTCCTTTGGTGCAAAGCAACCAGTGCCTTTGAAATGAGGAGCGATAGTTCAGGTTGTCAATGCTCTTAAATCACAAAATGAGCGGAGCATGATCTGAGGTCGGGGCCGGGAGGTCGGTTAGATAGGGCATATGTGAGGTTAGGGCGTCCCAATAATGAGAGCGTAGTACTCTATTCAGTTTGGAGAGTGATAGGTGCGGCCTCATGTTAGACCATGTAAATGAGCGCCCAGTTAGTTGGAATACAACCATATTGAGGTCGGCTATAATATCATTGAATTCTGCCATGCAAAACATATTAGGGTTAGAGGTGGACTTGAAAGTGTCCCTAATGATGTTAAAGTCCCCCAATAGTAGCCATGGGAGGTCATGGAGACAAGCAACTGTTCGTAATTCTATGATGAGTTCGTGTTTTAGGGCGTTTGAGGTTGGTCCGTAGGTGTTAGTGATCATGAGTGTAAAGCGAGAGTGTTGGGTAAGATAATGGTAGTGGAGAAGGTTATGGTGTATGAAGCGTTTAGGGTGTATTGTGAGGTCCAGGTCGTTAGTGTCCCTTCCTTTGAACTAATGGATGGTAGGGTTGTGTATTCAGTATATTTTGCTGGCGCGAGTTAGTGAAATTTGGCAAATGATATTTCATTGAGTTTCTTTTCTTGATACAAAAGATAGAGACACTGGAAGCCCTAATTATGTCCTTTAACAAGAGAACATTTTGCTGGATCTCCTAGTCTTCTCACGTTCCAGCATAATAAGGATAAATTATCAAAGTTCATTACATAACATAAACCCTAATTAAATATTGAAGTTGTTGCTAGTTCAAAAGCAAGTTTGTTGTGCCGAAATGGTGGTTTAGTATAAAAATCGTGCCTGCCATTGAAGTCGGGAGGGCTTGCGAGCTTTAGAAGTCATCGAGGAGTAGTTATTGCTTGTGTATGGGCCATGTTGGGAAGATGAGGTAGGGTAGGAAGCGATGGCGATGGAGAGAGTGCGCTATGCATGTTGGAACCATATTGATTAATGCCTAATACATTTCGTCATGTTACAGGGTAGAATCGGGGCGTATAGGTGTTGTCAGGTGGAAAGGTGGGTGAGGGTCGAGCGTCAGGGGAGTAGACAGCTTGGGCGGGAATAGCTATTGGTTGGCTGGGCGACATGTGAGTGGGCCTAATTGTCGGGGACTGGGGATATGGCTATAGGGGGGATTGGCCTGTTGTGAAAATAGGTTGCAGAGGGGCCGACTTGGTGGCATGTTGTTGAGGATTGTCCTCTTCGGGGTTATTGGGTATATGGGTTGCAGTGCGGCCGGGCGCGATTCCTACCTGATTGGCTTGGGCCTGAGCTGGGTCGGATGATAGGCGATGCCGAGTCTTTGGTCCACGTGAGGGGTAGGCCTAGCCTAGTCTGCTCAGATGGACTCGATGATGGCCCCTTGAGAATCGGCTTCCAGCGCTGTGCTTGGGCCTTACCTCGCTTTCCCTTATAAGTGGGCCTGTTTGGGAGGATGGGTCGGGGTGGACCTGTCCAGCTGATTGGACCTTTTGGAAGGAGGGTGTAGGTTGTGTGTGTGAACCTCCTGTAGACTTCGACCGGGTGGGGCCCGAGGCGTGGAATGATGTGTTGTAGAGGGATGGTTTGTTGCAGTACGAGGGGTGTCTGTTGTCGTACTTGCGGGAGTGTGTTTTGCTATATGGGTGTGGTCTGTTATCGTATGGGTGGTAGGGGCTAGTATCCATTTTGTTGGCTATGGGCATAACTCTCTGGCGCCATCCTCCAGTGTCATTGCTGCTGGAAGTATCCATTAAATTGGTGGGATTTTTTTCCCTTTTCGATTTGGCATGGCGAGCCGGTAGCTTGCTGATTTTGCACCTAGCAGGGCTAGGAGAGAGGCTTTTGCCATAAAGATGTAGAGCCTGAGCATAGTTGAACAAGTAGCACCTTGTCGATGGTGACTTGGCTACTGCGGTCGTGGTTGACAGATGGGGATGATAGCATTGTTCCTTCCGGGAGATTAGGCCACACAAAACCACTAGGTGATGAAGAGGGGGAGCACTTCATGTTCTCTAGTTCCAGTTTGGCAAACATGTCTTGGGCCATATTTTGGTAGACATCATCTGATGGCGTCGTGTCGGTAATAGTCTGAAAGGTCGTGGTCTCTTGGGCCCAGCCGGCGACCACTGTTGGAATTATTATGATACGTCCATTGAGAAAGAGCTCAATGCTTCTTGGCACATGGGCTAAGTTATCGGTGGCTATGATGAGGCGCGACCTCTCAAAGGATCGCACGTTGTTGAGCGGAGCGTACACGAGTATTAGGCCAAAGGAGGCCGATATGACCGCTAGCTCGTCTAGGGACCAGACATGCGGCGGCAGTTCTACCAGATCAAGCCACACTTTGTATCCATGCCATGTTCTGAGGACTTAACCGTAGGGGACCGAAGAAAGGATATGCAGCCTTATGGAGAGAGATGTTGCTTGAAGGCAGCTTGGTAGTCTTGGTCGGTAAGGTACGAGTTGAACATTAGGATGTAGAAGGTCGACGACAAGTGAGATAGCTCAAATTTAGTTTGACGGGGTAAAGCTTGAGATAGATCCCGGTTGAGAATGGCCACGGTATGGCCCGTGACAAATCGGGCATCTATTACATAGCCCTCAGCCAGGCGATAAACTGCGGTAGAGAGATGAGTTGTCATGGAGAAATACGCAGAGTGATTGTGACCGGTCTATGAGGAGGCCGGAGTCCCCAATATGTTCTCTTGGCTGCAGGGGTAGAGGCATACAACGTGGCTTTGTTGGTAGCACTCCCGGCAGACAACCGGGCCTTTGCAGTTGCTCCCTCGATGGCCGTAGGGCAAACACCTACCCTCCCAGTAGGGGTGCAACGAGGCCGGTGGGAGGGGCAGCCAGGCTAGTACTTTATCTAGCTGGGATTTGTTGAGTAATGTCCGGTATTCGTATGACGTGCACTTAGGTGAAAGTGGTTGCTGCGGTTTAGCTGTGGGGTTCGGGGAAGGCTTGGTGCACTTTAGGTTGCGGTTGCATGGGACATTGGTCCACGTTGTCGTGGGTTGCATGCAACATAACTTGAGAGGAGCCTGCTTTCGCTCTTGTTGTTTCTTTTTGTGTTAGTGATAGTCACGGTTGGAGGTAATGCATGCAGCTGCATAATGCCATGCCCTTGGGTTATTGCGGAGGTAGTGAGGGACGTGTGTCGGGGGGTGTAGCCTCCCTTTGAGTCGACGAGACATCGAGTATAGAAAGGATACCCTAGAATGTGGAGGGTGACGATTGTGGTTGCTCGGGGGTAAGGGGCTGTCAGGGGAGCGTGCCTTCAGGTTGGATGAAGCCATGTTCAAATAAGGATGAGTGAATTTGGGTTTACGTTTAGGGAAAGAGTGGTTGGCCCTGTGTGAGCGTTTATATGGTGGTGGGACACTTCCTGTGGAGAAATATGGGTGTACATGGTGTATAGGAACCGTGGCATATGGTGTGTAGTTTGTAGGACGGAGGAACTTAGTTGATACGTATGTAGACTAGCCGTCCCTTGAGGTAACAAGACGGTGGCGGCCCATCAGGTGCCGTTGTTGGCGCCGGAGGGTATTCAATGGTGCGTGTAACTTTGGGAGGGACAACGTGGGTGGCGGGGGCCTTGGGAGCTTCCCGGAGGAAGGGTAGGGGAGGAGGAGAGAGAGGGGGGATGGGGGGGGTGTTGGCCGGCGCTTCAACGGTTAGGGTAAGGTGGTGTCCCGACGATCATTTTCGAATCGCCTCTGCTTTCGCCCCCAAATCTGTTTTCGCCCAACATTGGCACTTTTAGTCCTTCGGATTGATCGACTCGATGGGGAAAGACATGGCTTTCATTTGAGAACAACTGTGGCAGTGAGAGAGGGGAGGATGGAGACTGGAGAGAGAGTTCGACATAGACAATTAGATAATTAGTTCCAAAAGTAGACACAACTACACTATTAACCTTTTTTTGAGGTATATTGGAATACAACGTTGACAAATGTAGTAAGAAAATTTAATAAGTAGACATGTATTGATTTAGTAACTATAACTTTGGACGGACACAGAGAAACAAAAGGAAAAAGAAGAAACTGTTATATATTATTTCAGTTTAACTGATTAGTAGTGGAAAAAACACAAACATTTGAGTTCAAATTTGTGCAAGTTTGAAATGAAAGAAGAAATATTTAATTTCCTTCCATGCGTTTCTTTACCTTTGAGGGGAAAGGTCACTTCTACAAGAAAGCATTGCTTTTATTATTTCTCTTCCAGTCTCCATCAATTTTTCGAAGTTCCAAAAAATACAATGATGGATCAAAAGTTTGAATTAGATAAAATAAAGGATCATGTCCCTCATTTTTTTTATGTAGTAGGTGAATAACCTACTATTCATTTCATTAAATCAAATAAAAGTGTTTGTGAATTTCATATGCACTGTAGCAACTGAAGGTTGAAAGAGCTGCCTTACAGAAGAAAATAGAATTTCTTGAAGCTTCAAGAAAGTAAGATCACACTTTCCTTTTCTTCTTTTTAATATGAGAGTTACACTTTTGTGATATTAACACTTTCTCTTTCCACTAGAAAATTATTAGCTGAGAACCTTGATTCATGTTCAATTGAAGAGTTGCATCAAATTGAAGCAAAAATTGAGCAAAGCCTACAAAAAATCAGAGGAAAGAAGGTATACATTTGCAGTGAAATATATTTTCCTCTTTAACATTTTTAACTTTTAATTAAGTTAAGGTACCTGATATCTATTGCACTGGTTTACCAGACCCATCTTCTCGAGGATAAGATAACAAAACTAAGGGAGAAGGTAACTTATAAAGCTTTCTTCTGTGAGGTCTTTAGTAAATATTACCTTCAGTACAGTAGCATTATGAGCTCTAAATATGTTCAATTTCAGCAAACAGGTCTTCTTAGAGAAAATGGAGTATTACGTCAAAAAGTGGAAGAAGAGGTAGCTAATCCTTCTGTTAATCTCTTAATTTTGTTAGCTTCTTAAACTTTCTGAACAGTCCAACTTCAGAATGCAATTGTAGAATTAAGCAAAAGTTAGAAAGTGAAACTACCATTTTGTTTTCCAGAAAATAACAAATTTAAATTTTTTGTCATAATAAGATTGTTTGTAATTCCATGTCATACTATTTTCCTATCCCCTTTCTATATCTCTAATTAGAAATTTAGCCAAAAAAAGAAAAGAAAAACACTATATGTGTTAAGCCTTTTGTCACATGACATCTTATACAATAAGCAAAATGGGAACCACGTAAAAGCAATCAGTACTTCTGACTAATGTGAAGTTCCTCAAATTATGTTATATATTGTGAGCAAATAATATGCTAAATAATGCTTCGAAAGACTAACTAATTAAAGTGTTGATGTAATGCAAGGTACAACTGACTGGAGAACAGATGGCTCCTGTGGCTGAAGTGCAAGAATTTGAGGTGGAGACAGAGTTGTATATTGGGTGGCCACCTATCAGAACACCAGTGGCAAATAAAACAGCTGAGAAGAAGACTGAATAAACTGACGCTCGGAAACAAAGATGGCAACCTTGTAAGAACTAAGAAGAATTGATATGTTGTGTATGCCAATGCTTGGTCGATCATTTGACAATTTTTCTTTAATTTAATGAGAAACAAATAAACAATAGGGCATAAAATAGTATTGTTTGTATGAAAGATGACTTGTGATAAAAATCAGGGTTATAAATCGGAGATTACTACTGAAAACAAGATTCAAAACGTTGAATGGCTAGGTGTGGTTGAGACTTCTATGCAGCCACTGTGTCAACCTATTTATACGGCGAAGCTTGAATTCTCAGTAACAAGCGAAAAATTAAATTAAAATGAGAAAAAAATAAATTAATAGATCCATGAAAAGGAAATAAGTGTTGTGAAAGTTATTTTCTTTATAACTCAATTGTATTTATAAAATATTTTTCTCTTTTTATTTTTTACTATTTTACTCCTCTATTTATATTATTTTAGTGTTATAAATGCATCAGCCATCAGTACAATTAGTTTAGTCCTAGCTAGCTAGTTATATAGCGACATTAATTATTTAGCCACACTTTTATCAACCTCATTGTTATTTCTATCAGCTATTTTTGACACATACGATAAATGTCAGAAGTGCCATATTCATCATTGAGGTAATGGCTTCATCCCGATCTCTTTGATGTTCTCGAACTGTAAGGTTCTAGTCCATCTTGAGTTTTGTCTTTGGATTAATATGAGGAACATCAAAGAGATCGAGATGAAGTCCCATGTCGAACTCAAGAAGTCCCATGTCGAACTCGAGAAGCTCCTCATGATCCTAAGTTTTGCCTTAAGATCATGAGGAACATGATTACCTCGAGAAGTCTCATGTCAAACTCAAGAAAGCAGCAACACCAAGAACCTCAATTAATGGTAGTTTGGATCATGAATCTCGATTAATAGCAACTCAACCATGAGCCTCAATTAATGGTAACTCAGACCATGTGAATTTTAGTACGTATGAAGTGAAACTTCAAGCACTATACCAACTAAGCATCAAGGATTGGTGAAATTAAAATTTTGAGGTACGAGATATTGAGTTGAGACTTCTTATAAACTAAAATATTAAGATTAAGAATTAATTTTTTTATTTTGGGTTGAGTTTGATTTATTTTGAAATTTAAATTTTATTTTATTTGATGAAAGGGACGATGTCTTTTTATTTTTTTATTATTTTATTTTATTTGACTTATTTATTTATTTATTTCATTTTTTATTTTGAAATTTTGAAAATTTTTAATTTCGATAAAAGGGGTAATATTTTTATTTCTTTTAATTATTTCATTTTTTATTTATGTGTTTAATTTTATTTATATTTATTTTGCTTTTTATTTGAAACAACGAGATAGACATGTATCAGAACTGATCTCATGTTATGTTTCAGTGGGAAAATATTGATGTTGCATGCATGGCTCTGATCCATATTTATTTAATTTGAAAAGTTGAAAAAGTTATATTTTTATTTAATTTTTTTTATTTGTCTTTTCATGTATTTTAAGAAAACATGTGATTTATTTTATTTAAAAAAAGTTAATTCGTTTATATTCATATTATTTATTATTTCTTTTGATTAATGAAGAAAATATATACATATATTTTTATCAACTTATTTGTATAATTTATTTATTTATTTATTCAATTTTATTTATTATTATTTTTTTAGGGGTAGTGTTTTATTTGTTTTAGTTTGGCTTATTAATAGATGAAAATGGATAGATATTATATATTTTTGTTTTATACATATTTTTAATAAACATGGAATTTGTTTTTTAGAAGAGGGAAAGTTCATCATTTATTCATTTTACGAGGTTTATTATTAAAAATATTGAATTTTCTAGTACAAAAGGTCTTTTATTTTATTTCTATTTTTGCGGAATTTGATTTCATTGCACTTATATTGTGATTTTTTTTTTGGACTAGCTTCTTTCTCAGGTTCGGTTTTCCTTCTCACTTTTTGGGCCGGTCTTCTTTATTATTATTTTTTATTTCAAAATTTCTTACATATCCCAACTTATATATGTTTGTTTTGGAGAGATCTATTGTGCTGCGTAGAGACGATATTCATATTTACTCTTCCTCTTTTTGGATATAAGGTGCGTTATCCAAAGTTTAACTTTTGAATATTTTACAAGAATTATGTCTTCATCCAGAACTTCAATCATATGATATCCATTTCGCATAGCATCTTTATAAAGAAATGCGTATTTACATACATCCTTTAAGAATTCATTTGGCAAACCCGGTATCGACTGGTACCGTATTTTGACAATCAAAAATACTAGAATACAATATAAATACGATATATTACATCATATTAACCCATAAAATAAAATCTAGGATCTCCAAAATCACAACTCATATTACATATCTTTGACAATAAATGGCATCTCATATTTACAATCTAGTCCATAGTTTTAAATATTTTACATGAATGCAAGAGTAAATGAAATCAGGGCAGCATTTTCCATGGTTTGTTAACCATGAGTTCTAAAATTGCAATTGATGCACAAAGATCACCACCAGCTCATTTCATGTTAACGGGCTGATCTACTGCTATAAGAAACCTGTAAATAATATAAGAAATCGTTTTATGTTTGTACATTTGGTCCTTCTCTTTTTTACAATAAATTCCCACAAATAATCATAAAAAGGTCATACACATACATTTTTTACTTTTAAGTGCTTACAATTAGCATTAGAGTATTTACAAGACAGTTTACAATAGGTCCACTTCTTTCATTATTATTATTATTATCATTATTTTTACTTTTAGTCATTTTCTCAAACAGTACATCCTAACTATACAAAACACTATTCTATTAACGGTTCACCAACTTTGAAATTTTTTACGTCCATGCCCAATTTTCTGACAAACCTTCTTTTTGTGCTTTGGTTCTTGAAATTCCATTATACACACATTTATTCATTAGTACCTAATACTGTTGGGATTTTATCGGTGTAACTAGTGTATAAATTTAATTTTTTTTATCTAAAACACCAAAATAATCTTGTATTTGACTTAAACTGAATTAAATACAAGTTATAAACTAGATTGATATACTTTTGATGCGTGCTTGAGTCACCGGAAGGACAAAAAAGGATCAGGAGACGTGCACGACACCGAGAGACCAACTGAGATATCCTCTAATGGTATCCACCAAGAACATCCCACAAATGTCTTCTCAACCTCTTATTAGGGCAATTGAGAGTACTCTCCTTGATCCTCTGGTCATTCTCTATAAATTTTAACTCTTAGAGGTGGTGGAAAAATATTCTCAACACATGAGATAGTCAAAACAGGTGCGGTAGAAATTCAGCAGAACTTTCGCACTTAGGAAAATAACTTGTTATGTTTCTACCTGGGGAGAGACCCTTATATAACTTTACCAACAGGTGGAAGAGTGTTTTCCCACATTTTAGGAGAGGTCCCACTAATTTTGGACAGCCAAAACTTGTTTGTTTCCAAAAGTAGGTTGAATTTTCTCAATTAACTAAAAAAAAATGGAGATAGTGGAAATAGTGGATCATGCTCCATTTTTCCATATCATACCCTCTTAAAATAGCTAAAGAAAATGTAGTAGTGGAGGGTGGGTGTCTAATTTTAGTTACTCAATATATGGCTAAATTCAGACTTTTCCGAAATAATATAATTCTCAACCTAATTATGTCATGTCAATATACTCTTAAAAAATAATATATAAACTTTCTTAAAACTCTTCCATTTGAACATTATTAAACACTTTAATAAATTCAATAATTACTTATCTCATGTTATTTGATATGTCTAACATATTAATAGAATAAGGAATATTTATAGGTTATGTTTTTATACGGTGTGACCCTTTGGGACATGTAAACACTTAACAATAAAATTAAAATACTTTCAATCATCATAGATCATAAGTGGCACCTCGCAATGTGCATTATGACCCCTAAGCAATATAGATATAATGTACGCTACAAATATCTTGGTCTTGGACGATGACAATCATCCCGAACTCATTCAATGTACATGATATCCAAAATATGCAAAATAAGAACGTGTCATTCTTGCACTATATTCTCTGGGCGCCCAATTTGATATCATCGCTCACGTCAACAAACGAGATGGACATCATTATTCTTGATTCGTACTTCTTCTTTATACAAAAAATATACATCGAGAAAGAATCTGTATGGTTGCCAATTAAAGATAATATTGGATAATATCCACAAATGCAAATCATTTATATAAGGAGAACACTCATCTCATACCTAAGAATTAGCAAGCAAATAAAAATACTAATAATACAAATACAATCCTTATAGTATTTTATTACAGGTCAAGTCCAATAACATGTCCAACACGTTATTTGTGTAATTGAGCTAATAACACTTATCATATGATTTGTGAAACATAATTATCAATCAACTTACACACCAATCTTAGTTAATTGTTGTTCCCATGTAATTAATAGATTAGGGATATTTTAGAGTTATTATTAACTAATGCATATGTTTCACAATTGAGTCCAACTCAATATACAAATAATAAATAACTCAAGGAACAAATGATATATCATATATTATCATTATAATACATAAGCTAAGTATAATCATCACATGATTGGCTGTATATCACTCTAATACTAACAATCTCTCACTTGAGCTAGAGCCAATTTTATACACATCAACATGCATAAAAGAAATATCTAACCAAATAGTAGCCTCGAGTACATCACATGTACATGACTCAAATCTCACTGCTAATCCTGCATAAATCGGATGTCCATAACTGATGTATGCATTGTATGCTTGGCCTGAGATAGATGCTTTGTTAGCGGGTCGGCCGTGTTCGCCTCCATATCTACTTTGCAAACTTTAACATCACATCTTTCGATAATTTCACAAATAAGGTGATATCTTCGTAGAACATGCTTTGATTTCTGATGTGATCGAGATTCCTTCGCTTGAGCAATAGCTCTATTATCATCACAATAGAGCTCCAATGGTCTTGAAGCACTAGGGACCACTCCCAGCTTAGTCATAAACTTCTTGATCCACACATCTTCCTTAGCTGCCTCTGAGGCAACCATGTGTTCAGCCTCGATGGTTGAGTCTATTGTAGTCTCATGTTTAGAACTCTTTCAACTCACAACACCACAATTGAGTACGAACACAAATCATGATTGCAATCTCAAATCATCATGATCGGTTTGAAAATTAGCATCGATATAACCCTTTACAACGAGCTCAATTTCACCTCCATAAACAATAAACATATCATTAGTCCTTCTCAAGTACTTTAGGATAGTTTTTATTGCAGTCCAATATGCGATATCTGGATTAGCTTGATGCCTACTTGTCATACTCAAAGCGTATGACACGTCTACATGAGTACAAATCATATCATACATGATATATCCAATTGTTGAAGCATATGATATATTCTTCATGGTCTCAAGCTCATCATTCATCGAAGTACAATGCTTCTTGCCAAGATCAATGTCATGTGATATGAGAAAGTTTCTTTTCTTGGAATCTTACATGTTGAACTCTTCAACACCTTATCAATATATGTACCTTGACTTAATCCTATAAGTTTTTGAGATCTATCCCTATAGATCTTGATGTACAAAATATAGGTTGTCTCGTCTAAGTCTTTCATTGAGAACACTTTCTTCAATGATGATTTAACCTCATCCAAGGTGAAAATATCATTACCGATTAGCAATATCTCATCCACATATAGAATGAGAAATACAATAATACTCTCAATGAATCGCTTGTATACACAAGGCTCTTCATCATATTTGATCAAACCAAACTCTTTAATTTCCTTGTCAAAGCGTTTGTTCCAACTCCTTGATGCTTGTTTTAGTCCATAAATAGACCTCTTCAGCTTGCATATTTTGCTAGCGTTATTAGGATCTTCAAAACTCATCGGATGTGTCATGTACATATCCTCTTCTAAATCTTCATTTAGAAAGACAGTTTTGACATCAATTTGTCATATTTCATAATCATAAAAAATGATAATTACTAATAAGATCCGAATTAACTTAAATATGGCCACGAGTGAGAAAGTCTCATCATAATAACCTCCTTGAATCTGTTTGAAACCTTTCGCAACTAGCCGTGCCTTGCATGTAGTCAAATTACCATCTGCATCTAACTTCCGCTTGAAAACCCATTTGTTTTCAATCGGACGAGCTCCTTCCAGGAGATTAACTAAGTTTCAAACTTGATTGTCGTACATAAACTATATCTCTGATCGCATGACTCCAAGCCATTTTACGGAGTCGGGCCGTGTCATTTCTTCTCGTATAGGTCAAAGGATCCTCAGTATCATATGCCAATCCTTGATGAAGTCCCAACTATCTTTTAGGTGGATGACTTGATATTGATGACCTGCGAAGTGCATGATCAGATGCTTCTTCCACAACACCTTATGGAGGCGCATCTTGAACCATGTTCTCATCACCATGAGAATTAGGTTCGGGAGTCCTACTCTCACTGGCCTCAATATCCATAGAAGGGATTGTGAAGTCTCCACTGACATCACTCTCATTTGTAACTTGAATTTATTCTAGTTGCACATTACTCCTATTACTTCCTCTTATTAGAAACTCTTTCTCCAAGAATACCGTATGTCTAGCAATAACTATCTTATTTTCAGACTTATAGTAGAAGTAGTACCCTTTAGTTTCCTTAAGGTATCCCACGAATATGCACTTATCAGACTTAGGACTGAGTTTATTAGACATCAATCGCTTGACATAAGCCTCACAGCTCCAAATCTTGATAAAAAATACATTTGAAACTCTTCCAAATTAAAACTCATATGGTGTCTTTTCTACGGACTTAGATTACACGCGAATCAAAATAAATGTAGCAGTTTCAAGTGCAAATCCCCATAAAAAGCATGGTAACTAGCCTTGTTCATCATAGAATGAACTATGTCTAACAAGGTCATATTCCTCCTCTCAAAAACACCATTTCATTGAGGCATTCTAGAAAGAGTGAGCTATGAAACTATTTCATGTGCCTTTAGGTATCCCCTAAATTCACTTCTTAAGTATTCTCCACCTCGATTCATTCTAAATACTTTAATTTTCTTCTCGAGGTGGTTCTCAAATTTAGCCTTGAATTTCTTAAACTTTTCAAAGGATTCAGACTTATGTTTCATCAAGTAGACGTAGCTATATCTACTGAAATCATCAGTAAACGTGACAAAGTATCTCGATCTATCTCTAGCACTTATACTCATAGGACCGCATATATCACTATGCACGAGTCATAATAAGTCATTTGACCTCTCACCTTTCTTAAAAAAAATATCTTAGCCATCTTACCCGATAAACACGACTCGTATGTTGCTATAGACTCTAAGTCAAAACAACTAAGAAATCCAATCTTTTGTAATTTCTTAATGCGCGTCTCATTTATATGACCCAGGCGATGATGTCATATGAGAGTCTCACTCTCATGAGAAGATTTAAGTCTCTTATTATTAATATTAAGGACTTGATTTTTTCTATTTTTAGAACATATAGGTCATTCACAACCTGATAATTACCATAAAAAATACCATCTCTATAAAAAATATTGATCTTTAATAGAAAAAGAAAAACCATCAATGTCCATATATGAAATAGAGATAATATTTCTAGAAATAGAAATAAAAAAGTAAACATTACTATACTCTAAAAACAAGTCCACTAGGTAAGTGCAAATCTAAATCTCCAACCCAGAGTTGCATCTCACCCTTTCTAAGCAACCTCTTATTATTTAGTGCCTGCACATTTGAACAAATATGAGCACATGAACTGGTGACCAACACCCAGTCAGAAATAGAAGTAGTAAGGTTAATTTTAACAATAAGTATACCTAAAGAAGAAGGGACATTCTCGTTCTTTTTGTCCTCTAGGAACTGAGAGCAATTACGCTTCCAACGTCCGCACTTCTTGCATTAGAAACACTCAACGTCGGAAAAATTCTTGGGTTTAGAAGCGCTCAAAGTCACCACTTGAGTCTTTCCCTTACCCTTGCCCTTAGACTTGCGTTTGGAACGCTTCTTAATCTTTTTCCCAGCCAAAATGACAATGAGAACATTCCCAGATCCTTTGTTCATGTCCTCCTCGGTAGTCTTGAGCAAACCTAACAACTCATCCAAGCTCTTCGACATTCCCATCATGTTGTAATTCATAATGAAATTCGAATGGTGAGGAGATAATGATGCAAAAATAATGTTCACAACTAGTGGCGGGTCTCACTTGCAGCCTAGCTTCTCAAGCTGCTCAATGTATCCCATAACTTTGAACATATGAGCGCTTACAGACTCGTTATCGCGTATTGAACACTTCATAAGTACTTTTATGAGATTGCATATCTCAGTCTGAGCCTTCTCTTGAAACATTTTCTTGAGTTGGTCCATTATGTCAAACGCACACGAGTCTCGAAGCTCTTCTGAAGCTCAGAACTCATAGTGGTGACCATCAGATATGAGACATCAAGCTCATCATCTATGAACTTGTTGTACTTCTCTCTGACTGATTTCTCTGCCTTGTTGCTTGGTTTGTTAGGCAGGACTTTAGTTAAGATGTATTCTTTTTTCTCATATCTTAGAATAATTCTAAGGTTACGATGTCAATCGATGAAATTCATTCCATCACATTTAATTTTTCTTTGTCTAAGAGAGAACTCAAGGAGAAAGAATGTTTTTTTGTCATGATCTACAAATTAAAACGTTTACATTTAGTTTATGTATAATTTGTTTCATTTTATCAAAAATAAAACTTGCACTATAAATAATATTAAGTCCCGTAATTTGTAGTGAGTCCAAGATCCCTATCTTCACTAATACACAAGCCATCGGTGACATGAAACTTGAACTTAGCTATTTTAAGTAAGTAAAAACTTGCTAATCACATCGTATGTGACTCTTGGTTTCGTTTTGAGCAACCGGCCTTAAGAAACAAAACTTCTCCTTAAAATGCAAAACTGGACCAGCGGCGGCATGAAACCCTGAATCACACTCTATCAATTAAAACCTCTCTATTTGAGATGACATGTCTGACATGCCCCACTTCACCAATAATAGAATGCAATGTCTACTGAGTAGATCCCACTAATAAGCTATACAAAACATCCATGGATAGAGGAGGAAGGGAGATTTATTTAATTTTAGGGACTTTTACTTTATGTGACTCTATAATGGTGGTCGTGATAGCATACACCCATACCTATCCTATGACTCATAATTCATTAAGAAATCACATCAAAGTAAACATATAAGTAAACATATACTCACAAACAAGCAATTCATAATATATCACATATGTAGTGAGTTCGTATAGCCCTTGTGCTTCCAAATACGTCCGATCATCACCATGATTAAAAGCAATAATCTAACTACCCTTCCCAACTAGAACTATTCTAATGAGAAAAGTAAATTAACCTAGAAAGCGTCTGGTCCTAACCCTAAATTAAATTTGGCATGCAAGCCTTAAATTAAATTTAAAAGAGAGTAAATAAGGCTTTTATTTAATTATTAATACCACAGGACACCTTAGGCCGCATTATAAATAATCATATACATTCAATACAACACACAAGACATTGAACATATGGCTATACAAACCCGCTCCTGCAAGATAAAGTTACCACCATGCAACACTTGTACAAACTGATTATAATCGTTCTTAATCTTATAATATAATAATCATGCACAATTAGACTCAGTTTCACTTCTAATGTGATCAACAAATCACAAGGAAATATAGGCCTAATTGGTTAAACCGTTGTCTAAAAATAACCAACTCCTATTTTGGCGCCCAATCAAGAACCCGTTAAGGCCGAGGCCCAAAACTAAAAAAATCTAATCTTAAATGGAAACTCATGACCAGTCACAAATAATAACTAACCCTAAATCATGTCAAACCTATCAACTACGTTAGAAAATGGGTTTTGACAATACAAATCAATCAAATCTTATGTCTACTTATGAGACTCAATATAATTCATGTATGATCATCAGATAATATATTTAAGAATAAGAACAATCATATAAACTTGATGATTTGGCCATGATCAAATCACATGCAACAATCAATTGCTCTGATACCACAGTTGGGATTTTATCGGAATAACTAGTGTATAAATTTAAAATTTTTGATCTAAAACACCAAAAGTATCTTGTATGTGACTTAAAATGAACCAAATATAAGTTATAAACTAGATTGATATATCTTTAATGCGTGATTGAGTCACCGGAAGGGCAGAAAATGATCGGGAGACGTGCACGACAATGAGAGACAAACTGAGATCTCCTCTAACGGTATCCACCAAGAACAGCCCATAAATATCTTCTCAACCTCTTGCTATGGCAATTGAGAGTGCTTTTCTTGATCCTCTGGTCCTTTTCTATAAATTACAACTCTTAGAGGTGGTGGGAAATGGTTCTCAACACATGAGATCGTCAAAACGGGTGCGACAGAAATTCAGCAGAACTTCCGCACTTAGCAAAATAACTTGTTAGGTTTCTATCATGGTAGAGACCCTTATATAAGTTTACCAACAGGTGAAAGGGTATTTTCCCATATTTTGGAAGAGCTTCCACTAATTTTGAACAGCCAAAACTTATCGGTTTTCAAAAATACGCTGAATTTTCCTCAATTAACTAAGAAAAAGTGGAGATAGTGCAAATAGTAGATCATGCTTCACTTTTCATATCCTACCCTCTTAAAATAGCTAAATAAAGTGCATTAGTGGAGAGTGAGTGTCTAATTTTAGTCACTCAACATATGGCTAAATTTAGAGTTTCCCGAAATAGTATAATTCTCACCTAATTATGCCATGTTAATATACCGTTAAAAAATACCATATGAACTTTCTTAAAACTCTTTCATTTGAACATTATTAAATATTTTAATAAGTTCAATAATTATTTATCTCATGTTATTTGATATGTCCAATACATCAACAGATCAATAAATATTTATATGTTATGTTCTTATACAGTGTGACCCTTTGGGATATGTATACACTTAGCAATGAGATTAAAATACTTTTAATCATCATAGATCATAAGCGGCACATAACAATGTGCATTATGACCCCTAAATAATACAGATATAATGTATGCTATAAATATCTTAGTCTTGGATGATGATAATTGTCCCGAGTTCATTCCATGTCACATGATATCTAGAAGTGCAAAATAGGAATGTGTCATTCTTGCACTATATTCTTTATCTAGGGGCGCCCAATTTGGATACCATCGCTCACTAGTGTATTGACAAATACGTGCGTGTCGTATCAACACGTGTTCACGTGTTTTAACGTGTCAAAAACTTAAAAATCCGAAACACACGTCTAAGACACGTGACATGTCTAGCACGCGTGTTAGACATGTTCGTGTTTATACGTGTTTGGCACATATCATCACTTGTAACTCGTATAAATTTAATAAAATTCAAATAAGATAATATATAAGAAAAATCATGAAAAATTATAAAATAAAAAAATTAGTAAAAATTGGTAAAATGATAAAAAATTATAAACTCAAATCTTTTTTTTAGAGTGACATCAAATCCTTTAGACATGTCTTCACGTATTTTGGCCTGCTCTCTTTTATTAAAAATCCTTAAATTTGTATAAAATATTATAAAGATTGCCACTCAATATTGCTTCTTTTCTTCAATTGTGTCGTGCAGTGTCCCATCAGCTGAACCATCCATGTGTCTGGGGTCCACTCGTGGCAGTTTTGATTATATCGATAAAAATTGAGGATGTTAATAGACGTGTCAGATATGCCGCACGTGCTACACGTGTACACGTGTTAGACGTGTGTGTTCATGTGTTAGATGTGTGTGTTTAGTCATGTCGATAATATTTATATATTGATCACGCACGTTTAACAACACGACACGTGTGACACGTGAACACATAATGTGCAGACACGTTTAGACACGAACACGTATTCGTGTCCGTGTTTAAACGTGTGTGTACACATATCTGACACATTTATCATTACCCTATCACTCACGTCAACAAATAAGAGGGACATCGGTTTTCTTGATTCATACTTCTTCTTCATACAAAAAACATACATCGAGATAGAATTTGTATGGTTGTTATTTATGGATAACGTTAGATAATATCGAGAATTACAAATCATTTGTATAAGGAGAATACTTATCTCATACCTAAGAATTATCAAAAAATAAAATACTAATGATACAAACACAATCCTTATAGTATTTTTTTACAGGTCAAGTCCAATAACATGTCCAACAAGTTATTTATGTAATTGAGCTGATAACACTTATCGTATGATTTGTAAAACATAATCATCACTCAACTTACACATCAATCTTAGTTAATTATTGTTCCTAAATAATTAACATATTAGGGATATTTTAGAGTTATTATTAATTAATATATATGTTTCACAATTGAGTGCAATTCAATATACAAATAATAAATAACTCAAGGAATAAATAATATATCATATATAGTCATTATAATACATAAGCTAAGTATAATCATCACATGATTGGTTGTAGATCACTTTAACACTAATAACTATGCCTTTAGAGTAACCCCGCCCTTTGATGACTCACCCGATACTGGTAGTATATGGCCAAAGAGTACAATCAGACATATTCCATCGACTGCATCAGAGATGAAGATGAGCACACTAAGGACACTAGTTCCTTTGACCTTGAATGATGGGTGAAAGCTACACCAACTCGATGTGAAGAATGTATTTCTTCATAAAGACTTATTAAAGGAGATGTATGTGGAGATACCATCAGGCTTCGATACAAACCAAATCGTAGAGAAGGTGTGCAAACTCAGAAAAGCCAATCTATGGGTTGAAGCTGTCTCCTCGAGTCTAATTTGATATGTTCAGAAAAGCAATTGTAGGCATGGAATATTAGCAGACCAATGCCGACCTCAGTGTTCGATCAACAACATAAGGGTCATACAATGATGCTTGTAGTGTATTGTGATGACATGTTTACCACAGACGACGATGTGAAGGAGATTGCTCAGTTAAAGGCGAGATTGAGAAAATAATTTGAGGTGAAAGATCTCAGATATTTCAGATATTTTCTTGAAATTGAGGTTGTTCGTGGAACATAGATTGTCCTATCCAGAGAAGATACGCTAAACTTGCTAAATGAGTTAAGCATGGTGAGGTGCAAACCTGTAGTCACTACTATCGACAAATGGACCATATTGGGTGTAGAGACAGGAGAGCTAGAAGATCGAGAGATACTAGAAATTAGTAAGTCATTTGATCTATTTGAGTTGTATTCATCCTGACATCTCATTTGCGGCTAGTGTGATGAGCAACTATATACATGATCCGAGGGAGGGTCAAATGGATGTAGTGTACTAGATTCGAGGTATTTAAAAATGCATCAGGGAATAAGTTGAGGAGCTTCTATATTTTAGCATAAAAAAAGTCTTTCGAAAGAGTGATCATCTGAGTATTGAGGGTTATTGTGACTCTGACCGGACTAGTTGTGCTAATGATGAGAGATTCACATCAGAATACTGCATGTTCGTAGGAGACAACTCGATCACTTAGAAGAGCAAGAAATAGTCTGTAGTAGGGAGGACAACAACAGAGGCAAAATATAGGACATGACATTAGGAGTTATTGAGATGTTATGGTTGAAAGGTCTATTAACATAGTTAAATATGAATTAAGGAGATCGTATGGAGTTGTGGTGTGATAATAAGTCAATAATCAGCATTGTCAATAACTCAATAGAGCATGATAGAACAATCAACATTGTTATGGATGAAAGGTCTATTAAAGCTAACTCATGTTGTTACTGAAGAAAGTGACAGACTACCTTGTCAAAGAACTATCATGACATTTATAACAGCCCTTATATTCCATGAAATTAAATCCATCATATTCGCCAATTGTCAATTGATTTCTAACAGCTCTTATATTCTAAATCCATCACATTTATAACAGCTCTTATATTCTATTAACATACTCCTGTATAATGCCAAAAAAATTCTTAGTTTCTTGCAAAGAGAGCTGTCAAGTTTGATTAGTTGGATTTCTTTTTGTTTTTCCCCTCTCATTTCCATTATTCCATACAATCAATTGACGATTTGGGAACCATCCAAATTTTTACTAAATTGCAAAGGCAGTGCCCAAAAAGACAAAAAGAAATCAATTGACAATTCGGCGAATATGATGGATTTAATTTCATGGAATATAAGAGCTGTTATAAATGTTATGATAGGTCTAGTAACAACTTCGTTAGTTCAAGTACCGAAAAATTTCGTGGCCTTTGTGTGTGAACAAAAGAAAGCCCATGTAAGAACAGGGGACTAGGCCGCACCCTTGACCTACTCTGCCGGCCTCCTCTCATTTTGGTGCCCATCAGGCCATCACATATCCGCAACCTTTTCAAACCTCAGATCCGCCGCTGCCACTCACCGTCGACCTGACAAAAGCGGCGCCACCCATCTACAGCACTACACCCATTCTTCACAGTTCACCCAGTCTAGTCCCCACTATAGCAACTCCACCTCCTTCCAAGTTTCAACCTGAGTCCTTTCCATAGCCGCACCCTATCCAACCCATAGACCCGCAGTTGCCACTCAATCTGATTCGACCTGATCCAAGCACCCCCCACTCATCTAAAGCACTATCCGCCTCCTGCTGCATCTAGGTCTACCATCTGCTATTGTTCTATTCTGTTCTTGTTCTACTGGTACCAGTCAAATTATTAGAGTTTCCTACTGTGTTATTCTATTGTTCTATGGGCCCACTAATAACACACTTAAGACGCAATTCTTTAATGAATTTAAATATGTTAAATCTTTGTACGAAATGTCTTGGTAGAAAATTCAGTCATGCTTTGAACTTCAATTGGTTGAAATTAACACATTGGGTAGGATATATACATGGTCAAATAAAAGAAGGTACATGACGCTATCTAAGCTTGATCACATCTTTATTTCAAGGTCACTGGATTACACGGTTACAATTAATTTCATACAGGGGACTTGGGAAGTGCAACTTTTGATGAATTTAACAGCCCAACAAGATAGTATTTGCGACTTGTCTGTCGTTACAATTAATTTCTCCGTAACCGGGTAATGGTCAAAGTAGCATAAATATTGGGCCACAACATATGGTCTTAGCGGATCAAATTCAAATGCGGAATCAAAACAGACGGTATTCTGATGACGATGCACTTGGGTGTAGCACTGATGAGGATTAAGGAGATCAGAGCGGTCTTTTTTCTTCCCTCTCTGATTGAAGGTAGCAATAGGTATTATAGGTTTCAAGACCTTTATTTTTTTAGGTGACATGGAGGGTTTGGACTCTTAATATCTCACATGATGTCATTATTTGAGCTATTAGGTTATTTGCATACAGAGGCCTTATAATCATGATTTCATCTCGTAGAGAGTGTTTTTTCACGGAAATTTACTCAAAATATAAAAGTCATTTATGCAATTTTAGATGAAATTTATACACAATCAAGATTTATACATTGATCAATTTATGTTCAAGTATGGGACTGTGCTTGATTTTTCTTTCCATTATTTCATTAATTTACCATTTTTAACTTGAATCAAACCTCTTGGGTCTTTTTATTTTCTCATATCAGGATTTTAACTTCATAAACATGAGTGCCTTATTTTTCCTTAAAAAAATCTTATAGGCTAATAAAACATAAGAATGCTTTGATTTGATAACTTGAAGTCTTGATGGATGCCAAAAAAAAAAAAAAAATCTGGAGTCGGACATCATTTAATTTTAAGATCTTGGTGTCATGTGTGACAGTTGGAGACTTGGAGTGACGTTGTGTGGCGCTGTCCGCCGCAGCTTGGTTGGCCACTTGGCCCTCGCAACTTTCAGAAACCAAAAAAGATAAAGAGAAAAGATGGAGATGTATCCTGAGTCCTGACCCAAAGATAAGAGCAATATTGTAACACATAAATACATAATGCCAGTATTAAATCATTTCAAACCAATTTAATGTACCTCGGTAATAGGTTAAATTACATAGATCAATCAATTAAAAGTATGTCCGTTAATTAAGTACAATTATCAACAATATATCCTACCTACTTAAGAGTGCTTCAAATGGCTCCTGTTTTTTTTTTTTTTCGAGATATTTTGGGCCTAGCTATTGGACAACTCAATTGAAATATGAAAGTTTGTCGCTTTGCAAGGTGCGCGATTAAAATAATGAACAAATAATGCTGCAGCTTTGATTTAGAAAACGACGTGTCAATGTACGGACAGTTCAATAGTTTTTATGACTTAGCGTGTCCTGTTGCCAATCCCTATCGGTGTACTGGTTCCTAGGAACGCCGTTATTCAAATCCATCGATATATCCTGTAAAAATGACACAAAATAAAATTTTCATATATTCCATCGATATATGATGTAATTATTTAAAAGTTATAATAGTTAGCTACATGATCTAAGTTAAATAAGGAAGATGCTCCGTGTGGAATCATGCATTATCAGCAATTGTAGCAAATGACAATCAGCTTGCCTGCTGATACATACCCCAAGAAGTAAATTAATTAGATAAAGTATCTAAACAAATTAGTAGTTAATTTGTCCACACTTAGCGGGTTGTAAGTTTCAAATTAGAGCATTCCAATTATTTAATGTATAAATCACTCGTGAATATTATTTTAATATCCGTTCGTGTTAATTTGCTTAAAAAAAACAAAAAGAAAAAAGTTCACCCGTGCACAATGTACTGGAAAGAATCTGAAGGCACTTTTGAGCGTAGAGAAGTGGATTCCTCCCAAACTGCAATGCACGAGTAAAATATGCTCGTTCTTAGTGCTGTATTGTTGATAATCTGATTGTGTTAATTTAGGTATTTCATGGTCGGTTCTCTATTCTGCTTATTTTGGTATTGGAAATGATGAATATGAAAAATTAGAATATCAATATATATGAGAAATGGTAATTTTTTGTTTCTACAATATCCGTGGATTGTTGTTAAGAAATAAAGAGGATTAGATTTTAATTAATTAGTCTCAAATCCGTAAGGACATTTTCGTTATTGGATAATTATAAAAAATGCATTCAAACTTTCTATTTAATTAATTAGAAGAGGGATTACAAATTGTCTTTGTATAGGCTACAATGTATTAGATATTCCAACAGTAACACTTTATTACTGTTTTTTATTTTTCATATAAAACTCCTGTAAATAGGTTCTGTAACAAAAAGCAGTGATAGAATAATAAAGTAATTATTCATCATATCAAACAGCTAACTGTTTTCAAAAATCTAACAATTGTGATCAAATCCCAATATAATATCACAAAACATTGAGTTAATGTCTGGACTTTAACATAAGGTAATTTTATTAAAAGACTTAAAAAGTATTTACAGAGGTGCGGGCATTTAGAGGGGATTGAGGGGGAAGTTACAGTACTGTAAGAGTAGACTGGAAACTCATGGCAATGAAGCATAAAAAGAGAGAAAAAGTGCAGATACATCGTGACAGTGTTAACTGTACGCTTTCGAGTGACTGGCATCCCGGCAGATCAGCAGGCTGAGCTCCTCTAGGGGCAGCTGAGAGGATTGAAAAGTACATCAGTTTCGCTCTTTCCAGCTATTCCAGTAAGTCGTGAAACAGAGGCAATCCCATTCATTTTGCTGTACCAGTGTTAAGCGTCGATGTGTTTTCATTTTGCTGGACTTTACCATGCTATATATTGATTGACTTAATTTGTACATTCTTGCTCTCAACCTTTCTTTCACTCCTTGTTCGGTTTGACCAAATATTGACCGGATATTCCGCCCAATTGGCTAGCTCCTACATCTTAGAGTTTTAACGACGCAAGAATTAAGTGTATAGTTTAATAATTTATGACAGGAAACTGCATCATGCCTTTCTGAAAGCCCAACGAAATGGATTAAAAATAAGACATGGAAAGATCTCCAGTTGCTTATATGTTGCAAGAACTGAGACACTTTTTCCTGTAATCTTTATAGGCTAGAAAGCTAGGTTATTTGGTTGCAAGTCACATGATGAACCTCGTGCTTACCCAAATTCAAAGGGAGAGAAATTGCAATATGTGTGCAACTAATTATTTCCTCCTCGATGGCCTTATTAATCCACAGAGATGGATATTTTTTAGGCTTCTTTTATCCTGAATTCCTGATGCATGTCATTCAAAAGAAAAAATAACTCCGATGTATCACACTACATCGTATATATGAAAATGATAAAATTAATATACAATTTTTTTTGTAATTAAAGATTTATATTTGTGAAATTGTTGACAGACAAATTAAAGAATCCAGTTGAGCTACTCAAACATTAACGTAATGAGGAAACATTGCCTTAACAATTAGCAAAGGTTACTTCAAATGAAACCGACTTAACCTCTAACGAAGAACAACTTTTTCAAAGAGATAGGAAACTACAGCTTACCACATCTATCGCTTACTTCAGATGCTGATTCATGACAAGTTCTGATCTTCTTCATGGAAAATGAAGGTCCTAGAAAATGTAAATAATGAGTTGACAAAGCTCTAATTGGTGCTTCCACTGTATATATATTGTTTTAAAGTCCTTTAAACTCGTTCTCTAAATCTATTTCAAACTCTTTGAACTTAAAATATTATTTTGAGGTCTATCACAAGTGTTCACTCAACTTGAACCAAAACAGATGAAAAACTAAATTAAATGAGAGTAAAAATAACTTACAGATCTATGAGAATAAATAGAGTACTCTAAAAATAATTTTCTTTATAACTCAAACTGTGTTTACAAATATATTCTTTCTTATTTCTTTCTACGCTACTCATCTATTTATACTATATTTGATGCATTAATTGCACCTCTACTTATACAAGTCTAATCTTAACTATTCTAACCTAAGTACAACAATATTAAATACTAGTCACACTTCAGTCCTTTCCTGCTCCTCGAGCTATCTCAGATACACATGAAAAATGTTAGAATGCTTCTATCATTATTGGTGCACGAGTTAATCTCGAGCTTCCTCGATGTTTTCGAGTTGTTATGCTTGGGTTCATCTTGAGCTATTTTCTTAGCTCGTGATTGATGTCGCTTCTTTGGTATTAGGATTGTCGAGGTCGAATTCTTGAGGTCTTAACTCTTTAGGATCAAGACTTTGAGTTTTAAACTTTTAACATCCTTCCTTAAACTCAAGTCTCATAGATTTATCATCCCGATCATCTGCTTGTAGTTCTTGAATGATGACTTTGGTATAGCCTCAGTTCTCGAATGATGACTTCGGTATAGCCTTAGTGAAAATATCTATAGTTTGCTCATTGCTTTGCACATGAATCACTCGTACTTCTCCATCTTTTATGTATTCTCAAATTGAATGAAAAATTATATCTATGTGATTACTTCGCTCATTATCTATCGGGTTCTTGGCTAATTCGATAGCTGATTTGTTGTCAATTTGAATTTGATTAGTTCGAGTTGTGTGCTCTTCAGCTTCTACAATAGTCTTCTAAGCTAGATTGCATAGCTCATACTAATTGATGTTGCGACATACTCGACCTCACAGATTGACAGGGTTACAATGGGTTACTTCTTCAATAACCATGTGAAGACTATGCCTCCTATGAAGAATACATATTCTGAGATATTTTTCTAGTCATCAATGTCTTGCACCAGTCATTGTCTACAAAATCTGTAAGTTCAAATTTGTAAGTCTTTTGGTAGAATAATTTGAGGTCCTCTGTCTCTTTGACATATCAGACAATAATCTTCACTATTTTCAAGTACGGGTATCTTGGGTCCCCCAAGAATTAGCTTGCGACCCCCACGATAAATACTATATCAGGCATATGCAAGTCAGGTATCTTAGACTTCCAACCATACTTCGATAAGTGTTAGAGTCCACAGCTTCTCCTACTGGGTTGTAATCTTTCATTTTGAATTTTTAAAGAATTTTACTAGACATATGCTCCTTGAGATATGAATAATTTTGATTTCTCCTACTTGATCTCGAGACCAAGAAAATACCTCATCATCATGAGATCTGTCATCTTGAACTCGAGTTTCATTGCTTTCTTAAACTCATCAATGAGCCTTTAATTGTTATTCATTAGATCAGATCATTCACATACAGTGCGATAATTAAGAGTTTATTTTTACATGCCTTCACGTAGATGACATGCTCAAAATGATACTACTTGAAGCATTTTCTTTAAAATAGCTAGTTATTCTCGTATTTCATGTTGTCGGGGTTTACTTCAGCTCATATAGTGTCTTCTTCAATATGAGCACTTTGTGTTCCTTTTTCAAACTTCGTATACCCAAGGATTGTTCGATATACACCTCTTCTTCAAGTATTTCATTCATGAATGATGACTTAACATTTATCCGATATACCGACCATTCGAATTATGCATTCTACGAGATCAATAGCCGAATTATCTCCATACGGGCTATCATTGTAATTACCTTATCATAGTCGATCTTGATCTTTTGTTGATATCATTTTCTTATTGTACACCCACTTGACACCAATTGGTTTATGTCCTTTGGGCAATTCAGTTATTTTCCAAATTTTATTCTTCTTAATTGTCTTAATATCTTCATCCATTATAGCTTTTCATTTCATATCTCGAACTGCTTCTTCTAATGAGATTGTCTTAGCATTGACTAGCAAGCATACCATATGTGTTTCTTTAATTGTCTCATAGATCTCAAAATCTTAGTTTTCTCGGTTCATCTTAATTTCTTGTGACCTTACCGAATTGGAGTCCTTTTTGAGCTCGAGGCTTTAACATCTCAAATTGGGAGTTTAATCTTGACTTTCTCAATTATCAGTTGTTCATGTTAGTTCTTCTAGTTCCAACAAGCTTCTTCATTCAGCTCAACATCACTATTGGCCATGAGTTTCTTCTGATCGGGTCATAAAGATTTATATGTCTTGGACTTCTCACTATATTCAATGAAGACATACTTATAACTTTTATCATCAAGTTTGGTTTCATTCGAGTCTGACATTTTCTTGTATGCTACGCTATCGAATATCTTGAGATGGCAACTTTCGGCTTGTGTCCACTCTAGAGTTCTTGGGGTGTCTTGTTATCAAGAAACACATGCGGACATCGGCTCGGTATATACATCGCACATTACATAGCTTCAGCCGGAATTACTTCGACATTTCTATTACTCCTGTCACACTCCAAAATAATTAAATCAGATTAGAGGTGATTAATTCCGCCACGTACGCATGACGAGACGCGCGTACAGAAGTCTGAATAAATAAAGTACAAAAATCACAGAACAAATAAAATAGTAATAATAGTATAAAATAATATATAATCCACAATATACAGTACAATACAATGCCCGACATTGGTGGAGACTGACTCCATCAGAATAGGCAGCAAAAATCTCTCAAATAAAGTCCCAAAAGAAATAAACAAAACTCGATAACCCGAAGAGTGCTAATCAAACTACCTAGCTCACATGTTGATGCGGCGAAACACCTCTATCATCGTGCAGAACTGCTCCTAGCATTTTCTCCAAGAAAAATCCCGCACCTGAATATCTGAATCCCAATACGGATTTAGATCCAGCCTTAAGATTTGTTCTTTTTCCTAGACTGGACCTAAATATCAATACTAGAATTTAAATGTAATATAATAATTATTTATGAATATGAGTATATTTCTATAGTTTTTTAAGAAATCGCTAATATGCGATGACATGAAATGACAAGAAAATCCAAAATAGAAAATCTGTGAAAATAATATAAGGTATTTATATATATATATATATAGAGAGAGAGAGAGATGCTATGGTGCTTCACGTTTGTATCTTAAATTTAAAAATTCAAACGACCAATCCAAACCGTTGAACATCATCTTTATATTGAAATATCCTAGGAGATTAAATTTTATATTTTTTTTGAAATTTTTTGCTATTTTTTAAATGGGTATAAAGTTTACTGATCTAACGATTTTTGCTCCATTAAAAACTAGCGATTTTTTACCCATCTAAAAAATAACAAAAAAATTCAAAAAAAAAAAATATAAATTTGATCTCCAAGGATATTTCAATATGAAGATGATGTTCAACGATTTGGATCCGCCGTTTGATCTTTTAAATTCGAGATACAAACGCGAAGCATAAAAGATTTTGTGTTTAGCGAAGCACCATAACATCACTATGTATATATGGCGCTTTGCAAAGTACAAAAGTATTGTGTGTTTTGCGCTTTATTTTTAATTTTAAATAAAAAATGATCGATCCAAACCGCTCAATCTAATCTCCATATCAAAATCTATTAGTAAACCAAATTTTATATTTTTTAAAATTTATTTGCTATTTTTTTGGATAGGGGGAAAACCATCATTTTTGGATGAACCAAAATTCTCAAATCAAGTCATTTTTTTCTCATCGGAAAAAATAGCAAAAAATTCTAAAAAATATAAAATTTGGTTTATTAATAGATTTTTATATGAAGATTAGATTAAACGGTTCGGATCGATTATTTTTGACTTGAAATTAAAAATAGAACGTAAAGTACACAACGCCTCTGTGCTTTGCAAAGCACCATAATCGGAATATATATATATATATATATATATATATATATATATATATATATATATATATATATATATATAATATGAGAAGGAAATCACCCGTAATACTATCTTGGTTTGTAAATTACCATATCCAACTCAATCAGGCATTACTAGGGCCTAACTTACTAACTTGAGTCTTGCCTAAACGGGAACTATCAGCGACGATAATTGTGCGACCCTTTATCATGCGCTCCTAAGCGTGCATTTATTTAGTACCAATTGAACTCACTGCTCAGACTCATTGGGATGCACATTCAGGGGGTTTTTGTTAATTGAGGATCCTTTTAGATTCCGGTGGGCGCAAGCCCCCACCGTTAATTACCCCGTGCTACTAACCTCGAGGCACCTCTGGATCTCAAAAGAGGAAGTAAATACTATAGCTAAATGATAATCAAGTGGTCACGTGCTTCGGAGATCAGGATCACTGAAGCGCCCTGGACTTACTAATAGGTCAGTCCACTGAGATAGGGTGGTGAAAAGATGAACTTACTATAGATCAGTTCAATCTCTACCTCTCTCGAGAGACGATCTTACAAACAGATCAGGTCAACCTCCACGGAGGGATGAAGGTGAGTCTACTAACAGATCGACTCGACCTTAATTGATCTAGAAAATTAACCTACTATAGATCGGTTCAATCTTTATTAGTTAACGACCAATCACACAAAATACAATTCAAAGCACTTAGCCGGTTGATTTTGGGGTTGGTAAATCAGGAGACGGGTGGATTTGGCCAACTTATTTCATCTCACTGATCTTCTAGATCATAAATTTCAGGCACTGAACGGATTCATAAATCTAGGAACACAACCGCACACAAAGTCAAATCTGAAGCACTAAGCCAATTTGACATTGAGGCGTGTGTTAGTGAAAGAACCTACTAGAGATCGGTTCAGATTCACTATTTTGAGGATGAATATACTACAGATCGATTCAATCCTACAATATCAAGAGATGAACTTACTAACAGATCAGTTCAATCTCATTAACTAGAAGACAAACTTATCGATGAATTAGTTTAGTCTTACTAGTATGACTGGTCATGAATTACTTGTTCATGACACAGAGTCATCATGATATCACCTCTTTGGACATCGTGATGTTCTTCTCCCTTGAAATCAGCACACTCGCTCGTGTTGAGATGTTCTTGTCTTGATTTTTCTTTTTTATTATTATTATTAAGATAATACCTTTTATTATTATCTAAATTATAAAGGTGAATTTATTTTATTTTTAATTCTATTTATTTTTGTAGAAAATGAGTTGGCTATTATTCAGGATTTTATTTGAATTTTTTGGGATTTTCATAATAGCCACAATAATGGAATTTATTTTTATTATTTTTAAACTTTATTTACTTTTGTAGAAAATTACTCACAAAAATAATATAAAATGAGTTGGCTATTATTCAGGGTTTTATTTAAATTTTTGAGATTTTTATAATAGCCAATATGACAAATCAAAACTTGGTCAACAGGAAAAAGCAAAAATGTCATTTTGCTTTTAAATATTTCTATATAGTAATATTCTTAAAACTGAAATATTTTTATATAGAAAAATATTATGAAATACAAAGAATTTTAAAAATAAATTTGAGTCAATTTGGAATTTGGAAATATTTTCAAATAATTTATTTACTCTTTATTTTTAATTTTTTGTTATTAATTGACTATTGGGCTTAATTGATTGGGCCAAGTTTATTTTCCTCTTCTTTTTTTTTTTACTTTTTCCTACTAATGTGCCCAATATGGTAACTGGGCCGACCCTTTCCATTTTAATTCTGTTATTTAATGTGGGCCGCCTGATTTACTCTGAGATTGATTCATATGAGATGAGAGGCCTAGATGCATTGATTATTTTCCCTTTAAGCGACGACTTACAATACACATTGGATAGCCTTTGAGATTCGCTCAAACGCTTTAATACTCGTGCAAATGTGTCAAGAATCATACGTCCCTAGTTCTTTGACATTTCTGTTAACTGCTTCATCAAGATCCGTGCTAGTGGTGTCGCCGGCGACTGAGGCCACCATTTCCGATCAGATAAGTGTTCTAGCATCGTCTCTCCTCAGAGAATTGTTCTATGGTATCTGATCAATAATCAATATGGTGAATCGTACTGTGTGCTAGTACCACATAAAATAGATTGGTACCGTTCGGTACCGAATCCTAATTCTTGTAAATTCAATATAATTAATCAATGTTTTTGATAATTGCTTAATCGATTCGTGTCGCCTATGCGTGCTAATGTATATTGACATGATTTATGCACTTCAAATTGACTTATAACCTCATTGTATCGAATGTTTATCGAAATGCGATGGTATAGTTCGGTACCGAAAGTGCAATCATCGATTGTAATTTATTTCAACGATGTGTCTAATAATCTCAAGCTTATAATACATCGCCTTTACATGCTTACATGAACCAGGCCAATACTAGATGCTCAATGCCAATGTGAACCGATAAAAATGCAATTCACTCGAAATTCTCGTTGTTAACTTGTTTTTAATTCTAATTATGCGTTAAACATGCTTCATAACAACAATTGCAACTGAAATATTCTCAATTATGTATGCAATTCTCTTTTAATCTTGGTTTAGGACTCAGTCTCGTCGGTACGACGCAATAACAACACTTGAACTTCTAATCTCGTCGAGTTCTCAAGCTTTGGCTGAGATCTATCGACTCTAAATGATACTATAACCTTGAATATATGTAATGCAAACACAAACCGAGATAGATTCGATGTTTAAACAAGGAATCAAAGCAAAGACATCCACTGGTATCGAGTTTCGGTTTTAACCGAGATCAATCGATTTCCTAGTTCAATTATGAGATTTTACTCAAAATTCGATCAAGAAACAAAACAAGAAATAAAATTTAGATCAAGTATTGAAAGAAAGAAGAGAGAAATATGCGAAATTGAAAGAAGAAAATTGAAAATTCAATTGCGATTATATTGTTATTCTAAAATTCAAATACGATTACACTAATTACACTGAAAATTGAACACTAGAGCGCCGAATTCACTCAATTATAAGTTGAAAACTCACCTCAGATGATCAATTCGAGAATCAACCGAGTTCTCAAGATAAAACTGAGATCAATCAATTTTTTGATTTTCTACTCTTCTCACAATCGGTATCTCTCTCAATTGCTTCCCTCTATTATGTATATCTCTCAAATGCTCTCTCTCTCTCTCTTTGAATATTGGTGTTGTTTGCTTCCTCTCCCTCTTTATTAATTTCACCAATTAAGGGTTTATATAGGCAATAAAAGGGGTGCACAAGAGAGTTAAGGCCATACACCACACAAACACCAACAATTGAGCTGCCCTGGCCTATGAACATGGTCTCTCACTTCTATTAGCCTTTCTGTTATAGTGTGGGCCCCTTTCAAACGAATTCAAAGTGGGTTCTTTGACTATTGACCAAACTTGACACATCTTTCACTTCTCTTCATTCACAGAACTTTCTAGGCATTTCTAGGTGCTATTTATACTCACTTCAACGCACCAAGGTTGCCTATTTCCTCTCTGCCATTATTGCTCTTCTCCAAAGCTCTAACTCACTCACCCGAGTTCAAGTTTTGATCAAAATCATATCTCCCCTACTCAATTACCATTATTGATTACTCTAGCAGCATCGTGTGAGTGTGTAGAGCCTATATGCATTGCCAATTCGAGTTTAAAGTGTAAGGTTTCAACTTTCCTAAATTTGTCTGATTTTAATACCTTGACTCAATTGCTTCAATTCAACTCACAATTTTTGCTCCTTTCTTCATCTATAGTGTCGCCTAAGTGAGTAGAAGAGATTTGCATTATCAATTTTGGAGTTTGAAGCAAGGATAGAAGTGGCTAATTGATCACCTGAGGTGCTCATCTCTCCTAATCACTCTATTCACTTGTCCTTTCTCAATTATGATCACTTACACATCTTCTTTTATGTGTAGACTAGTTCCAACTGAAAGGGATTGAAGTTGCGAGCTTTGGAGAGCTCAGTCGGCATCAATGGCGCTTCGTCTCATCGAGAAGAAGAAGAAAGAGAGGGAGGGGAGAAGGAGAAGGCTCACCTCGGCTAGATTCGACGCACAGAGTCCACAATGCAATGGGGTCCACTGTCAGATGCGTAAGCTATATGAGCCAGGTCCACATCGCCTTTTCTCTTTGATTTAAATTTTTGCTTAGTGCTATGTAGACTTGGTGCATGAATGAATGAATGAATTGCCTAGTTAAATACCAGACATATGGGCCCTACATGTAAGTATTATGAGTCTGGGCTCACAAATTTAGTCATCAACTGCTTAGTCCACTGCTTAGTGTTAATTATATTGAGGTGGCACGCTGTGATATGTTCATCTAACCAAACCCCATCCCTTAAGCCTAATGATCTGTTAACTGCCTACCGACGTGGCTCAGTGTGGTGCTGCCACGTGGCATAAGTGGGACCCACATGGGTGAGGTGGACCAATGAGGTGCTGTCACGTGGCACTGACATGCTGGGGTCACCCAATGAGGTGTTGCCACGTGGCATCTCTCTCTCTCTTCTCTGATTCTGTGTGTGTATGTTTGAGATCCCCAGTTTGCACCCAGCAGTGTTTCTGTCCCCAAGTTGCACCCAGACAAGTCTCTGATTGAATCTCAACCCTTGATTAATCTATTTTCCTTGTTTGATTTTATTCTGATAGCTCCACTTGTCCAAAAATTATGAAATTTTCATCAAAAATCCCTAAATTTATGGTAATCATCCTGTAATTTTAAATCCTTTGCTCAGAAAAGCCTATTTCCCTCTAATAATTCATGGTAATCATCTCCTTATTCTAATAATTTTTTTGCTCAAAAAACCCTATTTCCATCTCTAGATTAATCCCAAATTTCAATTATAGTCTCAGTGTCTCTGCCAAATAAAATTTTCTTGCAGAAATCACCCTAATTAAACACCAATTAGACTTATATTGATGTTCATTAGAGTTTGATTTGATCAATAGTTGATTACATGTCAACAATTGATATAAATCCTGACTTGATCAGATGTTTGCAACATTGGCACCTGACCAGTCTTATGAAATTGACTTTCAATCCATATTCATGAAAGCAAAATCACATTGAAATTTCTTGTAGTTGGCTATATCAAAATACTTACTTGACATTGACACAGTCCTTGTTGTACAGGGATTGTATTGCTTCAATTCCTAGGGTTTGCTCTGAGGATTTGATTTGAGGGTTGATCCTTAGGGTTTAATCTTGACTCTCTTTATGACTATCACTGAGGTGTGGGACCCATCTGTCAGTGAATAATAATCAGATGGATGACCCCTCATGAGATCTCTCTCTCCTGAATCTCCTGAGGGTAATCCACCCCGAATGAACAGGAGGTAGCGGTGCTTTTATACCTTTGACCTTTATTTAGGACTTTCTTGTGGGATTAATACTTAATCCTTGTTCCGACTTGATCAGATTTAGTGGATAGGCTAGGTTTAGGCTATTGAAGTTGCTCGTGTGGGACTGTCAGTTGGGTTTCACTTGTCAGAGAAAAATAATTACATGGATGACACCTCAAGAGATCTCTTTCTCTCTCCAGAATCTCTTGAGTGTCATCCACCTCGAATGGATAGTAGATGGTGGGGTATTTATACCATTGCCTTGTACCTAGGATTTCCTTGTGGGACAAATAGGATTGCTTCGGGATTCGACAGTGACCTCTCTGACTGGTGGCCCCCTCTCTTGCCTTTCTTTCCCTTTCTTATGATTTATCACTGATAATTGGTATTTATCTTTAATTATTTATCTGCTTTATCATTGAGATTTTCCAAGGGTAAACAAAGAGCCACCCACCAAGACAAGCCCTGAACGCTTGAGGGGCGTGCCTTGGTGCATCGTTTCCTGACTATCTATTTCTTTACCTTACATGGCGTTTTCTCTTCTTCAGATATCACAGTCCTTCCTTATGGTGTCATCTCGCGGCGTCCCCTGAGTCATTATCATCCTTTATACGAGGATCCTGATGATTGGACTCCTCTTATCTCAGTCATCCGAACGACTCCTGTCTACCCGTGAGGCGGTGATTTGTTCTTTAGAGATGATCAGCCTCACGACATCATGCCTCTACAGCCCCGAGGTGTCGCCTCTACAGCTTCCTTGACCCATCTCCTCGGCAAGGAGATTATTGATGGGGAGGCTTACAGATGGACCACTGCCCCCTTCGTCGCTCCCCTAGAGTGCCATGGCTACCAGTTAGAGTGGACTCGATATGTGCTCATGCGGGAGGAGACCATGCTTGAGCGTGTCGGGATATATGACTTGTCTTTTTATCGATGTTCCATTACCACATCGATGCACCTTGGTTGTGGGCCTTTTGTGAGAGGTGGAACTATTCCACCAATACTTTATTCATTGATGACCGAGAGTTGACTCTGACTCTCCTGGAGATACAATAGTTGACTGGGTTGCCGATCTTCGGTAGCTTTTATGATAAGTTCATGGTCTCATCTGCTGATTTGGGAGACTTCACTCGATTTCCACCTTCCTTACAGAGGACTTACGAGATTTATTACCACTTACGGAGAGGCCATCCGGAGTTTCATTCAGGCATTGGATTGCTTATTTCACTGACCGGGTTCACACCCGTCCTGAGTGTTTAGCTTCCACTCGAGATCCATTTGGTACGGGTAGGCTCGAGATTCATCATGACGGCCCCATTCCTTCTCAGGATACACTGTGTTCTCTTGACGTGGATCGGGAGACTTACTTGACTGCTTTCATCTTTTAGTGGATCTGCTATTTTTTGTTGCCTAGTTCTCCGACATACACCATCCGACCCTCTGTGTTCGTCATGGCGAGTCTAATTGCGCGTGGAGACAAGATTTCTTTGGTCGTGCCCGTGCTAGCCAATATTTATAGATGTCTTCATGGTTTGACTTCATCTCGTAGTACTTCACAGTGCTAGGAGCTGATTTTCCGTGGCATCTGATTAGTGGATGGCTCCACATGCACTAGTTTGGCTCATATGACCCCAGCATGGCGATTGCGCTGTGAGACCGCCTACCTTCATTGAGTGACTTTGGAAGGTATGGATTCTTTAGGAGCCGAGACCACTTGCGCTTCTCTCGAGATAGGTCGGCGGCTCATGGGGTACCTAGAGTTGCTGACAGGGTGATGATCGACAGTAGGGTTCCTTCTTCTGACCCTTCTAGCATCCGAGTCAAGCTCACTGACTTGGAGTATCTTATTATCATCCGTCAGGGTTTCCTTCCTCTTAGACTAAGTAGTTATATGTTCATTGAGTCTTACTCGCCGCATCGATGCGCACATCAGTTCGGCCTAGATCAGGACATTCCAGCACCTCTTCTTTGTCATGTGTCTTTGGTGGCTGATTTGGAGGGTATCAGATGGTGCTACACTCATCTTTTCCGACTAGGCACAAGTACTCGCTATCACGTGGACGGGTATCAGATGGTGCTACACTCATCTTTTCCGACTAGGCAAAGTACTCGCTATCATATGGCGTCCACTTCTAGAGTTTCCACCTTCCCGAGGCGTTATCAACAGTGGTATTACGAGGTCATCCGCTCTTATCAGTCGTACACTCCTCTAGTGGATCGTTCAGAGTACATGCCCACGAGATGGACATGTCCTACTGAATGGCACTGTCTCACGTGATCGCTGCCCTTTTCCGGACATTGCTGTAGAGCCTGTTGACTTTTAGGGCTTAGACAGTCGATTTTCTCGCACTTCTGTTACGACCATTCTCACAGGTATGCTTCATCATCATTTTAGATTATCTCTATTTTGGAAAGTCTCGTCTGCATTTCGATCGACTCCCTTTTTGATTTAGGGTTGGCTTATGAGTACGATCACGCGGAGCCCGACTTCTCAGTTCCAAGCTCACGAGCTATCGACGTCCATTCTCAGTCACCTGTTGAGCCACCGGCTTCAACCACCATGAGGGGAGGTCAGGATGACATTTCTCGGCCACCTTCTCCATTTTATTTTCCTTCTCCCACTCTGGGTGATCTTTTCTTCACATACTTGCCTTCTCTTATTTAGATACACTTTAGCTGCAACTCTGATTAGGGTTTATCTTTCATTTTCCAGCTCATAAGGTGTTTTCTCCCGAGACAGCCCGAGATGATATCATAGCATATTCACCGGCGCCAGTGAATGTTGTCCCTTCGGGATTCTACACCGACCTTACCGTAATTGGTCCGTGTGCATCGTTTAGTGTTTAGTTGCTAGTCTACACTTACATTCTCATTCTGACGTACAGATTTTATAGGCTCTGAGACTTACTATGATGACATGGCATCCCCACACCACTCAGAGTCTTTCTTTCATGACGGTCCTACCTCGCCGTCGATCTTGCTAGTGGAGATGGTGACTCATTTGAGGTGGTTCTGGGGCCAGTTCTCACACTCGTGAGATCAGAGAAGGCTTCTCCCGTGCAGGAGGGTCCATTGGTTGTCGAGTCCGCAGGCGACGAGCCAGTATTAATCGAGGGAGGGACATCTCACGTCTCTTCATCTCCTGATAGGTAGCCTCTCATGATCATAGACGGTGCAGTCTCATCCGAGTTTACAGACAGTTGGGTGGAGGATTTGACTGAGCAGGCCACAGTCGATTATGACTACGAGCTAGATGAGGGTTGGCTGGAGGAGTAGCTACTCGACAGCACAGATGCGGAGGTTCAGTCCAGTGAGAGTGCCGTGGGGGTTCACGACTCTCCTGGTACTTATTGTCTCTTTTGTTATTTTCTTGCGGTTTACTTTTCAGTGCACTTACACCTTTATTTTATTTTGTAGTTGGGCCTAGTGTGCCTTCGGGTCCACCCGAGGCGACCGATGTGCCTGCTTCCACCCCAATCTCGCCAGTCTCAGGCGATGAGGCGATAGGTCAAATCTTCTCTTCTTTTATCTCTTCTTTGGGGGATGTGAGACTCGTCTTGGGCGAGAGGCGACCGCTTCATCTCTGTGCCTTACTAGGATGCGAGCTCCCTTGTATACTAGCATGAGTTGGAGGTCCATGATATGCGCGAGCATTTGGAGGCACCTTCTTTCATCTTGGATTACCCGCTAGATCTCGAGATCCGTAAATTGTTGATTGGGCCTTCGGGACCGAACTTACGAGATCTACTTGAGCGCCCGGGACGGAGCCTTTTCTTGGTTTCTAGAGTTCGAGACGGCTTCGGAGGAGGATAGGCGCGCTCTCCGGGCCTACTTGGATGCGGTTAGTGCCACATTGTTTGAGCTAGAGTCCCGCTTCTCGGGCTCTTAGATTACACTTTGTATCTTTCTCATTCTTCTTTTTTTCTTTACCACGCTTACGATTATGTACGGGATACTTTCGTGGGTGCTTGCTTATTGATTGACACTTATTGTACTTGATCTCTTTTGTTGTGGATGATGCTTGCTTTTGTTATTACCCCCTCGTCACTTCCTCTGCAGCGCGGGGAAGTATTCCACCGATTTTAGATTACACACCCCCAATCTCAATTATAAAAGTGCCTAATTATAACTATTTTTATTTTCATATAGCATGCAAGTACAATAATAGAAAAAGAGAAAACTTTACAGCACTCTATTGCACTTTATTCTCTATACAATTTCTTTTTGTTTATTACAATACAGAACTTA